>OZ038373.1:48080370-48680370 GCA_964036015.1 Leptarthrus brevirostris
CTCGGGTAGAACTTTTGATTTCTGTTTTCAAGGTGTTATTATTAGCTGTTATTTGTACTATAGGTTTAGTTTTCGTCTTAGTTAGCTCCTTTTTGATAAATCCTGCAATATCATCAATTTCATAGGAGCCTTCTGGAATTTTAATTTCATCATCATCATCCAGATGAAGTAAGTTATTTCTATTGTCCACATTAGGAATTGAATTATATGTCTGTAAATAAATAAGTCCGCAAACGTATTCTGAACTTAAGTCTAACGGAGGAAAGTATTCAACTGTAAGCACAGATGAATCCCCAGTCAAAGTCAGTGTTAATGACATAGTAGCTCAAAGTGAAATGCAGATGTTATTTTATGTAAAGTTTATTTATAGTTGTTATCTTACAATGTATAATTATACTATTAAATTTATAGTTACTTATTATTATTGTAATGATTATATAAAAATTCTAAACATAAATGACCGCAATTTATCATATTATAATTTTGATAAGACTTATAATTGTAAACAATGTTTTTTCCTAAATAGCTTAATATTTCCTTTGGTGGTTGCAAGTTTCCAAAGCTGTCAAAGTATTCTTTTTTGGATTCACTTTTGTAATATGCTACCCAATGACTACCAGGACCTGATATAGAGTCCAAATTTACTATTCCACACTCATATTTTTTAGGCTTTTTGGGGAGAGCATCAAGCATAAAAACACCTCTAAAATGTGGTAAATTATTCGCATATTTATATAAATCGATTTCATTTAATGCTCGATTAGGTAGCAGTTTTAGACGTTTTTTGAAGGTGGATTTAAGAATAGACCAAGTCCTTTTCTGTATGGCTTCAAATATAAGCCGCTTCCCTTTTTTCCTAATGCAATAGCTTCCATCGTATTATTATGTCGATTGCTCTCCTTTAGCTGTTCTTTAGCATTTGTTGCAGCATTAACAGCCTTTGCGACACCTGATACTCCTCCCAGTAAAGCACCTAGTGCTGAAAGACCAGCAAAAATAGGAATTAGAGGTAGCACTCCTCCAGCCTTTGGAATCGGAATAATTCGAGGTGGTCTTACATCCTTCTTCTTTCGCTTAAATACACTTTTAGTAGCAGCAAGTGCAAGACCTATAGCTTCTTTTAAGGAATCAGGCTTTTTTAACTTTAAAATATTTCTTGCTTCATGAACTCCTTTTTGTAGAGTTAATTTTCTTTTTGGCTTCCTAGAGTGAATTTTAGGTTTTTTTCTTAACCCCATTCCAAATTTTACTTTCGCCTTCATAGCGTTTGTTACAAGCCAGGCGTTGCTACGTTCACCAAGGGATGCGTTTGAAGATGTCACTCGTTCCCAAGCTTTACCGGATAATATACGATCAGCAATATGACGATCTTCGATATTTTTATGTTGAGAATATGCGATATCGTGATCTCTACAAGCTGCGTCAAGAGGATTAATTCCAGGGTCACCCCTTGCTAATCTTTTTTGTAGTTTAGTACCAGGACCGCAATATTGATATCCAGGCAAATGAAATTCAAATGGTAAATTGCTAATTGCTGTATTTAACAAACCGCCTCCTCTTCGACATTTACGTAGGCGAGAACGAATTTGATTCTTTGAATGATCAATCATTCAACTGATAAGATAAACCTTTTACACGTCCTCACAACAGCACATTGAGTTGATTACTGATATAAAAGTTCAGTGTTGTGTAATAAATATTTCAGTTCTAATAATGAAGTTCGTGAAGCAGAAGGACTCTTTATCAATAAAAAATCTTGATATTAAATCTACAAATGAATTCAAAAGACATAGCTCGCTTATACCTAATAATATAAGAGGTATTCTTGTGGGACCTTCAAACTGCGGTAAAACCAATCTTATGATTGGTCTGATAGAACATCCAAATGGACTCAAGTTCGAGAATATTTACATCTACTCAAAATCACTAAATCAACCCAAATATCAGTATCTAGAACAGTTGATAAGTCCTATTGTTGGTCTGGGCTACTACACGTTTTCTGATAATTGCGAAGTTATATCTCCTGAGGAAGCTAAACAGAATTCAATTTTTATTTTCGATGATGTAGCATGTGGGAAACAAAATAACATACGTGATTATTTTTGCATGGGTCGACATAATAATATTGATAGTTTCTATCTCTGTCAGACTTACACCCATATACCGAAGCACTTAATACGTGACAACGCTAACTTTCTTATTTTATTTAAACAAGATGATATGAATCTTAGGCATATATATAATGATCATGTTAACACAGACATGACCTTCGAAAAATTTCGTAGTATTTGCGGTGTTTGCTGGAGAGACAATTATGGCTTTTTAGTAATCGATAAAGATAGTTTGTTGAACAAAGGACGTTATCGAAAAGGAATCGATACATACATTCCGCTATAATTTTAGAAGATCTAGTAAAGAAAATCAGTTAAAGCTGTTCATAGCCCTGCTAAAGCTGGTAATAGATCTGTTAAAGCTGGTAGAAGACCTGATATAGCTGTTCATACACCTGGTAAAGCTGTTCATACACCTGGTAAAGCTGTTCATAGACCTGATAAGAGCTGTTCATACACCTGGTAAAGCTGTTCATAGACCTGATAAGAGCTGTTCTTAGACCTGGTAAATCTGTTCATAGACCCGTTTGAGCTGTTTTATAGAGCTGGTACGGAGCTGTCAAAAGCTGTTCACAGACCTGATAAGAGCTATCCATAGATCCATTTAGATCAGTATAACTCAGTTCACAGACCAGTTCAAATCTCATTAAAAAGGTGGTTAAAAAGAGAGACGAACTATTAAAAAATCTTATAAAAACTAGAAATGCCATTAAGAAGAAATTTCGCGCTGTGAAAACTGGACGAGTTGAAACTGAAACTCGTCTTGAGGAGACATTTAAGCCAATAACAAAACCACTTCATGAGTTCATAACAAAAGCAAAGCATGAGACTAAAATTAAAGAAGAATATGGCGATGATGATGATGATGATTATGGTAATATAAAGCTTACTCCTAAAATGAAACTTCCGAAAATGGAGCCGACCAGTACACCTATAAAACGTTCAGATTATTCCTTAATGTCGGAAGATGATAACTTTGCAACACCTACACATTCTAGAACTTTGATGGAAAAGAGAGATTCTCCTCTTAATTTATCAAGCGGTATAGTTGATAAATATTTAGACCTATACCTTAAAAAAAACCCGATAATTGACAACACTTATGGAGTTTATTTAGATGATGATAACGAATGGAAAATTGGAAATTCAAAGATTGTAATTGAGGAAGATTTTTTCCTTATTAACGGAAAAGCGTATAAAATAACGCTAGGTCTATGTGAATTACTTTTTATGAAACAACCTGCAAAAACTTTGTATAGTAAGGATAACTTGGAAAATTATCAAGCTATCTTAAAAAAACTAACGCCTATAAAAGAGATCATAAAGCGGCTGGTCAAATAAAAGGAAGTAGAGCTTTCAAGTACTTAGAAATTATAAGTAAACTGGTTTCTCATGAAGGCAAGGGTTTGATGCATATACCCAAGAATAACATTGATTATGTTTATTGGAATGATCCTAATGAACTTGTGGATAGACTTCGTCTTTTAATAGCATCACAAAGTGCTGGGCATACTAATCACAACAATGAAATTATATCAATTATTGAAGAGTTAAAAGAAGGCGGCATTATAGTATAAATAACATCTTTAATCATATTCAGTTTTAATGTAATAATGAGTGTCGACAAGTTTGGGAGATATTCTAAAAAGGTAAAGTTAGGATCTACTGGCAAGCGTGGTCCTAGAGGCTTACCAGGCGAACCTGGTCCTCAAGGAGAACAAGGAATACAAGGTCTAAGTGGCGTGGGCTTTAAGCTCACTGAAAGTGGAGATTTCAATCTAAGTTTTAAAAATTTGAAATACCTTAAGAGCCCTCTAGATAGGGATGATGCAACCAATAAAACATATGTTGACGATGTAGCTGACAAGATCATACATTTAAGTAATTCCTACGTTAATGAAAAAATCCAGTTAGTCAGCAAGAATCTAACTGAGCAAATACATAAGGAAAGTGCTGTACTACAAAGAGAATTAAAGGAGTTATACAACATAATCAATATAACAAGTGAAAAAGATAAAAACACTAGTCAATTGTATACGAATGAAACAATTACGAATCTGCAAGAGCGATTGAAGAGAGCAGCCGAATTATATGCAAATGAAGCAATTGTTGACGTTAATGAGAAGTTGATGAAATATATAGATCTAAATATTCAAGAAATGAAAGACACTTTAAAGGCGTTAATTAATGTAGAATCTCTGACAATTTCAAAATGAATAAAACACAAGTAGTTAATGAGCTTCATAAAGCAGCCAGAAAAAATTTCATAAGAAGACGTGTTATAATTAAGGGAATAGATGATCTATGGCAAGCCGACTTAGTTGAAATGGGTGCTTATACTTCAAGCAATAATGGATATAATTTTTTATTAACTGTAATAGATGGGTTTTCTAAATATGCATGGGCAATTCCTATTAAAAGAAAGACTGGTGTCGAAGTTACTCAAGCTATGAAATCCATACTAAAAGAAGGTCGGACTCCCACAAATTTGCAAACTGATGATGGAAAAGAGTTTTTCAATAGCTCATTTTAAAACTTAATGAAAAACTCCTGCATTAATCATTTTTCTACATATAGCCCTTTAAAAGCATCTATAGTTGAACGATTTAATCGAGCATTAAAAAGCATGATGTGGAAAGAGTTTAGTATGCAGGGTTCATACCGATGGATAGATATGGTTAAGAAATTACTCGTAAAATATAACTCAAGTAATCATCGAACAATAAAAATGAGACCACGTGATGTAACAAAGCAGAATGAGAAGAAATTGCTATCAACAGTTTACAATCATTTAAAGACGTTTCATTTGCCAAAATTTAAGATGGGAGACTTTGTTCGCATTAGTAAATATAAACATGTATTTGAAAAGGGGTATACACCAAACTGGACTACAGAGATCTTCAAGATCGCAAAAATTCAGATAACGAATCCTGTAACATATCTCTTGGAAGACCATGAAGGAACCGCAATAAAGGGTAGTTTTTATGAAATGGAGCTCCAAAAGACGAAGAATCCTGATGTTTACCTCGTAGAAAAAATATTGAAGAGAACCGCAGATGAAGTTTATGTTAAATGGCTCGGATTTTCATCAAAACACAACTCTTGGATTAAGAAAGATAATGTATTATAATATTGTTATACAAATATATACTTTATATTAAAAATACTTTAGTTCTTATTTTATTACTTTAATTTAAATTTTTAAATCTTAACCTATAAATTTTATTTCTATGCGAGATGAATAAAATGGGGTCCAAAATATCCTTCATATTTCGAATTCGCTCTTGAAATCGAAATCTGTCCAACGCAAATGTTTGCCAGGGACCCTTGCGATCGTATATTGGAACGAAATGTATCTTTGGGATGATATTGAATTGAACTACTTTTTCTCCAACTACTTTGGTCTTCTCTTCTTCTTTTTGTAGCAAAAGCAAAACATCTTGAAGGTCCAAACTCCTACAAATATCCTTGAATTCTTTATATGCTGCTGAATCAGATTTAGAAATCTTAAGAAAGAACCTCCCGTGTTTTTGATAATCGTTAAACAAAAGTTCGTTCTATCAAAAAAATAAATATAATATATATAAATAAATGAAAAATGTTGTTGGTTTTACATTTATAACCTCTTTGATAGCAGTAGTCAATAAATCTCGCTTTTTATATTCAGCAATAAGTTTATTATAATCTGTTAGTTCAATTAAATTACAAATATTATCCAAAATTATTTTTGTATGAATATACTCCATAATAATTTTAAAATGACTTAAAAACAGATTAGACTTTCTTTTATAGCTGCTTACTTAGAAATATTCATTTGATATGTTTGTTTCATTCCTCTCAAATTCACTAATTCCACATCGCTTTTATAATTAGCATCAACTTGTTTCACCATCTCTACTTCACCACTACTTAGAATTCTTTCAGTTTCAAACTCGCGATATTCATAGCATGATATCTTCAATGAGCGAGTTACGTAATTACTGTCATATATACAACGAATGGTTAGCATAGTTTCGTCATCGAATTCATGTTTAAAGTGCCTATAAAAGATATCTTTCCTCTCAATAATTCCTGCAATATCCAATTCTTTCTTTAATAGTTCTTGCCTGAAACCTTCGATGGCCTCGTCAATAGACACAAATTTCTTTTTAGGATTATCATTCGCAGTGATCCTTGATGTGGTAGTAGGAATTTGCTCGTCATTACTTTCTTTTGAAGTAGAAACTACATCTTCTTTGGGATTGCTAGCATTACTGTAAGTCATCAATTTAAAAGATAAGCCAATTTGTATAGTATCGTTATTGGGTAGAGTTAGTGCAAAATCTAAATTGCTACTACTTTGATCCATTAGGTTTACACTTAACGGGATCTGTAAGCTATTGATGTGCAAGATGCATAGTGATAAAAGCAAAAGACTTGCTGAACGTCTAGCCATTTTTAATGTTAGCATGATGACTTGAAGTCGAGAACTAATTGAATTTTATTAAGTTGAAGTATTTATACCATCCCCCGGCATTTTTGCTTCAATTGTAAGTTTGCAAATAACTTTTACTATTTTCAAACTCTAGAGGGAAATGATTGTAAGGGAAAGTGGAATGAAACATATATTTAATAAAAGTACTTTTATTTATTTATTTATAAATTTAAATAATAGCCGCTAGATGCTATCTTAGAAAACATTAAATTATTTTCTCAATTGTATGATCAGAAATTTTAGCGTCGAACCTAGGCGGCAAAAAAACATGGTGCTTCTCCAGTTCTAAAAGGATCGTGGGTCCATATTTTGTTGTTGTTCTTCTGCAGCTTATGATTTTATAATTCTGAGACTCTTCCATATCTTTAACAGCGAGTGCAGGCTTAAAATTTGCAGAATTTAACTCTTCCAATACTTCAAAGTCTTCGATGACTGCTTCGTTGATCGGTTGCTGATACATTTTAAAATTTTTTTTGTTTTGTTTTTTATTATTTCAATCTGTCTTAGAGCACGAATGTTAAGTATAAGAATTTCACTGGTTGACTTCACTATGAATACTAAAAGACTACCTAAGGACGCTTGATATTTATACAAGAACTCAATATTCTGTTTTCCAATTAAATTCGCATCATGTTATTTCATTTAGCTGATAAAGCTGCACTGCGTAATTAAAAACTCAAAACAACAAACTCTTATCTTCAGCACGAGGTCAGGTTCATCTACAAAACCTTATCACCCAACGAGCTTAACATTGTCGCCAAATTATTAATTTCTACGCAGTCACCGGCTCGCTTATCAATCACAGCTCGACCAGAAAAACATGTTAAAACTTGCTTGAAAACAAATGATATCATAGAAATAAGAATTTGCAAAAGAAATTAAAAAATAATCTTCATCTATTTACTCAAAGTGGTGAAATCTATTATTACGCAATATTCTGTTTTTCCAACTAAATTCGCATCATGTTATTTCATTTAGCTGATAAAGCTGTACTTCGTAATTAAAGACTCAAAACAACAAACTCTTATCTTCAACATCAATTGTAGCCTCCAAGTGAATACCCAATATCCAAGATGGCCGACAGGTGCCTTATCTTACTAAACAATCTAGGTTCAGATCCTAGGTTTAGATCTAAGTCTTGATGCAAACCAAAGAAGAAGAAGAAGACCCATTGTAGCCTCCAAGACCGAAAACCGAAAATCCAAGATGGCCGACAATCCTTATCTCTTTTCCTTATCTCTCAATTGTAGTCTACAAGACCGAAAACCCAAAATTCGAGATGGCCGACATCCTTATCTCTCAATTGTAGCCAATAAGACCGAAAACCCAAAATCCAAGATGGCCGACAATCCTTATCTCTCAATTGTAGCCAATAAGACCGAAAACCCAAAATCCAAGATGGCCGACAATCCTTATCTCTCTTCCTTATCTCTCAATAGTAGCCTATAAGACCGAAAACCCAAGATCCAAGATGGCCGACATCCTTATCTCTCAATTGTAGCCTATAACACCGAAATCCAAGATGGCCGACATCCTTATCTCTCAATTGTAGCCAATAAGACCAAAAACCCAAAATCCAAGATGGCCGACAATCCTTATCTCTCTTCCTTATCTCTCAATTGTAGCCTATAAGACCGAAAACCCAAGATCCAAGATGGCCGACATCCTTATCTCTCAATTGTAGCCTATAACACCGAAATCCAAGATGGCCAACATCCTTATCTCTCAATTGTAGCCTATAAGACCGAAAATCCTTATCTCTTTTCCTTATCTCTCAATTGTAGCCTCCAAGACCGAAAACCCAATCAGCAACCTTGACCTTTGACCTTGTGCACATTGCACATTTGCGCCAGAACCCGCATATTTATACTACTTTTCGACATTAAGGAATAATCTGGACGCTTGTTGGCTCCATTTTCGGGAGTTTAATTTTAGGAGTAAAATTTATATTGTCGTAATCATCATCATCTCTGTATTCATCTTTAATTTTAGGCTCATATTTTGTTTTTGTTATGAATTCATGAAGCGGTTTTGTTATGGGCTTAAATGTCTCCTCAAGACGAGTTTCAGTTTCAACTCGACCAGTTTTCACAGCGCGGAATTTCTTCTTAATGGCATTTCTAGTTTTGATAAGATTTTTTAATAGTTCGTCTCTCTTTTTAAACATCTTTCTAATGAGATTTGAACTGGTCTGTTAACTGAATTATACTGATCTGAATAGGTCTATGAACAGCTTTATTAGGTCTACGAATAGCTTTTACCAGGTCTATGATCAGCTTTACCAGGTCTACGAACAGCTTTACCAGGTCTACGAACAGTTTTACCAGGTCTGCGAACAGCTCTTACCAGGTCTACGAACAGCTTTTACCAGGTCTATGAACAGCTTTATCAGGTCTACGAATAGCTTTTACCAGGTCTATGAACAGCTTTACCAGGTCTACGAACAGCTTTACCAGGTCTACGAACAGCTTTACCAGGTCTGCGAACAGCTTTTACCAGGTCTATGAACAGCTTTACCAGGTCTATGAACAGCTTTACCAGGTCTATGAACAGCTCTTACCAGGTCTATGAACAGCTCTTACCAGGTCTACGAACAGCTTTACCAGGTCTACGAACAGCTTTACCAGGTCTGTGAACAGCTTTACCAGATCTATGAACAGCTCTTATCAGGTCTATGAACAGCTCTTACCAGGTCTACGAACAGCTTTACCAGGTCTATGAACAGCTCTTACCAGGTCTACGAACAGCTCTTACCAGGTCTATGAACAGCTTTACCAGGTCTATCAGATATATTAACAGCTTTAACAGATTTAATATCGGCTACACCAGATCTTCTAACTTTATAGTGAAATATATGTATCAACTCCTTTTCGATAACGTCCGTTAACCAATAGACTGTCTTTATCGATTACTAGAAAGCCATATCGGTCTTTCCAGCAAACACTGCAAATATTACGAAATTTAGCGTTGTCACGTATTAAGTGCTTCGGTATATGGGTGTATGTCTGACAGAGATAGAAACTATCAATATTATTGTGTCGTCCCATGCAAAAATAATCACGTATGTTATTTTGTTTCCCACATGCTACATCATCGAAAATAAAAACAGAATTCTGTTTAGCTTCCTCAGGAGATATAACTTCGCAATTATTAGAAAACGTGTAGTAGCCCAGACCAGCAATAGGACTTATCAACTGCTCTAGATACTGATATTTGGGCTGATGTAGTGATTTTGAGTAGATGTAAATATTCTCGAACTTGAGTCCATTTGGATGTTCTATAAGACCAATCATAAGATTGGTTTTTCCGCAGTTAGAAGGTCCCACAAGAATTCCTCTTACAGTATCAGGTATAAGTGAGCTATGTCTTTTGACTTCATTTCCAGATTTTATATCTAGATTTTTTATTGGTAAAGTGACTTTCTGCTTCACGAACTTCATTATTACAACTGAAATATTTATTGCACAACACTGAACTTTTATATCAGTCATCAGCTCAGTGTGCTGTTGTGAGGACGTATACAAATTTATTCTATCTATCGAATGATTGATCATTCAAAGAATCGAAATCGTTCTCGCCAGCGTAAATGTCGAATAGGAGGCGGTTTGCTAAATACAGCAATTAGCAATTTGCCATTTGAATTTCATTTGCCTGGATATCAATATTGCGGTTCTGGTACTAAATTACAAAAAAGATTAGCAAGGGGTGATCCTGGAATTAACCCTCTTGACGCAGCTTGCAGAAATCACGATATCGCATATTCTCAGCATAAAAATATTGAGGATCGTCATATTGCTGATCGTATATTATCAGGTAAAGCTTGGGAACGAGTGACATCTTCAGACGCATCTCTTGGTGAACGTAGCAACGCCTGGCTTGTAACAAACGCTATGAAAGCAAAAGTAAAATTTGGAATGGGGATAAAAAAGACCAAAACTTGTTCTAAGAGGAATAAAAAAACGTTAACGCTTCAAAAAGGAGTTCGTGAAGCTAGAAATATATTAAAAGTGAAAAAACCAGATTCTTTAAAAGAAGCTATTACACTTGCACTTGCTAGCACTAAAAATGTATTTAAAAGAAAAAAGAAGTATGTAAAGACTCCCCGTATAATTCCTATACCGAAGGTTGGAGGAATATTACCTCTCATTCCTATTTTTGCTGGGCTTTCTGCACTGGGTGCTTTAGTGGGTGGTGCATCTGGTGTCGCAAAGGCTGTTAATGCGGCTACAAATGCTAAAGAAGAGCTGAAGGAAAGCAACCGACATAATGAAACGATGGAAGCTATTGCTTTAGGAAAGAAAGGTAGCGGGTTATATTTAAAGCCCTACAGAAAAGGACTTGGTCTATTCTTAAATCCACCTTCAAAAAACTTCTAAAACTGTTACCCAATCGAGCATGAAATGAAATCGATTTATATAAATATGCGAATGATTTACCACATTTTAGAGGTGTGTTTATGCTTGATGCTCTCCCCAACAAACCTAGAAAATATGAATGTGGAATCGTAAATTTGGATACTACCACCGGTCCTGGAAGTCATTGGGTAGCATATTACAAAAGAGGGTCTGAAAAGGAGTACTTTGACAGCTTTGGAAACTTACAACCACCAAAGGAAATTTTAAGCTATTTAGGGAAAAACATTGTTTACAATTATAAGTCTTACCAAAATTATAATATGATAAATTGCGGTCATTTGTGTTTGAAATTTTTATATAAACATTGTAATAATAAGTAACCATAAGTTTAAGAATTTAATTGACTATTGTAAGTTGGACTATAAATAAACTCTGTTTAAACATAACAGTTTCATTTCACTTTTACCTACTATGTCATTAACATTAACTTTGACTGGGAATTCATCTGTACTCACAGTTGAGTACTTTCCGCCACTGGATCTTACATCGGAATACGTTTGTGGACTCATTGATTTACAGACATATAATTCAATACCTAATGTGGACAGCAGAAATAACTTATTTCATGTTGGTGATGATGAAATTAGAATTCCAGAAGGTTCCTATGAAATTGATGATATTGCAGGATTTATCAAAAGAGAACTAACTAAAACGAAAGCTAAGCCTATAGTACAATTAGTGGCTAATAATAACACATTGAAAAGTGAAGTTAGAAGTTCTAGTCGAGTATTATTGAATAAGAAGAACTCTATTGGACCATTATTAGGATTTAGTAAACGTGTTCTAGAACCTAATATTTTAAATCAATCTGATTTACCAGTGAATATAATAAAAGTTAATGTAATACGAGTTGAATGCAATATAGTATCAGGTTCCTTCATTAATAATCAGCAAGTTCACACCTTACACGAGTTCTCTCCTAAGGTGGGTCCGGGGTATAAAATAATCGAAGTTCCTAGGAATGTCATTTATTTGCCTCTGAACATCAGACGGATAAGTTCTCTAACATTAAAGTTCGTGGATCAGGACGGTGATCTAATAAATTTTAGAGGAGAAACGATTACAGTGAGACTGCATTTGAAGCCGCAACATGCTAATATATAATAATATCATTGATAATAAATACAAGTGCAAAAGTGTTAAGTCTTCAAGTCAGTCTGAAGCCATACAGCAGTCAGGAATAACGCTAACAGGTGCTAACGAACAATTCTTAAAAGCTCTTGGTCTTAAGTTAAAAAAATGAATGAAATACTCGATATTACTCAAGGTGCAAGCTATGATAATAGCATTACAAAAGTTGAGTATCACAGCTACTCTCCGTTTTTAGCATCATATAAGAATAGTGATGAAGTACGAATATCATTACAACATCAGGATTTGTATATTTTACCAAGAATATATATAGAAGGCGCGATAACAAAATCAGATGGACTTGCATCAACAAAAGCAAAATTAACTAATAATGCTATATCTTTTCTTTTTGATGAAATTCGCTATGAATTAAATGGCGTAGAAATTGATCGCACGAGAAAGCTGGGGTTTGCTACAACAATAAAAAATTACATATCTTTAAATCAAAATGAAAGCAATGTGTTACTAAATGCGTCCTGGTCTCCAGATAATTCAATATTACCTACAAGAGGATTTTTCAATTTTTGTATTCCTTTAAAGTTGTTGCTCGGCTTTGCTGAAGACTATAAGAAAATTGTTATAAATGCTAAACATGAACTTATATTGATTCGAAGTAGAGGCGATGAAAATGCTTTTATATCACCAGATGATGAAGTTAAAATAGATATTTTCAAACTACAATGGCGAGTACCCCACATAAGTGTAGCTGATGAAGAAAAACTATCGCTGCTTAAGTTAATCGATACTGGACGACCAATACAAATGAGCTTTCGTAGCTGGGATATATACGAATATCCTATATTACCTACAACTGTTGATCATAATTGGACAATTAAAACATCTACTCAGTTAGAAAAACCTCGATATGTCATTTTAGGACTTCAAACGGATCGAAAAAACGAGAAGAGTAAAGATGCAAGCAAGTTCGATCATTGCGAACTTTTAGATGTCAAACTTCACCTAAATTCTGAAACATTCCCATATGAAGACTTAAACATTAAATTTGATCGGGAGAGATATGCTTTATTGTATGATATGTATATAAAATTCCAACAGTCATATTACGGACGTCTCCATCAACCGCTGCTTACTCGAGAGAAGTTTAAGGATAGTGCTCCCATTGCAGTTATCGATTGCTCACATCAAAACGAGGTGATCAAATCAGGACCCGTCGATATTCGTATACAATTTAAAACTCACAGCAATATTCCCGCAAACACAACCGCTTTTTGTTTGCTTTTGCATGACAGAATAGTCGAATATAGTTCGTTGACGAGTGAAGTTAGAAAAATAATTTAAGAATACAAATGGATGCAATTGTGGATATTCAAGGATTTAAAGACGAACGTAACAAGTTTATTGTGAAAGAATTGGCGATTTTAACAAATGAAAACCAAATGCAGCACTTTATTTTTCAACCTCCATTCAAATTTAAGGAATTAACACCTGCAAAGAGAAGAGAAGCGAAATGGCTTCATAATAATTATCATGCATTCAGATGGAACGATGGATATATTCCCTATCATTAATTACGTGCTATAGTGTCTCCTTTAATAAGAAACAAAGTACTTTATGTGAAAGGCTGTGAAAAGGTTTGCTGGATCAAAAATACATTTGATGAAGGAGTAATAGTATATAATATGGAAGAAGAATTGCAGTGTCCTAATATAGAAGTTTTAAAATCTTTTTATAGTAACGTCCTCTGCTGTTTATGTCATCAGGGGCAATGTGCCCAAAAAAATGTATACCTGTTTAAAAAATTTTTAGATAATAGCAAGAAATAAGAAATAAATGTTTTATAATTTTATACTAATAAAAGTCTTTCTGTTAATGTTAAAATAGCATTTTATTAATTTATTCATTTATTTTCCTTCTACATACATTTATTCATAATTCTTATTTTAACTATTTTTAGATAATCTATAGTGACCCCAAGCATATGTTTGGATATCATCTTCTCTTATAAATCTTTTATCGTCAAATGGACTCAACGCTACTTTATTAATATATTCCGTATATATTGTATGAAATTTACTTCTAAATCCTAACATGTTGACATAAAATAATTTTTTCTTATATAAACAATCTCTGTAATTATCTAGAGTTAAAGTATTTACAGCTGTTTTTTTAATACCTTTAGCTTTTTTTATTTCGGTTTTTTCTTCAATACTTAAAGAGTACATCTTTGATCGTAAACCTATAAACTCAGTCATAATTTTTCCTTTATTCTCATCTTTCATTAAACCTAAAACCTTTTTATTTACTAACGGTATATTATAAGGATTGTCGTGGGGATATTCTGATGTATCGAATCTTTCATTAATATACAAAATAATATCATTATAAAAATCGTTAACAGAAATAGAATATATAAAAGAATCTGTGTCCATATAGTTTAAGGAGACCATATCTTTGTATTTAGGCTTCATATATTCATAATGAAAGTTATACATTTTTAGCTTTGATAGCTCTAAGACTGTAAAGCCTAAGTAAATTGGTTTATTATAAATTGTGTGGACTCTTTTTAATTGAACTGCAGTCATATCTGATGTAAAATGAGAAAGACTATGAAAATTAGGTTTCGCTATAAGAGCACGCAAACCCTGATGTCTACCACGGCTTTCCCACTCTGTTGCAATTTTTACATCTTTTCTTTTATCTACATTTTCCATAGTCTTTCCATACACCGAATTATTTAATAATTTAAAAAAGTCTTTTTCAAAATTATTTTTTGCGGCAGTTCGATGGAAATTATTTAAATCGATGTAGCTCTTTAACCAATTTGATTGTTTAAACATTAAAACTCGATGAATACGCTGCAGTTCTAATCCGTGCTTTACACACTGCTGTAAATTTCTATAGTGGATAACATAATTATATTTATTTTCTAAATCAGCAATTAACTTTTTAATCTTGGCTTGAGGGGTAATTTATTTTCAGGACAAAAGGGGAGATCATTATGAGCGTCATGAGATAAATCTGGATAAATTAAATCAACTTCTAAAATATATCCTACTTCTGAATTTTCAGGAACATTCATGAAATCTATATTAGCAAAGTTATCTACCCAAACAAAACCTGCATATGGAAGTGATTCCGACATAGCCCATCCATATAAATTGTTAGCATCAAGGTAAACCAAATATTTTGAATCGATTGAAGGATTAAAATTTTCCATATATTTATTATTAGCTAGAGAATGTCTTAAGGAACATTGCGTTAAACCTCCTCGAATACCTCTTTTCATGAAATTATACATATTTATATCTGTTAACAATTCTAATTTAATTTGAGTGTGTTTTAACATCGCATCCCACGACAATCCTGGTGCTGTGTAATAATGACAGGGGTCCAACTCATAGATATTTATGCATACTCTTCTAAAATTCTCAAAAATATCTGCTAGCAACAAAACATCACACTTTAAATATAATAGTAAATATTAGGAGATATTTCTACAATTAAATCTGTTCCATACGTTAACAGCATGCTGATATTCACCTTCTGTGCATTCATTGTTCGTAAGTTTATTAAAAAATTGTTCGCGAGGTGGTAGACATGTTTCATTTAATTTATCAAAAGAATTTAAATAATCATATGGAAAAACCCCCTTTCTCCTTATTAAATTAAAATATTCATCATCTTTAAATTCATTACGGATTATTCTAACGGCTTCATCAGGCAGATTTTTTGCCAGATTATCTAAACTCGCAGGCATAAAACGAACGGAATCTAAAAACCGTAATTCAATCGTTTTATTCTCAAATAAAATTTTCTTTGACATTGATATATATACCTCTTTATTTAGAGGAATAACGTTAATAGAACCCTCAATTTCATTTAAAGATTTAATAAATAAATGACTGTCATAACCAGAAAAATTATGTAAAAAAACTGGGAAAAATGTTGGAACTCTATACCTTAGATTACATTTATTATGAGCTGGACCCCTGTATTTTCCTGTAAGATGACAATGATCAATAACCCTATCACTTGTTAATAATTGTTTACAAATATGCCAGTATTGCTCTTCTCGTTGCATCCTTATTTCATCTGTTGACATGGGAACAAGCGGCTTACACTTTGAAATTTGATTTTTATAAATGTCTTTCACATCGTCTGCTAAGAACTGTACAAATCGGCTAACAGCATCTTCACCTTGAAAAATCCTGAACTTGCTTAAAGCGTCATCATAACAGCAATGGATAAAATAAGAGAAAGCACAGGGTATGTGCTCCTGAGTGTTGGTCGTTGAAGATAGCATAGGATTAGGTATACACGTTTTAATTTCCTTCAGCACGCATTCAAAGTCAGCATAAATAACAAATGGCACACTTAACTTGCGTTCATACTTCTCAAATTCCAAAAAAGCTGTTTCCGAGGTAGGCATAGTAGTCACTATTTAACAGCATTCATTTTTATGTATAGCAAAAGATTCTTCATTATAACAATGTTGAAAACACGAATTACAAAAGTAAATTTGTGTTTTATGATGTGTTACTTGCTCCTTGATCAATCTGGAAATATTCTTAATCCAGACATAGTGATCTTGAAGAAGCAACAAATTTATATGATTTTCTTTCTCATTTGATGTACAATAAAAAGGTCCCACAATTTGACAGCTACTTTGCATTACTTCGTAACCGAAAACATTCACGCTTATATTTGGATTGATCTCTTCGAATACTTTTATATCACGCAAAGTCATGGGGAATTCCAACCCCGTAAAATCTAATTTCACTCCATTTATTAGCTCTATTTCTCTATCTGATATATCAGAAACTGAATATGAAGATGTTCTATCAGAATCGCGATTTGGTTGGTGTAGAGCTGATATAACAGCCCACTTAAAACAGTAAATATCATTATTTTTCACATGAACGCATGCTTTCTTGTCCATTATAACCTTTGGTAAAGGCATGTAGGAAGAACCTCTTAACGGGTGATATTGGTTAATGTTGATTTCTAAATGAATTATTCGAATCAACGACCATCCACTGTCTTTCTCTTGAAATTCTTCTGATTTGGTGTTAATGCAGTTAATCATATTCTTACATAAAGTTGGTAAATCGCTGGTGTTGAATATAGCAATCATTTTGGATTGAAATGATTTTATTGAAGAAATAATTTCATTTTTTTCTTCTGAGTTTGCAACTTTGATATATTCTGCAAAAAGTTCGATATTAAACTTACAAGAAATATGTTTTTCTAACGACATATTTAACACTTCCAAAAGTTGACGTTTAGATTCTTGTAAGAATTTATTTATATCGAGTAATCCTTCATCTCCATTTTCAAGAATAAATGTTTCAATGCGTTCCCCGAAATTTTCCTTAACACACCTAAGATGTGCATTTATAGGTATAGACGCTTTCTTTTTATGAGCATTGGTACGTAAATGATGCGTCCAGTCTTTTATTTTAATTTGCAAATTACATGCCTGACAAAACATATGTGTTAAAGCGTCCTTTAATGGTGTTTTTAATGATGACGTTGATGGTGAACCTGATAAAGATATAGATGGATCCATATTTTTAGTATCTTCTTTTAGACGAGGTGATCTTGTATACAATGGGTTGCTATGTATACTTTTTATATGTCTCTGTAGGGTGAAGTTCCTTTTAAAGGTTTTTCCACACACTTCACACAATATGAACTTCATTTCTATTATATTACACTTTCTGTATAATTATCAAGAGTTCTTAAGTAGTCTTTTAGTATTAATAGTAAACTCGCTGTGTACTTTAAAAGTTTAAAATAAAGTTTTCTTATTCTTTTCTCTTTAGTCTTAAAAACATTTAATAAATCACGCTTGATTTAGGTTACAAAACACACGTCCGACTCTCATCTAATTCAAAATTGAACTGAGGTAGATTGTGATGTGAGTGTAGTAAAATTAAAGTTGTTGGGAAAAAGATGACCGCAAACATTTTGTTGTTGTTGTTGCATGTTAAATATGATAAATTTCAAGTAGCTTCGAAAGCAGGAAATATTTGCGGTTTATTTGATATAAAACTGAAATATTCCAAGTCTGTTCTGATTATGATTAATTTTAATTAGCTCTAAAAAAGTTGCGGTTACCTTCTTTTGAATAAACATGAAATGTTCCCATGATACTTTTTGATAACATTCAATTATCAGTAAGTTACAGCAAATGCCAATATTGTTTTGAAAAAATTAAAAACCGCAATTTCCTTTTGAATCTACATTATTGAGAACATGTTAGAACTTGTTTGGAAACAAATGATCTCATAGAAATAAGAAGTTGCAAAAACAAAAAAACAATCTTCACCCATTTACTCAAAGTGGTGAAATCTTTACTGAGAAATACTATAAAGAAAAGAATAAAAAATCAATGAATACTTAAATACAATTCAAGAAGAAATATTCCTATACTATTTTACAAAATTTTCTCACGCTCAAGTGCTTAATTTCTCTGCAGTTCCCCCTGTAAATTCATCATTAGCACAAAACGTGGTTAAACACGAAATTATTTTCATAAATATCTTCTAGAAAATATATAGAAAATGTTCATAACAATTTTAACTTCATAATTACTGACCATACTCAATATCTCGGAAATCCATTGACCTCAAGATATATTACTGCAAAAATTACGTAATCCTACACTAGCAACTTATTTTATCATCACTCGTAGTAAAAGCTCCCGCCGAAAATATCCGGCATAGTAAAAACTAAAAGCAGCAAACTCTTATCTTCAGCACGAGCCCAGGTTCATCTACAAAACCTTATCACCCAACGACCACAACATTGCGACCAAATTATTAATTTCTATAGTCAGCTCCCTTATCAATTAGCTCAACCCGTGATCCAGGTCCAGGTCCAGGTCCAGATCCAGACCCAGGTGCAACTTACCTTTACTAGCGCGCCGCCGCAAAAACAAAACAATCTACAAAATTGACCTTCGGAATCACACAACCATTCCCTTATCTCCAGCCATTTCCTTATCTCTCCCCGAATTGTTATGGGGTTTCTGCCTCAAATGAGCAAAAATGTGACGTCAGACCTCGATTTCCCTCACAATTTGACCAGTTTCAATGTGCTCATTGCTCATTTGGGGCAGAAACCCCATATCCCTACTACTATTAAGCTCATCTATCATGCAACCTAATTTCTTTTTATTTTTTAGTGGAAGACTAAAAGGATTGTTTGGACTGGATTCTGAAGTATCAAATCTTTCATTTCTCTCATCTGAAATATCACTTTAAAAATTAATAGTTTCAATTGTATAAATAAAGGAATCTGTATCCATATAATTTAACTTAACTCTATCTTCATACTTTGATTTTATATAGTCGTAATGGAATTCATACATTTTAAATTTCGATATTTCAAGAACTACAAAGTTTAAATAAACTGGTTTGTTATAAGTCACTTTTACTTTGCTTAATTCTACTGCAGCCATATTTATTGTAAATTGCGCAATACTATGAAAATTGGGATTTGCAATTAAAGCACGAAGACCTAAATGTTTACCTCGACTTTCCCATTCCGTAGCTATTTTAATATCTCAACTCTTATTAACATTTTTCATTGCTTTGCTGTAGACAGCATTATTATCTAATTTAAAAAACTTTTTTGGAAAGTGTTAACAGCTTTTGATCTATGCAAAGTATTAAGATCAACATATTGTTTTAACCAATTCGATTGTCTTAATCAAAGGTAATTTTTCTACGCTAGAGGACATATGTAAATCTATATGAATCTAAAAATCGTATTTCTATACTTTGATTTTTTGCAATATAAATTCTTTTCGAGATTGACACATAGCGCTCCTTATTTAAAGTTTTAATATTTATTGCACCTTTAATTACATCTAAGGCTTTAATAAATAAACGACAATCATACTTCCACTTCAATGTGGATGATTCTTAGAAGAGCCAAACCGCTATCAATTTCTTGAAATTCTTCAGATTTTGCAATAATTTGTTTCATCATTCTATCGAGTATGTCTAGAAATTGAAAATTATCGGATGCTATGTTCATCTTCGCCTGAGAAGATTTTATATCTAAAGCTACTTCGTTTTCATCAATATCATCAGTTTTAGCATATTTCATAAATTCGCAAAATAATTCAATATTGAACTTTATAGCATTGTGTTTCTGTAAACTTGCTTTAAGAAGATTTATAACTTGAGGTTTGATTTTGTAGAAAAATTGTTTTGGAGCCAAAATTTCTTCATCATCATTTTCCAATAGAAAGCTTTCAATACGATTATTAAAACCCTGGTTACGGCGCTTTAAATTTCTTTTATTGCTTCAGCTGCATTTCTCTATAAATTTTGAAAAGGTAATTGGGATAGTAGTTTTTTCGTTCGTTTATCCCGGTGAGATCACAATTTGGGTCTATTGTTACATGACGTATACAAAAATTTAATTTTAAATGTCCTATGGGTTTGTTAGCTGTCAGTTTGGTATAAAATTTAAAACATAATTACGATTCAAGAAAAAATGGTTTCCCTTATTAAGATTATTACGACTGAAAAAAGAAGAAACGAAGTTTATGGCTATGAAAAGATTTTTTTTCACAGCAATATTCCCGCAAACACAACCGCTTTTTGTTTGCTTTTGCATGACAGAATAGTCGAATATAGTTCGTTGACGAGTGAAGTTAGAAAAATAATTTAAGAATACAAATGGATGCAATTGTGGATATTCAAGGATTTAAAGACGAACGTAACAAGTTTATTGTGAAAGAATTGGCGATTTTAACAAATGAAAACCAAATGCAGCACTTTATTTTTCAACCTCCATTCAAATTTAAGGAATTAACACCTGCAAAGAGAAGAGAAGCGAAATGGCTTCATAATAATTATCATGGATTCAGATGGAACGATGGATATATTCCCTATCATTAATTACGTGCTATAGTGTCTCCTTTAATAAGAAACAAAGTACTTTATGTGAAAGGCTGTGAAAAGGTTTGCTGGATCAAAAATACATTTGATGAAGGAGTAATAGTATATAATATGGAAGAAGAATTGCAGTGTCCTAATATAGAAGTTTTAAAATCTTTTTATAGTAACGTCCTCTGCTGTTTATGTCATCAGGGGCAATGTGCCCAAAAAAATGTATACCTGTTTAAAAAATTTTTAGATAATAGCAAGAAATAAGAAATAAATGTTTTATAATTTTATACTAATAAAAGTCTTTCTGTTAATGTTAAAATAGCATTTTATTAATTTATTCATTTATTTTCCTTCTACATACATTTATTCATAATTCTTATTTTAACTATTTTTAGATAATCTATAGTGACCCCAAGCATATGTTTGGATATCATCTTCTCTTATAAATCTTTTATCGTCAAATGGACTCAACGCTACTTTATTAATATATTCCGTATATATTGTATGAAATTTACTTCTAAATCCTAACATGTTGACATAAAATAATTTTTTCTTATATAAACAATCTCTGTAATTATCTAGAGTTAAAGTATTTACAGCTGTTTTTTTAATACCTTTAGCTTTTTTTATTTCGGTTTTTTCTTCAATACTTAAAGAGTACATCTTTGATCGTAAACCTATAAACTCAGTCATAATTTTTCCTTTATTCTCATCTTTCATTAAACCTAAAACCTTTTTATTTACTAACGGTATATTATAAGGATTGTCGTGGGGATATTCTGATGTATCGAATCTTTCATTAATATACAAAATAATATCATTATAAAAATCGTTAACAGAAATAGAATATATAAAAGAATCTGTGTCCATATAGTTTAAGGAGACCATATCTTTGTATTTAGGCTTCATATATTCATAATGAAAGTTATACATTTTTAGCTTTGATAGCTCTAAGACTGTAAAGCCTAAGTAAATTGGTTTATTATAAATTGTGTGGACTCTTTTTAATTGAACTGCAGTCATATCTGATGTAAAATGAGAAAGACTATGAAAATTAGGTTTCGCTATAAGAGCACGCAAACCCTGATGTCTACCACGGCTTTCCCACTCTGTTGCAATTTTTACATCTTTTCTTTTATCTACATTTTCCATAGTCTTTCCATACACCGAATTATTTAATAATTTAAAAAAGTCTTTTTCAAAATTATTTTTTGCGGCAGTTCGATGGAAATTATTTAAATCGATGTAGCTCTTTAACCAATTTGATTGTTTAAACATTAAAACTCGATGAATACGCTGCAGTTCTAATCCGTGCTTTACACACTGCTGTAAATTTCTATAGTGGATAACATAATTATATTTATTTTCTAAATCAGCAATTAACTTTTTAATCTTGGCTTGAGGGGTAATTTATTTTCAGGACAAAAGGGGAGATCATTATGAGCGTCATGAGATAAATCTGGATAAATTAAATCAACTTCTAAAATATATCCTACTTCTGAATTTTCAGGAACATTCATGAAATCTATATTAGCAAAGTTATCTACCCAAACAAAACCTGCATATGGAAGTGATTCCGACATAGCCCATCCATATAAATTGTTAGCATCAAGGTAAACCAAGTATTTTGAATCGATTGAAGGATTAAAATTTTCCATATATTTATTATTAGCTAGAGAATGTCTTAAGGAACATTGCGTTAAACCTCCTCGAATACCTCTTTTCATGAAATTATACATATTTATATCTGTTAACAATTCTAATTTAATTTGAGTGTGTTTTAACATCGCATCCCACGACAATCCTGGTGCTGTGTAATAATGACAGGGGTCCAACTCATAGATATTTATGCATACTCTTCTAAAATTCTCAAAAATATCTGCTAGCAACAAAACATCACACTTTAAATATAATAGTAAATATTGGGAGATATTTCTACAATTAAATCTGTTCCATACGTTAACAGCATGCTGATATTCACCTTCTGTGCATTCATTGTTCGTAAGTTTATTAAAAAATTGTTCGCGAGGTGGTAGACATGTTTCATTTAATTTATCAAAAGAATTTAAATAATCATATGGAAAAACCCCCTTTCTCCTTATTAAATTAAAATATTCATCATCTTTAAATTCATTACGGATTATTCTAACGGCTTCATCAGGCAGATTTTTTGCCAGATTATCTAAACTCGCAGGCATAAAACGAACGGAATCTAAAAACCGTAATTCAATCGTTTTATTCTCAAATAAAATTTTCTTTGACATTGATATATATACCTCTTTATTTAGAGGAATAACGTTAATAGAACCCTCAATTTCATTTAAAGATTTAATAAATAAATGACTGTCATAACCAGAAAAATTATGTAAAAAAACTGGGAAAAATGTTGGAACTCTATACCTTAGATTACATTTATTATGAGCTGGACCCCTGTATTTTCCTGTAAGATGACAATGATCAATAACCCTATCACTTGTTAATAATTGTTTACAAATATGCCAGTATTGCTCTTCTCGTTGCATCCTTATTTCATCTGTTGACATGGGAACAAGCGGCTTACACTTTGAAATTTGATTTTTATAAATGTCTTTCACATCGTCTGCTAAGAACTGTACAAATCGGCTAACAGCATCTTCACCTTGAAAAATCCTGAACTTGCTTAAAGCGTCATCATAACAGCAATGGATAAAATAAGAGAAAGCACAGGGTATGTGCTCCTGAGTGTTGGTCGTTGAAGATAGCATAGGATTAGGTATACACGTTTTAATTTCCTTCAGCACGCATTCAAAGTCAGCATAAATAACAAATGGCACACTTAACTTGCGTTCATACTTCTCAAATTCCAAAAAAGCTTTTTCCGAGGTAGGCATAGTAGTCACTATTTTACAGCATTCATTTTTATGTATAGCAAAAGATTCTTCATTATAACAATGTTGAAAACACGAATTACAAAAGTAAATTTGTGTTTTATGATGTGTTACTTGCTCCTTGATCAATCTGGAAATATTCTTAATCCAGACATAGTGATCTTGAAGAAGCAACAAATTTATATGATTTTCTTTCTCATTTGATGTACAATAAAAAGGTCCCACAATTTGACAACTACCTTGTATAAAATCGTAGCCGAAAACATTCACGCTTATATTTGGATTGATCTCTTCGAATACTTTTATATCACGCAAAGTCATGGGGAATTCCAACCCCGTAAAATCTAATTTCACTCCATTTATTAGCTCTATTTCTCTATCTGATATATCAGAAACTGAATATGAAGATGTTCTATCAGAATCGCGATTTGGTTGGTGTAGAGCTGATATAACAGCCCACTTAAAACAGTAAATATCATTATTTTTCACATGAACGCATGCTTTCTTGTCCATTATAACCTTTGGTAAAGGCATGTAGGAAGAACCTCTTAACGGGTGATATTGGTTAATGTTGATTTCTAAATGAATTATTCGAATCAACGACCATCCACTGTCTTTCTCTTGAAATTCTTCTGATTTGGTGTTAATGCAGTTAATCATATTCTTACATAAAGTTGGTAAATCGCTGGTGTTGAATATAGCAATCATTTTGGATTGAAATGATTTTATTGAAGAAATAATTTCATTTTTTTCTTCTGAGTTTGCAACTTTGATATATTCTGCAAAAAGTTCGATATTAA
Organism: Leptarthrus brevirostris; assembly: GCA_964036015.1. Taxonomy (NCBI): domain Eukaryota; kingdom Metazoa; phylum Arthropoda; class Insecta; order Diptera; family Asilidae; genus Leptarthrus; species Leptarthrus brevirostris. Next base: position 48,105,039 of record OZ038373.1, read on the forward strand.
ACTTACAAGAAATATGTTTTTCTAACGACATATTTAACACTTCCAAAAGTTGACGTTTAGATTCTTGTAAGAATTTATTTATATCGAGTAATCCTTCATCTCCATTTTCAAGAATAAATGTTTCAATGCGTTCCCCGAAATTTTCCTTAACACACCTAAGATGTGCATTTATAGGTATAGACGCTTTCTTTTTATGAGCATTGGTACGTAAATGATGCGTCCAGTCTTTTATTTTAATTTGCAAATTACATGCCTGACAAAACATATGTGTTAAAGCGTCCTTTAATGGTGTTTTTAATGATGACGTTGATGGTGAACCTGATAAAGATATAGATGGATCCATATTTTTAGTATCTTCTTTTAGACGAGGTGATCTTGTATACAATGGGTTGCTATGTATACTTTTTATATGTCTCTGTAGGGTGAAGTTCCTTTTAAAGGTTTTTCCACACACTTCACACAATATGAACTTCATTTCTATTATATTACACTTTCTGTATAATTATCAAGAGTTCTTAAGTAGTCTTTTAGTATTAATAGTAAACTGGCTGTGTACTTTAAAAGTTTAAAATAAAGTTTTCTTATTCTTTTCTCTTTAGTCTTAAAAACATTTAATAAATCACGCTTGATTTAGGTTACAAAACACACGTCCGACTCTCATCTAATTCAAAATTGAACTGAGGTAGATTGTGATGTGAGTGTAGTAAAATTAAAGTTGTTGGGAAAAAGATGACCGCAAACATTTTGTTGTTGTTGTTGCATGTTAAATATGATAAATTTCAAGTAGCTTCGAAAGCAGGAAATATTTGCGGTTTATTTGATATAAAACTGAAATATTCCCAGTCTGTTCTGATTATGATTAATTTTAATTAGCTCTAAAAAAGTTGCGGTTACCTTCTTTTGAATAAACATGAAATGTTCCCATGATACTTTTTGATAACATTCAATTATCAGTAAGTTACAGCAAATGCCAATATTGTTTTGAAAAAATTAAAAACCGCAATTTCCTTTTGAATCTACATTATTGAGAACATGTTAGAACTTGTTTGGAAACAAATGATCTCATAGAAATAAGAAGTTGCAAAAACAAAAAAACAATCTTCACCCATTTACTCAAAGTGGTGAAATCTTTACTGAGAAATACTATAAAGAAAAGAATAAAAAATCAATGAATACTTAAATACAATTCAAGAAGAAATATTCCTATACTATTTTACAAAATTTTCTCACGCTCAAGTGCTTAATTTCTCTGCAGTTCCCCCTGTAAATTCATCATTAGCACAAAACGTGGTTAAACACGAAATTATTTTCATAAATATCTTCTAGAAAATATATAGAAAATGTTCATAACAATTTTAACTTCATAATTACTGACCATACTCAATATCTCGGAAATCCATTGACCTCAAGATATATTACTGCAAAAATTACGTAATCCTACACTAGCAACTTATTTTATCATCACTCGTAGTAAAAGCTCCCGCCGAAAATATCCGGCATAGTAAAAACTAAAAGCAGCAAACTCTTATCTTCAGCACGAGCCCAGGTTCATCTACAAAACCTTATCACCCAACGACCACAACATTGCGACCAAATTATTAATTTCTATAGTCAGCTCCCTTATCAATTAGCTCAACCCGTGATCCAGGTCCAGGTCCAGGTCCAGATCCAGACCCAGGTGCAACTTACCTTTACTAGCGCGCCGCCGCAAAAACAAAACAATCTACAAAATTGACCTTCGGAATCACACAACCATTCCCTTATCTCCAGCCATTTCCTTATCTCTCCCCGAATTGTTATGGGGTTTCTGCCTCAAATGAGCAAAAATGTGACGTCAGACCTCGATTTCCCTCACAATTTGACCAGTTTCAATGTGCTCATTGCTCATTTGGGGCAGAAACCCCATATCCCTACTACTATTAAGCTCATCTATCATGCAACCTAATTTCTTTTTATTTTTTAGTGGAAGACTAAAAGGATTGTTTGGACTGGATTCTGAAGTATCAAATCTTTCATTTCTCTCATCTGAAATATCACTTTAAAAATTAATAGTTTCAATTGTATAAATAAAGGAATCTGTATCCATATAATTTAACTTAACTCTATCTTCATACTTTGATTTTATATAGTCGTAATGGAATTCATACATTTTAAATTTCGATATTTCAAGAACTACAAAGTTTAAATAAACTGGTTTGTTATAAGTCACTTTTACTTTGCTTAATTCTACTGCAGCCATATTTATTCTAAATTGCGCAATACTATGAAAATTGGGATTTGCAATTAAAGCACGAAGACCTAAATGTTTACCTCGACTTTCCCATTCCGTAGCTATTTTAATATCTCAACTCTTATTAACATTTTTCATTGCTTTGCTGTAGACAGCATTATTATCTAATTTAAAAAACTTTTTTGGAAAGTGTTAACAGCTTTTGATCTATGCAAAGTATTAAGATCAACATATTGTTTTAACCAATTCGATTGTCTTAATCAAAGGTAATTTTTCTACGCTAGAGGACATATGTAAATCTATATGAATCTAAAAATCGTATTTCTATACTTTGATTTTTTGCAATATAAATTCTTTTCGAGATTGACACATAGCGCTCCTTATTTAAAGTTTTAATATTTATTGCACCTTTAATTACATCTAAGGCTTTAATAAATAAACGACAATCATACTTCCACTTCAATGTGGATGATTCTTAGAAGAGCCCAACCGCTATCAATTTCTTGAAATTCTTCAGATTTTGCAATAATTTGTTTCATCATTCTATCGAGTATGTCTAGAAATTGAAAATTATCGGATGCTATGTTCATCTTCGCCTGAGAAGATTTTATATCTAAAGCTACTTCGTTTTCATCAATATCATCAGTTTTAGCATATTTCATAAATTCGCAAAATAATTCAATATTGAACTTTATAGCATTGTGTTTCTGTAAACTTGCTTTAAGAAGATTTATAACTTGAGGTTTGATTTTGTAGAAAAATTGTTTTGGAGCCAAAATTTCTTCATCATCATTTTCCAATAGAAAGCTTTCAATACGATTATTAAAACCCTGGTTACGGCGCTTTAAATTTCTTTTATTGCTTCAGCTGCATTTCTCTATAAATTTTGAAAAGGTAATTGGGATAGTAGTTTTTTCGTTCGTTTATCCCGGTGAGATCACAATTTGGGTCTATTGTTACATGACGTATACAAAAATTTAATTTTAAATGTCCTATGGGTTTGTTAGCTGTCAGTTTGGTATAAAATTTAAAACATAATTACGATTCAAGAAAAAATTGTTTCCCTTATTAAGATTATTACGACTGAAAAAAGAAGAAACGAAGTTTATGGCTATGAAAAGATTTTTTTATTTTCTTAAGTTCTTGACATGATAAATCTCTCTAAATTACCAAAAGAAGCCATTCCAGCTACCTCGATTTTGTTTGTTCTATCGTCCCAATTCAAAGTTTTTGAGGATATTTTTAGAAAGTGCTGCAACGACAACAAACCCGGAAGCTGACATTTGCCAAAATTATATGACAAACTCAAATTAAACTGAACTCGGTGAGATCACAATTTCGGTCTATTGTTACATGACGCATATAAAAAATTTATTTTCTTAAGTTCTTCACATGATAAATCTCTTTAAAGTATCGAAAGAGGACATTTCAGCTACCTCGATTTTGTTTGGTCTAGTCTAAATTTATAGTTTTGATGCTATTTTAAGAAAGTGCTACAACGATCGCAATGATCATGTTAATTTCTTCTTTCCATCTGAAGTTCAAGGTTGCTATATGGGTTTGTTAGCTGCTAGTTTGGTATAAATTTGAAGCATAATTATGATTCAATGGTTTCCCTTATTAAGATTATCACTTCTGAATCATAAAGAAACGAAGTTTAAGGCTATGAAAATATATTTATTTTCTTTGCAAGTTCTTCACATGATAAACCTCTCCAAAGTACCGAAAGAAGTCATTCTAGCTACCTTGACTAGACGTTTATTACTTATTAACGGATTTATGCAAAGCGATGCATGTTATTTTTAAACATCAGATTTTTTTCCATTAATTACAGAAATTCTTTTGGCTATTCCTCAATGGTGTTATTTTAGCTAGTAATCAAGCTCCAGATGACGTAATCGGTGGAATGACTTACTTGCTAGTTGCATAAAACACGAAATTATTTAATAATATGACCTCGAATTAATGTCTATATTTAGATCTGGAAAAGAAATTGCATGATAATCTTTTAAAGTTCGAGGTTACAATATTCTGTTTTCCAATTAAATTCGCATCATGTTATTTCATTTAGCTGATAAAGCTGTACTTCGTAATTAAAAAACTCAAAACAACAAACTCTTATCTTCAACATCAATTGTAGCCTCCAAGACTGAATGCCCAATATCCAAGATGGCCGACAGGTGCCTTATCTTACTAAACAATCTAGGTCCAGATCCAAGGTTCAGATCTAAGTCCAGATGCAAACCAAAGAAGAAGAAGAAGACCAATTGTAGCCTCCAAGACCGAATACCGAAAATCCAAGATGGCCGACAATCCTTATCTCTCAATTGTAGTCTACAAGACCGAAAACCCAAAATCCAAGATGGCCGACATCCTTATCTCTCTTCTGGAAGAAGAAGACCAATTGTAGCCTCCAAGACCGAAATCCAAGATGGCCGACAGGTGCCTTATCTTACTAAACAATCATCAACCTTGACCTTTGACCTTCGGAATCTCCGCCATTTCCTTATATCCAGAGTAAATCAAAGAAGAAGATCAATTGTAGCCTCCAAGACCGAAAACCGAAAATCCAAGATGGCCGACAGGTGCCTTATCTTACTAAACAATCCAGGTTCAGATCCAAGGTTCAGATCCAAGTCCAGTTGCAAACCAAAGAAGAAGAAGATCAATTGTAGCCTCCAAGACCGAAAACCCAAAATCCAAGATGGCCGAACCAATATCCAAGATGGCCGACAGTTGCCTTATCTTACTAAACAATCCAGGTTCAGATCCAAGGTTCAGATCCAAGTCCAGGTGCAAACCAAAGAAGAAGAAGATCAATTGTAGCCTCCAAGACCGAAAACCTAAAATCCAAGAGGCCGACAGGTGCCTTATCTTACTAAACAATCATCAACCTTGACCTTTGACCTTCGGAATCACGCTTTCTTATCTCTGCACCTCCAAAAATTGTTATGGGGTTTCTGCCTCACGTGAAATGTGCAAAAATGTGACGTCAGACCTCGATTTCCCTCACAATTTAACCAATTTTAATGTGCACATTGCACATTTGAGGCAGAAACCTCATATTTATACTACTTTAATGTTTAATCGCTAGTTCTGATAATACCTGAATAACATTTCTCCTAACTTAAAAATAATTACAACAAAAAGGCCTTTTTTAGTAAATGCCGCATGTCGGCTAAAGTATGATAGAATGTGTCTACCAAAAAAGCCACTTTTGACATCAGTGTACGAAATACCATAACTTTTGTTACAGTTAAAATTTTGTAAAAACCGATTTATTCTTACTTTTCTGTTATCCTTTTCTGCTGAAAAAATAAAAAAAAATTGAGAAAATCAATATGTTTTTAGAAATTATACTGTTTTTTGCGTCTCCTCCAAATTTGGGTTTTTTCAGATACGTTCTCTCACACTTAAGCAGACGATATATTACTTAACTAAAGCTATTCGGGTTATGAATGACCTATTTAGAAAGGTATAGTAAAAAAAATAACCTATATACTAACAACACTGACAATTGCCATACCTCTATACTCTATACATACGTGTTGAGCAATGAATTGCTCCTTGTATTTAGTTTCATCGCTAATATCATAACCGATCGAATAGCATGGACCGAATATCGAACTATGAGAGTGAAGGTTCCGTCGCCGAATTGTCGATGTACATAATGCATCTAGCTAGATCCATTTTGTTTTATTTCCTTCGCGGTAAACGGCTATAACGTGCTATGTGAGTATCCGCACCGTGTGTACAACAAAAAAATTATTTTGCCTCGAATTAGGTCTGAAAAAAATGCAATGCCAAAAACCCATGCTTTAATGACTATCAGTCCTTATTCTATATCGAATAATTCCACGCTCATAAAAGATCACTCAAAAACCGACCAAAACAAAAACCAATAAACTCAGGAGTAAATTCGAACGCGAAATGATATTTAAAAAAAAAATATTCAGCACACCCTTTTTATATAGACATGTATCCTAGATAATCAATCCATGGTATCGTTCAAATTGTCATCAGTTCAATGTATAGTAGGTATGAACTAGATTAGCTCATGTCCTAGTTCGCTAAACAAAATGACGGCTAATGAACTTGTATCCCTATCACCTCAGGATTTCAACAGAAACTCTTCATTGGTAAACATGCACAAAACAAAAACTATCTCAACCTTAGTAATTTACAAAAGTAAGGGTGAGAAGACTAAGTCTAAGTCTAACTAGTCCAAGAGACCTGATTATGAGTTAGGAATGACCTGTAACTACTTCAAATAACAAGTCTTAGGAGTGAAAAAAAATTTATTATTGATACAGAATGCCTCCAAATTTAAATACATATTTCTTTTAAAAACAAATTTTTACCCTAGTAAAATTCCAAAAGTTTGACAATAATCACTCCCATGAGTACAAATTATAGAAACTTAAGTTGATAAACCTAATGCTCCTTCACATACTCTAACTGTTGAGAGAATAAAAAAGAGACCGTGCGGAAATAACCCTCATAACTAATAAAATTCAGATATACAAATAATAGCAGAAATAATATTATTACTATATGCACTCTACTTTCGACATTTTTTGTTTTTTTGTTCTTTTCTTTTTGGTTTGTTGTGCAACTGTTCAATCAATTCAATACAGAGTGACGCTCTAAATGCTATTCAAGAGAACTTCCATAACACTGACAATTCATTTAAAAAATATAGCTATATCTAGGGTACGAGAAAATCCCCGAACAGGGGTCTTATTTGAAGTATTCTACATTGCACACTGTCAGCCCTTCCAGCATGTTCGACCACTTAACCCCTATAGCACTTTATTTCGTATATATGCACAACAAAAGTTTTATATGTGGAGCTTAATCTGCGTGCATTTTAGTTAACTGTGATAAAGTAATTGATATAAATATAGTTTCCAGTTTAGATAATGTACTCACTCCTTAGGGAATTACTTGCCCTGTCTATATATATGAGAATTGCATATTCTTCCTTTACGATAGCGGGAAGCACTGGATGACTCTTTGGTGCGCATTTGTCCCGAACGCTTAGTTCTCACAGGAGTTACAAAAAAGAAAAGAACAACAATTCCTTCTCTGGGTTCCTTGCACTTTGAGGGATCTTTCTAGATCGTTGCTTCTGTTCACTTTTTACCAATCTTTTTTACTCCTTGTTCTAGCAAGAGGTGTTGACATGCTGACTATAATGGCAGGTGTCGCCAGTTAAGCCTGTAAATAAGGACACCGCCGAGAGTGTGGCTGTTGTGAATATTGGGGAACTATCAACGGTAGCCACTTTTTTGGGTGCTTGGAGGGACAACTTGCAATCTATTCCGTGTAGCCTGCGGGCTATTACTATCAATATTTGAGGTGGCTGAATTTGTTATATGCGCTTTTCCTGCTGCAGGGCTGTTGACGCCGAATCTATATAGCTGCCTTTGATCAGTGGCGATAAATGTCCTTTTCGTTGCGAAATTCCGTGCAATTGAAATGTTTTAGGCAAGTGTTGGAATTTGTAAAATATGAGAAACTTATCCAAGCCTGGATGACTCGGATAAAATTGGAGAAGAATTATACGGAATAATCACACTTACCTCCTGCTGCTGTAACAATTCACGCCCAAAATGACACGGAACAGAATGTGCCTTCTTCTTCTTAACGCGGAAGTTAGCTAAGGCACATCCATTCAGTAGCGAAAAGCATGAATGCTACGCACAGAAGTATAAGGGTGCTTTCACTCTGACCCAAATGACATAACTAATGACCTAAATTAGTCAATAGATGCCGCAGGCCATTCTTTATGTTTGGTTTTCGGGACTCACATTACAACACATGTCCTTTCTCAAGGCCTGCAGCGCTAGGGTTCCGATGAGGAAGGAGCTGAAAACAGTGAGACAGGGTCTGCCGGTGCTCAACAGAGGCCTAAGTGAACCCCAGGGTCTGGCGCGGGCAAGCTGCCGTGGTAGTTCCCGGCACAACTTCCATCCCTAATGAGAGGAAGGGGGGTATACCGGTCACTTCCATCTCGGGCAGAGAGTCAGATCTTTCCCCTCCAAGCTCTTGTAATGTGAGCCATTATTCGTAATATTTTGCGCCATCTGGGTGCTGAAATGGGAAGTCACTCTTACACACAAGTTTAGAGTTACCAAGTACTTATGTAGTTGTCGTCTCCGTAAGCTGCCATGAATGATGTGCTTTTGTTAAGAAGAGGCATACATTCCGTGACAGCTGCCTGCAGACGACAACTGCAAGAGGTAAGTGAAAAAAAATCTTTTAACTTTATCCCTTTTTATCCGCGGCATCCTTTATGTGGAACGAAGGTAACATTCTATTAATTTATTGTAGGCAAACGATAAATTCGAGAAGCCATTGGTCACGGTCAAAGTCTCGAACACCACAAAGGTACAGAAATAAGTACTCAAACAGCAGATCAAGGTCTTACTCACCATACGATCGCAAAAGTTAAAGAACGGCGAAAATCATAATCTCGTAATCCTTTATCTCAAAGACGAAGGCTTGTTGGAACAAGGGAACATCCTCAACAGAGTTGCTGTTTAGGAATATTTGCATTGAGCATTTATACGACTGAACACAAAAGTAAGGAGATTTTCACCAAATTTGGGCCAATCGAACGTGTGCACGTTGTTATTGCTGTCAAGAGTGGAAGATCTCGAGGTTTCTGCTTCGTATACTTTGAGAGCTCCGAAGATGCCAAAGTTGCAAAGGAACAGTGCTCAGGTATGGAAATAGATGACAGACGAATTATGGTTGACTATTCCATCACAGCGAGAGCTCATACACCTACCCCTGGAGTATAAGGTTTTTGTTTATTTACATATTAATATATTTATATTTATGCATTTGAGTCAAGTAAGCATGGTATAGTTAAGAAATAAAGAAGCTAGACCAAGTAGAGTATATAGGAGCAGTAACAAGAGCACGCAGAAGTACAAGGCTTTATAAAGTCTATCTTAAGTGATCAATAGTCCTACTAACCTCCAAACGGATATGGATACACTATTCGGTTTCATGTGATCAACTTGTGCCTAACTGAGTTTTAGTGGACAGTTTTTATTGCAAGCAAAAAGGTGATCTGAAAATGTGCAATTCCTGTAAGTCAGTCACCCTATTATAAAAATTGATATGTAAGCCATATCACAAGCACGGTGTAAATCTTTGTACAGATTTTATTTCGTTCCATTATACCAAATTGTATTTTATTTAGGAGATAAAAGATTGTACAGAATCTCAGATATGCTGAGATAATGATTACTGCAAATCAGATACGATAACGACAGTCATTCGGCTCCAAGTCTATGCCGAACAAATTCAAGCATATCTTTAATTATTAGCCAATTCGATTAAGATTTTAGCGTATTTTTTTTTTAATGTGCAGTTCCCGGATTTTCGTTCAAAACATATTTCGCTACTTTAAAAGTTAAGTTTATTTCAATTGTTTGAATTACGTTATTTTCAAAGAAACAAGTAATAATTGTTACAATATTCAACCCGTGCAGGCCAGTTTTTTTGTTAGAGTGAAAATTTGAAGTTATTTGATTGTTTGATTTATTGGCAATCCACTATATATGGATGTTGTTGCAAATTAATTTTCTATTCATGACCGTATTCTTATGAGACTTAAACATTAAAATTGTAAAGTACATGTAGATAGAAGTAATTTACTTTAGAGCCTTATTGGTGAATGTTATTATGTTTGTGCACAAACATTTGTAGAGAATTGCAGCCCGTTGTAGGAAGGATTCCACAACCTTCTTTCGCCACAGGTACGCGGAATTCTCTTTGTAGATGTGTGATGATGTTCAAACCGACGAGCTAGGACGTGCTGCCAGCTAGTGCGTGCCACTTGAACATCCTGCGACAACTTCTCGTTGCTCTTCCGCACACACATACATTACACTCTAAGGAGAAGCTGGAGAGTTCAGATCTTCCTCACTGTCCGATTTCAGCAACGTGTGGCATGACCACGACCCTGAGAAGAAGAATATCCTGCTCTACCGACTGAGCCGGGCATTCCTGTTTAGGACGGCGGACGAACGGACTAACAAAAAAAAATTCGGACGAATAAATAGTGGACGGACAATTAAAATTGGGCTGTGTATGATTGGGGCATGTCTCACTGTCGGATGCCTTTGGCGTGGAATGTTTCCAAGGGCTTGCCTTGAGTGTCTTCTAATTGATAAAGGCTCTGCCCTACACACAATTCTGGCTTTCGCGAACTTGTTTGCCAGTTTAGCGCTAATGCTTTTCTGCATGTCGCTCATTATAAAAGACCTACAGTACACTTCCTGACCGGGAGTGTACGTAAAGTCACGACAGCGAGAATTATAAGGTTTTTCGTGCGCGCTTTGGAGGTGGTCGGAAATTCGTGAGCGAATCAGTTGAAGGCGGTATTTTACCGGCAATAAAGCCATGTCACCAGACTTTAACTGGCCAAGTTGTCGGAGTATTGGTATGCCAACCCGTGCTGAACCATGTGATGACCGAAGAGAGCATAGTACGGGTCCATGCCAATTGACGGATGGACTGATGTGCGTAACGCACTCGCTATAGCGGGAAGGTGTAAGTCCCAAGCACTATGGTCATCATTCAGGTAGGCACGAATGGCGGATAGTATAGATCTGTTTACGCGCTCCGAGGCATTAGGGTGCGGCGAGTACTTTGCAGTCTTGACGTGTTTGATATTATAGTCGCTCAGCAGTTTGCTAAAGGTGTTGGATACAAACTGTCGGCCGTTATCGGAGAAGATGGTTTCAGGTACCCCAAAGACAAAAAAAGACCTCTTCCTCAAGGAAGCGACATACTAAGTCTGCTCGCTCTGCTCGCATAGGCTTAATGAGGACAAATTTGGTGAAGGCGTCTAATGCAACAAATATGACAGTATTACCCCGGGTTGTACGTGGATACGGACCAAGAAAGTCAATATATAGGAACTGGAATGGACGTTGGGCTTCCAAAGGCTTGCCCATCGGTGGTCGCCAGATGGTATTAGGCGACTTTGTCTCCTTACATACCTGGCAGTTCGATACATGCGTTACCATGTAGGGCCAATAATACTTTTCCCGTAGTTTGGACAAGGTCTAATGAAAGCCTCCGTGTGCTGACTGAGGTGGCTCATGAGCCTCCCGGATCAAATCTTTGACTAGTCCCGATGGGACCCAAAGCTTCCAGGTTAAGTCTTCCTGCATCGCGTTACCGCTGCGGGGTTGTGTCCTTTTGTATATGAACCCGTCCGAGACACAGAGATCTGGGAGTTTTGTTGTGTTAGCAAGCACAGCCGATTTCAACTGCTCATACTCTTCCATGGAGAAGTATGGCTAGTTTAAGTCTACGTCGACTGTACTTACTTTCAACTCCTCTGCCGTTTCCGTGTATGCTCCGGACAGAGTGTCAGGGACCACATTCTGCGAACCCTTGCGATGCTCGATCAGGAAGTCAAAAGCCTGCAGCTTTAGACTCCATCGAGCCAATCGTCCGGAGAGATCCGAGTGACTCATAAGCCACTTCAGACTAGCATGGTCGGTGATAATTGTAAATGGACAACGTAAGCTCGGAATTTTTTCACACTCAGCACAGCAGCGTAGCATTCCAATTCAGTAATGCTATAATTGCGTTGTGCTGGATTGAGCTTTTTGGACATGTAAGCAATAGGCCGCCCTGCGCCTGAATCATCGGCTTGGAACAATACGCTGCCAACTCCAGAAGTGCTAGCGTCACATTGGATATAGAATTTCTTCGAGAAGTCAGGTGTTGTTAGTATTGGTGCACTATATATTGCTTGCTTCAAGTTTTCGAACGATTTCTGCGCTTCTTCTGTTCATGAGAAGCTCTTGCTCTTCTTTAAGCAGTCCGTGATGGGAGCTGCTAGGGTCGCATAATTGGGGATGAATCTCTGATACCAACCCGTCATTCCGAGAAATCTACGGGTTTGTTTAGCAGAGCGGGGTATAGGGAAATCCGAAACCGCTGCTACTTTCTCGGGGTCAGTTTTCAGAGTTCCATCTCCAATCATGAAACCCAAGTAGCGGACTTGCTTAACGCAAAAGCGGCTTTGCTCGACGTTGATCGTGATTTTGGCACCGCGAAGGCAATCAGCTACTTCTCGTAGAGTTTGAAGGTCTGAATTGAAATCAGGTGATACGACTAGTAAATCGTCTAAGTAAACATAGACGTGCTCGCACAAACGACAAGGGCAGTATTTATGAGGTCGAAAATTACCGCGGTCTTTCCTTTATAGATGCCATAGCCAAAATCTTTACTGGTATAATATATAACAGATTATCGAGTTGGGAAAAACAGAACAGAATTCTGGTAGAAAGCCAGGCAGGGTTTCGATCTGGGTATTCAACAGCAGATCATATCTTTAGTCTCATCAATGTAATCAAGCTAAGTCACCATTTAAAAAAAAAGAAGATATACACCTTTTTCGTAGATTTTAAAGCAGCCTTTGATACCGTTTCACGTAATGCACTGTATTATAAGTTATATAATAGTGGAGTATCTTCTAAAAATGTTAGGATTATACAGAAGCTTTATGAAAATACAAAATCTCAAATATGGAATGGGGAGAATCTGTCTGATGCTATCTGCACTGATAGCGGAGTCAGGCAGGGCTGTGTTTTAAGCCCTTTGCTCTTTGCATTCTTTGTTAATGATCTGGAGAGCTACCTGGAAACGGGTTTAACAATCAGGAACATTGATATTAAAGTTTTCATGTATGCGGACGACATTGTTCTTTTGACTGATGAACCGTTAAGGCTTCAGCGAATGATCAATGAACTGGAAGGTTAATCTGGAAGTTAACATGAACAAATCGAAGGTTATGATTTTCCAGAGGGGCGGGGGTGTTAGGAAGCATACTGAACACTGGCTATATGCAGGAAATCCAATTGAAGTAGTTAGTAGGTATACTTATTTAGGTATACTATTGACACCTAAGCTATCCATCACTGAGCATTTAAAGCAACGGCTTAGAACTGCGAAGATTGGTCTTTGTACTACTTGGACACATTATCTCAAAAATAATAATGTTAAACACTCGCAAAAAATTAAAATGTTCAACGCGGTCAGCAGGTCAGTTATGTGTTATGGCGCTCAAGTGTGGGGTTTCACTCGTTATGAAGAAGTGGAGAAACTGCAGCGTTTCTTTCTCAAAAACTTGTTTCTTTTACCACAGTTTACCCCTAACTATGCTCTTACTGTGGAAACTGGCCTGTCGGACCTATATATGTACACTCTTAAATGTCATTTTCTGTATCTGCTTAAGGTATTGTTTATGTACGGTGCTGATAGACGCCGCGTAGAGTTTCATGGCTGATAGTAGAAGAAAATATTTTTTGGCATGAAACGTGGAATGAATTAGCTGAGAAACACAATATATGCTTAAACATGAGAAGCGAAACATGGCAAAGTGCAAGGGATAAACTTTTCTGCATACTTGACTCTGAAGATAAATCGATCAGAAGAGCGGCTGTAGACAAAGCAAGCGGAACAGTTCGTCATGAGCTTTATGACAGATTATGCTACTCTCCGGACCTCAGCTATTTCAGAGATAGTTTTACTGTTAGGGAAATAAGCACAATTTTCAAATTTAGGTGCGGATTAGTTAAACTTAATGCTAGCCCTTGGCGGACGGAAGGTAGCCCTACGTGCTCACTGTGTAATACATCAGAAGATGAGAACTTGTTGCACTTTCTCGGTAACTGTTCCATTCTCTCGGAATTTCGCATTCAATTATCAGGGAAAAAAAATTTTCAATAGATGAAATGCTCAATGGTAGAAATGATTATAAAGATTTATTGCGTTTTGTTGAGAAGGCCTGGAAATATAGGATGTATCTGGTTTCCCAGTATAACTGCCAGTCATCGAATGTTTTCTGTTTACTTCTCTAGTTGTTAAAAATGTTTGTTCGCTATTTTTAAAGTTAATTCCGAAGTAATACTTATCATTTGTTATTTATTCGATACGATTTTGAAAGCCATATAATGTTGAATTTCTTAATTTTTTCTTTTTTTAATTTTGTTTAATTTTTAATTTTTTTTTTATTATGTAAGTCACGTATTTCTCTATGCCAATCCCGGCAGACGGCCTCGATGCCAATGTCGTAGTTTATAGTGTAGCTTAGCTTAGCAAGAAATACTGTATGAATTTGCTAATAAACTATTATTATTATTTATTATTATTTATTATCACAAACGACCTGGTATTATTTTGTCCATTAATCGACACATTCTCTGAGGGGCATTGCACAATCCGAAGGCCATGACAGTGTATTGATACAATGGCCTGCCGGGTACTGTAAACGCAGTTTTCTCCCTTGACGGCTTTTCCAGGGGAATTTGCCAAAAGGCGTCTTTCAAGTCGATGGACGAAATGAAGTGGGTGTCCTGCAGTCGTGCAAGCAATCCGTCGATGTGGGGCAAGGGGTAGGCGTCCTTCCTAGTGACCAAGTTCACCTTGCGAGAGTCCAAACAGCGCCTGACCTTCCCAGGTTTACGTGCAAGTACAACTGGGGAATTCCAGGGACTGTTGGACTCTTCAATTACTCCTAACTCCAACATACGGTCGAGTTCTTCGTACATCAGCTTTTGGATTGCTGGAGAAATGGGATAATGCTTCTGCTTTATTGGAAAAGCATCGCCGGTATCAATGACATGCTCTTCTAGGTGTGTCTTTCCCAAACCTAGAGCTGTAAATGAAGGGAATTGTGCAATCACTGTATCTAGTTTGTTTCTGTCAGAGTTATTCAGGGAGTGAAAGTTCGTCTCAACCGAAGACGAAAGCGGTACATCGAGAGAGGAGATGATGTTTGGCGCAACTTGAAATGCTCGCCAGAAGTCCACGCCTGGCTTAGGCCAGCCACTATAACCAGGGTGAGGATTTCCGTCTGTCCTCGAAAGGTTACTGCAGTTCTTATTGTGCCGGGGGCGAACTGGCTAGTACCGTCGGCGGTACGAACTAAGGCTGACAATGCGGAGAGTTTTAAGTCTGAACGCTGGACAAACTCTAGGGCTCCTTGTCCCAAGCAACTCACGCTGGCACCGCTATCGAGCAAGCCGAGGATTGACTCATTGCCTATTTGCACCTTCACGTACGGACGACCGTCGTCCTGGTTGGTAATAACTGTAGATATTAAGGACTGTTGGGTCTTTTTCATTGTACGCTTCCTCTCTCTGAATTTCCTCCATCTGCGTCTTCTTCGGTTGAGAGGAATAGTCACTTTCTCAGCAAAAATACGAGGTCTTACTTTGTCATAATTTAATTGCCTATGTAAGGACATTCCTCGCATGAGGTTAAAAGGATCTGTCTGGATGGTACACTCTTTATGAGTGGGATCAGTCTGGGTATATTGTGACAAGGCAGGGTAATTCAGGGTGTCGTTGAAGTCGCCTTGCTGATCATTATTTTCTCCCTGCATCGACCACTCGCCTTGGCGTTTTCCGGGTTAGTAATAGGGATATGGCGGTTCTGGACAAATAGAAAAATGTGCAAACGAAATGTATGGGGAAAGAAGAAGAAGGCACCGAAGAAGCACATCTGGCAATACTGGCGCTGGAATAGAGTGGTGGCCAATGGGATAATTTTTGGTTGGTGATTTGATCTTGCGTATATAAACAAATGTTGAACTAATTGATAAGGGTGATAAGCTGGTGACTCTGTTAAAACTAATAATTTAGTGGCAATGTTGAGGTCGTGGAGTGATAAGGTTTTGTAGATGAACCTGGGAAGTGCGGACCTGGGCTCGTGCTGAAGATAAGAGTTTGTTGTTTTAAGTGTTTACTATGCTGGATATTTTCGGCGGGAGCTTTTACTATGAGTGATGATAAAATAAGTTGCTCTTGTAGGATTCCGTAATTTGCATAGTAATATATCTTGAGGTCAATGGATATCCGAGCTATTGAGTATGGTCAATAACTATGTGGCTAAAATTGAGGAGAAATTTTTTAAGCATTTTAAAACAGCTGGACGTTGTCAAATAATTTCATTAACTCTTTGTGGTTAACAGAATGATATCGGTTTTCTAAATTTTAAAATTTTTGTCAAGAAATTATATTATGCGGTACACGTAAGTCTCCTTTTTATATTGTGCATGCATCTTGGTAGTACCTTAAAAAACCACAAATTGGTGGGCACATGTGATTTTTCGAATCAACCAAAATTTTTATGCGAATGAAAAGTTACCACATCGCGCTTTCATGTTAAATATAATCTCCTTGGAGATATGAACACTAGCAATGACAAGGATTGGCAGTTCGTCCAGCAGTGCAGTCAAGAAACTTGATACTTAACTAACTTTTATGAATTAAACTATTTGAAGACTTATAGGCCATAAGAAACTATAGAAGCGTATAAACAACGGACAGAGAATATTTAAATTTAGAGAAAATCTAATAATACAGATGAAATTTACGAAATAAGTTCAATATCCTCTGACGATTAATTAAAAAGGTAGATATATACATATGGTAGAAACCAACTGTTAAAGAAAAGCTTTTAAGGTCTTTATATGGCTCTGTATGATAGTAATAGTGTACACAAATCTAATAAGTTAAAAGAATTGAAGAATTATATGTCATAAGTAACTATAGAAACGTATAAACCAAGGACAGAGAATATTTAAATTTAGAGAAAAGTTAATAATGAATATGAAGTTTACGAAATAAGTTCAAAATCATCTGACGATTAATTTAAAAGGTATATATATACATATGGTAGAAACTGTTAAGGTAAATCTTTTAAAGTTTTCTACATTTTTGCTCTGTATCATAATTACCGTATACATATCGTATTGTAAGCCAGTGAATGTAAGGGAATGGTACGGAAATGCGCATTTTCGGGCCCTCAAAAATTATATATATATATTTTTTGAAATTTTCTCTTGAAGACATCTAAAACTAGAAACTCAGTTGTTAGAAATCACCTCCCCTTCATTGTGAAAGAGAATCTTTTCTTTTGTAATAACGTTGAGCCTAACCCAGTTAAATTTTTGTATCATCTTAATTAAGTTCACAGTAGCAAAGCTGAAACCTAGGTGAATTTAAATTGTAAAATTGATTGTAGGTATTGAATTGTTGATTGATTGTAAAATTTGGTAGGACCATTAAACAGAGCCCCATTGCAACGGGGTAAAAAGGCCCTAGCCTTAGGCTAGACGGTCGTGGGCCCTCCTACGGAGGGAGTATCTCTGTTTTTCATAAAAAAATAAAAAATTTTATGGGTCGTAAGTAAATCCCTTCTCTTTCTCTCTCTCTCTCCTCGTCGTCCTTCCTTAGGGCGGCTACATTCATCGCTACGTCGGTGGGCGGGTTCCTCACGATGAGGTGAGTGGCCCTCTCTCTGTTTTTATAGGTCGTCAAAGGGCATCTAGTTGACAACGGCCCCCTAGATGCATAGGGTGGTTGGGGCATGCGCCACGCAAGGGGAGTCATGACACCAGACTCCCCCAACGATATCCGGTAAGTCGGGCAACGCCTGCCCGTATCCTCTTCCTCCTGTTTTGTTCCTTTTTTTGTTTTTTTTAGTTTAAAATTCTCTTTGGTTTTTTTTTCTCTCTTTTTCTTTTTTTTCTTTTCTTGAATTTTCGCGGGTTTTCTTTTCTTTTCCCCTTTTCTATTTCTTTAAATTTTTTTGGTTTTTCCGGTTCGTCTCACCCTTCCCATCCTCGGCATTTGTTGCGCGACCGCGGGCGGAGATGGCTTCCCCTTTTGAACCCCCCCTTCTCTATCGCAAAGCTAGCGATGCCAGCATGCCATCCTCCATCTCTGCCCAAGCATCTGCTGACAGATGAATGTCCAGCGGAGGCCGTGATCCTGGCTGACATCAGCTGACTTACAGTTGATGTCATCCAGAGTCATAGCCTGCCTTGGGCAATCATCCAGCAGCAGTGTCGGTCCCAGCCCGCAACAAGAGATGGCGCCCAACGCGCTGAGGCTGTAAAGGTTTCAAGTACGTGCAGACTTGTGACTGTAACGTTGATCAAAGCTCTGAACTTGAAACCTGAGCCCACGCGAACTTAGTCTTCGAGGTGGTCAAGGTCCTCTGGAACTGCGGCTTAAGGCTGTTACGTAGCTTACTGTCTGCCCGAGGACCTAGCCATCTCAACCCCGTCGGCAGAGACTCTTCAAGAATGACGGACATATAGCAGGCGATAGCCAGCTGTCTGTCTTGGAGAGGCTCTGTCCGACACCCTTAGGGTTTCCTTCCCTTCCCTTTTCTTTCCCTTTCTGCAAAAATACTTTTCTTTTTCTAAAGTCGTATTTTTTTCTTTTTTTATCATTTTTAAATTTTATCCTTCCCTACCTATCTTCCCTTTTCCCTCAGGAGGCACGACTGCATCGCCTGGTGTCTGGAATGCATCGCGTCTCCGAAGAAGGTCGATGGCTGGCTTTTCTAGCCAACCAGCTGACTCGGAGACCTGGTGTCTTTTAGTCATAGGGTAATGACAGGTGTCTTCATCCTTGTTCCCCGGTAGGCGTTGTAGACTTGCTGAGGAGAGAGGACCAGTGTGTGTCGTCGAGAGAGGGAGAGAATATTTTGAAAAGTTTGAAAATTGCTTTTGATCTGATTTGCTATATTCTCGGATTTTGAAAATTTTTTTTTTGATCTGATTTGCATATTTCTCTAAGTTTGGGAAAATTTTCTTTTGATTTGATTTGCATATTTCTCTAAGTTTGAGAAAAAATTTTTGATTTGATTTGCTATATTTCGCTAAGTTTGAGAAATATTTTTGTGGATTTAATTTGCATATTTCTCTTAGTATTCCTAGACGTTACAATACGCGACAAACCAGCAGACAGCCTTTATTCACCTCTCCGACGAGACCCGAATCCCGAAAACCTATATCCAGACCGACTTCAGTCACTTCAAGGAGCCCGGAGGAAAGGACTGGACGGACTCAAGATGCGGAACTCGGACCTGGTGACGCACTTCCAACGCAATCAGCATCCCCAGGACTCGTAGCTACAGAGCTCCTTCCGTGAGGAAGCCGTCCATTTATCTCTTCGGTCGCAGCGGCCCGCGAGGCCCACGTCATCTGCCACAAACGAGTTCCCAGATTGGTCAGCACGAGAAGGCCGAGGTAGCATCGGACAACCACAACGTTATACTATTGAGCCAACGCGTCCAAACTCAAGGTCATTTCAACAGGAGAGACGAAGACCCATTACTGGACGACAATCAGCCAGCCCAATGAGAAGGTGGAATCTCATGTATGACGGGGATAACAGTAAGTTAGATGTCGACGAATTCATCTTCCGAGCCGAGACTTTAACCATCAATACAAGGATCGACAACTGGTTTTGGACTCTTCTTAGGCAGAATCCATCACCGCCATGGGAACACGTCAAGCTGGCTCTCCGATCAGACTGGGGCGAAAATTCAAATGATATAGACATTCGGCGTAGAATGTTGAACAGGAGACAGCGACCCAACGAATCCTTCTCGTCCTACTGCCTGGATATGGCACAGCTCCGCAACCGGCTCCGCGTCCCCATGACGGATATGGAGTTTGTCGAGAGCGTCCGAATGAACCTGTTGCCGACAATTCAGGAACAGAAATGCCTCCACCGCACCACCTCAATGGCTCAATTGAGGGCGTTAGTGATGGAAATACAGATCACCCGAGCGCGCATCAGGTCCCACCTGCCAACTAATGCATACGGGAGAGCACGGTTAGAAGAATATTACATGCCCGATTCATCCGAGTCTCCGGAGTTACAGGTGGACACGACATTCGAAGAAGAATATGTCGCCGCAGTAGAACAACCTCGCCAGCCTTCAGCCATCTGCTGAAATTGTGATAAACCCGGACATTTTTATATGGATTGCGCCAGGAGCCCAAGGGTTTCCTCTGCTATGGGTGTGGGAAGAAGCGGGTGGTTTAGCCCAGATGCCCGCAGTGCTACCAGAAAAACTTCCGTCGAGTCGAGGGCAACAACAGCAGTCCTCGACCGACGATGCCCTTGAGAAAGCCGGTAGAGAGAAGGGACCACGTTTTACCCCAAAATACCCAGAGTCAGGCTCCTACGCGGCAGCCACACCCCCACCCGTCGTAAAAGAGGACCCAGTTCTCGCCCATCTTCACTCCGAGGCGAATTCACTACCTGTCCTGACATTCCCCGACTTGACTTTACCACCTGATTTTTCCATACCATCTGATACGACTTCTTTACCTGATTCGACTTCATCAGCTGACTTGATATCACTATCTAATTTTACACCATTGATACCGGAATTGCCCGCACCTCTAACATCGTCGCTATCAACCGACTTGATTTTGAGCAAACAATCATCCAACATTAGCGAGGAGGATCGTATCAGCCTGATTGACCTGAACTCGCATACCGAACCTGAAAACGAAATTCATGAACCATCAACCCGGTCACTTCCGTGTGCAAAACCAGCCTTACCTTCGCCATTGATACCAACCACTGCTCCGATAGCTGGAACTCAAGCAGGACCAACACGAATACTACAGCGTCAACCTCCAACAGTAGCACACTCGACGACACCATCGGTTCATCCTTTGAAGCCCTATCACCAAAGGCTTAAAGAATATCAACTGGCCAGAAGACGGATCTTCAAGGAAACAGATAACCGACTGGAGGTCCCACCTACCAAGCAACAAAAACGCTCGACGCTTCGCCTCAAAGCCTTCTGGAAGAGGCTGGCTACAGTTGTCCTACGATCACCGCATGATATCCGCCCGTACGCTGAGGTGAACCTACTTGGCCAAAACATCACGGGCCTATTGGACAGTGAGTGAGCCTGGACAAGGCTCAAGTCAGATCGAAGATAATTGTAGCAAACGGAAAATCACCCGAGGTATTGGGTCACGCGGACATTCCAATTCCGTTCCGAGGATGCATAAACACAGTACGGCTGTATATCGTACCTGGTCTCACTCAAGAGTTATACCTTGGAGTGGACTTTTGGAGACTGTTCAATTTAGCTCCAGAGATAGTAGGCAACGTCGCGGCAATAGAATCTCGGCCCCTAGAACTAACAGCAGCAACCGATCCTTATCAGCATAGACTGTCCTCAGCAGACCAACTTAGACTGGAGCGAACTAAGAAACTTTTCCCGCCTTATTATAATTTGGGCTTAAGAAAAACGCGTCTATTGGAACACCGGATAGATGTAGGAGACGCCGCGCCTATTAAACAACGCTTCTACCCTGTCTCACCAGCCGTTCAACAGTTAATGGACGCTGAACTGCGTCGAATGATTTCCCTTGGGGTAATAGAGGAAAGTCAGAGCCCTTGGAGCTCGCCCATAGTCCTAGTGCGGAAGCCAGGCAAAGTCAGGCTGTCAATGCGAGGAAGGTCAATGCGGTGACCAAAAATGATGCCTATCCACTACCGCATATAGACGGCATCCTTAGTAGGCTCCCTCCTTCAAGGTATATTTCAAGCCTAGACCTGAAAGATGCTTTCTGGCAAATCCCCTTGGACAAACAGTCGCGCGAGAAAACAGCCTTCACGGTTCCTGGCCACCCGCTATATCAATACACTGTGATGCCATTCGGGCTCTGCAACGCGACACAGACCATGTGGCGGCTTATGGACAGGGTGATTCCGTATGATCTCCGAGACAAGGTGTTAGTATACCTGGATGATCTACTGGTACTGACGGAGGATCTCGACTCTCACCTATCGCTCCTCGCAAGGGTGGTGGAATGTTTGAAGCAGGCCGGACCGTGCGTCAAGTGCGAAGGTTCTTAGGGATGGCAGGTTGGTATCGTAAGTTCATAGCGAACTACGCCAACCTGTCAGCGTCCATTACGGACACGTTGAAGAAATCCAGTAAGTTCACCTGAAACAACGAAGCCCAAACAGCATTTGACGAGCTCAAGAGGTAGCGTACTACTTCTCCGGTGTTGGTGAGTCTCGACTTCTCCAAGCCCTTCGCCATCCAGTGCGATGCGAGTAGTCAGGGTGTGGGTTGGGTTTTGATGCAGCAAGACGATGAAGGCAATGAAAGACCATTGGCATACGTATCGAAAAAGCTAAATTCAGCGCAGCGCAACTATACCGTCACGGAATGGGAGTGCCTAGCAGCCATATTCAGCATAGAAAAATTTAGGCCGTATGTGGAATTGATGCCATTCAAGGTTGTGACTGATCACGCCAGCCTACAATGGCTAATGTCACAAAAAGACCGCAACGGACGCCTAGCTCATTGGAGTCTAAAGCTGCAAGGCTTCAATTTCACAATCGAACATCGTTAAGGCAGCTTGAATGTGGTACCGGATGCGCTGTCACGAGCTCACTGCGAAAGTATAGCAGCAGTGGATCTGGATTCCCCGGAGTTTGACTCATCTGAGTACCAAGAGCTAAAGGACAGAGTCGAGAAGAACGAGGCATCCCTGCCGGATTTGACCATGTGTGATGGTTACGTCTATATCCACACACAATCCAGGACCGGAGATCCTATTCAGGAAGACGAAGCATGGAAGTTATGGATTCCCCGTGGCCTAGTAACCGATATCCTCAAGCGGGCTCATGATCCACTCCGTGCTTCTCATGGAGGCATAGGAAAGACGCTAGAAAGTGTTAGGCGACACCTATACTGGCCACGGATGACTGCCGATGTTAGAGCATATGTCCTGGCCTGCGATACATGTAAGGAGACTAAGGCACCGAACGCGATACTGAGACCACCGATGGGAGCGCAAGCTAAGACTGAAAGGCCCTGGCAACGGTTATATTTGGACTTACTGGGCCCCTATCCACGTTCCAAAAGAGGAAACATTTGTATATTAATAGCACTGGACCATTTCTCCAAGTATCCCTTGCTAAAACCATTGAAAAGAGCAAGTACCTCCTTAATTTGCGAACATATTGAAGAAGAAATCTTTCACAAATTCGGCGTTCCGGAAACAGTCATCACGGATAATGGTAGTCAGTTCCGCTCAGGGAAATTCGGGAAGCTACTGGAAAGATATGGCATCCACCATTTGCGGACCGCACCATATTCGCCTCAAGCCAACGCGTCGGAGGGAGTCAACAGATCCGTATTGTCAGGCATTCGAGCATACATCCAGAATAGCCATGACCGTTGGGATGAAAAGCTTAGCAGCATAGCTAGCTCCTTGCGGAGCTCTGTACACCAGGCATTAGGTTGTTCTTCATACAAGGCACTTTGGACTGCAAATGGTGGAACATGCTTCAACTTATGTTCTCCTACGCCGCTTACAAAGCGTTGGGGAACCTATAGAAGTTGACTCCGCAGACAAACTTCAACTCCTGCACACCCAGATTCGTCAAAACTTAGACAAGGCCTTCGAGCGCGGAGCCTAGTCGTACAACTTAAGAGCAAAGGCAGTGGAGTTTAAGGTCGGACAAGAAGTCTTCCGAAGGAACTGCCAACCAAGTAACTTCGAGAAACAGACCAACGCCAAGCTCTGTAAAAAGTTTATTAAGTGTCGAGTGAGATCGCGAAAAGGAAATTCCTTGTATGACCTGGAGGAATTAAAGGGTCAACTCATCGGAGTATACCGAAGGATATTCGGCCTTGAAGCGCAGTAACATGACAAGTGAGAGTTTCGCGAGGATAGCCTACTGGAGTGTGTGTCCTCTTCTGATGATGATGAATGTCCACTTAACCGAGTTTCCTTGGAAACGATGACGAGGCGTCGACATAAACTGATGGAGGAGGGTTAGCACACACACCAAGGTCCACGGCAGGAATCGCGACCCTCAACCTAAGTCGTGGGGGGAAGCATCCGGCTACTCGCGGAGGTATCATTGGGACTCACGCGTCTCTCATTAGGACGACGTGCTTGTCTCGGTGATACCGCCGCTGAGGTTAGGCTCAGATTCCAACGACTACTCCCTCATTAGGTGTATGCCTGTGGGAACCTGAGACCTGACGAGCTGCGATGACAAACCAGCTGTGTCGGCGAAAAAAAACCGTTATCTGCGACCGGGTTGCCCAACATGTATCCGTCTCATCACTCCTATATCGTATAATTAGCTCCGAGCCTTCAGCAACCTCTACCGGCGTTAAGCTTGTGTTTACGCCTACTCCAACGCATGTCTTATGCTTCTCGAAATTCCACTAAACATTTTAATTGCGTAAGTGACCTAGCCCACTACTGTTTTGGTGTCTCCGCAGCACATTCTGCGGACTGGATTTGGAGTGCGAACACTCGAATGAAACCACCAAAAGAGGTCGAGTCCGGAGTTTGAAGCGTCCTGTAATAACGACATCTTCTGAATTGCCCTAGCCTCTCTGTAGGAGCCATTCTGGCTAGGCTCGGTCTATTGACCAACTGTATCCACCTCGTATAATTAGCACCGAGCCTTCAGCAAATTTTACCGGCGTAAAGCTTTTGTTTACGTCTCTTCTCAATGCATGTTTCATGCCTCTCAAATCTCCCCAACATACCACATTTTTTTTGTCAAACAGTGCAGCCCTCAGTTATTCCGTTGCCTTCGTAATATATTTCGCGATTCGAATTGTGGATTGTGAGAACTCCACAATTGAGATATTAACGGTGGCCTAGTTCACGTAGTGGAACAGTAGATGTCCTCCCGACTCAACTTTCCACTCCTAACCTCTCCTTAAGAGACCTTCTGGTTAGGCTTGGCCCATGGGCCCCTCAACCCTCCCTCTTCATCTGTAACTTTCAGGCCTTAATGCTTTCTCCGTCTTAACGACTTGTGAACTATTTTGTGAGACTGCTCACAACCATCCAAGAGATGCAGTCCTTAACGGATTCCGCCTCGCCGCTCTCACCCCCCGTCTCCTCCTCTTCATCTGTTACTTTCAGGCCTTAATGCTTTCTCCGTCTTAACGACTTGTGAACTATTTTGTGAGACTGCTCACAACCATCCAAGAGATGCAGTCCTTAACGGATTCCGCCTCGCCGCTCTCACCCCCCCCCGTCTCCGCCCCACCACCGGATCCTTTTTGAGACTGTGGATGGGTCGTGCCACACATTGGGCGCCTGGAAAAGCTACGAGAGAGTGCCTAGAGTCACCTGCGTCTCTTTCATTAGGAGCACGAAAGGAAGTCAGGCTCACTCTCACCAACGGAGCCAGGAACTCAGGTGCGAGCGACCTTCCTGCCCTGTTATGGTCGCTATGTAGCGGCACCTACAGTGGGCATGTATCACCTGACCATCGGCTATATGAGCTGAGTCCCTGCACCAGGCGCAAGTCAGGATGCTATGCCCTGGATTTCTACGAAGCCCCGGCCCTACACCAAGCCGCATTAATATTCAGAAGATTCTGCTCCTATAGCCGAATCCAAGCCTCCCCTTAACATTTTAGTACCTGAAAACACCTGAAAAATAAAATACCCACGGGTATAAACAGGGGCATAATTGGAGGCAGTGCGTAAGGTACATTTCAAAAACACCTCAAACCCGGAAATCGCTATATGAAAGCCGAGAAAATAATTTAAAAGCAATTAAATTATTTTCAGAAAAATCCTCGGCTCCCACACCTAAATGACTTAAAATGGTCAAACTTTTTATATTCTAATAAGAATATAACCGCTGCTTAACGGCACCAAAAGTTTAAACCCCGCCTACTTACGGCATAACTAACGCGACCCGATCGAAAAATCCTCAGCCGCCGGTAAGAGAATACGAAAATTCAGCCAAAAACGGCCTGGCTGCAAAAAGAATTCTAAAAATAGAATTCGATTCACGTCAAAGCAGCAAAAATTGCAATTAAAAATGAACATCTGGCATCAAGTGGTCTGATGAAACCGTTCACGTCACGAAATGTATAGAAAGTTCGATGGTAACAGGGGCCGGTAGAGTGGTGTGAGTGGCTTCTGCCGGAAGAGGAGATTGGCGCGAAGAGTTAGTTGGGATTGAAATCTGGAGAAGAGGAGATGGTCTCGTAAATCGCGCGGCATAAATCGGATCTGGATTGTCGCGAAATATGTGAAAATGGTGAAAGTGTGCCGCCAACTAAACTACAAGCATAATTGATTCCAATTGGGAAGTTGCACCGCGTCAGTATCAGATACATAAGTGAATCTCGGAAGTTTTTTTTTTAATTTGTGAGTTAAGATAGCAAGAAAAATTGAGTTCTCCGAAAGGATTAAAGTGAATCTTTGGTGAAAGAATTTTGGGCAAAATTAGGGCAATATTTTTTTCAACCGAGTGCTATTAATCGTATCTGACGAACTCCAAGTACAGTGAGTACACCGTCGCTTTATCAGTCGAGGCATTTTTGTGTGCAAGTAAATTATGAACATGGTGATTGCGGGCAAGGGCCCCCTTTTGGTTTGTTGTGGTTCCACTGTGTTGATAAGATTTATAACAAAAAATTAAGGATTGCGAGTGACGAAGGTATAGGCATTCAGATGACAGGTGTAAGCTTATTTTTCCTAAAACAGTTGAATGTAATCGAGGCGAAAAAGATCCATTTTGATATTAGGATCAGTGTTTCTAGAGATCAAATTATTAAAGTTTATGGGTCGTGTAGAAATTATTAAGATTTGTGTGGAATAATTCTACGAATAGTGTTTTATCCAGTTTTCATGGAATATGTTTAAATATTCGTCGGAATTTTTCAAGTGATAGACGAATTAAGAAGTTTTTTTCTTTTCTTTGCAGAGTGCGAGTTAAACAAAACAAGAAAAAAAAGGAAGGAAGAAGTTAAGTGAGAAATGCAATAAGTGTTGCATCAGTGGTTGAGGGTGAAGAAAATCCTGGCGGGATATCCCGTATTCAAATTTTTTGATTGAGGAAGAAGGGTAATAAGATGTGATCGTGTGATGTGAAGCAATCCGTGGTCTTAAAGAAATTTTAGTAACAAGCAAAGTTGTGGGTAAGTGGGTAGGAAAGATCCTGAAGTTGAGTTACACATTAGCGTCGAATTAATGCAAAAACCATAAAAGAGCATTTAAGCCTTTTTCCTAGTGAGTTTTTTTCTGATTGGTTGGAACGAGTGATTCCCTTGTGGAATACCAATAGTAAGGTACTCAAGTCAGCACTTCTTTGATGAAAGGAAGTTCCAGAGTTTGGCAGCAAGCATTCGCAGAATCAAGACTTCAAGTACTTCCGTCGGCGAAGTAATTTTTAAGTGTAAAATTGGACTGCAACAACCCCCCCAAGAACTAAAATTTTTGTCAAGAAATTATATTATGCGGTACACGTAAGTCTCCTTTTTATATTGTGCATGCATCTTGGTAGTACCTTAAAAAACCACAAATTGGTGGGCACATGTGATTTTTCGAATCAACCAAAATTTTTATGCGAATGAAAAGTTATCACATCGCGCTTTCATGTTAAATATAATCTCCTTGGAGATATGAACACTAGCAATGAAAAGGATTGGCAGTTCGTCCAGCAGTGCAGTCAAGAAACTTGATACTTAACTAACTTTTATGAATTAAACTATTTGAAGACTTATAGGCCATAAGAAACTATAGAAGCGTATAAACAACGGACAGAGAATATTTAAATTTAGAGAAAATCTAATAACACAGATGAAATTTACGAAATAAGTTCAATATCCTCTGACGATTAATTAAAAAGGTAGATATATACATATGGTAGAAACCAACTGTTAAGGAAAAGCTTTTAAGGTCTTTATATGGCTCTGTATGATAGTAATAGTATACACAAATCTAATAAGTTAAAAGAATTGAAGAATTATATGTCATAAGTAAGTATAGAAACGTATAAACCAAGGACAGAGAATATTTAAATTTAGAGAAAAGTTAATAATGAATGTGAAATTTACGAAATAAGTTCAAAAATCATCTGACGATTAATTTAATAGGTATATATATGTACATATGGTAGAAACCAACTGTTAAAGAAAAGCTTTTAAGGTCTTTAAATGGCTCTGTATGATAGTTATAGTATACACAAATCTAATAAGTTAAAAGAATTGAAGAATTATATGTCATAAGTAACTATAGAAACGTATAAACCAAGGACAGAGAATATTTAAATTTAGAGAAAAGTTAATAATGAATATGAAGTTTACGAAATAAGTTCAAAATCATCTGACGATTAATTTAAAAGGTATATATATACATATGGTAGAAACTGTTAAGGTAAATCTTTTAAAGTTTTCTACATTTTTGCTCTGTATCATAATTACCGTATACATATCGTATTGTAAGCCAGTGAATGTAAGGGAATGGTACGGAAATGCGCATTTTCGGGCCCTCAAAAATTATATATATATATTTTTTGAAATTTTCTCTTGAAGACATCTAAAACTAGAAACTCAGTTGTTAGAAATCACCTCCCCTTCATTGTGAAAGAGAATCTTTTCTTTTGTAATAACGTTGAGCCTAACCCAGTTAAATTTTTGTATCATCTTAATTAAGTTCACAGTAGCAAAGCTGAAACCTAGGTGAATTTAAATTGTAAAATTGATTGTAGGTATTGAATTGTTGATTGATTGTAAAATTTGGTAGGACCATTCAACAGAGCCCCATTGCAACGGGGTAAAAAGGCCCTAGCCTTAGGCTAGACGGTCGTGGGCCCTCCTACGGAGGGAGTATCTCTGTTTTTCATAAAAAAATAAAAAAATTTATGGGTCTTAAGTAAATCCTTTCTCTTTCTCTCTATCTCTCCTCGTCGTCCTTCCTTAGGGCGGCTACATTCATCGCTACGTCGGTGGGCGGGGTCCTCACGATGAGGTGAGTGGCCCTCTCTCTGTTTTTATAGGTCATCAAAGGGCATCTAGTCGACAACGGCCCCCTAGATGCATAGGGTGGTTGGGGCATGGGCCACGCAAGGGGAGTCATGACACCAGACTCCCCCAACGATATCCGGTAAGTCGGGCAACGCCTGCCCGTATCCTCTTCCTCCTGTTCTGTTCCTTTTTTTGTTTTTTTTAGTTTAAAATTCTCTTTGGATTTTTTTTCTCTCTTTTTCTTTTTTTTCTTTTCTTGAATTTTCGCGGGTTTTCTTTTCTTTTCCCCTTTTCTATTTCTTTAAATTTTTTTGGTTTTACCGGTTCGTCTCACCCTTCCCAACCTCGGCATTTGTTGCGCGACCGCGGGCGGAGATGGCATCCTCTTTTGAACCCCCCCTTCTCTATCGCAAAGCCGTGATCCTGGCTGACATCAGCTGACTTACAGTTGATGTCATCCAGAGTTATAGCCTGCCTTGGGCAATCATCCAGCAGCAGTGTAGGTCCCAGCTCGCAACAAATGCCTCAAAATTAAAATACATATTTCTTTTAAAAACAAATTTTTACCCTAGTAAAATTCAAAGTTTGACAATAATCATTCCCATGAGTACAAATTATAGAAACTAAAGTTGATAAACCAAATGCTCATTCACATACTCTAACTGTTCACCCGCTGAAAAGGGATACTGGTTACGCGAAAATTAAAGAATTTATTTCTGATAAGATAAGTTTTTTATTCAATTGTTGTTCTTAACACTTGCACTGTTATAATTCACTTTACATTCACTTCAAATTCTTAACCTAGCACTTAAATACCTTATTCCTACACTTATGTTTAATTGCTGAAAGAATTTGAAATTTTTATTAGCTTAAAAATCTTATCTTAAAATAATTCGAACAGCCAGGTTCTGAATTATTTCTTAACAAGTGTTTAATTAACGTGATATAATTGCGAACAGCCAGGTTCTGCAATTATATTGACAATATATTGGGAATAATACTTATTCGAGCAGCCAGGCTCTGAATAAGTATTGGGAAGATATTAGTGGGAACACAAAACGAACTTCTGTATTTATTCGAGCTGCCAGGCTCTGAATAAATTTGTTAATAAATGTTAATAGGCAACACAATAATTTATTCGAGCAGCCAGGCTCTGAATAAATTGTTACAAACAACAGGACGAACACGCAAAATAAGAGAAAAAGAAAAGAAGATTTCGGAAACAGTTCAATATATATTTTTGTTCTCCTTATTGTATCACAGATTTCACTTACAATAAACACTATCAGTTAACTTACAATCTAATCACTTTAATTTACTAATATTCGCTCGAAACAAAGTTATTATAATACCTGAGAATAAAGCAGTGCAAGAAATTTCAAGACTGGAGCAAGTATAAATTCAAGAAATAGAAAAGTTCAAATATACGATGACTGTGTTAATATAGTCGCTTATATATTAAAGTAGTATAACTAATATTATATTGGAATTTGATCGGTTAAGTCGTATACTAAAAATGACGGACAGGAAATCTTTATTCTAGTTGAAAACCCAGAATAAAGTGATAGGAAATCTTTATTCAAGTCAATACCCTGAATAAAGTGTAAAGAAATCCTTATTCTAGTCGAAAACCCAGAATAAAGTGATAGGAAATCTTTATTCAAGTCAATACCCTCAATAAAGTGTAAGGAAATCTATATTCTAGTCGAAAACCCAGAATAAAGTGATAGGAAATCTTTATTCAAGTCAATACCCTGAATAAAGTGTAAGGAAATCTTTATTCTAGTCGAAAACCCAGAATAAAGTGATAGGAAATCTTTATTCAAGTCAATACCCTGAATAAAGTGGAATTAAATCTTTATTCTTGTCAATACCAAGAATAAAGTGGAATAAAATCTTTATTCTTGTCAATACCAGGAATAAAGTGGAATAAAATCTTTATTCTTGTCAATACCAAGAATAAAGTGGAATAAAATCTTTATTCAAGTCAATGCCCTGAATAAAGTGGAGTTAAATCTTTATTCTAGTCAATGCCCAGAACAAAGTGAAAATTACTATGCAATTATAATTTTAAATGTTCACTCACCGAAAGCCAAATGATAAAAGAGAAGGATCAACGGTAATTTCTTTAGTGTTACCACTTTCCAATTCTTGAAATCTTTACCCACTCATGTCTTTTACAATTTTATTACAATGATTTGTGATTTTTATTTATTATCTACTTTTATATAATAATAAATTATATTTACTTTCATGTAGCAATAAATTTAATTCCTTAGTATCGTCGTTTTCACGCAGTTGAATTAATTTTGTAACATTTGTAGGGTTTTGTTGCATGTAGAAAAGAGAATTGGTCCAAGCCATCTAGCCGTTTAGCCGTGATAAAATTTGATACTGGCCATCTGTCAAGATGTGTCAAAGTATTTATTTGTTTTGTTTTGAATGTGACTGGGATAGCTGCAGAAAATATTAAATTATTAGGTAAGTTTTATATAATGTTTATATAAAAGAACATGATTCTTTGTGGAGCTGGACAGGATGGGCAGTGATGTTGGAATCTGGATTTGAGGAAGGAACTCTGCTGGATGCCGTCGGCAATATAATGATGTAAGAAATATGTACATTTTTGTGGTATAAAATTTGTTGGTTTTATTTTAGGAAACTGGAGGATTATTTTTCGGGAATCCGAACAAGGTTAGTTTACACAAAGTAAATATAATCGAGCAGCCAGGCTCTGATAATATTTTTATATTTGTTACAACTAGATAAAATATTCGAACAGCCAGGTTCTGAATATTTTTTAAGTATATTTTCAATTGTACTCACCAAACTCGCTGAATATTTAACTTTAAAAGAGAAAGAGCCCATGTGCATGCAGCTGTTTTATAGTTTGACTTCAAACGGTTTATACAAAAATATCGAATTTGGTTGAAATCGAGAGATAGTCGCCATGTTAATTAGCATTCGATATTTTTTCGCCATGTTGAATCAAAGAATTCAAATTTTAACTATGATGTTGGCGGGAAACTTTTTACTTTAAAGATTTATAAATTGACGTTAAAGTTTAAGGTTTATTATTAATATATTAAATGAGATCATTTAATATATACTTAGTTCTTGGTTACAAGGATTATATCCAAAACAAATATTAATTTTGAGATTTGTTTACTTCGGTTGCTGAGCACCGTGTAACCAAAGTGCTCTTGCCAAATATCAGCTGTTTTTTGATAGACTGTCAAAGATGTTTGGCTGATCAGGTAAAACTTTGGATTTATGTTTATTAAATTTGTTTATTTTTAGGTTGCGTCGCAACATTCTCCCGCCCGAAATTAAAAAAGCTTTGTATTTTTAAACATAATTCATTTTAAATTAAACCATATAATTTCTATATTATTTGATATTTCATACCTTCCAGGCACCACTTGAAACTCCCGGTTCACTAGTTTGACACCAACACTTCGGCCATCGCGCAGTTGGATCGTTCTCTTGCGCCATCTCGAACGTTCCAATCCGACCCAATTGATACCGAGATATTCCTCTGTTGGGATCGTGAATGACGACCCTTCCCGCGTTGTTATATGTATTTGTGAGGCCAGCTCGTTCGTGGGTAGCGGTGAAGAAGACACGGCCTTATCACCTTGTGGATCGAATTCTTGGTCGTCTTCTAGGTCGATTGTAAGTGGTGGAGACAAGGGTGCTCCTGCTGTAGTGCTGTTGTCAGCCTCATCTTCTCCATCCTCTATCGTACGATCGACAGAAGCTTGTGAAGAGAAGATTTCCTGCTCTGCTTCGTCTCCATCATCCTCATCATCTTCCATGGTGAGATCGATGGTATATATTTGAGGAGGAAGTACCTCTGCCCAATTGATGTTTCTTCCGGGCGTTGGTGGGGGTGATGTGGTTGAACATAGCGAAAAGATGTCTTCCACATCCATGGTTAACAAATCTTCTGGTTGTGCAAGTAGTTCCGTCGATGCATCTTCCAGGAGTTGGTGGGTACTCGAACTCTTGAGACAATTTTTTTTTGTGTTTTTTGTTCTGTAGAATGAAATCTTGTATCAGTAAAACATATGTTACAATTGTGGACAATTACAAACAGGACGCCACACGTCGCCAAAATTAGTAGGTTGGAAGAATACATAATTTGGTAATAGGACGTTTAATGATACCATTTGTTGTTTTGATGGTTCTAACCCGTATGTGGTTATCCTTTCCAGGGTGGATTTCAATGATGCACTCGGACCCATCGCGTTGGAGGAAGTCGCTTATCCTTTATGATGCCTAAATCAGCAATTTTCCTCTCGTTTGTCTGTTTAAGCCATTTAGGTCGCTGCTGCAGATGCGCTAGATAGTCTGAAGACCATTTCTTCCAGAATGACTGAGTCAACTGTTGAATGTGCTGCCATCTAGATAAAAAGGAAATATTATTATCGGTTAAGTTTCCTTTGGGATGCGAAATTAGAGGTTTTCCGATAAGAAAGTGTCCTGGGGTTAAAGCATTCAAATCTGAAGTGTATAAAAGTGAGTGGAAAAAGCGGCCGTGAATTTAGGCAGGCTTCAATTTGAATTAATGTTGTGCTTAATTCCTCGTAGGTTAAAGTTGTTGTTGCCAAGATTCTGCGAAGATGATGCTTTATGGATTTGACGCCAGCCTCCCACAGACCTCCAAAGTGGGGCGAAGCTGGTGGATTGAAGTGCCATATAATACCTTCGTTGGCGTAGAGTTCAGCTGTGTCCTTTTTGACGTTTCGTATGACTTCTTGAAGATCCTTGTTGAGAATTTTGTTGGCTCCGATGAAGTTAGTTCCGCAGTCCGAGTAGATATGGCTGCAGAGTCCTCGTCGTCCGATGAATCTTCTGAATGCTGCAATAAAAGTTGTGGAAGTTAGATCAGAAACTGCTTCTATGTGAATTGCCTTGGTTGAAAGGCAGATGAAGATGCAAAAATATCCTTTGTATATCTTTGCTCCGCGATGCTTGGACATTTTCATGTCGATTTGACGAGCAAAATCGACTCCACAATTGTTGAATGGATAATCCTGATTAACCCTCGGTGCTGGAAGATCGATCATGAGTTGCGTTTGCGTTTTCCCACGATGTGTAATGCATGTGATACATTTTGATGTTCGAAATCTTACTGAATTTCGTCCATCGATGATCCAATATTTGCTTCGTAAAGAGTTTAATGTTAGCTGTGTACCTCCATGCAAGCTTCGTTTGTGGTGCATATCTATTAAAAGGTTAGAGAAATGATTAGATTTAGGTAGAATAATAGGATGCTGTTGATTAAACGAAATTGATGCTTTGGTTAAACGGCCTCCAACTCTAAGAATACCATCTGAAGATAAATACGGACTCAGTTCCTTTATTCGACTGTGACTAGAAATTTCCTTCTTCCAGGATAATTGTTTGATATCATCATGGAACTCGGCTGATTGTACTATCCTGATGAGTCGTGCCTCTACTTCTTGAATTTCTTCCGCGGTTAGTGGTCCAGTCCTTCTTCTTTTCTTGCAATTTTGACTAAACCGAAGACATCAGCATAACACTCGAGTAAGACGACGATATGATGAAAAGCGTGCGATGATTTCTTGTGAATTATGGTTGATTGCTATCAGTGTCTTCGTTCTTAATTCTTCTTCCAGTTGTTCCTTTGGTGCCTCCCATGTAACTGTTGGCCACGTAGACCGGTCATCCCTTAGCCAGGTTGGTCCATGAAACCATAATTCGTTGTTGACTAGTGCTGTTGGGCTTATTCCTCTGGATGCGCAGTCGGCGGGATTTTCTTTAGATGGGATGTGATGCCATGAATTCAGTTGACCATGGTCCTGGATTTCAGCTAATCTGAACACAGCAGCAGATGTCTTCCATCTGCTGGGGTGTCCTTTAATCCAACTGAGGGTGATTTTGGAATCCGTCCAGGAGTAGCTCGGTATGTTGGTTATGTCCGTGTCCCTTCGAACTGAATTTATCACTTTGCTCAAAAAGACTGCAGCACATAGTTCTAACCTAGGTAAAGAAATAGTCTTAATAGGTGCTACTCTTGATTTTGAAGTTAATAAATGAGTATGAATTTGACCATCTTCTCCGATCATTCTGATATAAATAACTGCTGCGTATGCTTGCATGGAGGCGTCACAGAATCCGTGAAGTTGATAATGTTGATGAGTAGATTTTAAGTTGATCCAGCGGGGAATCCTTATTGTTTGTATGAAGGGAATGCTTTCCTTGAAGTGTTTCCATTCGCTGACAAGCTCAGATGGAACAGGTTCATCCCATGTAAGACGAATCATGATTTTTGCTGCAATGACTGCTGGGGCTAGCCAACCTAGGGGATCAAAGAGTTGTGAGATTTCTGATAATACCTTTCGTTTGGTAAGAATTCCATGTGTCTCTCGAATGTTGGTTTTAAAGCTGAATTCATCTGTTGAAGGATGCCAGTGAATTCCTAATGCCTTAATCCTTTCTTCGTCTTCAAAGGAATGTGGGAAGTTGATTTCGCGGTCTTCGGGTGGTATATTTTCCAGTATTTTCGGATGATTACTAGTCCATTTGCGTAGATTAAAACAGCCGCCTTTGAGTAAGTTGGTAAGCTCTTTCTGAATAAGTGTAGCCTCTTCAATGGTGTCTGCTCCAGTTAGGACGTCGTCTACGTACGAATTTTCCATGATGATTCTTGATGCTCGTGGATACTTGTGTTGATCATCTCCTGCAAGCTGTTGCAATGTCCTGATGGCAAGAAATGGTGGAGAAGCTGTTCCAAAGGTGACTGTAGTCATTGCGAATTCTTGTAGTGCATTATTCGAAGTATCTCTCCAAATAATTCGTTGATACTGCTGATCGTCTTCATGAAGATGTATCATTCTATACATCTTTTGGATGTCGGCTGATAAGGAATATATGTAGGTCCTCCATTTGAGTAACGTTGCTAATAAAGTTGGTTGAAGAGTTGGACCTGTAAAGAGTTGCGCATTAAGAGACTTACCATTAGAAGATTTGGCGGACGCGTCGAAGATCACCCGAAGTTTTGTTGTGCTGCTTTCCTTGAAGACGGCGTGATGAGGCATATTAAAGTGTTTTATAGCTTCCGAATATGCTCCATCTGATTTGTTGATTGCTTTCATGTGATTGAGAGTATGATATTCCTTGATGACACGTGAGTAGTCCTCATGTAGTTGTGGATTAGTTGAGAATTTTTTCTCCAGTTGTATAAATCGTTTGATGGCCATGTTGCGTGAATTCCCCAAGATTGGCGGTTGTTGTTCCTTAAACGGTAAGCGAACTTCATATGTTCCATCTGGCCTTCTTTTGTGTGTTTGGATGTAAAATTCCTCGCACTTCATTTCGTCTGAAGTCCAAGTTCTAGTTTTGGGTATGTCTTCCCATTCCCAAAATTTCCTAAGTTGGTTTTCTAACTGTCGGAAGTTGTCCTCGATGTTGAGGGTGAAAACTGATTTCGGTTGATCTGCGTTATTCGTTGTTCCGAATAAAATCCATCCCAATGATGTATTTTGTGCTGTAGGTGATCCTGGTTGTGTATGTTTCTTGATTCCGTCTAGAAGTATGTTTGCGTATACTTCTGCTCCTAGGAGTAAGTCAACCTTTCCTGGTTGGGTGAATGTAGGGTCTGCTAATTGGAGTCATTTGATGTGTCCCCATGCATGATGTTGTAACCTGTTTGAAGGTAAAACGTCGGTGATGTGTTTCAGAACAAGCGCGTTTGTATGAAGCTGAAATAAAGTGTTATTTAGCGATTTTAGAGTAAATTCTACAGCCCTTGTGGCTGTAGCCGTTTTAGTTTTTCCAAGTCCGTTAATTTGAACTTCTGTAGAATTTCCTTTTAACTGAAGTTTTTGATATGCTTGTTCGGAGATTATGTTCACTTGTGATCCAGGATCGATGAGGGCTCGTAAAACCAGCGATTGCCCTGATGTGGTTTCAACTTTTACAAGTGCGGTGGCTAATAGTGCTTGAAATTTGCAAGCGTTTATCTGTGTGTTCACAGATGTACTTTCTGTGTTTGACGATGTTGGAACGATGCTGCTGTCGATCCTCTTATGTTGAGTGTTTTGTGATGAACCTTGATGAGATGATGAGTTTGTGCTCTTTAATCTAATGTTTTCAGAATGTAGAAGAGAATGATGTTTCTTGCCGCATTTGAAGCACTTGTGCTTACTTTTGCACTCTGAAGTTGTGTGATTTGCTCCTAAGCAGTTGTAGCACAAGTTGTTTTTTGATTTGATGTTGCGTCTTTGAGCGATATCCATCTTGTGAAAATTGGAGCATTTGTAAAGCCTATGCTTGTCGTTGCATATTGGACAGATTGTAGATTGTAGAGAATGGTGAGTTAAAGTTGTTGTGTTGCCTGAAGGTGAGCGCAGAGGTTTTGTTGATCGAGTTCCCATGATTGCTTCCAGTGTTCGATAACGAGCTTCTAAGAAGTCCATGAATTTTTGCAAGGTTGGCAATTCCTGTGTGTTCCCAAGCGTCTGTTCCCAGAGGTTGTGCGTTTCTGATGGTAAACGTTGAACCATCATGTGGATGATAATGGTGTCCCATTGATGAATAGATACAACTAATGCCTTCAGTTCATTCAGTCGTTCTGAATTGTTGTCCATTAGTTTCTTGATTCCTTCCGCTGTCTCAGCACGAATTGGAAATTGAGTGCATAATTCCTTGAGATGATTGTTGACCAGGATTCTTTTGTTGTTGTAGCGTTTTTGTAGTAATTTCCACGCTGGCTGATAGTTTGCGGTGAATTTGTTGATTAGGCGTCTTGCTTCGCCGCATAGACTCGCCTTTAAATAATGGAGCTTTTGTACAGCTGGAATCCTCGCATCTTGATGAATAAGTGATGTGAATAAATCATAAAACGCCCTCCAGTTTGAGTTATTTCCATCAAATTTGGGTAGATTTATCCTTGGTAGTTGTATATCTGATTTCACTTCTGGCTTCACTTCTGTAGGCTCTTGAACTGGCTGTTTTTCCTTAAGAAGATCTTGAAGTTCACTTAAATAGTTGAAGTACGCTTCCTCTGTCACTGCATATATGTCGTTCTTGATGTATTCGTGATCTTGACTTAGTTCGCAATCCATGGAGAAGATTTCCTGGTGATTGTTTGAAAATGTGTCAAAAAAATCCTTTACTTGTGTGATCCTAGCTTGAAGATACGTTGGCGTTCTTCTAGCCTCTCCTGTTTTCTTGAAGTTGACGATTGCCTGAGACACTTGCTTTGATAATGTCACTTGTTTTTTTAATAACACTTCCATTGTCACGCTTTTTCACCTTTAGATACAATGTTCACTAAGTTTTTTAAGTTGTCACGAATATTCACTTAGTTTTTTAAGTTTTCACGAATGTTCACTAAGTTTTCACAAAATTGTCACTACTTAGACTTCAATGTTTTAAAACTTTAATTCTCAGCAATATCCGGTTACTCGAAGGACCAATGTTTAGGCTACCTGCTGAAAAGGGATACTGGTTACGCGAAAACTAAAGAATTTATTGCTGATAAGATAAGTTTTTTATTCAATTGTAGTTCTTAACACTTGCACTGTTATAATTCACTTTACATTCACTTCAAATTCTTAACCTAGCACTTAAATACCTTATTCCTACACTTATGTTTAATTGCTGAAAGAATTTGAAATTTTTATTAGCTTAAAAATCTTATCTTAAAATAATTCGAACAGCCAGGTTCTGAATTATTTCTTAACAAGTGTTTAATTAACGTAATATAATTGCGAACAGCCAGGTTCTGCAATTATATTGACAATCTATTGGGAATAATATTTATTCGAGCAGCCAGGCTCTGAATAAGTATTGGGAAGATATTAGTGGGAACACGAAAAGAACTTCTGTATTTATTCAAGCAGCCAGGCTCTGAATAAATATGTTAATAAATGTTAATAGGCAACACAATAATTTATTCGAGCAGCCAGGCTCTGAATAAATTGTTACAAATAGGTTAGTTTACACAAAGTAAATATAATCGAGCAGCCAGGCTCTGATAATATTTTTATATTTGTTACAACTAGATAAAATATTCGAACAGCCAGGTTCTGAATATTTTTTAAGTATATTTTCAATTGTACTCACCAAACTCGCTGAATATTAAACTTCAAAAGAGAAAGAGCCCATGTGCATGCAGCTGTTTTATAGTTTGAATTCAAACGGTTTATACAAAAATATCGAATTTGTTTGAAATCGAGAGATAGTCGCCATGTTAATTAGCATTCGATATTTTTTCGCCATGTTGAATAAAAGAATTCAAATTTTAACAATGATGTTGGCGGGAAACTTTTTACTTTAAAGATTTATAAATTGACGTTAAAGTTTAAGGTTTATTATTAATATATTAAATGAGATCATTTAATATATACTTAGTTCTTGGCTACACGGATTATATCCAAAACAAATATTAATTCCGAGATTTGTTTACGTCGGTTGCTGAGCACCGTGTAACCAAAGTGCTCTTGCCAAATATCAGCTGTTTTTTGACAGACTGTCAGGGATGTTTGGCTGATCAGGTAAAACTTTGGATTTATGTTTATTAAATTTGTTTATTTTTTGGTTGCGTCGCAACACTAACTGTTGAGAGAAAAAAAAAGAGACCACGCGGAAATAACCCTCATACCTAATAAAAGTCATATATACAAATAATAGCAGAAATAATATTAATACTATATGTACTCTACTTTCGAAATTTTTTTTTGTCCTTTTCTTTTTGGTTTGTTGTGCAACTCTTCAACCAATTCAATACAGAGTGACGCTCTGAATGCTATTCAAGAGAACTTCCTTAACACTGACAATTCGTTTAAAAACTATAGCTATATCTAGGGTACGAGAAAATCCCCGAACGAATCCTTGCACCTTGAGGGATCTTTCTAGATCGGTGCTTCTCTTCACTTTTTACCAATCCTTTTTACTTTTTCTTATTCTAGCAAGAGGACATGCTGACGATAATGGCAGATGACGCCAGTTAAGCCTGTAAATAAGGACACCGCCGGGAGTGTGGCTGTTGTGAATATTGGGGCCCTATCAACGGCAGCCACGTTTTAGGGTGCTTGGAGGGACAACTTGCAATCTATTCCGTGTAGCCTGCGGGCTATTACTATCAATATTTGAGGTGGCTGAATTTGTTATATGCGCTTTTCTTGCTGCAGGGCTATTGACGCCGAATCTATATAGCTGCCTTTGATCAGTGTCCTTTTCGTTGCGAAATTCCGTGCAATTGAAATGTTATAGGCAAGTGCTGGAATTTGTAAAATATGAGAAACTTATCCAAGCCTGGATGACTCGGATAAAATTGAAGAAGAATTATACGGAATAATCACACTTTCCTCCTGCTGTAACAATTCACGCCCAAAATGACACGGAACAGAATATGCCTTCTTCTTCTTAACGCGGAAGTTAGCTAAGGCAGATCCGTTCAGTGGCGAAAAGAATGAATGCTACGCACAGAAGTATAAGGGTGCTTTCACTCTGACCAAAATGACATAGCTAATGACCTAAATAAACCAATAGATGCCGCAGGCCATTATTTCTGTTTGGTTTTCAGGACTCACATTACAACACAGGTCCTCTCTCAAGGCCTGCAGCGCTAGGGCTCCGATGAGTAAGGAGCTGAAAACAGTGAGACAGGGTCTGCCGGTGCTCAACGGAGGCCTTAGTCAACCCCAGGGTCTGGCGCGGGCAGGCTGCCGTGGCAGTTCCCGGTACCACTTCCATCCCTATTGAGAGGAGGGGGGGGGAGGAATACCGGTCACTTCCATCTCGGGCAGAGAGTCAGATCTTTAGCCTCCGAGCTCTAATGAAAAGCTGGAGAGTTCAAATCTTCCTCACTGTTCGAATTCAGCAACGTGTGGCACGACCACGACCCTAAGAAGAAGAATATCCTGCTCTACCGACTGAGCCGGGCATTCCTGTTTAGGACGGCGGACGAACGGACTAGCAAAAAAAATTCGGTCGAATGAATAGTGGACGGACAATTAAAATTGGACTGTGTATGATTGGAGCATGTCTCACTGCCGGATGTCTTTGGCGTGGAATGTCCCCAAGGGCTTGCCTTGAGTGTCTTCTAATTGATATAGGCTCTGCCCTACACGCTTGACAATTCTGGCTTTCGCGAACTTGTTTGCCAGTGTAGCGCTAATGCCTTTCGGCATGACGCTCTGTATAAAAGACCTACAGTAAACTTCCTGACCGGGAGTGTACGTAACGTCACAACAGCGAGTATTATAAGCTTTTTCGTGCGCGCTTTGGAGGTGGTCGGAAATGCGTGAGCGAATCAGTTGAAGGCGGTCTTTTACCGGCAATATAGCCACGTCACCAGACTTTAACTGGTCAAGTTGTCGGAGTATTGGGTATGCCGACCCGTGCTGAACCATATGATGACCGAAGAGAGCATAGTACGGGTCCATGCCAATTGACGGATGGACTGAGGTGCGTAACGCACTCGGTATAGCAGGAAGGTGTAAGTCCCAAGCACTATGGTCATCATTCAGGTAGGCACGAATGGCGGATAGTATAGATCTGTTTACGCGCTCCGAGGCATTAGGGTGCGGCAAGTACTTTGCAGTCTTGACGTGTTTGATATTATAGTCGATCAGCAGTTTGCTAAAGGTGTTGGATACAAACTGCCGGCCGTTATCGGAAAAGATGGTTTCAGGTACCCCAAAGACAAAAAAGACCTCTTCCTCAAGGAAGCGACATACTAAGTCTGCTCGCATAGGCTTAATGAGGACAAATTTGGTGAAGGCGTCTAATGCAACAAATATGACAGTATTGCTCCCGGTTGTACGTGGATACGGACCAAGAAAGTCAATATATAGGAACTGGAATGGACGTTGGGCTTCCAAAGGCTTGTCCATCGGTGTTCGCAAGATGTTGTTAGGCGACTTTGTTTCTTTACATACCTGAGAGTTCGATACATACATGCGTTACCATATAGGGCCAATAATACTTTTCCTGTAGTCTGGACAGGTTCTTATTAAAGCCTCCGTGTGCTGACTGAAGTGGCTCATGAGCCTCCCGGATCAAATATTCAACTATTAAATGGAGCAATTAAAATTTAGTTACTTTTTAAAAATGCCGAAAAGGTCACTTTTTTGGACTTCGAGCGCGTGTAACTTCATCAAATCTCATCCGATTTATTTATTCAACAACAGCTTCGCCAAAACTGGCTACTAAGAAAATTACAAATGAATCAAAAGGACTACAAAATTAATACAAATCATTAAACTAATTTATTCAATAAGTGTCCTCAGATGGCACTTCAGTTGTCGCCTAGAACATCCCAGCTCGATATAGGCAGCGTAGTCATTGTAGAGGCGGGACATAGAGGTGACAGGCTCGTGCATGCCGTAGAGCGTACGATGAAAGGGAACATGCAGAAAGTTGAAATTCCTAAGGGACCGGGCGGGAATGGAGATGCCTGTATCATTCAGCAGTTCGGAGGAGTTGATCGTCCCCTGCAATAAATCATGCATGAAAGTGATCTTATATATTCGGCGTCTCTTTACAAGGGAATCAAGAGAAATCAATCCAAGCCTGGCATGATATGATGGGAGGGATAAAGGATCACGCCAAGGAAGGTCGCGGAGAGCGAACCTAAGAAATCTACGCTGAACAGCTTCAATCCGGTTGATGTGTACAGCAAAATAGGGATCCCAAACCGGGCAAGCATATTCTAGAATGGGTCTAACGAATGTGCAAAAGAGGAGCCTAGTTAGATAGGGATCGTCAAGTTCCCTGGACCACCTTTTCACAAAACCCAGCGTTGAATTAGCCCTACCCACAACGAAGTCAATGTGATCATCAAAGGATAGGCGGGAATTAAGAACAACCCCTAAATCTTTGACCCTATGTAGCCTACTCAAGACACTGCC
Source organism: Leptarthrus brevirostris (assembly GCA_964036015.1). Classification (NCBI taxonomy): domain Eukaryota; kingdom Metazoa; phylum Arthropoda; class Insecta; order Diptera; family Asilidae; genus Leptarthrus; species Leptarthrus brevirostris. The sequence goes on from OZ038373.1 coordinate 48,147,785, forward strand.
ATCCAAAGAGTAGTCGAAGAGAATGGGACAGTTTCTGCGGGTAAAGGTCATTATGGTACATTTGTTTATATTAAGAGGGAGACGATTACTAGAGCACCAGTCGTGAAAAACGTGAATGTCGGAGCTTAACAGAGCACAATCGTCGTCGCGGGAGACGACACGGAATATTTTGGCGTCATCTGCATAACACAGAATCTTGGAGCTAGAAAGGAGCACCGAGACGTCATTAATAAAAATAATAAAAAGAAGTGGGCCAAGAATGCTGCCCTGAGGCACCCCAGAAGAAGCAAAGAATTCACTGGATAGGGCACCACGAAACAAGACGCGCTGGGTGCGCCCAGAGAGGTAAGTGGACAACCAGTTAACAAAAAGCGGTGGGAACCCGAGCAAATGAAATTTATGAACCAGAATCCCATGATCGATTCTGTCGAAGGCCTTACTAAAATCAGTGAAAATGCAATCAACCTGTAAGCCAGACTCAATCAGAGGCAAGCAGTGATGTACGAATTCGAGTAAGTTGGTGGTGGTAGATTTACCCTTAATAAAGCCATGCTGAAAAGAGCCTAAAAAGGTTTTGCAATGAAAACGGAGCACATCACTGATTAAGGCCTCGAACGCCTTCGCAACATGACACAAGTTGGCGATGGGTCCGTAATTGGTGATGTTGGACTTGTCACCCTTTTTGTGAAGGGGAATAATCACAGAATCCTTCCAGAGACCGGGGAAACGCCCACAAGACAGACACAGGTTAAACAAATGACGAAGAATAGGGGACACAGATGAACAGCAATTTTTAAGGAAGGACGAAGGGACACCATCTGGACCACACGAAAATCCGTTGGACAAACTAGACAAATAATCGGTGACAGCACCATCGTCAAAAACTAAGTCCTTAGTTTCAAGGGAAGTATAAGGAAGCCTGGTCAAGTGGATAAAATCGGAGGAAACAATATCACAGTCAGAATCACAGAATGAGGTGATGAAGAAGTCGGCGAAATAGTTGGCCACAATGACGGGGTCACAACTCTCGCAATCACCAAACCTAAGGGAGGAAGGGTAGCCATCACTGTGTCGCTTAGAGTTAATAAATCTCCAAAACTGTCTGGGGTTAGAATGAAGAATATGTCTCGAGTCGGACAGAAATCTGTTGTAGGACGTCTGAAGATCGAGAGAGAAACGAAGGTAGAGGTTGTAGTAGGTCTGGTAGTCGTCGTCGCACCTAGAGGAGCAGAACCTTTTCCAGGCCTTATTCTTTTGGTTTTTCAGGTGTCTCAAGGAGCTATTCATCCATGGCTGAGATGAATGGGGGGAGCGCGAAAAGGAGACCGGTACGCACTGAGTAAAACAAGTATAAAGTACGTCATAGAAGGAGCAAGCGGCCCGATCAATGTCGGGCTCAGCAAGCACGTTCGCCCAGTCATAAGCCTGGAGCCAGCCGTTGAGGGAAGAATAATCGGCGGCTTTAAAGTTGAATGACCATCCCGCAAGAGAGGAAAATACTTTGTCGGGGGCCTCAAAACGCAGGAATACCTGAAGTGCAGGATGATGGCTGGACCCCAAAGTTAGGGGAGTCGGACACCTTCTCACAAACGAGCCACCCGGATCGGTCGAAAAAACAAGGTCCAGCGATCTTCCAAGGTCGTTCACGACATCGCTGCACTGTGTAAGACTCGCAGAAGCAAGGGTGTCCAGAAGGGACAGAATGTGCTGGGGAGCGCCAGTAAGGCAAGGCAAGAGCCCCTCAGACTCCGAGGACTGAATCCAGTTGACGGTGGGGAGGTTGAAATCACCAAAGACAACGGCCTCATCGGCGGGCAGCAAGGCATCGCTCAGGCTGTTGATGGAGGCAGACAGCAAGTCATATAAACGTGGGGGTGAGCCAGGAGGGATATACACAGTAAAAACGTACAGATTTCTCTGGGGGAAATTTAAGATGACGCACAAAATCTCCAAGTCGCCGGAACAAGCGATCTGCATGACCGAGGAAGGGATATTGGCCCTAATAGCGCAGAGCACACCACCACCAACTGGAGCACACAAATCGGAATGGCGATCACGACGAAAGACCTGAAACTCAGGTCCAAAGAGCTCGGCGTCAGATATGCCGCCACATAACCAGGTCTCAGTCAAACAGATGACATCAAAGTCGGCGGAGCTGGAGGTGGAGAACAGGCGCGATGTTTTGGAGCGCAACCCGGTCACGTTGGCATAGTAGAAGGAGACCTCGCTGACAAGTTTTTTGGAGTGTTAGAGTGAGCAACGCCAGGACGAGCCCTCGGGACAAACTCACGAACAATAGATCCAGGAGGCCATAAGTCAGGCGAGATAATCGCTGGAAAGGAGTCGTCGGGAACAAAAACCTTAAAAGAGGCTGAAAAGACGCGCTCACCTTGGCCGTGTGCTGGGCTGATTCTCCGACAAGCGATCATGCCAACGGGAATACTCGCAAGTGTGGAGATGTGGTCAATGACGTCGCGCTCAGATGTATCAGGGTGTACCCTGGATACGAAGATGCATTTGGGCCGTCTGGCTGGTCTCAGGATAACCGTCCTAAAAGACGAAGTACTCGCCGACAAAGTCTGCATAGAGTCAGCAGCAACCCCCGTGGAACGAACAGCTGAAACATCATCAGCTGGTTCGACGTCAGCCAGATCACCTGAAGGGCGAGGAGCCGTATTCTGGACAGGAGCCTCGGGCGCCACAGAAGGTTCGTGAGCAGCACGACGACGACGCCTTCGCACGCGAGTAGCTCGAGAGCGACGCGAGGCTTGGGGCGAGGCTTGGTCCCGCATGGGCGGGAGTTGATCAACAGGTGGGGAACGGTCCGGTACAATATCCCGGACCACGGAGCCAGAGGAGTGTGACACAGGTGCGGCGGGAGGTGGAGGACCACACAAAATCGTAGAAATAGGGCAGCCAGAGGCAGCAGAGAGCGGAGGACCAGGCCGGACGACAGTGCAGGACGAGGCGGAAGGGCGCTCCGAAGAAGCTGTGTCACGCGTGGATAGGACCTTCAAATCAGAGGCGATAGAACCCAAGAGCTCGGAGTTGGCCGAGACAGCTGCAGACCAGGAGCATAGATCTCCTTTCACCCGTTTGACATTGCGGCGAATGTCGTCGATAATGGGGATGATGGGAGTAGGGCCCCCGGGAGGAAGTAGGTTGGGATCGAGGCCAGCAAGCGTAGAATGGACCTCATCGAGCGAGCCAGATAGAGCCGAAATACGGGAGGACATCTCATGGGTTCTCCCTAAAAGGATAGAAGATGCTGATTCTAGAGCGTCCACTACGCCCAACAACCTGTCCATTTTAGTGGTAAGGGTACCGGTGTCCTCGGACAGAAGCTGAAAATCCGCCCAGCGAGAAGAGAAGGAGCTAACTCTATCAGCGACAAGCGTCAGATCGCCGGAAAGTGCTTCCACCATGCTCTTCACGAGCCTCAGAACATGGCATGGCTTTATGTCGGAACACTCAACACAGGTCGGAGATCTGGTCCCACGCCCCAAACACTTAGGATGGAATTTCAATCCGCAAACGCCATCACAATTGATCCCATCACGGGAAATCACCCCCGCGCAGGCACCGCAGCAGGCCATAACCAAAAGAACAGAGAAACAAAAAGATACAAATTCAAGCAGGGACGGAAAAAGGAGCGAAAAGAGTCAGGACAACCAAAAACAAAAAGACACAGTAGAGCAAAAGTACGAGGCAGCGGAACTAATGAAAATAAACTAAAAATTAAATTAAAAAGACAAAATAAAAATAAATAATAAATAAAAAATAAATAAAAATAAATAAAAAAGAAAAAGATACAAATTCAAGCAGGGACGGAAAAAGGAGCGAAAAGAGTCAGGGCAACCAAAAACAAAAAGACAGAGTAGAGCGAAAGTACGAGGCAGCGGAACAAATGAGAATAAAAAAATAAATAAAAAAAAAAAAGACAAAATAAAAATAAATAATAAATAAAAAATAAATAAAACAAAAATCCAAAGGAAAGAAAGAAAAAAAAAAGGAATAAAGCGGAAAGAGAGAACACAGGATTCCCAGATTCAACACACAAGAAGCTGAATAAACAGAAAAGGAACAAGAGTTCACGGAGAGAATATCAAGAAGCCAATCAACACCAAACAAAACCACAAAAAACAACAAAACCTCAGAAAAACAAAAACACGACCTCAAAATATAAAAAATAAACAAAACAAATATGTAAGAATGCAATTAAATAAGAGGGACCGACAATGAACAGGTAAAGGCACGCAAAAACAGATCCGGGCCACAATGTACCGAACTCCACAGAGAACACCAAAAAATTTGTTTGACAATACTGCACGGAATCAAAGCCGTAAACAGAATTCACAGCAGCCAAAACAGTAAGAGGGACCAACAACGGACGGGTAAAGGCACACAAAACAGATCCGAACCACAAAGCACAGAACTCCACAAAGAACTCGAAAAATTCTGAAAACACAACAGCAGCAGAAGTCCACGAAAATCAAAGCTGTAAGCAGAGATTACAGCAACGAAAACGGTAAGCGCTCGAGAGCGCCAGCTAAGATACCACAATTATCAGAAAAACACACAGAAACGCCGAGGCAAAATTAAAGTTAACGAAAACCGAATCACAGCCACAACAGTAAAGAGAACTAATAGAAAAACAAGCCAGAGATTAGAAACAAAAACACAATATAATTTAAGATCGATAACAATAATAATAGCACTACGAAAAACCAGTAAACAAAAAGCTCGAGGAGTACAAAAACACACGTCTGCACAGCACGACAGTCACAAACCTAAACCTGCGTAAACAGCATAGCGTTGAAAATAAGATAAAGTTACCTTTCAAAGCATAACTTATATATGCAGATCGGTTAAAAATTGATGGATAGATGAGTAAATAAGTGAGAAAAGTGTGAAATAAGGGGTTTTTTCAAAATATCTCGAAAATTATTCTTAAGAAAAATAAATGGTTGCCATTTTTGGAATCTACGCCCCAAAATACATAAAAACTCATGGATATTTTTTGTTGTAAATTAGTGTAGTAGGTATGAATTGGTAACTAGATAAGCCTCATGTCCTAGTTCGCTAAACAAAATGACGGCTAATGAACTTGTATCCCTATCACCTCAGAATTTGAACAGAAACTCTTCATTGGTAAACATGCACAAAACAAAAACTATCTCAACCTTAGTAATTCACAAAGGTAAGGGTGAGAAGACTAAGTCTAAGTCTAACTAGTCCAAGAGACCTGATTATGAGTTAGGAACTGTGGTGACACCCTTAATTGACCAAAAGTAATTACATTTATAACGTTTTAAATTAGGTTTCCTTCGATTCAATTGCGTTTTATATTCACTTGTTGTAAAAGGTTACCCAAGTAGGTTGGGGTAATTTTTATTTAAATATTGTCAGAAAATTTGTAAAAAGTTTTAGTTGATTTTTGGTCTTCAACCGTACCACTCATAATTTGTATTATATCTAAAGAATTTAATAAAGTTTTGTTTTAAATTAATCGGAATTCCTAAATACTCAATTTTGTATTTTGTAATCATCAGATTACAAAAATTATAAAGTCCTTGAAATAAAGGCAAAGTTTTAAAGTCCTCAGAGCTAAATGCTCTTGAGGCAATTGCAGCCATAGAGAAGGAAGACCCTCCCAGCAACGTCCATCGAACAACATAGGCCGGAGTGAGTGTGGAGTCAATCTGTGAATACATTGGCGGATGAAGACTGGGCCTAGAAAACAGGAGGCAGCATCATTTCCATATTGGTGACCCCGACGGCAGCACAAAACCTCTGCATCAAGCAGACGTCACACCAAACAGAGACGTCACTTAAAGTTAATACTGATAAACGTGCCCCCCACCAGTGGTAAGGCACGCACTTATCAATACATTTTTTTTAAAGTATCAACAGAGGTACCCCCCACCAGTGGTAAGGCACTCTATCGTCATTAAAACGCACAGCAACCACAGGCAATTAGTAGTAGGAAGACGAGTACGTGCGAGTGACAGCAGAAAAACAACCACCTGCGGTAAACAGCAGGAAGAAACCGTCAGACGTCATAGCCAAGCATAAGAAATTTAAGAATCACAAGAAAACGTCAGCATCCAGAACATCTAGAAAATCAGTAAAAAAAAGATAAGTCAAGTTAGGAAATATAAATAAATATAAACGCATTAGCATATTTAAAAACACAAATAATATTTTGTCTTTTATTAAAAATAATATAAATTGTAAAACTTTCTACAACAAGTGAATAACATGAATGAATTTAATGATTTGTTGGGTGAACCGAAATCACAGCCATGCGTTTCCGGTCAATTGGCTACTCCGCTCTTTGCCTCTCCAACGTCGCTTTCGGTAAATGCAGTGTCAATTAAAACGATACCATTTTGGCGTATAAACCCACAAACCTGGTTCTTCCAAATGGAAGCACAATTTGATCTCGCAGGTATCACACAAGACAACACAAAATAGAACCATTTACTAAGTGCTTTAGACGAGAGGGACATCAGTGATATTTTAACCAATCCTCCAACGAGTGATAAATATTTAAAATTCAAGAAAACATTAATTTCGGGGCTTTCCACATCCGATAACGTCAAGCTGAAGCAACTCTTAAATGAGTTGACTTTAGGTAGCGCAAGGCCATTACAACTGTTGCGAGAAATGAAGACGTTAAATTCGGGCAAATTATCGGATGAAATAGTTAAATCTTTATGGCTTCAGCGATTGCCTGGTAATATACAAGCCATTCTTGCTAGTAGTTCAAGTACCTTAGACGAGTTGTCGGTGATGGCTGACAAAATTTTGGATGTGACCGGGCGAACCGAGGTGTATTCGGTATTAACCGAACCCCAAGTAAATATTTCAGAAATTTTAATTCAAGGTCTAAATCACGGAACCATTCAAGGAACCGAAGTTTATCCAGAGGTAAAGAACTTTCTTTGTATCATTTTAAATTCGGTGTAAAAGCCAATAAATGCACACAACCGTGCAAGTTTGTTAAGCAATCAACAAACTAATAGGTCAATCTCCTTTAGCGACGGGGGAATCCGACCTCATCAAAAGTCGCCTACACATTTTTGACAGTACTACCAACAAACATTTCTTAATAGACACGGGTTCAGATGTTTCTCTGATCCCAAATTACCAATGAAAAAATAAAAATTTTACCAATCTTAGACTTTTGGCAGCTAACTCGTCAGTTATCAACACATACGGCAAAACATTGTTAATTCTAGATTTGGGTCTACGACGACATTTTCAATGGGAATTTATTATTGCGGATGTTTCAAAACCAATCATTGGTGCAGATTTTCTGCGAAAATTTGGTTTGTTAGTCGATCTGAAAAATAAAGTGTTAATAGATCCTCTAACTTCTTTACGGTCAGCTGCTAAATCAGTTAAAGGTCACTCTGAATCCTAAGCAATCTACACCGATCCAGCTATCAATCCAAGAATACACACATTACTCAAAAAGTTCCAAGCAATCTCAAGCGAGGTTAATTTCGCAAAACAGCCTAAACACGATGTCGTGCATTACATACCAATAGAAGGGCATCCAATCTCATCTAAAGTGGGGCGTCTTACTGGAGAAAAATTGGCAGCAGCAAAAAAGGAATTCGAATTTTTGCTAGAACAAGGAATTTGTCGTCCATCAGATAGTCCTTGGTCTTCTCCGCTTCATCTTGTAAAAAAGAATAACGGCGAATTGAGACCTTGTGGGGACTTTCGGAAACTTAATGTCAAGACAACTCCAGACAGATATCCCATTCCGCATATTCAAGATTTTGCGAATCAATTGGAAGGAAGTAAGATTTTTTAACGGTTGATTTAGTAAAAGCATACCATCAAATCCCGGTAGCTTCTTCCGACATACCTAAAACGGCAATTTTTACACCGTTCGGTCTTTTTGAATTTACGCGAATGTCTTTTGGTCTATGTAATGCTGCACAAACATTTCAAAGATTTATTCATTCGGTTTTATGAGATTTACCTTTCTGTTTTGTTTATCTTGATGATATACTAATAGCTTCAAAATCAGATAATGAACATCTCGACCATCTTAAGCAAATTTTTTCAAAATTCGATGAATATGGTCTTTCAATAAATTTAGAAAAGTGTAATTTCATGGCAAAAGAGGTCAAATTTTTGGGACATTCAGTTTCAATTGAAGGTATCAAACCATTACCCGAACGAGTTGAAGCAATCAATTCTATGAAACTTCCAGAGACGATAAAGGAATTGAGACGTTTCTTGGGAGTGGTGAATTTCTACCGTAAATTTTTAAAAAACGCAGCCATTACACAAAAATAGTTTGGACATTAGAAGCAACAAAGGCTTTCACTGCCACAGCTAACGCCCCATTGATATTAGTAGTAGACGCTTTTGATTATGGTATCGGCGCAGTTGTTCAACAAAAATACAATGACATGTGGCAACCATTAGGGTTTTTCTCTTCCAAATTAACCATAGCCCAAAAAAAGTATAGTAAGTACGACCGCGAATTCCTTGCAATTTACTACGGTATAAAACATTTTAGATTTCTTATTCATATTCATATTCATTTATTACCGGAACAACTACACAATTAAATTATTCAATTTATACATTTGTGTAGGAATGATGTTAAAAAAGAAATAATACTTCAGAAATATATGCAAAATAACATAAAAAAATTAATAAATACATGCTAATTAATTAATACATAGCTAAATAAACTAAACAACTAAAAAATAATCACCAAGAATGCTAGAAGAAAAATGCAAAATATAAATTTAAAAAAAAGTAAAAACTGAACAAATAATTACTAAGAATAAAAAATACTTAATATTATATATCTACACCCCGTGCAACAAAACGAGCCGCACGTGGTTTCCTTTTTCATATCTTCCCGGCTCAATTCGTGCTAAATAGTCTCCAAGATGTCCAAATTGCTTTTAACGGTTGTTGATGTGCAATAGCACTCTTCTGCTAAAAATATTCACTATGTACAGTTGCAAACATGCATAGAGTTCGAGACGTTATTAAGGCAAAGGGCGGTACTACAAAGTACTAATTTTTTTTTAAACTCAATTTTAAAACTTTTAAGTTTTGAAAATACATTTTTAAGTTTAATAAAAATAAAGAGATATTGTTGGCTTACTGTATTTTTAATTTTTTATGAAATAACATTGCATTAAAAATTTGAACAAAATGAAGCATTTTTTCATTTCGAACGAAAAACTAAATTTTTTTTTTTGAAAACAAATTACATATTGCATAAAACATACTTAGTAAATCGAAGAAAAAGATTTTTCCATTTTTATGAAGATTACACGATGTTTGAGATCACAATTCTTGTTCCTTTAATTTTTTCCAAAACTTTGACCAATCGGGCCGAAGGAACCGTCCAATGGATCGATCTGCGGATTTACAGGGCTATTGTGCGTACATTGAGTTGTAAAAATTCCTATAAACCTTAGCCTTTCCATCAGTATTTGCAAAGATGCGGGGTCAATTTACCAAAACAAGGAAAAAAGTCACTTTTTTTGACTTTTCAAAATTTAAATTACGGATACAAAAAAAAATTATTACTTTTTATGTCTTGACGGATTCTTTTAGGAAATTTATTCCAGTTTCCGAAAATGCCTTTAAATTTTCTGTACGATCATTGGTTGCTGAGATATCCATGGTTGAATACAAAAGTGTCCTTTTTCGTTTAATATCGGATATCTCCGCTACAAATCAACGTATCAAGGATTTTAAAAAAGATAATTAAAGCTGAATTAACAGGCTATCTGGTTCATAGGGTGGTCAAATAAAAAAATAATTTCCGAGTCCGTGCACCAACAAAAAAATGACTAAAAATTTTGAAATTTTTTTCTTCCGCTATTCCTTTGGATTGCGTGAGCACCGTGGCCTTTAAAATTTTTTGGCTCAAAGTTTCAAAAACTAGAGTTCTGGAGCTTTAAGATGTTTTTTTCAGATCCTCGATACGATTATTTCTCGCTTAAATACAGCCCGTCAAAAATCACTAAAAAATTTAGATATTTTTTTTGTTCCCTTAATTGTTTTGAGTAGTGTATTTAAATTTATCATATAGAAGTAATCTAAAATTATTCTATAGCCCGATTGGACAAAAAATTGACGTTCAGAAACACGACAACCAAAACGTGGCTGAATTAAGTTAAATGTTCTTACAGATTGAACAAAATTCAATTTATTAAATAAGTAAGTAGGTTTCTGGTTCACAATAATATTTCGTATAAACAAAATTACTCTAATTGCGAGATATGATTTAAGAGTACAACCAAGCACAGATGTGGAGAATTCTGAGACATTGTCAAAGCGTTTTAAACTATAAATATAACGAATTCATAACGGACGCATTGTGTGATCGCTCTTGTCCAAGTTTTTCTGCAATTCTTTCGGTTCGTGCATATCTCAGCAAATAATCATTAATTTACCCGACACAGTTTTCTCAGTGACCTCTTTTTTAGTGCGGCTCAATTTGTTTGATTACATTGTGACAGTTTCTGCATTGTTTACATATTTCTCAGTGACCTTTTTATTCTGTGACTCAGTTCTTTATTTATATAATTGTGAATTATTTTTGCTTTGCACGCGGAATTGCTTTAATCTGGTGTAAATCTTCTTAATCTACTTAACTTTATATTTCTGTGACAATAATTTTCACGCGTAATGGCACTTTGCAAAGCGTGCTCCAATGAGTTGATCAATATTGGTGTGGCTTGTGATGGCATTTTTGGTGATATTTTCCATGACACTTGTCTTAAGGCCGCCACTGGTCTATCAACCTGTAAGGATTGCTTTAATATTAGGCCATGTCATGTATTACGCCTGATGAAAGAAGTCGTCGCTACGCTTTCCACCGAACAAACATTTGTTGCGGATAAGGTCAAAGAGATATCCTCAAACTTGGCCGGTCTTCAGATTTTGTCCGATGACTGCGCCGGGTTAAATTCAAAGTTGGACAAGCTGCTTCATATCACTGAAGTCTTAAATAGTGATTCGTCGATGCTGTCCAACAAGATTTGTGAGGTTTCATCGAAGTTTAACGGGCTGGTAGCTTCCCTGGATGATTGTCGGACAATGCAAACTGCGACTGGTTCACCATCTTCCTTCAACGGACAATCTACTGAATCTATAATGCCGGTCATAGACGATATTAGGCGTTGTGTCCGGCACGTCAAGCGGGACCTAGATTCATGCTGCACAGCCATTGGGAGAAACTTTCAACTCATTGACTCAGTTGCCTCTGATGTCAGGAGCCTAACTTCAAAAGGCTCTTCATCTTCTCATCTGCATGACGACATAGCTACTTCTAGTTTAGATGCTGCTTCTTCAGAAACTACATCTCCGAATAGGAAATGTCTCACTCTACAGGATTCATCATCTGCAGCTCCTCCTCAATCAACCGAGAAACCTGTTCCTACAGACCCGCATTCCTAATTGGTGCAGCCTACTCCAGTCGTTGATGCTACTGTTAGTCCGGTCGAGGCCGACTTGGCGACAGGTTCTGGTGTTATAATCAACTCTGGTCAAGCAGCTAATCCTCAATCAACAGAGAAACTGGTTCCTACAGACCCGCATTCCTCCTTGGTACAGCCTACTCCAGTTGTTGATGCTACTGTTAGTCCGGTCAAGGCCGACATGGCGACGGGTTCTGGTGTTATAATCAACTCTGGTCAAGCTGGTGTTATGATAAACTCTCCGCCAGTATCATCTCAGTCCACATCCACCGCATCCATGGTTAACAAATTTGGCACCAACTGGACTATAACGGACTGGGAACAAAGACTACTAAGACTAGGAAGCAAATACACATCTTCATCAAGTGACCATACTCCATTCCTTCTTAATGGTGCCCCTCACAACGCCAACGTTTCCTGGGTACATAGCTTTTTTACTCGGAATTTTGCATTCATCCCAGTTAGCTGCATGAAGTTACTCTCGGACACAGAGAAATTCAGCAACTTCAAGATCTCCATCCCGAACAAGTACGTGTGGCTCATCACTAACCCCTCCAGCAAAATCTTCACTCTCGGGACGACCGAAATTTGCAAGTGGACTAGGAAGTATGTTAAGTTTAACCCTAAGCCCTCTGCATCTAAGTCTAAATTAAATATTAATAAACCAAATCCGACTAACTATCCCAAAGGTAATTCCAAACGTCCTTCTCCCATACCTAAATTTAGCATTCAGCCTAATCGTAAGAACATTAGTACTAGTAATAACACAGTCTCTCATCACTCTTCCGCACCTCTCACCTTTAGCCATAAACCTAGTAATCCTAACTCCAATTGGCAGTTCAAAATGGAAGTATTTCCAAACTTTAATCTAAGTACCCCAGTCAAGTATCCTAACTTTATATATTCTCACACTCTTAACCCCTCGGTTCCACTTACACCGAAGCCCTCGAACACTTCCATCACAGCCGTCAACCCTACCACCTCTGATTTGAGTTCTGTACATCCAGCGCACCCACCTAACCATGCACATCCAACTTCTTCCGTGTGTCCACCTAACCACATGCCATCAATTTCTGACCACCCCACCACCTCTGCTTCGATTTCCGTCAGTCCCACCCCTCCACTGTATACACCAAACCTGGCACCCGGTACTTCCTCCGCATGCCCACTTAATTAATTACAAGCCATCAACCTCCTTCACTATCGCCCCATCTCAAACTACTTTTACCTCCACTAATTCGCCCCTTCCGCTAACCAAAACTACTTCATCCCAACATCACTCATTTATCGATCCGCTAATCCCACCTACAGTTAAATTGACTTTGCGCTCTGCGGATTCCACCGATGGACGATATCTCTTGTCGCGTTTACGGGACCATTGCATTTATGAAAACGTTCGTCTATTTCTAGCCTATCTGCACGACAAACCCCTTAATGCACCTGCGGTCTCCGATCAAGCACCTCTCCCCAGCAGCTTGTCAGTCTATTACCAGAACGTCAGAGGACTTCGCACTAAAACATCTAACATTTTTCTTAACTCCCATAAATTCCCGCACGATATCTTTGCCTTAACTGAAACCAATTTAACACCAGGAATTCTGGACAACGAACTGTTCCCTTCAAACTATACTATCTTCCGTGTTGACGGTTGTGTAGGCAACAATGATCCACCAGGTCGCGGGGTTCTCATAGCTGCTCACAACCGTTATGACGCTACCCTACTAAAGACCTCCGACACTACAATATCAGAATTTGTATGTATCAAATTAGCACTAAATAAGTGTCTTCTGTACATTCTTTGCTGTTACATTCGTCCCTCTCAACTTCTAAAAGCCTACGAGCCCCTAATTGAAGCGATCGACACCCTGCTTGAGAACGCTAACGCTTCTGATGAAATTATTTTATTGGGTGACTTTAACCTCCCCCGTATTCAATGGTCATTGTCTGAGGACTGTTCCCACTTTGTACCCCTTAACACCTCTTCGGCCAAAGAAACCTATTTTACTGATCAGCTCTCCGTTTCTGGTCTCTTTCAAGTAAGTGGTGTCAGGAACTTTCTGGACAGACAATTAGACTTAATCTTTTCTTCAGACCCAGTTAACTCGGTAGTCGTGGAAAGCAACCATCTCCTCTCCTCTCTCGATCGTCACCATCCTCCCCTCTTCCTCGTTTTCTCCTACGAACACCCTCATACCCTTTCAAGCTCCGAGTCTTCTCTTTCCTTCAATTTTCGCAAGGGCGACTTTGAAAAATTAAATCACTTGCTCCTCAACTCTAACATTGGCACTATCCCTCAACATCTTCCAGTCGACGTTGCTATAGAAGCGTTCTATTCGGAAATATACGCTTGTCTTGCACAATCTATTCCCCTTTTTCCTCGTAAAAACTACTCCTCATCCCCCGTATGGTACGACAAAGAATTACGCTCTCTCCGCAACAGGAGGAATAAACGTTGGCAAACTTTTCTTCTATCCCAAACCGAGTCTGACTATTCTTCCTACCTATCTGCTTATATCTCTTTTTCCGAACGTTGTGATACCCTCTACCATAAGTATCTCCAACGGATGGAAACTAGCCTCATATCCGACCCCAAGCGTTTTTATCACTTTATTAATTCCAAGAAGAAATCCAATGGTTACCCCTCTACCCTAAAGCGTGAGAATACCTCTTCATCTGATCTTCAAGTTATCGCCAACCTCTTTGCAAACTTCTTCAGTAAATCTATCAGCGACAATTCCCGACAACTTGACCTTAACTACTTCTCATTCTTGGACAAATGCACTCAAACGTCGTTTACGTCTTTCGACCCTGATCCTGAACTAATCGCCGCTAGTATCAACGGGCTTGAGGACGACTTCAACCCAGGTCCTGACGGCATTCCGGCCATCGTTCTAAAAAAGTGTGCCACGCATCTAATTCAACCCCTTACCTTGCTATTCCGCCTCTCGGTCACTCAAGGGGTTTTCCCTCAATTATGGAAAAACTCGTACATTATTCCCATCTTCGAAAAAGGTTGCAAAAACGATGTGTCCAACTACAGACCTATCGCTAAATTATCATCCATACCTAAACTATTCGAAAAATTGGTCTATGACTCCATGTTCTTCCACTGTAAGTCTATCTTCTCCCTCTCCCAGCATGGCTTTCTCAAAGGAAGATCTACTACCACCAATCTTACTGACTTCGTCTCCAAGACACTATGTGCTCTGGAAAACGGTAAAGATGTTGATGTTATTGCCACCGATTTTAGTAAAGCCTTCGACAAGATCTCCCATAATGTGATCTTGTTCAAACTTGATCGCCTAGGCTTCCCCTCCCGATTCATCTCCTGGATTCAATCCTACCTCAACAACCGTCGCTACAATGTTCTTTTCAGTTCATCCATTTCTAACCCTATTGTCGCTCGTTCCGGCGTCCCCCAGGGCAGCCACCTCGGTCCACTGATCTTCATCCTTACAATAAATGATGTTGAATGCGTCATCAATCACTCAGAGCTGTCCATTTATGCTGATGACATGAAAATAATTAAACATATCTCCTCCACAACCGACTCTCTTCTCCTGCAAAAAGATCTCGATTCCTTCACCACGTGGTGCATGAAAAACTTTCTTGAACTCAATATCTCCAAATGGGAACTCAACTTCCGTTCTCATATTGACAGCATAATTAACAGAGCTAACTCCGCGCTAGGGTTTGTGATGCGCTGGTCTAGAGAGTTCTCCAATCCATATGTTTCCAAATCTCTCTATATCTCCTTCGTTAGACCTCTCCTTGAATATGCCAGCCAGGTATGGTCACCTACACAAACAACCCATATCAATAGGATTGAATCCGTCCAGCGTAGGTTCGTTCGCTTCGCTCTACGTGATCTCCCGTGGGCAGACAGATTCAACCTTCCACCCTATGAAAACCGTCTGAAACTGATTGACTTACAAACCTTAAGTAAACGTCGTGATGTTTCTGACATTCTCTTCATTCATCAGCTATTAAGTGGAGCCATAGACTGCCCTTCAATCCTGCAATCTTTACCAATCTATACTAATCCCCGCAACCTTAGGTCCACTCCCCTTTTCCGACTCGACCGCCATCGCACAAACTACGGTCAAAGCGAGCCAATTACCAGGATGCTTCGAAAAGTCAACGACCTTTCCTCCTTTGACTTCCATCTGAGTAAATCATCCCTTCACAAATCCTTGTATCTCGACCCCGTCCATCCTGATCGCATTTCTTAATTCGTTTTCCTTCCAGCCAGCTTGTTCCTTAATGAGAGCTCATATTGTAGCTTTTTCAATTTATTTATAATTCCATCATTTATCATCTAGTATATATTAGTATTATTATTATGTTATAGCTTGTATTAAGCTTAATTAATTAAATAAATAAAAGCCACATTAAGTTTTCTCCAAGATGAAGAGTCAAGTGCATAAAAGATCCCACATGCGTAAGTGATGAGAGGAAACAAAAGTGATTTGACCAAGAACATTCGAGTCCTTTGGGGAGTATATGCTGCTGATGCTGAGAGTGCACGGAGAGTATAAAATACCCTTGCAATAACACGATTAATATGATGATTCCAGCTTAGGGTTTGATTAAAATTGATTCCCAGATTATTAATTGATTTATTGTACGGAATGATCTCATCATTTAACATTAAGGCGGGAAAGTGGGACACATCAAGCTCATCTTTAAAGATCACTAAAGAGGTAGACTTCGAAGCATTAAGTTCCAACTTGTTGAGCAATGCCCACGATTGTATATGCATCAGATCCTCATTAGCGCGACAGACCGCATCCTCAATCAATCCAAGTGGGTTGGAAATATAGAGCTGAAAGTCATCAGCATACATATAAAATTTACAATGCTCGAACACACAAGTTAAGTCGTTAATGAACATTGAAAAAAGCAATGGTCCTAAGATTGACCCTTGAGGAACACCAGAAAGGACAGGGAGAACACTAGAGACTACTACCAATAACAACTTGTTGAAATCTGTCTGTAAGGTGTGACCTTATAAGCTTACAGGCGGGAAAAGGAAAGTTAAAGTAAGCTCCAAGCTTATTAATCAAAATTCTGTGGTCAACCCTGTCAAATGCCTTGGAAAAGTCGAGTAGAATAAGTATTGTCAGCATATTCGAATCAATTGAAACACGAACGTCATCAAATATTTTAATAAGAGCAGTAGTACAGCTATGCTTAGCTCTAAAACCTGATTGCAGTTCCAATAAGAAGTTATTATTTTCCACGGTATGTGTTATTTGCCTATGTAAGATTTTTTCAAAAACCTTAGAAAAGAATGGGAGGATAGAAATAGGCCGATATGCCAACGAGTCGCGTGCTGAATTCTTCGGTATAGGTATAATCTTGGCAGATTTCCACTTAGTAGGGAAACATGACTTAGTTATAATAGTATTAAATATAAACGTAAGATACGGAAGCAAAACTGGAAAATCATCTTAACAAATATAGGATGCATTCTGTCCAACTGCAGATTTAACACCAGCTACTGCTGCAAGCACCTCTAGACTCGTCACCTGCACAAAAGAAAATCCCGCAGAAGGATCACTAGCGATGAACTTAGCAGAACCGCCAATAGTATGATCATTAACCACACTAATAGGCGAATTAACAAAACTACGATTCAGTTCATCGAGGTCAGCGTTTACTTCAAGAGGCTTAGATTTACCCACACCAATATCCTTAAGATTCATCCAAACTTTTTTAGTAGGATTTCTAACATCGAACTTAGATCTATAGTAGGAGATCTTGGAATGTAAAATTTCCTTGTTCACTGTATTGCGCAAGGTTCGATAAGTACTCCAACAATCGCTTGTGTGAAAGCGTTTCCATCTGCGGTATGCCGAGTTGCGCTGAATGATAAGATGTTTAATTTGCCCTGTAAACCAAGGACAGCATGGATTAATTACTCTCCGAGTCTTCGTTGGTACATATTTGTCAAAAAGATATCAAATGGAATTTTCAATATAGCTGACTTGATCATCAACAGATGTAAATGAGTAAATAGTATCCCATTCAAGGTCGTAACATTCAATTAAAAGACCATCAAGATCAACGCATTTAAAATCACGATATTGAAGAACGTGACGAGGTCCTTGTTTTCAACATTGAACAGATCAAGCAGAGAAGAAGAAGTAGCTGTAAAATGAGTAGTATATACAAAATCTAAACCAAACCCTTGAATAAGATTAGTCAGTGTATTGGCAGAAGAGCAGCGTCCAAGCAAGTCCGCATTAAAACCACCGGATATAATTATATGTGAGTAATGATGACCAATATTTGTAAGTACAGCTTCTAGAGAACTAAGGTTGGAAACATTCGGTGGCTTATACACAGATCTAATCAGACATTTGGTAGAGTTTACCAGGATTTCTACAAATATATACTCAACTTCAGAAGAGGGTTCTGATTGTATCACAAAATGAGCCCGAAACGATTTATTAACATTAATAACCACTACACCACCTATTCTGGTAGAACGATCATTACGAAAGGTTGAAAATTGTTGTAGATCAATTAGTTTATTACAAATATGCGGCTTTAGCCATGTCTCAGAAACACAAATAACATCGAGACCGGAATTTGAGAAGATATATCTAAATTCATCAATCTTTGGCAGCAAGCTCTGAGCATTAAGATGACAAACCTTGAGCCCATCCTTTTTTTGACTAAAAATATTCAGCATAATTTTACTATTGTCACCCAACCGGGGAGAGGAAGAAACGCATGGACTAACCATTGAAAAATAACTCACAAAAAATTATAGAAGCGTATTTAGCAGCAACGAACGTATTCAGTTTAATGATGTGTAAGAAAATCTTCAAATAAATGCTAGTAGACTCAATAATAATATTAAAAAATAAGTTTAAAGAAAAGCAAAAGCAAAAAAACTAAAAAGCACAAGTATGCATATATAGAAGTGAAGAAATTCAAGTAACTGGTTATACAACAATTCAGGAAATAATTCATTATAAAAATAAATACCATTAAGCTAAGCTATATATCAATATGTAAATTGATCAAGAAAGTTGTCAGAAATCTCTATAATTGAAAAGGAAATAAATAATTTAAGATGAAGTACACTACTTATTGTCAGGCATGTCCAATCCATTAAGCTGGTCAATGTAAGATATCACCACCACTCCATCTTCATGGCTTTTCCGTATGTGTACACGGCCGTTCCAGGTGAATACACTTGAAATCCGCTTCTGACGTTTAAGTCGCAACGATTTACGAAATATCGCATAATTATGCTTGGTAAGGCTCTCATGAAGAAACACACGACTAGACGAATCAAAACCAACATCCCGCAACGTCAACGGTTTCTTACAGGTTTTATATCTCACAGATGCGCCTTTCAAAATTGGATTCTTGTCATGTGGAGACCAGCATTTGATAACAATAGAGCTGTCTTTGTTCCCCTTTAATTTTACACGAAATATGTCAATAGCAGGAGGTATTACATTAATTGAAGAGCAACGCTTATCAAAGATATCACGCAAACTCTCATTCGTCGATTAGGGAATACCATTCAAAATGATGTCCGTGGCAATTTGTTTACGTTCCAGACTATCAATTCTATCCGCTAAGCATGTCACACTGGAGCTCAGTTTATTAAATTTAGAATCCACCCTCGAGCGCACTCACCAGATCCCTATGCATATCGCTGATAATTTTTTGATGCAGCTCTTTCAACTGGCGCTGGAAGTCTACACGCAAACCATCGAGTTTATCACTAAGGTCGTTAACAACTGATAAAAGATGAGTAATCTCTGTGCAGTTAGATCCGGCAGAAGCACCCGCAGAAACAGCAGACAATGCAGAAACCATGACGTCACCAGCATTGGATGCACTGTTTGTTATTGTAGGTGTAACTGGTTTACAGCTTCCCTGCCTCTTGTTACGCGTTTCGACACCAGGCCATCCATCTTAGTCAACAAGTACAAAAAATAAATTACTCAAAATCAGAGATTAAAGTTTTAAAAGGCACTCACCGCACTTTAAGTAGCCTCAAATAACTATGAGTAATATCCGAGTTAACAAAGTTATTTTATGAAATTAAGAAACAAAGTGAACAGAAATAACCAGATAAAATTAAGAAATGTAGACAACTTGATGCTCACGTCTAGCTTGTAGAACTCATCGAACTACTCTTTTTCTTTTAGATGGAAGAAATTTCACTATATACACAGATCATAAGCCACTGGTGTTTTCTTTCAAACAAAATCCTGAAAAAGCGTCACCTAGGCAGGTCAGACATCTCGACTACATTGGCCAATTTTCAACCGATATCAAGCACATTTCAGGTACAGACAATATCGTAGCCGATACATTATCAAGGCTTAATGAAATTGCCATTACTGCAGCTATTGATTTTGAAGCAATCGCCGGTGCACAAATCGATGATCTTGAACTTCAATTTTTGATAAAAAATTCTTCACTAAAGATAATTAAAGTGAAATTAATTAATTCAGAGAAAGAAATTTATTGCGATGTTTCTCTTAATAAAATCCGCCCATACAGTCCTGCAAATTTTCGTAAAGAAATTTTTTCGGCAATTCATAATTTAAGCCATCCATTGTTTCAATACAATACATTTAGATTTGATAGGTCCATTGCCAGACTCGGAAGGTTTTAAATATTGCTTGACAATTATAGATAGATACACGCGGTGGCCAGAAGCAATTCCAATTGAAAACATATGTGCAGAAACAGTAGCATCTGCATTAATAAAAAAACTGGATTTCAAGGTTCGGTATACCTTCAAAAATCATCACAGACCAAGGATCACAATTTGAGTCATATTTGTTTAAAGAACTTACAAACTTACTAGGTATCAAACGTTGTCGCATAACAGCCTACCACCCTCAAGCAAATGGATTTATTGAACGCTGGCATCGGTCTTTGAAAGCTTCGCTAATGTGTTACCAAAATTCTCAGTGGACAAAATATTTACCACTCATGTTATTAGGTTTTAGAGCAATTAGCAGCGATGAATTTCAATACTCCCCAGCTAAATTAGTCTATGGAGAAAACATACGTCTACCCGGTGATTTTTTTAACCAACCATTATTTTTGAATAACCAAACTGAGTTCATAAAAAATCTCGAACAGCAGTTTGAGAATATACGACTGTAGCAGTAGCTACAAATTTAATATTTTATATTATAAGTAAAAGTTTATTATTTGATTATATTATTAATAAAATATTTATATTAAAATCTACTTTAATAATATCCAATCAGACTGTACTGTCAAAAATATTTTAGTCAACCTGTACACTTCGATAAATTTTGAATAGTGTGAAACACAAACACTTTAAAAATTATCATAATCATTTATTCATTGACAATAAAATACTGTACTCAATACAAAGAAAATTTTAACAAACTATCTATGTATATAACGTAAAGTAGGATACAAAATAAATTGTAAATAATTTCAGTCTAGCCAGAACAACCGAACTGGTAGCTTTAAAAATTATATAAAATAAAAAGTTAAAAGTTTTAAAATAATAAAAATATTTTTTTTTATCAAATAAAATGTATCTAAAGTATTTATAGATACAAAGAGGTTTTAGGATTGGGGACTCCACTACTAAAGGGACTACGCCCTCAATTATAAATTATAAACTAGGAGCCGCATTTGCATTCTACAACGCCTTACGACCTGATATATCTCATTACAACCAAGGAGCCCCATTCGTCCTATACGCACCCTCAACGACCATCACCGGCCTCTCGGCATATTTCACAAAAATTTTCATATTCAAAGATTTGAAAAATTGCCGTCTGTTTTCATTCGTGTAGACAGTAGCGACCAAGTTTAAAACCTCCATACGAGGGACCAAACCGGGTATTAGATAGAAACGAAAATTTTTATAAAATCTTAGTAAAAGGAAAAGAGATTAATGTTTCTCTGAACAGACGTAAACCTTGTTTTAATAACTCAAAGGACGATAATTTGCAACGCACTTCATCCAAGGCACAAGAACAATCGTCTAACGCCATATACAGGTCAGATTTGCCAGTGTCAAACGACCTTGTTACAAACAAAAGTGTGTCTGTTCAGCCAGCGCTGGAGAACACTCAAAATTTTCACAGGTCAAAGTCAAATTTTATTTCACCAACCGACATTTCCCAACAGTTCAATAGAAATCAAAGGACGTTAGAGCCAGTGATCAACGATCCGCCACAAACCAGTCGAGCAAATAAAAGGGTGTCTTTTCAACCAGCGTCGGAGAACCCATATGTAGCGGCAGACACAAACAATTCAGACCAAAATCATCAAATTCAAAATAACATACCAAAAATTACATTTTCGAAAGACGGAAATACCCTATTTCCAGCCAGAAAAACCAGATAAGGACGAACTTCGAAACCTCCGGAACGTTTCGCGGAATCCTTAGGATTCGCTGGCGGGGGAGTAATTTAGTGACACCCTTAATTGATCAAAAGTAATTACATTTATAACGCTTTAAATTAGGTTCCGTTCGATTCAATTGCGTTTTATATTCACTTGTTGTAAAAGGTTACCCAAGTAGGTTGGGGTAATTTTTATTTAAATATTGTCAGAAAATTTGTAAAAAGTTTAATTGATTTTGGGTCTTCAACCGTACCACTCATAATTTGTATTATATCTAAAGAATTTAATAAAGTTTTGTTTTAAATTAATCGGAATTCTTAAATACTCAATTTTGTATTTTGTAATCGTCAGATTACAAAAATTATAAAGTCCTTGAAATAAAGACAAAGTTTTAAAGTCCTCAGAGGTAAGTGCTCTTGAGGCAATTGCAGCCATAGAGAAGGAAGACCCTCCCAGCAACGTCCATCGAACAACATAGGCCGGAGTGAGTGTTAAGTCAATCTGTGAATACATTGGCGGATGAAGACTGGACCAAGAAAACAGGAGGCAGCATCATCTCCATAGAGCTACTACTAACTACTTCTAATAACAAGTCTTAGGAGTGAAAAAAAATTATAATTGATACTGAATGGCTCAAAATTTAAATGCATATTTCTTTTAAAAACAAATTTTTACCCTAGTAAAATTAAAAGTTTGACAATAATCATTCCCATGAGTACAAATTATAGAAACTAAAGTTGATAAACCTAATGCTCCTTCACATACTCTAACTGTTGAGAGAAAAAAAGAGACCATGCGGATATAACCCTCATAACTAATAAAAGTCATATATACAAATAATAGCAGAAATAATATTAATACTACATGTACTCTACTTTCGAAATTTTTTATTTTTTTGTTCTTTTCTTTTTGGTTTGTTGTGCAACTGTTCAACCAATTCAATACAGAGTGACGCTCTGAATGCTATTCAAGAGAACTTCCTTAACACTGACCATTCGTTTAAAAACTATAGCTATATCTAGGGTACGAGAAAATTCCCGAACAGCAAGATGGATTGAGCAAGGTTTGTGCCCAACAGGTCTAGCATCTTGGCCTTGAGGTATTCAGCTGTTCCGGAGCTTAGACAAGTCACCCTGTGTTAAGTTCGAACTGAACGGCTGAGCTTGGTTCGAGGCCTGCAATATAGCCGGGTCTTGGAAGATGTTTGCTGCGTCAGCGTTAGGCCGAGCAGCAGGCCCCTGTGCCGATTCGGACGACAGCCTGGCTAAACCAAATTTTGGTTTAAGGCCTTCGTCTTACTCCTCATATGAGGTTGGTTCGACTGCGCTTGTGCCTATTTAGGCTTAGCTCCCTGGCCTTCTGAAGCCTGAGCTGTTTTAGGGATAGGGGAATGATGAATCATCCCTGAGTAAACGATGGCAAGTAGTTCACAGAGAAAAAAAATTTTGATAGCGGCAAGGTTGCCGCTTGTCTATTCTAAATGTTTGAGACAAAAGATCTCGCTAAATATACTGGAGTCTCACCTCCTGCAGGCCGTAGCAGAAAATAAAGTTTGAGACCAAGGTCTCGCAAAATGTACTGGGGATCCCAACCCCAAAAGTTTAAAAAATATATAGATTTGTGAAACTGAGGGTCTCTGCCATAAATACGCGAGTCACAACTCCTATGATATCTGTCAACCAGTGTGAACAACGAATAAAAAAAAGAAATCAAAGAAAGAAATAAAAAGGAAAAAAAAATAGGGCTATGATAAATCAAAAGAAATGATGTATAAGAATAAAATTTCAGAAACAATCTTACTGCAAAAAAAAACATAAGCAAAACTGAATGAAATCCGAAATCAAAAAAACGAAAATATTTTTGAAAAGAAGAAAAAAACCACCGAAATCAACTAAGACAATTTCAGGTTCCCCCATCTTGCATGAGCTTGGGGAGGATGTGAGGGAAAAAAGGAAGGAATCAAACACAAAAAACAAAAAAAACAAAAAAATAAAAAAAGGGGGTTCAAAGAAAATAAAAGGAATTTATGGTATTCACCAAAGACTATAGAAAACTTTAAAGAAAGAGGAAAAAGAAATGCTTGTTTTTTTTTTAAATGGAATGTGAGAACCTTGATGAGGTTCCCAAAACCCACAACGTCTGTCCTGCCTATAGAGCTGGAGTCAACCCTGAGCTTAAGCAAACTCAACGAGCACTTTCACGGTCATATCAAGACGGCATCGGGGCTGTGCAAGTGTATAGGACCAGTGAAGTGTCACGCTGATTACTGCTTAAGTGTTGGTCCGACTCACCAGCTCCCTGTAACATGAGACTCTAATGATCCCTGAGATTAGGCACCTCCGAAGCGACATCGGTCATCGCTAGGGACGCCAGCACTTATACCGAGCATCAGTCATCCCATGCCGAGGACAGGACCGAGTTGGCTAAAGTGTGTCCCTATAAATGCAAACTTGTATGCCTGCGAACACGAACAGTCATACAAGGATAAGAGGTACAAAGCCTCGAAGGTGCTTGATAAAAAGGGAAGAGACAACAGCCGTTCACGCCAACATCGTCTAAGTCCGATAAGGACTAGCGGATCAGCTTAAGCTGACACGCCATCTCCTTTGAGGCACGAAGCGCATCAGAATATGGTGATGTTTCTTCCCTAGGGAAGACAGGCTTTGCGTTGGGCGCCATGTTATATTGTATGTGTGTGTGGAATGTGCAACGTGAAGTTACCGTAAAATGTTCGAGTGGCACGCGCTAGCTGGCAGCACGTATGGGGTGTGATTTCTTGAACATCATATCACATCCAAAACAGAATTCCGCGTGCCTGTGGCGAAAGAAGTTTGTGGAATCCTTCCTTCAGGTCTGCCACAAAGGGTAAAAACAAACAAGAGAACATATAACGAAGGAAGAACAACAGGTCTGGTGGCACCTGCTGTTCCTAGCCGCGCTGAACCGTCATGACAAATGCACAACATGAAAATGTACCATCCTTGATCGACAGTTCAGTAACTGACCCACACCTAACCTGCATCTGGCTAGGATGCAAGCCCAACCTATAAGCTGAAACAATCATCAAAACCACAAATTAAATTAAAACCTAGCGGTAGGGAGAGGGGAAGCAAAAAGGATATGAAGCTTCGTGAGGGCACCTGAAATAAAAGCATCTCATATAATTCATTTTAATGTTTAATCGCTAGTTCTGATAATACATGAATAACGTTTCTCCTAACTTAGAAATAATTACAACAAAAAGTCCTATCTTTTAGTAAATGCCGCATATATTACTTAACTAAAGCTATCTTGGTTATGAATGACTTATTAAGAAAGGTATAGTAAAAAAAATAACCTATATAGCATGGACCGAATATCGAACTATGAGAATGAATGTTCTGTCGCCGAATTGTGTCGATGTACATAATGCATCTAGCTAGATCCATTTTGTTTTATTTCCTTCGCGGTAAATGGCTATAACGTGCTATGTGAGTATCCGTATTAGGTCTGCAAAAAAAAAAGATTCAATGCCAAAAACTTTTGACTTAATGGGTATCAGTCCTTATTCTATATCGAATGAGCGAATTACGCTCATAAAAGATCACTCAAAAACTGACCAAAACAAAAACACCAATAAACTTAGGAGTAAAATCGAACGCGAAATGTTACTTTAAAAAAAATTATTCAGCACACCCTTTTTATATAGACATGTATCCTGGATAATCAATCCATTATTATTTATTTATTTATTTTTTTTGTGGAGGGGAAAAATGCTACCAAAAAACCTCCTAGTTTCAGGCATGTCTCCACCCCGGGACTACTTTTCGTATTACTTCAGGGTGGTGCGCATTACGCCATAATTGGCTTCTTATGTTTTAGGTCTTTGCCTACTTCAGTTCGTCCAGTGCTTCTGCGGTTTCCTTTTTCTTTTGTTGCAGGATCTTCTTCTTTCTTGGTAAAAACTACAAATCGGTCCCATTGCGCTTTACCTCTGAGCATGCTGTTCACTATGTCTTCAGGCGTGAATCCCCGAGCTCTTCTTCTAGCTCCTGTTCCTCTGTGTTCCACCTTCTGCATTCGAAGAAGGTGTGTTGGGCGTCGTCCTTCTGGGAGTCGGCGTATTGGCAGGCTGGGCTTTCTGTTTTTCCTATTTTATGGAGGTAAGCGTTAAAGTACCCGTGTCTGGTCAAGCACTGCGTCAGGTAGTAGTTTGCCTCTCCGTGTTCTCGCTTTAACCACTTCTTTAGGTCTGGTATTAGTCTAGTGGTCCATCTCCCTCTTGTCTCTCGATCCCAGCGGTCTTTCCATCTCGTAAGACGTGTTCGCTAGCTTCGACTTTCGCTGCCTCTTTTTCGATTTCGGCCTGCCTGTCATGACGCCGTTTCCGCTCTTGCGCCAATAGATCTATGTTGGTCACGGCTGCCAAAACCAGAACCGCTGGCTCCGATACCGTTCTGTAGCCGGAGGCAATTCTAAGGGCTCCTCTCCTCTGTACTGCCGCCATCCGTTTCCTATACTTTTCGACCTTCAGCGCATCAGCCGAGATCTCACATCCGTTCAGTAGGATCGAGTGCGTGATCGACATAAGCAGTCGCCTCTTACTCGCTAATGGGCCTCTCACGTTGGCCATGAGCCTGCTCATCTGGGTTGTGGTCTGTGCTGCCCTATCTGCCGCATGCCTTATGTGTTCCCAAAAGGTGCTTTTGGAGGTATTTAACTGCCTGGCTCGTGAGGATGTCCTCATCCCCCACTCGAACTTCCCTAATCGTAGGGATCCGCTTTCTAGAGAGTAGGACAATCTCGGTCTTCTGGTTGGCTACACTTAGGCCATGTTCCTCCATCCAGGTGGTCACCCGTCACATAACCTGATTCAAACTAAGCTGCTCGGCGTCGACGTCTCGTGCCGCGATTACTGCGGCGATGTCATCCGCGTAACCCACCAAAAAGGTGACTTCTGGCATGTCCATGCGCAGTATACCATCGTACGCTATATTCCACAGCTCTGGGTCTAGAATCGACCCTTGCGCGGCTCCTGCTGTGATTTTTTTCCTGCCTGGTCCTTCTGTGGTGTCATAGAGGGAACCCTGTCATTCAGCATGTCGCACCATCTGGCGGAGTTAAAGGCGTTTTTAACATCCAGTGCCACCAGCAGGACTACTTTTCTTGAGTGGCGGTTTCCTTCTTGCGCCGCGTGAAAGGCTTTTACCACTTTTTCTACCGCTTCAATGGTTGATCGCCCTTTCCAGAAACCATACTGTTTGTCTTAAAGGCCTCCTGCGTTCTGTATGGCTGATGCTTTTCCAATAGTTTTCCGGCCGTATCCAGCATGCACAGGGGTCTGTAGGCCGCTGGATAATCAGATTAATTATGAGTTAAGAATGAACTGTAACTACTTCTAATAATTCATACAGAATGCTTCAAAATTTAAATACATATTTCTTCTTCAATTTTTACCCTAGTAAAATTCCAAAAGTTTGACAATAATCATTCCCATTATGTACAAACTATAGAAACTAAAGTTGATAAACCTAATGCTCCTTCACATTCTCTAACTGTTGAGAGAAAAAGAGAGACCATGCGGAAATAACCCTCATAACTAATAAAAGTCAGATATACAAATAATATTAATACTATATGGTTTGTTGTGCAACTGTTCAACCAATTCAGTACACAGTGACGCTCTGAATGCTATTCAAGAGAATTTCCTTAACACTGACAATTCGTTTAAAAACTATAGCTATATCTAGGGTACGATAAAATCCCCGAACAGGGTTTTTATTTGAAGTATTCTAAATTACACACTGTCAGCCGTTCCGGCATGTTCGACCACTTAACCCCTGTTGTGTTTTTTGTTTTGTAGTTGTTATTAAGGAGAGTCACAACTTCTCTCCAGAGGGTAACGAGTTAAGGACTCACTTGTTGAAAAAAAATTTATAATTGATACAGAATGCCTCAAAATTTAAATACATATTTCTTTTAAAAACAAATTTTTACCCTGGTAAAATTCCAAAAGTTTGACAATAATAATTCAATGAGTACAAACTTTAGAAACTAAAGTTGATAAACCTAATGCTCCTTCACCTTTCCTGTTGAGAAAAAAAAGAGGCCATGCGGAAATAACCCTCATAACGCAGGGAGGCACGCTAGTGACGGAGGTAGAACGAGATAGCCGGGGAGGCACACCAACTATATGAGTGTCTTGTATCACGGAGGCACGCTAGTGCAAGAGATAGAGCGAGATATATATATATATAAATATATGCTTATCTATCCCACCACCAGTGTATCCAAATCTGGTACAATTCAACTTGTTGTAGCCCGGGCGGCACGCCAGCTACCAAACCTTTACTATAACTGTGTATATCTTACCACCTAGTAGGGAACTCCGTGCTGGCCGTGGTGTCCGTCCGAACGCTGGTCTTCAACTGCCGGCGATCCGGTATGGCGCCCACCTATATAGCCCAAATGCTGGGATCTCCCTAAAAAGAAAAACTATTACCTCGGTGATCTGCCTCGCTGCGTCGGTCGGTGATGACTGACTCGTCCGCGGTAGTCAGCCTTCCTTATATTTCGGTCGGTCTGTGGTTTCGTTCTCTTACTTCGGTTGTTCCCAGTTGGTCTTACCTCTAGAGCTGGTCAACGACGACTGACTGTGCTACGGGGGGGGGGGGCTCTGGCGACACTCGGTAGTCAAACTTTCCCACAGTGTTTATGGGGAAATTTGGTATTTTACCACTGCGGGGCGTGGTAAATTCGGTGAATTTTTACTATACTCGTATCCTGGGGGGTCTGGCGGGGCTTAAAAACCCTTATTTCCGGCCTTGCTGTTGACAGGTTTTGCGACTTGCTGTTAACAGGTTTTGTGGCCTTTTTCGACTTTGTGGCGGCTGCGGGGAGCGGGAAATTGATCCAGGTTAACTTCTTTTAGATCTGGCGGGGCTCAAAAACCTTTTTCTCCTCCGGTGCTGTTGACAGGTTTTGGTAACTTCGTTACAACCCCCTCTTTCTTTCGGATAATAAAACGGTGGCTCTGGCATTGCCTAAATTCAAGAATGTGGGAGCTGGAAGGATAACTCGTAACTAACAAAACAAGATTTTATTCAGCCCGCTATTAACAAACTTATAACTATAATTCATGAAAAGATAAAAAAAATATAAATATAAAATAAATATACTAAAAAGTTAATCCAATATAACAATAAATCGGTGTCATCCCTCCTGGTCTAACTTCTGTCGGGGGTCGTCATGACGGCTGGTTTGGCAACGTCTTCCCGGCTGTTGCATTTCCTTGCCAGTCTGCGTTTGAGGGTCAAGTCCTCTCTTGACTCGGATGTCGGCGGTTTTTTGGTTAACTCCGTGCGGGTGCTTCCGGGCTTGGATTCGGCCGGTATGACTTGGGCAGCCTCCTTTAGTATGCATTGAAACTGTCCACTTATAAATTGTCGGAAATGAGCACTCGGAGGCTTCCGTATCTCTCGGAAGGCCTTATTCACGGCCGGTGCGGTTGTTTCTAGGAATGACACTACCTCTATCCATTTCGTAAATTTATCTTGGAAGATTACAATCATGATGTTTCCTCTCGAGGACCTGGCGTCAGTTTGTAAGATGAATGGCCTAGTAAAATCTGAACATGTCAGTACGGGGGCTTGGGTCAGGCGTCGTTTGAATTCTTGGAATGCTCTTTCCTGTTCTTTTCCCCAATGCCATCTCTGGTTTTTGCGGAGTAGTTTGGTGAGTGGGGCGCTGATGGTAGAGAAGCCTGGTACGAAACGCCTGTACCATGATGAATTGTCGGATCCCTTTGACGGTGGTGGGAGCGGAGAGTGCGTGTATCGCACTGACTTCCTCTGGGTCTTTCTTTCCTTAAAAAATTCACATTTTTCGGGGTTTATTTTGAGGTTTGCTTCGATGAGCCGGTCGAATACCATTTGAAGTTTTTCTGTGTTCTCCTCGAGAGATCGCCCCACGACTATGTCGTCGAGGTAGGCAAACGGAAATGATTCCATTTCGGGTCCGATGACTCGGTCTAGAGTTCTTTGAAACGTAGCGGGGGCTGAATGTAATCCAAACGGCATGATCTTCTACTGGAAGAGTCCTCGGTCTGGTACAGTGTACGCGGTATGCGATCGGCTGTCTTTAGCCATCGGAACCCTGTTTCAGATCAATGGTTGAGATGTAGGGTGCTCCTCTCAACTTATCGAAAATATGGTTGATTTGTGGCAACGGGTAAGCGTCTTTCACTGAGTGTTCATTCAGCTGTCGGTAATCTATGCAAAGCCAGCAGTTCCCTTGCTTTTTCTTCACTAAGACTATTTGGGAACTGTACGGACTACGGGACGGTTCGATTCGGTCGGCTTCCAAGAGTTCGTTGATCTTGGTATTGATAATCTCTTGCATGGCGGGGTTACGTGGATAGTACCTTTGTTTCACAGGTCGGCCATCCTTCATCATTATTCGGTGCTCGGTGAGTTTCGTCAGACCAGTCAGGGATTCGAAGCGGGGAATCTGTCTGGTTAGGAAACTCGTGATTTGGTCCTCGTCTCTGAGAGCGAGATTGGCGAGGATATCGATGCGGTAGTTGGAGGATTTTTCTTCTTTTTCCAGGTTTATCTTATCTGGGGCTGGGTATATTTCCTCCCCCAGTAGCGTCATGCTTAACTCACACTGGTCCAACAAATATATGCCGAGTATCATCATTTCGTCGAGTCTCGGCATAAGAAAAAAGGTGTGGTGTACGGTCCGGTTCTGGATTTCGAGAGTAAAATCGTATTTGCGCTGTATGTTCTTTCGATTGTTCCTCTATTTCGGGTGTTGGGGTGCAGGGCGATCTCCTCTGTCCTGCACTCTTCTCTCGTTTTCCGGACGGTAGTTGGTCTCGGTTTTCGGTGTACGGGCTAAATCGGTCTGCCGCTCGGTGCATTGACAGTCTCAGGTGAAGATCCCTTGTTTTCCACATTGCGAGAAAAATAATACTGACTGATTTCGGCAATGTTGTCTCTGATGGCCTCGCTGTCCGCACCTCCAACAGCAGTCTATTCGTGAGTAGCCCTCTCAGATTGGAAGGGCTCGGTTTCACTCTGTAGCGTATTGTCGCGGTGGTACGCTTCTTGGGGACGGTATTTTCTGCTCCTCTAATCGGAGTGACTCGTACTCTTCGGCCATTTTTACGAGTCCGGCTAGTGTCTGAAAGTCGCTGCGGCGTATGTAGAATCGATATTCTGGACGCAGATTGTGGTATATCCGCTCTAGTTTCTCTTCTAAGCACATACTGGGGTGCCATCGCATCAGAGATTGAAGAGCGGTCACAAAGTCTTTGGCCTTTTCTCCATTCCTTTGCACTCGGTTCCGGATTTGTTCTGCGAGCTTGACGTGGTATCGTGGTGGGAGGTATAACTCCTTGAACGCGCTCACAGATTCGTTCCATTAAGTCCAATCAGCTCGGTTGTTACGATACCAAGCTAACGCGTCTTTCGTAAGTAGCTGCGAAAGTGCTTTGTAGATCCTTGTAATTGGTATCTCGTAGCATTCGGTTAGCTCTTCAACTCTCTCCAAGAAAGCTAGGAAGTCTTGTCCCTTGTCGAAGCGCACGTTCCATTTTCGCACTTTATCCATGATTTCAGCGTCGCTTATTTGGGGAACGGTAGTCTCGGTTGTTGCCATTGTCGTTATTCCTTCGGATGTCTGCAGCTTTCTGGTACTCTGTGACGGGGTGCTGATGCTTCTCTCCAGATATAAGGTCGGAGTTAGTAGTGACGAGGCTCTTGCTAGGCCGGATGATTCTCCAACTTCGATGAAGTGCTTTCCAGATTTCTGTTCTCGGACAGCTTGGCTTAGTCGTTTTCGGAGCTCTTCCACTGTTCCTTCACTGTCCAATTTTCGATTGGCTAGTTCCTTCTGTAGTTCCTCCTTTTTCAAGTAGCTGATTTTCAATTGTTATTAACAATATTAAATTATTATTAACAATATTTAATTGTTAATAGCGATAAATTTCATGATCATAGTACAAACGAGTAAGTGAAAACTCAATAAAATTCATACTATTCGATTTATCGTTTTATTTATAATTAATATCAACTATTTATGGTTTTTTTTATCATTTTTTTATATTACAAAAAACTATAAAAGTTCTGGATTTTTTTTTTAAAGTATCGAGTTGTATCAGAACCAATTATATCAGATGAATCTTTTTAAAAAAAAAACTTTCGCCCACTTTTATCTCATTTAAAAATACTTAAAAAATTTATATTTTAAATTTATAAATAAATAAATTAATAAATTTAATTTATCATGATAATTTCGTTGTAATTAGATGCAAACAAATTTTAAAAAAATTATTCCGTTATAGCACTATTTTTTAATGAAAACCAAATAAATGCACTCTGTTTGGAATTCATTTGTTATTAATAATTTTTGCTATAAATAATTTATAATTGATATAAACAATTCTTAATTGTTATAGACCATTTTTAATTGATATAAACAAAGTTTATTCATAAAAAAAATTTTTGTGGTAACAAACATTTCAATTGTTTATAAGAATTTTCAATTGCTATGAACAATATTCAATTTTGTATTCAATTCCCAATTTTCATAATCAATTTTCAACCAGGTAAAACCATTTTTTATGATTATAAATTTATTATTGTTATAAACAATTTTTCATCATTATAAACAATTTCTGTTCATAATAAATTGTTATTATCCGACTTTTTGATGTCCCTATCGTCATCAGAACAAATTATATCGAAGAAATCCTTTTCAAAAAAGTCTAAAATCAACTTTTTTTCAGTTTTTTTGTTTAAACAAAAAAACGGATTAACCGAAATTGATTAAATTTCTTTCAGCCCTTATTGACAATAATACGCTTTGAATGGCACCACAGCGAAGTCGGTATCATTTTTTGTTCGCGAGATTTCGTTGTCGAAAATAGTGGGTCCGAACGTACGTACGTACACACACTCCCACACACACATACACACACACGCATACACGTGTTCAAAAACATGCGTAAAACACTATGATGACTTTGAAATGTAAAAAAATTTAAAACTAAAAATTTTGAAAATCGGGCCCATTACAATAACTTCCTATATGTGGGAAGTTAAAAATAAAATAATTCTTTCCATTTAATTTTTGCATTCAAGCAACCACACATCGCCTACACGACAATCAATTATCCCGAAACCGCGACAAACAATTTGCTCGAGTTACCTCGCACTCCCACAAAATCGTGGTGCGATGGTAATGTAAATATGCTCATTAAGCATATCAGCGATAAGGTATCGAACAAACTTAAGTTTATTCCCAGCATAATGTGCCTTATCAGCGATTTCCAGCGACATGTACCGTCTTGCCCAGGAAAACACAGGCAAAACGACAAAAAGAAGAGAGAGCTTAAAAGCTCTTCTCACACATGTAGACTGATCACGTTCGGTTTGCCTGCAATAGTAGGAACGAATAAAAAAGCTCAAAGCTTTCTCTTTAACGGTGCACGGTAGTTTAATGATAATGAGGGAGTTGAGTTTTAACCGTCTCCGATCACAGTCGCGCTAACAAAAATCGCCGACCCAAAAGAGAGTCGAGAGTGTTCATTGACAAAGGGCGGTCGCGAAAGTAGTCTTGGCGTAAATTGCGTTAAGGGGGTATTCTACCCAAATGGCCCGGAAATTACTACTTTTTTGAGTTGTTGTAAAAGAAAAACTATTGAATTTTTTTTTTTTATTTTGTCTGTTGAACTACATGATTTTATTAAAAAATTACAATTTTGATAATAATAAAATATTGATTGGAATTGCAATGGCAACGTCTTGAAGTTGAGGCTGCAGAAAAAAGTTGCTCCACGGTTGACATGATTTTGCACGTTCAAATTATCTGAAACACAAAAAGTCACATTCTTTGTATTCAGTAGACTTGTCGCTATGGTCGGTACTAAAAGATATATGATATCTTGTTTTTAAACAATTTTACACTACTTTTTACGCCAAATTATGATTTTTCCCCTGTTTTTTATTGTTCATTGTAAAAAAAAATATTTAAACAAATGATTTTTGCAAGATCGTAGTACCGACCATAACTATGTATTTGCCAAGTAAACTGGTAAAATTTCAGAGCAATCGGATAAGTACTTTTTAAGTAATCGTGTCAACCAGTTTCAAAAACATGCTATCGAGAAAAAAGCGTTTAAAGATAAAAGGGACACTGCTTACCAATAGCACATTTGACAGTCAATCCGTAATTCCAGCACCATACATTCCACCAAAATGTTTCTTCTAAAAATAGGTTTCTGCAAGTCATCTTTCCTTGGTGACATTTGAAAATATACGATCAGGAAAAGCGTGACTAATGAAGCATAAAGGACTTGACCGGTGGTCATACCTAATAGATAGAGAGCGTGAACCAGCATTGTTATATTTATGGCCTTGTAACTTGGAAATTTTTCATTTTCAGGGCAGACACATTCTTTATATAATTAAAACGAAAATATGAAAAAAAAAACAAAAAATCTATTTTTTCAACCGTCTTGGGTAGAATACCCCCTTAATTGCGTTAAGAATTAGCTAGTGACCCTAAATGAACCGTTTCAAGGGCACCCTGGGAAATCCCCACACAATTATAACAATTTGGCGCAGCCTGTAGGATCAAGGAAGCGTGGTAAATCAAAATTACCGTAATAGCTTGAAAAGCCTTGATCCCAGACCAAACTAAAGGGGATCCTTTGACCACTGCCAGGTAGTCAATAGCCTGGTACGTCACCCCCAACGCTCAGGGTTAAACAACTTTAGCTGTCTCTGCTCCAGGCGAGCAAGCAGTTGCCCGATTTTAACTGTGCAAAAAGGCACCAAATGTACCCGTGGAAGATTTTCTGAAGGGAGCCAACTAAAATTACGAGAAGGAAGTCATCCCCAACAACCAACGGAGTACAACACCATCACCAATACTGAAGGATGAGTAGGAGAAGATACACTCCTCAACGGACGACCCAAAGGTCAACAAGTCCCCACCTTTAAACACGGACCCAACAAAAAGGACGCTTCAAAGGTCAACTCGCCCTCAACATTATGAAAAACTTTAAATCTGAGAAGAAAACCAAAGACGGCTAAAAGCCCCCTTTCAGATTACATCATAGGGAATTCTAAAGACGGCCCCTAACAACAGCAAATCCACGGCAAGGGAGTACCTAAGTAGGCTACTAGCCCCCTTGAAACAACCAGGACCACAAGTGCATGTCGGAGTCGGACGAAGACCCCCCACGCAAGTTATCTCCACGCAACAAGTTCCAGTCCGAAAGATCGTCGGTCGAGGAGGCACAAAAGAAAGCCTCTTCGTCGACAGAAGCAAACCCAACAACATCCAACGGGGGAAAACGTTTACGAAGCGGATCCATCTTGCCAGGACCATCAGTGTTGTTAAGTAAATTAAGTTTAAATAAATATTTAGAAAAGGTGCTCGAGAAAGAGCGAGATTCCGAGAACTTCTCTGTGCCCCAGTGCGACGTTTTAAATAAAAAACTCGCCCAAAGCCGAGAAGAAAGGCTTGAATCAACAAAAAAATATCAAGAGGAAACAGAGAGAGTTTAAGGGATTCTCGCGCTCGCTCGAACTAGTTAAGGATTGCGACAAATTAGTAATTAGTGAAAATTTTTTTGAGCCAAGTGCCAAAAATATTTGGGAAGAGGCCAGTGTTCAGTGTAATTGCCTGTCCAAGGCCCCCTTTGCGACTGGCTGGAAGCATCCTTCACGGAAACCAGCCTCGAGGAAAGTTTCGCTAGTCTACCCGAATCAAAACATACAAAGCTTAACATGGTAGACTACGCTAAAGTAGCCAAATTAATGGCAAAATTGGTTGGCAACAGAGTGCCCATTTCACACAAGTCCCTCTGACCTGCTGCCCAACGGCAATAAGCCCAGTCGACCCCAGCCTCCAAATAAGAGCAGTAATGAGGCATACATAGCTTCCTCGATACTACCCAACTGGTACAGCTGTCAGGGCTCAAAACCCAGGCAACCCCCGCCCCCAGCTCCGTCACAGGTATCTTTTAAAAGCCCAATCTCGCCGCAGACCCCAAACTCCAACTTCATCGAACGTCGTCGAAACTCCATCGAGCAAAGCATCACGTGTTTGTTCTGCCAGAAGCGGGGACATACCTATTCTGATTGCTTCAAGCGCAAAAATACCCCCTTCTGCACGACATGCAGAAAATACGGAAACGACGTTCGCAATTGCAGAAGCAATCGCCCCGTCGAGACCCCAGGTACAAGCAGAGGACCACCCAATCGCCATATGCAGGACCAACGCAATGAAAGTGGTCCTCGAGTCTTCAATGTCAAGCTCAAATGTCAAGAAGAGGACATTCAGTGGCCGATTGTAGGCAAAAACAGAAGTGGGTTTCTAAGAATCCGGGAAACGACAAAAAGTCAACCCAAAACTCCCAGGATCGACTATAAACCCTTCAGCTATTAAACAAGGGTCACCTCAGCCGCCTGAGTCCTGTATCCCTACAGTAATACTTTCGTTAGACATAGGCCTAAACGGCCAAACAAAACTAGTTGTGGATACTGGCGCTGAGGTTAGTATTATTAAGAAAAATCAATAACCACCCTCGACGAAATAAACTCCGAGGAGACGTCAAATCTACAAACCCCATTCGGTGCCGGAAAGATACTGGGAACCTGCCAGGAAAATTTTAAATTAGACACAGACATTTCCTGCTAATTTCAGGTTGTAAAAAACCTCCCCGGTCTTTCAAATGACGGCTTCTTAGGAAATTATTTCCTCTCAAAAAACTGTAATGTAGAGGGTCCCCATATAGCACTGCGATTTCCTCGCACAGAAAGAAACCCGAAGGAATTTGTTGTTCCAATAACATTTGCATCGGAGAATCCGAGTCCAAACGCTTCAGCCGATGTCGAAACACCTGTTGGAAAGAATTTTTCAACCTCCAGTGTCCTCAAGGCTTTTCTTGACGAGAATGCTGGTCGTCGGTAGGATGGACTAATAACGGACAAAACAACTACTGGCTTGCGATATGAGGCAGCATCAGGTAATTTTTACGGAATCTGTTTGCATACCTGCAAGATCGCAGATTGTAGTTGCAATTCGTTTGCCTGATGAAATGCTCTGTCTATCTCAAGAGATAGACGATGGAGTCTTCTTGGCTAACAGCCTAGTTCCTATTGGGTCCACAGTGGTGCCCATTGGATTCCTCAACAACAACGGTTTTCAAGTAGTCCTCACAAATCTAACCCTAAAGCTTGTGTCAGTCAAAGAGTACACCGTCATCCCCTTTGCCAAAGCGCCTGATAAAGGTCTGATAGTACCAATGGCTAACCTTCCGAGCCAGAGTAACGATGCTGGCGAGTCTAACCAAAGTCCTGCACGAACAGATGGCACGGACCTCTTAACTCCCGCGTTACCTAAAAGTAAGGAATTAGTAATAAGAAATAACGACCAATACGGCGATGTTGAAGAGTCCCCCAACGAACCCCTAACGTCCGGCGTGTCCGAAACCCAAACACCGTTGGCAGTAAGCAGAAGCCACAAAAAGTTTTCTACGTCCTTTGGTCAAGGGCCTCTGCTCGAAGGTATCGGGGCAAAAAGGCCCCAACACATCATGCTCGTCGACAAGAGGACACCAGAGTCCCGGCATGGTAACTAGATTTAAAAAATTAAACAAAAAGGGTAAAACCCACGAACGCAGAGATAACAGCGCCGAACATAAGGCTGCCCTGCTTAATATAAAATATTTAAATGTCGCACAAAACCCGCGCATCGCCAAATTGAAGGAAGTACTAAACTTGGACGACACATTAAGCGCGGAGGAAAGATCTTCAATATCTCGACTCTGTGACGAGGTGATCGGCTCACACATACAAAAGCCATCACTCACGATATCCCATTGGTGCAAGATCAAGCACCCATAAGCCAAAAAATGTAAAGACTACCGGAGACCCAGCGCAACATCATAAACCAATAGCTCAGAGAAATGTTGGACAACGACATAGTGCAACCAAGCAAAAGCCCTTGGAATTCATCTCTCCTAGTTGTCCCCATGAAAGCGGGACCCGACGGTGAAAAAAGGTGGCGCGTCGTAGTCGATTTTCGTAAGCTTAACGAAAAAACGATCGATGACGCATTCCCGCTACCTCGAATCGAGGATATTCTCGACCAATTAGATCACTCAAGATATTTCACTACCCTCGATCTCGCCAACGACTATCACCAGGTTCTTGTCGATCTAAGGATCAACCAAAAACTGCTTTTAGCACTAACGATGGGCATTATGAATTCAAATGTATGCCATTCGGACTCAAAGGAGCTACTCAGCTACGTTTCAACGCCTCATGAACTTCGTTTTAATAGGTCTTCAAGGCCTCGAATATTTCGTTTACCTCGATGACATTGTCATCTACGGTAAAAATTTAGCGGACTATAACGCAAAGCTCCGAAGAGTCTTCGATTGTTTGAGAGAAAAGAACTTAAAACTGCAGACAGAGAAGTGCCAGTTTCTAAGAAATAAAGTTGTTTACTTATGGCACAAGTGTTCCTGTGAAGGAGCACTTCCAGACCCCAGCAAGATGGCATGCGTCCAAACTTTCCCTGTTCTCAGTTCAGTCAGGCAAGTCCAATAATTTTTGGGTCTTGCCAACTACTACAAGAAGTTTATACCAGACTTCTCCAAAATAGTTCGTCTAATAACAAATTTGCTCCGAAAGGACATTAAATTCACTTGGACAGAGAAATCCCAGCAAGTATTCCAAACTATTAAAGATTAATTGGTGTCACCACCACTTTTAATCTAACCAGATTTCACCAAACCGTTTAACCTAACAACGGACGTCAGTAACGAGGCACTTAGTGCTGTCCTCTCCCAAGGAAAAGTGGGGAGCGGTCAGCCTATTGCTTACGCCAGCCACACACTTAATAAGGCCGAACGCAATTACTCTACAACAGAGAAAGAGTTGCTAGCCATTGTCTGGACTACTCGCAATT
Organism: Leptarthrus brevirostris; assembly: GCA_964036015.1. Classification (NCBI taxonomy): domain Eukaryota; kingdom Metazoa; phylum Arthropoda; class Insecta; order Diptera; family Asilidae; genus Leptarthrus; species Leptarthrus brevirostris. The sequence continues at coordinate 48,186,613 of OZ038373.1, forward strand.
TTCGCTGCTACCTACAGGGGCGAAAATTCACGGTCTATATAGATCACAAACCCCTCAAAGGAGTCTTTAATGTAAAAGACCCTACTTCCAGCTTGGTGAGATTCCACCGCAAACTTTCCGAATTCGATTATAATATCGAATACAAACCAGGAAAGTATAACACGAATGCAGACTCATTAACCCGCATTCCGCGGGAAAATAGAGAAGACGACAAAGGCCAAACCCTCACGGTAACGGCTCAAGTCCACCACCAAATGGATTCACACCTCGAAGAGGGAAACACCCCTCTAAACACTAAACGCCTAAAATGTAACGCAGTGACTAGGACTCAAGCGAATAGCGCTCAATTAACTACAGAAAGCCCCAAGACAAAAGATCACTCCTTTAGCGACAAAAACGAAATACCAACGGGAGAGGCAAAGACTAATACAAGTCCCATAATCCCACCGACTACCGATCCAACTGAGATCAACAAAATAAAAACCCCTGAGGTAATCGCAAATCCCGGGTAAATCAAAACAATCCAAAGAGATTATCATGATTCTCTCTTTGGCAGTCACGAAAGAGTTATTAAAACTTACAAACGGATCCGAAAGAAGTATTAGTGGGGACACATGCTACGAAACATTAAAAACTATGTCAAGCGATGTAAACAGTGCCAAACAATGAAAGCATCACTCCAATACCGTATGTCGATGGTCATCACGGACATAGCAGAAGAACCCTTCGGCAAGGTTTATCTCGACATACTTGGTCCCCTCGAAGATACAGAGACGGGAAACAAATATATTCTTACTTTCCAAGATAACCTCACAAACTTCGTCGATTGGTACGCAATCCCTAACGGAGAAGCAGTCACAGTAGCAAGAATTTTCTTCGACGAAATCGTCACACGCTAACGCATTCCAAAACGAATAGTCACCGATCAGGGAAGTAATTTCATGAGTGATCTGTGCAAGAAGGGTTGCGAACTGCTCAAGGTGAAAAAGCTTCAAACGTCAGCTTATCACCCCCAATCCAATAAAGCACTAGAGCGTGCACGTCACCCATTGATCGAATATCTCCGTACGATTGTGATGAAAATCCCAAATCATGGTATCAGTATCTGCGAACCGCTGCATTCGTGTACATGAAGGGACTACATTGACCCCAATGGACGGCCTTTACGGTTTCACAGCGGATGTCCCCTCGAACTTAAAGCGAGAGCTACTATCACCTCCTAAGGTATAAGCTTCAAAGGTCTTACGCAACGGCGCGAAAGAACCTTCTCTCCAACAAACAGCGCTCAAAACAGTATTACGACAAAGCTGTTCGTCCCCAAAATTACCATATAGGGGACAAGGTTCTACTCAAAAGCGAAAGCAGAAAGCACAAGCTCTCACAACTCTGGGTAGGACCTAACATGGTATTCAATATTCTAAGTTCCGTCAACACGACGTTACGACCGGTAACGGTACATTATAACCGCCTCAAGCCATTCTTCGAATAATAATAATAATAATAAAAAACAAACTTTTTTTAATTACAATTTTAAATACAGTATCCTGCAGGAATAAGAAGAAATTAGATTTAGTGGTTAAGATTACAAAACAAAAGTTATATTCAGTAGTAAACACTATAAGGGGAACACTGCGTTTTCAAATTATATATCGCACTCAACGTGCTCCCTCTCCCCTTCTCGTACCGCAAAACCGGGCACATACCTTTAGCTCCGTCCGACCTACGCGCGGCGCAGGCGAATATTACATTTTATAAGTCTTCGTATACTTAAATAGAATTCCCTCGTCCGACAAGAAAAAAAATAATACACATGGAGTCTCTATCACACACGGGTTCCAACAGTGACGCGACCTAGCAGCCTCTCTGAAGAAAAAAAAACGTGTCAAAGGCACCACCTGCGGCCTTAAATAACACTTATTATAGCCCCTAGTCCCAAAAGCCTATCTTCTAACCATCATGCGTTTATAAAGGCCATAGTAGCCTACCTCCTTTTTTTTAAGCACGAAGCAATACTAGCCGACAACTATCGAGCCAAAAGAAAGGATTCCTTCTTCCCAACCCTGCCTTCCGTGATCTGTTCCTCTCGAAAGAACAGCTCACTTTCTTCAAGGGGGAAGGATTGTTATGCACCAAAATCTAGAAAAGGGGATTTTGGTAAAATTATTACAAATTAAAATAAATTAAATAATTCTTTCCATTTAATTGTTGCATTCAATCCTACACGGCAATTAATTATCACGAAACCGCGACAAACAATTTGCTCGAGTTACATCGCATTCCTTTTCCACAAAATCTTGGTGCGATGGTAATGTAAATATGCTCATTAAGCATATCAGCGATAAGGTACCGAACAAACTTAAGTTTGTTCCCAGCATAATGTGCCTTATCAGCGATTTCCAGCCACATGTACCGTCTTGCCCAGGAAAACACAGGCAAAACGACAAAAAGAAGAGAGAGCTTAAAAGCTCTTCTACCACATGTAGACTGATCACGTTCGGTTTGCCTGCAATAGTAGGAACGAATAAAAAAGCTCAAAGCTTTCTCTTTAACGGTGCACGGTAGTTTACGTGATAATGAGGGAGTTGAGTTTTAACCGTCTCCGATCACAGTCGCGCTAACAAAAATCGCCGACCCAAAAGAGAGTCGAGAGTGTTCATTGACAAAGGGCGGTCGCGAAAGTAGTCTTGGCGTAAATTGCGTTAAGAATAATAGTAACTAGTGATTGTAAATTGTGTTAATCGTATTAAGAATAACAGTAATTAGTGACTGTAAATTGCGTTAATTGTGTTAAGAATAATAGTAATTAGTGACTGTAAATTGTGTTAACCGTATTAAGAATAATAATTAGTGACTGTAAATTAAATTGTATAATTTGTAATAAAATTCAGCTAGTGACACTAAATAAATTGTTTCAAGTGCACCCTGGGAAATCCGCACACCTATAACATATCAGGGCTATCCCTCCGGATGGTTGACGGATGGATTGACCTCTTTCCTTGAGCGTAGTATGACGAACGGACGGTTGCCTTGCATCCGGGCGAAATATTCGTGCGGCGGTGACGGCTATTCTTCATAAACGGGCCAGGAAACACGCTGGCGAAGACTGCGTCAATACCAAAAAAACCCTTATTTCCGGCCATGCTGTTGACAGTTTTTGTGACTTGCTGTTAACAGGTTTTGTGGCCTTTTTCGACTTTGCGGCGGCTGTGGGGAGCGGGAAATTGATCCAGGTTAACTTATTTTAGTACCAGGGGGAAGGGTCTGGCGGGGCGCAAAAACCTTTTTCTCCTCCGGTGCTGTTGACAGGTTTTGGTAACTTCGTTACAAAATTTTGAGATTAGCACGTAGCACTCGAATATTTGACGAAATTGTGCATATACCCCAGTTGCAGTAAAATTATTATCAGGGATACTTTTTATATAGTCATTTTCTTGTAATTATATAAAAACTAATTATGCAATTTAAACGGAAGCATTGTTCTAATTCATAAGAAACTATCTTGCCATTTTTACAATTAAACATTCCATTTATACTTCTAAATGGAAGTAATTGTAATAAAGAATTACTAAACAGCTTTCACTATGATGTGAATGTCTTAACCAATAATAACTAATTTTATGCCTTTCCATATGTTTAGCCAATGAGTAATTTGCACAATTAAAACGATAAATAATATTATAATGTGAATTTTGGCCTACTTACTTGGCTCTTTTAAAGTCTTTAATTAATGTGTGATGCTCAGACACCTTTTTAATATTTTCCCAGTCTTTATCTTGTGGAAAACCCATAATATCAAATATCCTATCAAGTTGATCGTGGTAATAGGGATTGCTAGTCTTAATGTCCTCCTGCCGATAGTGGAATATAGATTCAGAAGTAAGGAGCTCAAGGAATATACAACCTTCGACTTTATATAAAGGACCTTATTATGCTTACCAAGTCACGAAGTAAAACTGTTTGTGTGTAGGTAATAAATTCCATCTAAAATTTGGTACAATAGACTTCTTACCATGCCTTTTGGTACCACAACTGTTTTTGGCAGCTTTGGCTGCTCTATGGAACTTAATTATATGCCACAAATCATGTTCTGCATAGTCAAACAGTAAAAACACTTTCCTGTCCGTATGAGACAAGAACACCCGAATGAGGTTAATAGCATTGGTTAATTTTTAGCTCTCTCAAAAGCTGAAATAGTTTTGAATTGTTATTAGTTGAATTTATCAACCTAATGATTACTTACGAAATCTTTGCAAGTAGACAGGTCGGTGATAGGCCGGTGCCTTTTATTTGTTTAAGAGCCAATTCTTTGGTGTCGTTTCCTTCTTTTCGCCTGGCTTTAAACACATGTCCATAAGAACCACGACCTACTTTGCACCCCTCATAGTTGAACAGATCTTCCACTTTCGCTCGTTCAACTTGAGTTTTCATTTTAAAATCCTAATCCATCATTAAAATTTCTTTGCTTTTATTTGTTTAATCGAGTAAAATTCTTCTTCTTCTTCTTATATTGTTGGTTTGGAAGACCGGGATTTGTTCCTACAACATTAGTAGGTGAGTCTCCGGCTTCCCTGGCTCAGCCATACACGGCAAATCGCCATCGTTCAATTTTAAATTTATATTCACTTTATTGTGAGAGATTTGTATTTTGGTTATTAATAACCCCCCTTTGGATTTATATATATTCGCGTTTTTTGAGTCACGTGTATTTCAACACTTGAAGTATGTTATGTCACATTTATGTGATTTATGGTATAATAATTAAGTATTTGTAGGTTTATGAGTTTGAATGTTAATGATTTTATGATTTGTATTGCTATTTAAGCTTTTAGTTTGTGTAACATGTGTTTTAGGTAACGGTAAATCTTTAAATTTTAAATGAGTCACTTTTTCTATTATATTTAGTATTATTATGAAGTATTAGGTTTTTTAGTTTAATCATTAAAGATTTTGAGATTATAATTTGCTATTTCAGCTTTTAAATTGCACAACACTTATATTTCGGAAAACTTTTAATCGCATGTTTTAGCTAACGGTAAATCACTAGATTTTTTCAAATTACGATATGATGATATTTTTTGTTTTTGATGAATTACTAAGTTCCGATGTCACCCCATAAAAATCTCACGCATTCAGTACTAACGCCGCTCTATCAAATTAAACATTATTTAATTCGCAGAGCGGGCCGACTAAAACGCGTGTGACCAGTATGGCGTCCATGATGGAACTGGAGTAAAATTCCTTTCCATACTAGCTGGAAATGTTTGACATTACTTTGACAAAAACGTGAGAATTGTCAAAGTGGCGTTTATGATATGAAATGACCTACGAGGAAGTAACTAAAGGAGAGGCCATTAACTCAGAAAAGCGTGGCAATTTTAAGCTGGTGTGAGATTTATATGCAAACAATCTCATAAGCACACAGCAGGCGATTGAAATAGTATTTTATATACGGGAGTTTTGCCGCGTATTTTAAAATATTGAACTAAATAATAAATTGTGATCAATGTAATAATTGCTATATAATAAAATATATTTATATAATATAATATATATTATTTCAATTTTGGCAAAGTTCTCCTCGGCTGAATTGTGTATCGACTACATAAATTATAAAAATTTAATAGAACGAGTTCCTTCCGATTTACATTTTACCTACGATGATGTAACTAAACTCCCAACTAAATGACAACCATCAAAAGAAATGTCAACAAACTTGTGTTCGATGGAGTAGTTGGAAATTTTCTTTAAAATCTCGGTTTAAGTGTTTTGTAATAGCTGTTTTTTGTGTGTGCCTTATAAAGTACCCTTACTTTGTTTAATTTACATATGGAAAGATGTTCCGGAAAGCTTGTGGTTTGCTATTATCACCGGAATTCACTGAACACTTCATTTTCAGTTTTTCTGAAAAGAAACACACTTTTCTCTGTTAATGATATTAATAAATTGTCTTAACTTGTTTAGACACTCTTTCAGCACTTCACAGCACAATAATTATATATGTTTATCAAAACAATGTGAAATATTCCTGTTACAGATTGGATTCGCTTATTTTAAGATAAGCCTAATTCTAACGAATTTAATCTGACATTTATAAAAACAAATCGTAAAAAGTCTCATGAGTTGGATTTCAAATATCTAATTTTGTTGCAACAAAGTTGCAACATATTCAAATCCAACTCAAGAACACCTAAAAAATAAAAAACCAATAAATATTCAATGGGTTGGATTTCCTACACCGAGTGCAATGTACTCAAATCCAACCCATGATAAACAACGCGCTCGGGTTACTGTCGCAATTTCTTTCACACGGTAGCCCAGTACACGATAAGCAAAAGAAATTTGCTTAATCAGCGCGAAAAACAACGATCTACAGCGGCTTTGCCCAATGACAACTAACTACATCAAGGGCAAAAGCTAAAAAACGAAGAAAAAGCATGAAAGCTTTTCTTCATGTAGATCGGTAGTAAGTATTTTCTAAAAGGAACAATTAACGAGTCTGATTTTAAACGTCATAATAGAGAGTCGGTCTGTTGTTTTCGAGTGATGAGGTACGGTCGCCGGTAAATTTAGTTACAAAATAAATTTAGTTAAAAAGATAAATTGTGTAAAACTGGTTCCTGTTGAAATATTGAAATTTAGTTACAAAATAAAGTTAGTTAAAAAGTTAAATTGTGTAAAATTGGTTCATGTTGAAATACTTAACTCAAAGTAAAGTTAGTTACAAAGTAAATTAAGTTAAAAAGTTAAATTGTGTAAAATTGGTTCCTGTTGAAATATTGAAACTTAGTTACAAAGTAAATTTAGTTAAAAAATTAAATTGTGTAAAATTGGTTCCTGTTGAAATATTGAAACTTAGTTACGAAGTAAATTTAGTTAAAATGTTAAATTGTGTAAAATTGATTCATGTTGAAATACTTAAATTAAAGTAAACTTAGTTACAAAGTAAATTTAGTTAAAAAGTAAAATTGTGTAAAATTGGTTCATGTTGAAATATTGAAACTTAGTTACAAAGTAAATTTAGTTAAAAAGTTAAATTGTGTAAAACTGGTTCCTTTTGAAATACTTAAATCAAAGTAAACTTAGTTACATAGTAAATTTAGTTAAAAGGTGAAATTGTGCAAAACTGATTTCTGCTGGAATATTTAAATCAAAGTAAGTTTAGTTACGGAGTTAAATTGTGCAGTACTAGTTCCTGTTGGAATAATTAAGTCAAAATAAATTTAGTTAAAAGTTGAATTGTGCATTATATAAAGAATATAACAAAAAATTGGCGCAGCCAGTAGGATCAAGGAAGCGTGGTAAATCAAATTTACCGTAACAGCTTGAAAAGCCTTGATCCCAGACCGAACTAAAGGAGATCCTTTGACCACTGCCGGGTAGTCAATAGCCTGGTACGTCACCCCCAACGCTCAGGGTAAGGCAACTTTAGCTGCCTCTGCTCCAGGCGAGCACGCAGTAACCCTAGTTTAACTGTGCAAAAAGGCACCAACTGTAACTGAAGAAGACTTTCGGAAGGAAGCCAACTAATTGCGAGAAGGAAGTCAACGACGGCAATCAACGACGCATAACAGCCAACACCATCAATCAACATATTACCAGCGGCAGAGTGGAAAAGGGAATCGCTGAAGCAGGCACAAGCCCCCCTTTTCCCCAACACAACTCTAATACTGTCAACAAGGGAACGGTAAGCAGACCAAGAGCCCCCCTTGCAACGCTGAAGAGCAGGAGTTGATGTCCAAGGACTCCCACTCTACTCCCGCTCACTCACCAACGGATGAGAAGACAGAGGACCTCCTCATAACTTCCCGGGACCTGGAGAGCAACGCGGAAGAACCACGACAGGGTTCCCAGTCACCAGTATTTACGGACCAAACTCACGTCAGCGAACACCAGATCACCCCAGCACAACCAGGACCCAGTTCACAAGGACTCACCCTCAGGAGCGGGACCGTCCTCCAACGAGTAAATCAAAACCAAGTAAGACATAAATATAATTTTAATAATTTGTACGAGTCCGCGCGAGAATCCGAACGCCTAGCAACTCTCTATTCTAACCTCCTCGAAAACCGGAATACCAAGTACAGCGAGGAGAGATTGGAAGACCTAGAGCGCTTTCAAAAGGAAGCCGCACTCTTTCAAGCCAAGCTACACGAATTCTTGCGCATACTCCCTCCTGAAGAAAATATTGAAAACAATTCGGAAAGCACAACTGAGGAAAACCTCATACAATCCCTACAAGACTCCCTGCGAGAAATCAACCTAAAACAGGGTCTAAATCGATTTCTCGCACAAGACTCGCCCGACACCGTCTCGAATCAGAACTCCACTATGGCGACCGATTATGGAAAAATTGTAAAATTAACTGCGCAAATGGTGCCCATTTTTTCAGGTGAGCCAGGCCCGCACCTCGGATCAGAGTTGCAAACATTCCTGGGTTGCTGCCGCCAGGCCAAACAGTGTCTCTCCGAAGGGGAGCAAGACGCTTTCCTCAAGATCCTCCCCACAAGACTTCGTAGAGGAGCGTATCAACTATTGGCCTCTGATGTACCGACAACATTTCAAGAAGTCGAAGCAAGGTTGAACGCGGCATACCTTCCCAGAGAAACTTACCAGGAACTGGTAAATAGGCTAATAACAGCTCACCAAAACCCCTGCGAAACACTCACCGCCTTCACGGCTAGAGTGAAACAGTTACTGGCCCTCTGTAAGGAGGCGGCATAAACCAAATATGGAGCTGCGGCCACTCCAGCTGTAACAACGCAGCTGGAGGACTTCGCGAAAAACGCAGTCCGCAGCGGGGTTACGAATCCGCACCTTTGCCAATATCTCCTCACCGTCACCGACGGCACGCTCGAGGCGCTGATCCATAAGGCACTCGACATGGAGAAACTACAGCAGCGCGCCCAGTTCACGCAATCCACAACACCCCTCTAAAACCAAAACGCCTAAAATGTAACGACTACCGATCCAACTGAGATCAACAAAATAAAAACCCCTGAGGTAATCGCAAATCCCGGGTAAATCAAAACAATCCAAAGAGATTATCATGATTCTCTCTTTGGCAGTCACGAAAGAGTTATTAAAACTTACAAACGGATCCGAAAGAAGTATTAGTGGGGACACATGCTACGAAACATTAAAAACTATGTCAAGCGATGTAAACAGTGCCAAACAATGAAAGCATCACTCCAATACCGTATGTCGATGGTCATCACGGACATAGCAGAAGAACCCTTCGACAAGGTTTATCTCGACATACTCGGTCCCCTCGAAGATACAGAGACGGGAAACAAATATATTCTTACTTTCCAAGATAACCTCACAAACTTCGTCGATTGGTACGCAATCCCTAACGGAGAAGCAGTCACAGTAGCAAGAATTTTCTTCGACGAAATCGTCACACGCTAACGCATTCCAAAACGAATAGTCACCGATCAGGGAAGTAATTTCGTGAGTGATCTGTGCAAGAAGGGTTGCGAACTGCTCAAGGTGAAAAAGCTTCAAACGTCAGCTTATCACCCCCAATCCAATAAAGCACTAGAGCGTGCACGTCACCCATTGATCGAATATCTCCGTACGATTGTGATGAAAATCCCAAATCATGGTATCAGTATCTGCGAACCGCTGCATTCGTGTACATGAAGGGACTACATTGACCCCAATGGACGGCCTTTACGGTTTCACAGCGGATGTCCCCTCGAACTTAAAGCGAGAGCTACTATCACCTCCTAAGGTATAAGCTTCAAAGGTCTTACGCAACGGCGCGAAAGCACCTTCTCTCCAACAAACAGCGCTCAAAACAGTATTACGACAAAGCTGTTCGTCCCCAAAATTACCATATAGGGGACAAGGTTCTACTCAAAAGCGAAAGCAGAAAGCACAAGCTCTCACAACTCTGGGTAGGACCTAACATGGTATTCAATATTCTAAGTTCCGTCAACACGACGTTATGACCGGTAACGGTACATTATAACCGCCTCAAGCCATTCTTCGAATAATAATAATAATAAAAAACAAACTTTTTTTAATTACAATTTTAAATACAGTATCCTGCAGGAATAAGAAGAAATTAGATTTAGTGGTTAAGATTACAAAACAAAAGTTATATTCAGTAGTAAACACTATAAGGGGAACACTGCGTTTTCAAATTATATATCGCACTCAACGTGCTCCCTCTCCCCTTCTCGTACCGCAAAACCGGGCACATACCTTTAGCTCCGTCCGACCTACGCGCGGCGCAGGCGAATATTACATTTTATAAGTCTTCGTATACTTAAATAGAATTCCCTCGTCCGACAAGAAAAAAAATAATACACATGGAGTCTCTATCACACACGGGTTCCAACATTGACGCGACCTAGCAGCCTCTCTGAAGAAAAAAAAAACGTGTCAAAGGCACCACCTGCGGCCTTAAATAACACTTATTATAGCCCCTAGTCCCAAAAGCCTATCTTCTAACCATCATGCGTTTATAAAGGCCATAGTAGCCTACCTCCTTTTTTTTAAGCACGAAGCAATACTAGCCGACAACTATCGAGCCAAAAGAAAGGATTCCTTCTTCCCAACCCTGCCTTCCGTGATCTGTTCCTCTCGAAAGAACAGCTCACTTTCTTCAAGGGGGAAGGATTGTTATGCACCAAAATCTAGAAAAGGGGATTTTGGTAAAATTATTACAAATTAAAATAAATTAAATAATTCTTTCCATTTAATTGTTGCATTCAATCCTACACGGCAATTAATTATCACGAAACCGCGACAAACAATTTGCTCGAGTTACATCGCATTCCTTTTCCACAAAATCTTGGTGCGATGGTAATGTAAATATGCTCATTAAGCATATCAGCGATAAGGTACCGAACAAACTTAAGTTTGTTCCCAGCATAATGTGCCTTATCAGCGATTTCCAGCCACATGTACCGTCTTGCCCAGGAAAACACAGGCAAAACGACAAAAAGAAGAGAGAGCTTAAAAGCTCTTCTACCACATGTAGACTGATCACGTTCGGTTTGCCTGCAATAGTAGGAACGAATAAAAAAGCTCAAAGCTTTCTCTTTAACGGTGCACGGTAGTTTACGTGATAATGAGGGAGTTGAGTTTTAACCGTCTCCGATCACAGTCGCGCTAACAAAAATCGCCGACCCAAAAGAGAGTCGAGAGTGTTCATTGACAAAGGGCGGTCGCGAAAGTAGTCTTGGCGTAAATTGCGTTAAGAATAATAGTAACTAGTGATTGTAAATTGTGTTAATCGTATTAAGAATAACAGTAATTAGTGACTGTAAATTGCGTTAATTGTGTTAAGAATAATAGTAATTAGTGACTGTAAATTGTGTTAACCGTATTAAGAATAATAATTAGTGACTGTAAATTAAATTGTATAATTTGTAATAAAATTCAGCTAGTGACACTAAATAAATTGTTTCAAGTGCACCCTGGGAAATCCGCACACCTATAACATATCAGGGCTATCCCTCCGGATGGTTGACGGATGGATTGACCTCTTTCCTTGAGCGTAGTATGACGAACGGACGGTTGCCTTGCATCCGGGCGAAATATTCGTGCGGCGGTGACGGCTATTCTTCATAAACGGGCCAGGAAACACGCTGGCGAAGACTGCGTCAATACCAAAAAAACCCTTATTTCCGGCCATGCTGTTGACAGTTTTTGTGACTTGCTGTTAACAGGTTTTGTGGCCTTTTTCGACTTTGCGGCGGCTGTGGGGAGCGGGAAATTGATCCAGGTTAACTTATTTTAGTACCAGGGGGAAGGGTCTGGCGGGGCGCAAAAACCTTTTTCTCCTCCGGTGCTGTTGACAGGTTTTGGTAACTTCGTTACAAAATTTTGAGATTAGCACGTAGCACTCGAATATTTGACGAAATTGTGCATATACCCCAGTTGCAGTAAAATTATTATCAGGGATACTTTTTATATAGTCATTTTCTTGTAATTATATAAAAACTAATTATGCAATTTAAACGGAAGCATTGTTCTAATTCATAAGAAACTATCTTGCCATTTTTACAATTAAACATTCCATTTATACTTCTAAATGGAAGTAATTGTAATAAAGAATTACTAAACAGCTTTCACTATGATGTGAATGTCTTAACCAATAATAACTAATTTTATGCCTTTCCATATGTTTAGCCAATGAGTAATTTGCACAATTAAAACGATAAATAATATTATAATGTGAATTTTGGCCTACTTACTTGGCTCTTTTAAAGTCTTTAATTAATGTGTGATGCTCAGACACCTTTTTAATATTTTCCCAGTCTTTATCTTGTGGAAAACCCATAATATCAAATATCCTATCAAGTTGATCGTGGTAATAGGGATTGCTAGTCTTAATGTCCTCCTGCCGATAGTGGAATATAGATTCAGAAGTAAGGAGCTCAAGGAATATACAACCTTCGACTTTATATAAAGGACCTTATTATGCTTACCAAGTCACGAAGTAAAACTGTTTGTGTGTAGGTAATAAATTCCATCTAAAATTTGGTACAATAGACTTCTTACCATGCCTTTTGGTACCACAACTGTTTTTGGCAGCTTTGGCTGCTCTATGGAACTTAATTATATGCCACAAATCATGTTCTGCATAGTCAAACAGTAAAAACACTTTCCTGTCCGTATGAGACAAGAACACCCGAATGAGGTTAATAGCATTGGTTAATTTTTAGCTCTCTCAAAAGCTGAAATAGTTTTGAATTGTTATTAGTTGAATTTATCAACCTAATGATTACTTACGAAATCTTTGCAAGTAGACAGGTCGGTGATAGGCCGGTGCCTTTTATTTGTTTAAGAGCCAATTCTTTGGTGTCGTTTCCTTCTTTTCGCCTGGCTTTAAACACATGTCCATAAGAACCACGACCTACTTTGCACCCCTCATAGTTGAACAGATCTTCCACTTTCGCTCGTTCAACTTGAGTTTTCATTTTAAAATCCTAATCCATCATTAAAATTTCTTTGCTTTTATTTGTTTAATCGAGTAAAATTCTTCTTCTTCTTCTTCTTATATTGTTGGTTTGGAAGACCGGGATTTGTTCCTACAACATTAGTAGGTGAGTCTCCGGCTTCCCTGGCTCAGCCATACACGGCAAATCGCCATCGTTCAATTTTAAATTTATATTCACTTTATTGTGAGAGATTTGTATTTTGGTTATTAATAACCCCCCTTTGGATTTATATATATTCGCGTTTTTTGAGTCACGTGTATTTCAACACTTGAAGTATGTTATGTCACATTTATGTGATTTATGGTATAATAATTAAGTATTTGTAGGTTTATGAGTTTGAATGTTAATGATTTTATGATTTGTATTGCTATTTAAGCTTTTAGTTTGTGTAACATGTGTTTTAGGTAACGGTAAATCTTTAAATTTTAAATGAGTCACTTTTTCTATTATATTTAGTATTATTATGAAGTATTAGGTTTTTTAGTTTAATCATTAAAGATTTTGAGATTATAATTTGCTATTTCAGCTTTTAAATTGCACAACACTTATATTTCGGAAAACTTTTAATCGCATGTTTTAGCTAACGGTAAATCACTAGATTTTTTCAAATTACGATATGATGATATTTTTTGTTTTTGATGAATTACTAAGTTCCGATGTCACCCCATAAAAATCTCACGCATTCAGTACTAACGCCGCTCTATCAAATTAAACATTATTTAATTCGCAGAGCGGGCCGACTAAAACGCGTGTGACCAGTATGGCGTCCATGATGGAACTGGAGTAAAATTCCTTTCCATACTAGCTGGAAATGTTTGACATTACTTTGACAAAAACGTGAGAATTGTCAAAGTGGCGTTTATGATATGAAATGACCTACGAGGAAGTAACTAAAGGAGAGGCCATTAACTCAGAAAAGCGTGGCAATTTTAAGCTGGTGTGAGATTTATATGCAAACAATCTCATAAGCACACAGCAGGCGATTGAAATAGTATTTTATATACGAGAGTTTTGCCGCGTATTTTAAAATATTGAACTAAATAATAAATTGTGATCAATGTAATAATTTCTATATAATAAAATATATTTATATAATATAATATATATTATTTCAATTTTGGCAAAGTTCTCCTCGGCTGAATTGTGTATCGACTACATAAATTATAAAAATTTAATAGAACGAGTTCCTTCCGATTTACATTTTACCTACGATGATGTAACTAAACTCCCAACTAAATGACAACCATCAAAAGAAATGTCAACAAACTTGTGTTCGATGGAGTAGTTGGAAATTTTCTTTAAAATCTCGGTTTAAGTGTTTTGTAATAGCTGTTTTTTGTGTGTGCCTTATAAAGTACCCTTACTTTGTTTAATTTACATATGGAAAGATGTTCCGGAAAGCTTGTGGTTTGCTATTATCACCGGAATTCACTGAACACTTCATTTTCAGTTTTTCTGAAAAGAAACACACTTTTCTCTGTTAATGATATTAATAAATTGTCTTAACTTGTTTAGACACTCTTTCAGCACTTCACAGCACAATAATTATATATGTTTATCAAAACAATGTGAAATATTCCTGTTACAGATTGGATTCGCTTATTTTAAGATAAGCCTAATTCTAACGAATTTAATCTGACATTTATAAAAACAAATCGTAAAAAGTCTCATGAGTTGGATTTCAAATATCTAATTTTGTTGCAACAAAGTTGCAACATATTCAAATCCAACTCAAGAACACCTAAAAAATAAAAAACCAATAAATATTCAATGGGTTGGATTTCCTACACCGAGTGCAATGTACTCAAATCCAACCCATGATAAACAACGCGCTCGGGTTACTGTCGCAATTTCTTTCACACGGTAGCCCAGTACACGATAAGCAAAAGAAATTTGCTTAATCAGCGCGAAAAACAACGATCTACAGCGGCTTTGCCCAATGACAACTAACTACATCAAGGGCAAAAGCTAAAAAACGAAGAAAAAGCATGAAAGCTTTTCTTCATGTAGATCGGTAGTAAGTATTTTCTAAAAGGAACAATTAACGAGTCTGATTTTAAACGTCATAATAGAGAGTCGGTCTGTTGTTTTCGAGTGATGAGGTACGGTCGCCGGTAAATTTAGTTACAAAATAAATTTAGTTAAAAAGTTAAATTGTGTAAAACTGGTTCCTGTTGAAATATTGAAATTTAGTTACAAAATAAAGTTAGTTAAAAAGTTAAATTGTGTAAAATTGGTTCATGTTGAAATACTTAACTCAAAGTAAAGTTAGTTACAAAGTAAATTAAGTTAAAAAGTTAAATTGTGTAAAATTGGTTCCTGTTGAAATATTGAAACTTAGTTACAAAGTAAATTTAGTTAAAAAATTAAATTGTGTAAAATTGGTTCCTGTTGAAATATTGAAACTTAGTTACGAAGTAAATTTAGTTAAAATGTTAAATTGTGTAAAATTGATTCATGTTGAAATACTTAAATTAAAGTAAACTTAGTTACAAAGTAAATTTAGTTAAAAAGTAAAATTGTGTAAAATTGGTTCATGTTGAAATATTGAAACTTAGTTACAAAGTAAATTTAGTTAAAAAGTTAAATTGTGTAAAACTGGTTCCTTTTGAAATACTTAAATCAAAGTAAACTTAGTTACATAGTAAATTTAGTTAAAAGGTGAAATTGTGCAAAACTGATTTCTGCTGGAATATTTAAATCAAAATAAGTTTAGTTACGGAGTTAAATTGTGCAGTACTAGTTCCTGTTGGAATAATTAAGTCAAAATAAATTTAGTTAAAAGTTGAATTGTGCATTATATAAAGAATATAACAAAAAATTGGCGCAGCCAGTAGGATCAAGGAAGCGTGGTAAATCAAATTTACCGTAACAGCTTGAAAAGCCTTGATCCCAGAACGAACTAAAGGAGATCCTTTGACCACTGCCGGGTAGTCAATAGCCTGGTACGTCACCCCCAACGCTCAGGGTAAGGCAACTTTAGCTGCCTCTGCTCCAGGCGAGCACGCAGTAACCCTAGTTTAACTGTGCAAAAAGGCACCAACTGTAACTGAAGAAGACTTTCGGAAGGAAGCCAACTAATTGCGAGAAGGAAGTCAACGACGGCAATCAACGACGCATAACAGCCAACACCATCAATCAACATATTACCAGCGGCAGAGTGGAAAAGGGAATCGCTGAAGCAGGCACAAGCCCCCCTTTTCCCCAACACGCAACGCTGAAGAGCAGGAGTTGATGTCCAAGGACTCCCACTCTACTCCCGCTCACTCACCAACGGATGAGAAGACAGAGGACCTCCTCATAACTTCCCGGGACCTGGAGAGCAACGCGGAAGAACCACGACAGGGTTCCCAGTCACCAGTATTTACGGACCAAACTCACGTCAGCGAACACCAGATCACCCCAGCACAACCAGGACCCAGTTCACAAGGACTCACCCTCAGGAGCGGGACCGTCCTCCAACGAGTAAATCAAAACCAAGTAAGACATAAATATAATTTTAATAATTTGTACGAGTCCGCGCGAGAATCTGAACGCCTAGCAACTCTCTATTCTAACCTCCTCGAAAACCGGAATACCAAGTACAGCGAGGAGAGATTGGAAGACCTAGAGCGCTTTCAAAAGGAAGCCGCACTCTTTCAAGCCAAGCTACACGAATTCTTGCGCATACTCCCTCCTGAAGAAAATATTGAAAACAATTCGGAAAGCACAACTGAGGAAAACCTCATACAATCCCTACAAGACTCCCTGCGAGAAATCAACCTAAAACAGGGTCTAAATCGATTTCTCGCACAAGACTCGCCCGACACCGTCTCGAATCAGAACTCCACTATGGCGACCGATTATGGAAAAATTGTAAAATTAACTGCGCAAATGGTGCCCATTTTTTCAGGTGAGCCAGGCCCGCACCTCGGATCAGAGTTGCAAACATTCCTGGGTTGCTGCCGCCAGGCCAAACAGTGTCTCTCCGAAGGGGAGCAAGACGCTTTCCTCAAGATCCTCCCCACAAGACTTCGTGGAGGAGCGTATCAACTATTGGCCTCTGATGTACCGACAACATTTCAAGAAGTCGAAGCAAGGTTGAACGCGGCATACCTTCCCAGAGAAACTTACCAGGAACTGGTAAATAGGCTAATAACAGCTCACCAAAACCCCTGCGAAACACTCACCGCCTTCACGGCTAGAGTGAAACAGTTACTGGCCCTCTGTAAGGAGGCGGCATAAACCAAATATGGAGCTGCGGCCACTCCAGCTGTAACAACGCAGCTGGAGGACTTCGCGAAAAACGCAGTCCGCAGCGGGGTTACGAATCCGCACCTTTGCCAATATCTCCTCACCGTCATCGACGGCACGCTCGAGGCGCTGATCCATAAGGCACTCGACATGGAGAAACTACAGCAGGGCGCCCAGTTCACGCAATCCACAACAACCCAAGGCTTTCCTGCTCCGGTTGTTGTAGAACAGGGTTCAACCATGCCGGTTGCTATGGACCCAACTGCCAGAATAAGGGCATTCCATAGAACCCCATATACACCTGCTCGGAATTTTCCACAACAAACGATATACAGACCGCCGCCACCACAAAACTTCCGCCGACAGACTCCGCCATATACGACTCCACCTCAACGCTCGTCTCCCCCACAAATCGACTATCGCCGCCAGAACCTCGACCAGTTAAGGTAAAACATCACCTGCAACTTTTGCCAGCGAAGAGGTCACACTTACGCCGACTGTATGAAGCGTAAAAACACACCCTTCTGCTCTAATTGCAAGATATATGGGCATGATGTTCGCGATTGTAGAAACAATCGCCAGGTTCCGGGCCCGAGTAACCAGGCAAGGCTCCCCGAACGACGGATTCAGGATCAGCAACCCTCCGCTGGACCTCGAGTTTTTAACATAAAACTCAAATGCAAGTTCTGCAACCGTCGCGGCCATTCCATAGAGGAATGCCGCCAAAAACAAAAATGGACTATAAGAGCCAGGGAAACGACGAGCAGTCGACCGAAAAGGCCCCGGATCGACACTAAAAACAAAAAACTTCAATAAAGGGTCATCTCAGCCGCCCGAACCCTGTATCTCTACAGTTAGCCTTCCGTTGGATATTAGCCTGAGCGGCAATACCAAACTTGTAGTAGATACTGGCGCTGAGGTTAGTATTATAAAAAAGAAAGTTATTAAAAATCCCGAAGATATAAATACCGGAGAAACATATACTTTACAAACACCATTTGTTACCGGAAAGACGCTGGGAACATGCCAGGGCAATTTTACATTAAAGAATAACATTCCCTGCAATTTTCAGGTAATAAAAAACCTACCCGGCCTTTCCGACGACGGCTTGCTAGGAAATGACTTCCTAGCAAAGAATTGTAACGTCGAGGGCCCGAATAAGGCATTGCGATTCCCTCGAACGGAAAATAACCCTGAGGAGTTTGCTGTTCCATTAACAGCTGCATTTGATATAGAAAAGGTCACTACAGAAAACCCGCCAGATACTAAAAATGCCAAAAAATGAAGGCATCACCTCAGTATAAAATGCCGATGGTCATCACGGACATCGCAGAACAACCCTTCGACAAAGTCTACCTCGACGTTGTTGGTCCACTCGAGGAAACTGACTCCGGAAACAAGTACATCTTGACTTTCCAGGATAACCTCACTAAATTTGTCGATTGGTACGTCATACCTAACGGGGAAGCCGTCACAGTAGCGCAAATCTTCTTCGACGAAATCGTCGCGCGCTACCGCATCCCCAAGCGAATAGTCACCGGTCAAGGAAGCAACTTATTTACTGACCTGTTCAAAAAGGTATGTAAACTGCTACGGGTGAAGAAGTTACAAACTTCTGCCTACCACCCACAGTCAAACAGGCCGTTAATTGAATACTTGCGTACCATAGTGGACGAGAATCCCAAATCATGGGATCAATATCTGCGAACCGCTGCGTTCGTGTACAACAACAGTGTACACGTAGGGACAAAATTAACTCCAATGGACTGCCTTTACGGCTTCACAGCGGATGTTCCGTCTAATTTAAAACGAGACCCTGAACCCGTGTATAATCACGAGAGCTACTATCAGATCCTACGATACAAGCTCCAAAGGTCTTATGCCACGGCACGCAAAAATCTGCTCGCTAGCAAACAACGGTCGAAATTATACTACGACAAAGCTGTTCGACCCCTATCGTTCCACATAGGTGACAAAGTCTTACTCAAGAGCGAAAGTCGAAAACACAAGCTCTCTCAAATCTGGGTAGGACCATATTTGGTAATCGGTATACCATCGTCAGTGAATACAACCCTAAAAATGGGCAAACGTACAGTTACGGTTCACAACAACCGTCTTAAGCCATTTTACGAATAAATAATTTCAATTGAAAATTTTTTTTACGCGTCGTGGCATGCTACCACAGCCTACGATGAAAATCATAACGCAAAGCCAGCACAAAACCAAGAAGGGAACAACGACAAAACCCTTTAACAACTCGGTCCAATCGGATCTAAACCAACTGTAATTATAAACCTATTTTAATTCTTTAAAACTTTCTACTTAAAACCTTCTACTTCAAATACTTAAGTAATCCCTGCCATCTCACATATTAAACGTGCGTAAAGCTACGAAGTACCAAGCAATAGGACTTCACTATCTTTAGCACAGCAACACATAATTAAAAGAACGACTTCTACTAAAAGTCGAACCTTAAAACGACAAATTCAAACCAACTCTTGTGAAATTTCTTCAGAGACTGAACCACCAAAAATCCCTCTCCTTAATGCTATCTCTAGCAGTTCTTCCTGGTAGTTCCGTGCCTTGAAGTCTTCCTCCTCCTTAGTCATATTTTCTACAGCACAAAAACTCTAAACACCTCTATATCTGGTAGTCCTCATGACGGAAATCTGAATTACTCTTACGCCCTACTTGCCTTCTATCCCCGCAACTAAAAGGGGATAATTATGATGACGTTTTCTTTTAATGCCTAGCAAAAGACCCTTAGTCTAACCTACTTTGCATAACGCCAAACCTTCCCAATTCAAGCAAGCATTATCTTCTAGTTTCTTTCTTTTCCCGCCCCATGGCTGGGACAGAAACTCCTTCCTGGTAGTCCCTTGCCTTGAGGTCCTCCTCAACTGCTTTCGAAATACTGTATTCAACAGTAGATATCAAAGCGACTACCCAAAGGTAACCCACTATTATACCCACTTCCAGTAACTTACCAGAAAATTCTCCCTGGTAGTCCCGTGTCCTGAAGTCGGCCTGCGGATATAAAAAATCCGAATCAAACAATTTCAGAACACTATACTGGAAAATACATATGAAGTCTACGTAAAGTAAATTACAACACTGGCGACAAATTAAAAACAAAAATTGCCATATTTTAAAAATTCCTAAACATGGCTCCACTACATTACCAACAACAAGGAATTGGCGTTAGAGCCACCTTTACCACCCTCGCCTCCAGGGCTACAACAGGAATCTCTCCTGACAGCCTTCGCCCTGAAGCACACCAGCGGAGATACAACATTCGCTGGAAACCACTTTAGGGAAAATCTACGCTTAGTAAATAAGAAAATTAATTTAAAAACCTCCATTAACCATATTCCTCTCCCCAGGTATGATACAAAACGCTATCATCCTCAGACTAATAATGTCCGCTATGGGAAGTAGTACGTCGGAGACATACTCGGTGAACCCACTCAACAATACAGGAGTGCTATTCGAGGATTCAGGAAGCCTCATATTTTACCACTCCACATGGAATATCCTCACGGAATTGGACCTGACCGAGTTGGACAATCAGACAACGATTGCGGAACGAGCTGAACACTACGTGCATCAACTATGCGGAAACACCGCCGTAGGAGACCTCTGCAAACTCCAGCAAAAACACATACACGCGTTGATGGAAAATATCAAGCAACGCACCAAGGTAATTAAACAAGCTGTTCCCAAATCTCGCAAAACGAGATCTATCTTCGACGGCATCGGAAACGCCATGCACTACCTATTCGGTACAATGGATAGTACCAATGAACGCGAAGTCTATAGTCGCCTGGATGAGTTGGAAACTAACCATCATGTACTCGCTGATTTGGAGAAACAACAAATCAGTGTAGTCAAGACTGCGCTCAATACAATCCAAAAACCTCTAAATTCACTGGTCGAAAGACAAAGGCAAATAGCCTACCAGATGAATGACTTATATAATTCAACCGACAAACTCGTAGCAAGACAAATGAGACAGGAAATAGTCTATAGTCTGCTGCTACAAATGGTAGAAATTGAGTTCCGACAGCAGGCGCTACTGGATATAATAACCTCTAGCCGAAATAATCAGATTCACCCCCTGCTGATCGCCCCTGATTCACTACTTGAGATTTATCACAAGTCTCACTCCACGTGTTCAAATGCCCAGAATTGTCTATCAATTCTCCACCAAACGGCAGTATTACGGACACACCTGTTGCAACAAAAATTGGTAATCAGAATTACATTACCAATCTTTAATCTCCCAAAAATGAAGTTGCAACGAATCAGGTGCTTCCCTATACATACGGAAGCAAATCATTCACTAGTCCCGGAAATATAATATTCCCATATAGCGAGTCAACTTTCGACTCAGGAATTTCTATTACTTAAACCGGAGAATATGAAAACATATCGGAAAGTCACTCGAGAGGTCGAGGAGGATACTTACGCTGGTTTGCTGAATACGCCGATAACAAAAGCCACACAAACGGATGAATGTGTGATCAAGTTGCTCTTCAATCCCCTGAATGAAAACCCTAGGTGTTCGCTAAAGGTGCAAATACCTCCCAGGGACATTTTAATTAAATTAAATATTCCCAATTCCTGGCTGTATGCATTGAAGACAACAACCATTGTGCATATTACATGCACCCAATAATTGCTCACGCATCGCCTCTCTGGACAGGGAATCTTGGTCATTAACCAACCCTGCCACTTACAATTAGGACCACATACCCTATATTATGAGGCTGAAAATACCCATCCACTACTTTTCACGCAACCAGCATACTTTTCTAAAACAAACGAAACGGCAAAGGAATTAGATTCCTTCATGGCCAAATACGAGCAGCATTCTAGGACGGAAGTACCATATACAGAGTTGCTACTAAGTGACAACACTAACGAAAAGTTGCACGAGAGTACGCAATCATTGGACCAAATACAGGCCAAAATACAGGAGTTAAATCTACACTCCCGGGTGAAAACACCCCACCTACTCTCGACAACTTCGTTGTCACTTACGGGTCTAATGCTGCTGTTCATCGTCATTTACATGACAGCCAAATACGCCATACCTCCACTAAAGGCATGGACTACGCGGCGTAATCAAACGCCCATGCCCGAAATCCCCTTAGAAGAGGCAGATCCAGAACCAAAAGAGCGGCCGCAACGGCTTCAAACACTGCCCAGGGCATGGTCCATTCAACTGGTCTAAACAATAGACACAAATAAACTTGAAGGAGGCTAAGATAAAATTTATTAGAGACTCCTAGATTAATAAAGAAACCAAAATAGTGTACAGAAAATAAGGTAAAAATAAAACGCGCCGTGGAATAATACCACAATCGACGGTCGAGAAGAGACCGTAGCGCAAACAAAAGTAAAGGTAATAAAATTTAAATTAAACAAATGATAAAGTTAACAACAAAAACGCGCCGTGGAGTACTACCACAATCTACGATCAACACGAAACCGTAGCGCAAAACAGCATTAACAAAAATCAAAAAGGGGAAAATGATAAAGCAAATAATTAGCATAACATGCCGTCGGCCAACAACGAAAGAAAAGGAAGAAAAACCAAAACGAAGCAAAACAAGTAAATACTAGCTAGCTGAAAAAGGGAACAAGGTCTAACGACAAATAAGAAGACAGTAGATTTGGAATTTTTTTTAGTTATTTATAATAAGAAAGAAAAAAAAAATATATATATAGATATATGTAAAATAGAACAAAGCAATAATGGAGGTGAAGGCAAAGCTGCTACTGGCTGAGGCTCCAGCGCTCCGAGCTGATGTCCGAGACAGACAAGCGCGATGATCGGGGGGGGGGGGGCAGAAGCTCCTCTGCGGCGAGTACATTCAGCATCGCGGTGTCGGGCCCTGGGGAGGGCGGACCATCGGCTACGGAGGCTGACCCAGCAGACGGGGACCGGTAAGGCGGAGGCGGCCCCTCAGGCACACAGTGAGCACACGGGGATGTGTACCCCATAACACCAAGCGTCCACCTGAAAAATTACAAAAAGAATAATAAAAAATGAATTATAAAAATAAAAAAGTATCCTCACCATAGGTGTTAAACGACTCCTCGTGGCAGCTTAGCGATAGGTCCACCAGATGGCTGCTGTCAACGCCCCCCGGGTCGACCAGATACATGTTGACCTCCGTCCGCGTCGGTTTCACCATAGCCGGACGCAGCCATCGCCGTCGGGGTCAACGTAAGCTACCCGGATCATTCTGAGGTAAAATACCTTACGACCGGGAGCTCTATAACGGCGGTTATCCAAATTAACGGCGTGCGCAAGTACCAGGGCCATGACTGAAACTCGACTGTGACAAAAACAGTCAATCATGGCTCAAATATTAAAATAAAAGCCCTTACCCAGCAATTGTGCGATTATTATTCCTCTCCAAAGAATAATCATCTTTTTCGCGGGAGGAAGGAAATGTTACAGATTGGATTCGCTTATTTTAAGATAAGCCTAATTCTAACGAATTTAATCTGACATTTATAAAAACAAATCGTAAAAAGTCTCATGAGTTGGATTTCAAATATCTAATTTTGTTGCAACAAAGTTGCAACATATTCAAATCCAACTCAAGAACACCTAAAAAATAAAAAACCAATAAATATTCAATGGGTTGGATTTCCTACACCGAGTGCAATGTACTCAAATCCAACCCTTGATAAACAACGCGCTCGGGTTACCGTCGCAATTCCTTTCACATAGTAGCCCAGTAAACGATAAGCAAAAGAAATTTGCTTAATCAGCGCGAAAAACAACAATCTACAGCGGCTTTGCCCAATGACAACTAACTACATCAAGGGCAAAAGCTAAAAAACGAAGAAAAAGCATGAAAGCTTTTCTTCATGTAGATCGGTAGTAAGTATTTTCTAAAAGGAACAATTAACGAGCCTGATTTTAAACGTCATAATAGAGAGTCGGTCTGTTGTTTTCGAGTGATGAGGAACGGTCGCCGGTAAATTTAGTTACAAAATAAATTTAGTTAAAAAGTTAAATTGTGTAAAACTGGTTCCTGTTGAAATATTGAAACTTAGTTACAAAGTAAATTTAGTTAAAAAGTTAAATTGTGTAAAATTGGTTCATGTTGAAATACTTAAATCAAAGTAAACTTAGTTACAAAGTAAATTTAGTTAAAAAGTTAAATTGTGTAAAATTGGTTCATGTTGAAATATTGAAATTTAGTTACAAAATAAAGTTAGTTAAAAAGTTAAATTGTGTAAAATTGGTTCCTGTTGAAATATTGAAATTTAGTTACAAAGTAAATTTAGTTAAAAAGTTAAATTGTGTAAAATTGGTTCCTGTTGAAATACTTAAATCAAAGTAAACTTAGTTACAAAGTAAATTTAGTTAAAAAGTTAAATTGTGTAAAATTGGTTCATGTTGAAATATTGAAATTTAGTTACAAAATAAAGTTAGTTAAAAAGTTAAATTGTGTAAAATTGGTTCCTGTTGAAATATTGAAATTTAGTTACAAAATAAAGTTAGTTAAAAAGTTAAATTATGTAAAACTTTTTCATGTTGAAATACTTAAATCAAAGTAAACTTAGTTACAAAGTAAATTTAGTTAAAAGGTGAAATTGTGCAAAACTGATTTCTGCTGGAATATTTAAATCAAAGTAAGTTTAGTTAAGGAGTTAAATTGTGCAGTACTAGTTCCTGTTGGAATAATTAAGTCAAAATAAATTTAGTTGAAAGTTGAATTGTGCATTATATAAAGAATATAACATTCCTTACTTTTTATTTCTGAATTTCACTTTGAACCGGAGAAACGTAAACAAAAGTGACAGCCAGTGGACCAGTTTGGAATCACTTGCCTCCTCATTCCCCGCAGAAAACCGAAAATTTGCCATGCTCACACACATGTTATTTATATGTTACGGCCTCTCCTTTAGTTACTTCCTCGTAGAAAATAACTCACATATATTAATAATGCGCTATCACCTTTCAGCACACGCTATCAAGTAAGCGGTACTACCACAATCGACGGTCGAGAAGAGACCGTAGCGCATAGCAAGTACTAAAAGGATAAAAGCAACGAAATTTATATTAAATAAATAATAAATTTAACAACAAAAACGCGCTGTGGAGTACTACCACAATCTACGGTCAAGAAAAAACGGTAGCGCAAAACAGGTATTAACAAAAACCAAAAGGGGAGAATAATAAAGAAAATAATTAACGTAACGCGCCGTGTGTCAACAGTGAAATCGCAACCAAATCGATAGTCGCTGCGCAACTTAGTGGAATACTATTGACTCCCCGTATACCAAACAAAGAGAAAGAAAAAGTCAACACAACGACGACACAAAAAAAGGGGAGGGAGGAAAAGAGATAAAAATGAACCGAAGAAAATTTTTTTATTTTTATAACAATTTTGGATAACAAAGTTATAATTTCTTATTATTCAAAAAAAAAAGAGAGAGGAGTTAGAAAATGATACATATAAAGAAAAAAGATACAAGCAAATTTTATATTTTATATATTTTCATAGCGGCGTCATCCGCGGCATTGTATTGGGGGTGGAGACACCGTCGGTCGACGCAGGACCACCAGCTGCACGCCTGCCGCCCTGGCTGGATGACTCGTCAGCTACTGTCGCGGTGTCCGCCTGACAGTGCATGCAGCATTGTGGGTTGCCTGACAGCACCAATACACCTCCTTTAAAAGAAAGAAAGAATGCAATTTAACAAATGAATGAAAATATAAAGGTGAATTGTTGACTTACCTGAAGTATTGATGGATTCCCCGTGGCAGATAAGGAAAAGGTCCAGGGAATGCGACGTACCGGAATGCGAGGCCCACACACAAAGTGATCGTCCGCCGGGCGGGTTCTACCATAATTTAACCACACCGTCCCCGGCGGGATCTACCCAGACTATGTTGGCCAGCCGAATAGTCCAAACGACGGGCCGTGGTGGGCTGAAACGCGCCAAATTAATTTTTCGAACAAACGAAAACGAGGTATAAACGCGCGGATCCATGTTGAGCAAAAACCACACTGAGCGAGCCCTTCTGGTTTGCAATGATTTAAGTTTCACCGAAATAACAAAAATCCCTTACCCAGCAATTGTGCGATGATTATTCCTCTCCAAAGAGTAATCATCTTATTCGCGGGGGAAGGAAATGTTACAGATTGGATTCGCTTATTCTAAGATAAGTCAAAATTCCATCGAATCCAATCTGTCATTAGAAATTAAAATCTATTAAAATTATACGAGTTGGATTTCACATATCGAATTTGGTTGCAACATATTCAAATCCAACTCAGGAACACATAAATTAAAACAAACAAATATTTAATGGGTTGGATTTGCCGTGTACTCAAATCCAACTCATGATAAACAACGCGGGTTACCGTCGACATTCTTTTCACACGGTAGTCCAGAAATTTGCTTAATCAGCGCCAAAAACAACGATATACAGCGGTTTTGCCCAATGACAGCCATCTACATCAAAGGCAAAAGCCAAAAAACGAAGAAAAACGCGAAAGCTTTTTCTTCATGTAGATCGGTTGGGAATGATTCGTTTGAGGTAGAATGATAGAGTCTGCTGTAGAAATCGTGGAGGAGTAAAGCTCGTGTTAATGATTACTGGCGAAAATATTATATAAATTGAGTGTTCAGAAAGTTGGCAAAAAATTTTAAGTCTTTTGAATATTTACTACAAGAAAATTATATAAGATGAATGTCTACGACTTAAAAGAAAGTTAACAAAAAATTATTAAGCATTCATGATTACTGGAGAAAATATTATATAAATTGAGTGTTAATAAAGTTGGCAAAAGTATTAAGTCTTTTTGAGTATTTACTAAAAGAAAATTATATAAAACAAACGTCGACGCTATTGATATAAAAAAAGAAGGTGTAACACCCCTTCAGATTATTTGATATCAAAAGAAACATTATCGAAATTACTTGAGAGTTTAATTTTATTGCTAGATAATAATGGAATGACTAATGCTACTACCTGTACTGTACATGGCTTAAGTAAAAGTAAAAGTACGGAAGCGTTAGATATAATATTTTGTTTACAGGAAATTTCATTCCAAGTCTGACAAGCAGACTACTGAAAACAAGATTTCGTAAGAAAGTTAAGTGTGAATGAAGTTCAATTATGCTTGCGTAATAAAGGGAAATTACTGCTTAAAAAAGGCCGGTATATACAAGTACCTCAAATTTGGATAAAAGAGATGATTTGGAGAAAGCATAATTGTGTTCGATTTACCCGGAAGATTAGGTATTAATAGCCAGTGTGTTGTCAGCCTCATTTAAGGTGACCTGATATAATCTCTACAATTCCCGCAACCCCTTGAGGAACATTAAGCGGGATAAAAGCTTCATCAAATTTAACGACGTTGACGCATTGACATTCACTTTAATCAAACAAGTTTACATCCAATAGTTCGACTTGATCATTGCTCTCAAATTGGCAACTTCTACAAAAGTTATTTAGGGGGCACCGAGCAGAGCTGCCGTTTTAAAAATTTCATATGCAGTAGTTTTTCCAGAGATTTGCAGTAAGTTAAACCAAATGGCAGAAGAATATTTAAGTTACTATGTAGGATGATACACTTAGGCCCTATGAAAAAGATACGTAAAACGACTTGGAGTTCCTATTGAAAAGAACTACGTCCTGATATCAGCAGATCACAGTTTGGATAAATTCTTAGACTTGTCATTTTAGCAGCTTTAGAGGTCGTATGTATTCCCTTGGTAGATTTAGTAGCAGCTTGAAAGTTTTTGAAGATACATATACCGCGTAACGACATTCTAATGCTACCTTTATAGCCATGATTTTTACTCCAGAAACACTGCAGTAATCTGCCAAATCAATTTATTTATAATTTATTTATTTATTATTATTATTTATTCAAGAGTAAGACATGGCATCAAGTAGAGCAAATTGCAAATTGCGGGCTTTATAAGGTACAGAGATGGTTGAACATGCATAGCTTAGCTTTAAATCTCGAAAAGTCAAAGTTCATGAAGTTTGGGATACAGAAAAATGGGAATAGTGACTGTAACATTCATATAGCTGGCATAAACCTGCAAAATGTCAAAGAAATTATATAATAGCTACATGTAATAAATTGAGGAAAATTTGTTACAAAATTAAATAACTTAGCAGTATTCTGCAAATAAACCATATGAGGATGGTTTACTTTGCTATTGTGCAATCGGTAATAGAGTACGGCATTATAGCTTTGGGAGGAACTTACACAACAACAATTTCTCCTCTATCAAATTTTCAAAGTAAACTAGTCAAACTATGCCTTAGAAAAACGAGATTTTATTCCACCACCGAAGCTTTCACTGAATTCAACGTCATGAATCTTCGGCAACGATATACAGCAACCCTTCTGACATTTGTTAATCGTAATTAATGGAAATTTCCTTCACATTTGACAAATCGCTTAACGAGACAGCAATTGAATTGTTCCCTTGCCGTACCTATATGTAGAAAAACATTATGCCAAAAGCATGCAATTGGTATAATTTAAATAGTTGCTTTGCCTAATACTTTGAAATATAATGAAATGTTCTTGTTTTCTGATTTTTCGAGACACATAAATGTACAATAGAATAGAATATTTGTATATTAATATATTTGTATATAAGATGTTAGACTGATACAGCACTCACCCACAAGCTTAAGCTTTTGTGAGCTGCTTGGCTTTTGCTAATTTTATTAGATGGTATTTTTTAGTATTCTTCGTTAGTATAATTTGTTTATTAAAATTAGATTTTAAAAAGAAATATGTGCATTTTGTATGAAGGAATACTTTTAAGCCACAATAAAATAAATAAATAAATAAAAAAACTTTTCAAGCTAGAACCGTTAGTGTAAAAATGCACATTGCTCCTAATCTTGTCCGGTGGGAATAGAAGAGACGAGCTCGGCGTTGATTAGATTTGTTAAAGTGTAGTCAATAATTTTTTGTTATACTTTTATTCTGAATTTTGGAATGTCCGTAGTCGGTACGGACTGAATTGAGCCGCAATGGCAATTGAGGATGCGCTTTGCTGACTGAAGAGTCCCACATAAAGAATGGTGTTAAGGGCTTTGAAGGGTAATGTTCCATGTTATCCATATTTGGGTGTGTATCCGAGGTTAATGGGACTACTTCATCAGCGTAGGCGATAACTTTATGGCTGGAGTGTGTAGATCTAGAAGTATATCGTTAAGGATCAGATTCCAAAGAAGCAGGGAGAGAAACCCTCTTTGAGGAGGGCCCCCAGTTGTGTATATTTTTATGTGGGATCCCCCCAAACTGAAATTTGCTGCTAGGGTTAATTTCTTGTAAATGATTGATCTTTTGTATCTTGTTGATCAGTACATAGAATTCTGCCTCAACCGACTTGTTCTTACTAGATGCATGTTGAGAATGAGAGACAGCTTAGGTCACTCAATTGTTTCATTGATGTTGGACACCAATAAATCTTTCTATGCTTTCTAATATTAGCACTTATAATAATAGCAATATAAATTTTACATATACATAAAGAAGTAATTATTTAAATTTGCAAATTAAAAGTAAAAGTAACTTTTTTTATATTGATAAATTAATTAGCAATAATAACAAAATGCTAGAATCAGTAAATTAAGGCACCCTGCGTTGGTGCAGTGGAAAGATCTAATCTGATAAAACAGCGAACTTGTTTATACCTACGGGAAGTACATTATGGTTTAAAGAATATCTCCTTTCAGCATGATCTTTAATGAAGAATTCAAATTAATGTGATATTATTTATTAATATATCGTTATTTATTTCTTAAATTATTGCCACTCTTAAACTGTTATTTCGCTGTTAAATAATCATATTGATTTAAGATTATTTCTGGAATTTTGTCTTCTAGAGCCGAACGAGAAATTTAAGCAGATGTGATAAAGGTTTTCAAAAAGTGTAAAGCTGTTACAACCTCCTCTTTAAAGTCTTGTTTAACACTAGAAGAGATAATATTAACTTTATTAAATTAAGAAAATTAAATAGGAAATATTCGTCACCTTAAACTGTGTTGTAAATGCGAAGTGACGTACTGACACATGTAGTCCAAATAAAGGTTAGTAATCTCTTTATAGAACTGCTGCAGTACCGTTAATATGCCAAAGATTATTGTTACCCCATCTATGTGATCATTATACCTATCGCCAGTAAGCTATTACCGTTTTGCATAAACTGAAGCCTTGGAATGTGCGAAACAGCAAATAAAACAAGAAAAAGAGACCAGCAAATTGTAGATAATCATGAAGTTCAAATAGTAACTTGTTTCCGGGATATGGCTCGCTTGGATCAATTTGGTGAGCATTGAGAGCATTAAGGAGCGCTATGAAATATTACAAGAATAAATATAGTTAAGTATTTATTAAAACATATAACATTACTGATTGAAAGTGTTGAGTAAAGATTCCAAATTTTTCCAATTGAACTTGCAGCTACTATTCAACTCGGTCGCAATGTGACGTCGAAGAATTTGTTTGTGGCCAACTTCAAGAATCTATTCTAGAAGATTTTGTCACACTTTTGTCCAGCGAGATGTGTAATAAGTATAAAATTTGCTTGGATTAGGAATTATCTTATTGGCTTCAAGCTCTTTAGTAAGCGCGTTTAACATTTCCAGCCACGTTTTATTAGTTGTAACACTGTTTTGTATTCTTTGAATATTCTGTTGCAAGTCTGTAATAAACATGAAGGTGTAAAGCTTATCTAAACCTACTTAACCAGTAGGTCCAATTGCTTCTCTAATTTTATTAAACAAACGAGAGTCAAAAACCTCCTTATGGGTTTTTATATCGTACCAAGCACGTTTTTGATCCAAATAAATAACAACTCTATAATCGGTGCAATGTAGCACTTCTTTGGCTAAACGAGCAATAAAATTATTGGAGGAGGAATCAGAAGCTAGAGGCGAATATGTTGGTATTGGAATCGTTGTACTTAGATAATTGCTGCACTCTTTCTCTACATTATAATTGATTATTCTGGATAACTATAAAAGTCAAATGTGTATTAGTTCCTATCTGCGATTATGGCAGAGAAGTGGGAGGGTTCGAAGAGGATGCCATCCTGCTCTTGGTCGCGCAACAACAGAACAAAATCATGCCGAGGATGGGAAAGGGAGGATGCAACGAGTACAGAAAAATTGGAAAGAAAAAAGAAAAAATCAGGAAAATAAAATAAGACGAAAAACCGAAACTTTAAACATAATAAAAATAAAAAAATATAAAACCAGAAGGACGCAAAAAAAACTAGATCACAAAAAATAAATAAAACCAAAAAGAATAAAGGAGGAGGGATTGCGGCAGGCGTTGCCAGACTTACCGGTTTTCATTGGGAGAGTCTGATGGTATGACTCCCCTTTTGTTGGCCCATACTCCAACCACCCTATGCATCTAGGGGCCGATGTCATCTAGATGACCTTTAACCTGAAATAAAAGAGGGCCAATGACCTCATTATGAGGACCCTATCCACCGAAAGAACGAAAAGACTATTCTAGGTCCATTCTCTATAAAAAGGAACTCTGATGATAATTTAAGTGTATTACATTATGAAAAAAAGAAATGATCAATCGTAAATACAGAGAAATGATATAATCAAAAGTTTTGATTCTTTAGTTCATTAGTTCTTGATGGGGCAAAAAAATTCGCAATTTTTCCTTCCTGATTGTATGTTATCTTTCTCAAGTGAGAAAGAAAATAAGCTTTCATTACCTGAATTAGTCAAAAAAGATAAACCAGTAAAATTCGAATCAAGTTATTGGTAAATATGACCAAACCCCTGTTAAAATGCAATTAAAATCCAAGACATTATGCTACTTACAGCTAAGAAGAAGACTTATATTCAAATTCAAAATCTAACTATTTCAACGAACATAGGCTACACGATGAAAAATATCAATATAATACTAAAGTGTATTTAGGTGTTTTATAAGAATAAATTTTCAACATCTTCCGGCCGGCGCATTCTAATGTTCACTGGATACTTCTAAAGGATATAGAAGTTGTATCGGTCGTCGGAGTTTTGTGCCGTTGGAAAAACGGACTTCACAGGCACGAATCTTACCATCTCTTCCAGGATATGTCGCCTCGATCCTCGCTAACTTCCAAAGTACACGGGGCGTGGACGTATCGTGGACCAAAACAATATCTCCCTCTTTAAGGTTACTTGAAAAACGTTTTCCGATGTTATGTGCTGATCTTAGCTGAAGAAGGTATTCTGTTGTCCAACGTTTAAAGAAAAGATGTGTGGAGCGAAGACGTGTTTTCCAAGAATTTCGGAGGTCATTGGCCTTTAAATTCGTTACATTTAGAAATAATGGCGTTGTAAAATTGCCCAGAAGAAAATTCGCAGGAGTCAAAGGAGGTAAGTCTAAGGGATCATCGCTGACGTAAGTTAATGGTCGGCAGTTTACGATTGATTCGGCTTCTGTTACAAATGTCGTTAACTGTTCTGTTATTAGGATAGATCTTCCTATAGTTACTCTTAAAACATCTTTAACGCTCTTCACCAAACGCTCCCAAAAGCCGCCCCACCAAGCGGCGCGCTCGACAATGAGTTGCCAGTTAATGCCTTGTCCTACAACATAGTTTTGTATTTCCTCGGATGAAAAAATGTTTCCTAGTTGTTTCAGATCTTGTGAAGCTCGCTTAAATGTCTTTGCGTTGTCCGAAATAAACGTTCTGGGTATTCCTCTTCGAGATACGAAGCGTCGCATTGCCATAATGCACGATTCGTTAGTTAAGTTAGGAACAATCTCTAGGTGATCAGCTCTAACAGCAGCACAAGTAAAAAGTAAAATATAGGCCTTTTTTGACTCGGCCTTTTCATCTGACTTTACGTAGAGTGGCCCGGCGTAGTCTACCCCTGTCGTTTCGAATGGCCGAGAAGTAACTAGTCGTTTTCGGGGAAGCGGAGCAAAGGGTTGAGTAGCGGCTTTGGCTTTAAGACGTTTACAAACGCCACAGTGACTTAACGTAGATTTGACTAGTTGACGAGCTCGTATAACCCAAAATTTCTCCCTAAGGCGTACCAAACTGGCATTAACACCTCCATGGAGTACTCGCTCGTGAGCATCTAAAACAATAAGTTTAGATAAATGAGAACATTTTGGTAAAATTACCGGATATTCTACATTGAAGTCAAGTTCTGCTTCTTGAAGTCTCGTCTTAACTCTTAAGAGACCATCTTCTTTTAAAACAGGGTTTAAAGAAAGAATATTGGAAGACGTAGAAACCGCCTTGCCTTGTCGAATTGCAGTAATCTCTTCCTTGAAAAATTTGCTCTGTATTTGCTTCACCCAGAATATTTCAGCTTTTTCGATTTCAGTAGCTTTGAGGTTGCCATAATAAAGACGTTCTTTCCGTCGGGTGAGAAACCGTTGAACATAGGCAGTAACTCGCAAGAGCCTACGATAGTTGCTGAATTTCTCAGCTTCGATAGGTATGTCTACCCTATTATTTGTTTGGGTTTTTAACGTTTCAGATGATACCATGAGACTTGTATAATTATTATTATCTTCTAGACTGGATTTAGTTTCTGGCCAGTTTTCTTCTTCTTCGAAAAGCCAAACTGGTCCGTTGAGCCAAGCATTAGATTGAATAAGTTTTGATGAACTAATTCCACGAGTCAGAAGATCAGCTGGGTTTTCATCTCCTGGACAATGTCTCCAGTTCGTAGATTTTTTTAATTTTTCGAATTTCCATGACACGATGTGCAACATAAGGTTTCCATCTCTTTACATCACCGTTAATCCAATGAAGTGCTATTTGTGAATCAGACCACAAAACAACTTCATCGAAAGATAAATTCAATGATGAATGTAGATATTTGAAAAGTCGGGCAGCTATCAGCGCAGCAGTTAATTCAAGTTTGGGAAGTATAAGCTCAGATTCTCCCGTTGACTTAAGCGGAGAAGCTCTATTTTTTGAAATAAGATATCTTACACTGACGTGTCCGGTTTCATCGATACATCTAAGGTAAGAGACTGCTCCGTAAGCATTTAAACTGGCATCAGAAAATATGTGCAACTGTTGATTTATATGGTTAATTGAGACAAATACACAGCGAGGCAACGTGATTTGTTTTAAAACGATCAGATCAATAAGGCTTTTATTCCAATTCGTTAAAATTGAATAGGAAAGCTGCTCATCCCAATCAATTTTTTGCTTCCAAATTTGCTGAAATAGGATTTTCAGTCCAACAACAAATGGACCTAGTATACCCAAAGGATCAAATATTCGTGCAATAAATTGCAAAATAATTCTTTTCGTTACATTGGTATTAGTACGCATGGATTCAATTACCTGACTCAAATCTACAAGAAGTTCATCTGTAGTACTACACCATACGACGCCCAAAACCTTTTGTGTATCGACTATTTCGTTTGATTGTGTTTTAAATTTTGCAAGAAGAGTTGCGTTATTAGAATTCCACTTTCTTAAATTCATAGAAGCGATTCGTAAAATTTCACAAGCGTTAGAATAGAATTCGTAGGCTTCTTTTTCATCATCTATGCTTAAAATAAGATCATCCATATAAAATGATCTTCGTAAAACCTGACAAGTTTCAGGATAGATCGAAGATTCCATTTCTAAATGTTTTTGTAGTGTAGCTGTCAGTAGAAAGGGACTGCACGTAACGCCAAATGTGACTCGAGTCATTCTATATTCTTCGTAAGGTGGCAATTCACCGTCGTTCTTTAACTTTTCTTTGTACCAGAAAAAACGATGCGAGTCTCTGTCCTTTTCTGCCAACAAGTATGTAAGAAGGCCTTTTCTATATCTGCCACTAAAGCAATCTTACCAATCCTAAAATTTAAAATTATTGATAAAAGATCAGGTAAAAGATTTGGACCTGCTAGTAGATTGTCGTTAAGAGATAAACTTCCGAAAGATCTAGCAGACGCATCAAAAACTATTCGCATTTTTTTAGTTATCCTTCCTGGTTTGTATAAGGGCCTATGTGGCATATAAAACGTTCGATTAGCCACCTTTCTATTAACATTAGCCTTTTCTACTATGCCTTCTGAAATCATGTCTCTCAGTACCGCATCATATTCCAATAACCTTTCACCTCTAAGACGTTTTGTTAATCTGTCAAGGCGTTTAAGTGCGTCCTGTCGGTTATCATTTAATTTTACGTTGTCGCTTCTCCATAACAACGACGCCTCATACCTTTCACCTCTTTTATGAACATAATTTTCAGCATCAAATTTTTGAGCTTCTTCCGTAGTTATTCCAATGGATTCTAAGTTCCAAAAATTTTTAATATCAACTTCATTAAAAGTACTTACTTGCAGAGTAATGGCAGTTGTTGTATTGTTTCGTCTTACACTTTTCTTGTCGTTGCTGTCATTAGCAGGTCCTTGAACCGTCTAACCTAAAATGGTTTTCACTGCTGATAATTTCGATGAAATTCGTTTGATATCATCTTTTACTAATTTCCAATAAAAGTCTGAGCCGATAAGAAGCGAAATACCGTCAATGGGATCACCATTTTCTCTGTTGTCTGCTAGTAAAAGGTCACTAAATTGTTCACATTCGTTGCTGGGGATCGGTAAAGTATCCACACAAATGTCAGGTACTTCTACAGCAATTACTTGCTCTAACTGATTATTATGTGTTGACTTAACTATCACTTTAACCCTTTTATATTCGCGCTGTGGAGGATATTCCGTAGCTTCAAAGGGAAATATACTAAATTTTATTGTATCCACAGCTTCCAGGTTTAATCTTCTTGATATACATTCCCGTATATATGTTCGTTGACTACATCCATCGAAAATTATTCTTGCAAGCAATGGTTTAGTGTTCGTTATACTTGAAGAAAGTAAAGCGCAAGCCGTTTGCAAGTATATTTCGTTGGGATAATGAGAACAAGCTGAACACAAATTCGTTGCTTTGTTGGCTTTACTATTTACTCTATCTTCACGTTCAGACTTTCTTAGTTTGTTTTTGTCATCCGTTTCCGTTTTGGGTCTAAATGGTAAATAATTAGGGTCGCACATAGCCGTAGCATGATTTCTACCACACTTACTGCACTTCACAGAACGATTAAGACACGATTTAGAGTTATGTCCTCCCTTTGTGCATCTGAAGCATCGACCTCCTTGCTTTAATTTTTCCTTACGTTCAGCAATCGATAAGTTAGCATTACAATTTTCCGATGCATGTGCATTGCTGTCGCAAAATATTATTTATTTGATTGTCACCACTTAAATTGTAAGAACACTCGCTTTCGTTAGTTCCTATATCGTTGTCCAATCCAGGAGGTGATTGGTTTCCAGTCTTCTCGACGTCTTCAATAGTATTAGTACGATAGAATTCGATTCTCAGTTCTGAAGGCATGCACATAAGAAGAACACTCTTCAACATAATAGAGTATTGGGCAGTTGATACTCCAAGAGCGGTAAGCGACCGCGTGCCAGCCATTATAGAATTGTAAAGCTGACGCATTCCTTGAGTATCATGACGGGAACCTATTGGAGTAAGAGACATAAGGTTACATTTAGTTTTATCCACAAGTTTTTCATTGTTTCCAAACTCTTCTAAGAGTAAAGCTTTTGCAGATTCATAACAGGCCTCGGTTGGAGTAAATCCCGCTATACAGTCTGCTGCTCGACCGGTTAGAGAATCTTGGACAGCGTTGCCAAGTGGCGTGTAATTACCCCAAACTGGGGTAATTTATCTTAGTGCGGGTAAAGTGGTGGGTAAAAATTATTTGCGTGTAATGGCGTGTAAAACGCAAAAAAAATATTTCCTATATTAATCTGAAAATCAGCGATAAAGAACACTAAGAACAGTGAATGAAAACAAAAGACACACGAAAGTCTACGGGAAATGAGTCGAGAAAAAAGAAAAGGGAAAGACAATAGTTTCTTTTTGTAGCCCAAAAGAGAATTGCCTCGCGTCGCCAAAAACTTTTTAATGTCTCATGTGACGTCGATCGTCGTGCGCCTCTTGTTTCCATTCATCGTTATTGCCTTCCGCCTTTGAGTTCTGTTTCTATTTTTTATAAGCTCAAAACAGTATTTAGTCGCCTTAAATTTTGTAAAACTGATGAGAGAAACAAACTAGGTACTGAAACAGTGGTGTCCATTTTAGCAGCTCGACACAAAATAGAGAGTGAAGGTGGATGCGTATCATTTGAGCCTAGTCAGAAAATGATTAATGCAAAAGTATTTAGTATGTAATAACAGTTTTGTTATTGTCACCTATATTGTTTTTATGAACTGTAAAATTTGTATTTATGAAGAATAAATTGTTTCTTTGCGGATTTGAGTTACTTTTTTAGTAGTTAATTCCTTTAATCATGTAAACAAAACAACAAAATCCTTGCGGGTAAAATGCGTGTATTTTGATTTTGGGGGCGGGTTTTTTGGCGAAATGCGGGTAAATTTGTGGGTAAAATATTTTTGTAGCATTGGCAACGCTGATCTTGGAGGTAATTGAACTTATCTATGCCGTTGAAGTCTTCGTTTTCATCTACAACAGTTCGAAACTGTTCCCAAAATGGTAATCAATCTTTGTAATGTCCTGAAAATTTCTTTAAATTCAATTTAGGTAGCTTAAAATGCGATTTAATAGGACGTTTAGCGTTTTCTTGGCTTCTCTCTAAACTATTTGTTATATCCTCATGTGAGTTCCGCATCGATCGTAATTTTGTCAAACGTTGTTTTATACGAGATATCGTTGAAACGGCTTTATCATCGTATTCAACTACGGTTTCACATTCCTTTGATAAATCTTCTGGCTTAATGGAGTCTTTTATTACATTATTAGCCTTATTGAGATTTTCTCTAGCTGTTGCTAAGCGCTCTAAATATACCACGAGTTCCTCCTCAATAAAGTCAAAATTAGAACTATTTTCTTTCTTAAGCTGAGATGAAGGATCCGTCATATATTCAGTCGCAGCCTTGGTCAATTTAGTAATTTGACACCGATATAAAGAACGAGACGCCATATCCATTTTCTTCTTGGCCACGTTCTCGTTTTAATTATTTTTTCGTTTTTATTTTTTACGACACCCCTACCCCGGGTTTCGGCACCAAATGTTGGCCTTTTTAAATTAAAGATTGGAAAATCGTAAATAAAAGAACCGATTTAAATTTTCCTTTTATTTAAATTCTCGTAACTGTTAAAAACTAGAGCGTTTGACAACTGGTTATTTTTTAAAACAAAATTTAACTATTTCAACGAACATAGGCTACACGATGAAAAATATCAATATAATACTTAAGTGTATTTAGGTGATTTATAAGAATAAATTTTCAACAGTTATTATAGACTAAGGCTGTATTCATAATCAAAATAACGGAATTAATGCATCCTTAATACTCATGTGAGAACTATAACCATTAATATTGAATAAAAACAAAGAAGAAGAAAAAACCTGAGAGAAATGGACCTTCTGTATCGATTTCTTTGGAGTCTCGTGATGTCGTTGTTCTAATCTTCACTTTGGTTGTTTTGTGTTGTTGTAGCTTTGATTTCTAAATTATTTTTACTTTAGTAGTTCCGAGTTGTGTTGTCGTAGCTTTGAATGTTAAGTGATTTCCACTTTTGTTGTGTTGTTTTATTTGTCCACGCAGTTATTATGTGTAAAATTCAACCCTTTCCGGCTTATTAAACTCGTCCCATTAAACCCATTCATGGAGGTCCATATTAAAATATTCTTTGAACTTTTGTTTATATAATGCGATAAACTGGAATGAAAGGGAAATCAGTGGTGGGCGATTAACCGCGACATTAATTTTGAATGAACAATTTTAGATTCACTTTTCACGTTGTTTGGTAATGTAATTTTCTTACAAACTTTTCAATATTTACTTCCATTTGACGATAAAATAACGCAATCGTTGATAAGGTTTTCTCTTAAGTCAATTTTCTTTTAAATTCATATATCCCAAAACGGTCAGATATTCCCGAGGAGCAAACAAATTTTTATCTACAATTTGCACTTGACCAATTAAAACCATCAAAAATGCCATTATTTTTCCATTTATAAGAGATAATCGAAAATTTTCCTTATTTCCCCTAAAATTTCCAACTTTGACATCTTCGTCCAATTCTTAACTCAACTGTGCTTTACAAATTAGACGTTTTTTCAGGAACTGTTTGCACTTTAATT
Organism: Leptarthrus brevirostris; assembly: GCA_964036015.1. Classification (NCBI taxonomy): domain Eukaryota; kingdom Metazoa; phylum Arthropoda; class Insecta; order Diptera; family Asilidae; genus Leptarthrus; species Leptarthrus brevirostris. The sequence goes on from OZ038373.1 coordinate 48,225,973, forward strand.
TCCTGAGTTCTTTTCATCACAAAATTCAGTTTTCTTCATAATTGAACAATAAAAATAGGTACTAAAAGCACTAATCGACCCAATTTTTCGAAATTTAAAGAGTATCTCATTATACGGGCAATTTTGGTAAATGTTAATAGATATTACTAAAGAAGGTATATAGAGAAAGTACCGCCAATATGGCCCAGGTTCGTTAAACTGCACGAAGAATCTTCCCTCATCCGGTTTTTTTAAAGTTGGCTGCTCTACCCTTAAATTAAGTATGGCGCAGTACTGTGGTACAACATTTACGCGAAAGCACGAAAAACTCAACTAATTACATGGTAAATGTCACTATGACGGTTCTAAATCACCTCAATGGTTTTGTAATTTGTATTGAAATATGCATTGTAACAATGCAGTCGAGCCGGGTTTAGCAACAAAACGACTCAACAAACGAAGAATGATTCAATATGCATTCTTCAAGGAATTGATTAAGGTACATACTTTGCTACTTTGATGTTAAACCATACCAACCCGTTAAAGGACGCCCCAATATTATAATGTTTGTAGATTTGCAAGGTTCTGGAAAAACTACGACTAGCTTATCACTATAAAAAGAAAAATTGGAAGTCTTGTTTTAGTCTGCGCTGACACATTCCGGGTTGGTGCCTACAATCAAATCAAACAAAATGAAACTAAAGCGCGAATACCGTTCTATGGCAGTTAAACAGAAGTTGATCCAGTCGTTATAGCCCAGGATTTTGTAGAAATGTTAAAGAAAGAAGGGTCCGAGATGATAATTGTTGATACTAGTGTGAGACATAACCAAGAAGAATTGTTGTTTCAAGAAATGTCGGCAGTAGCGAATGCAATAGCAATATTATGTGATAAATTAATATAAACTGAAAGGCATACCATAGGATAGGCTTGTGAATCTCAAGCTAGTCCGTTCAAAGAAAAAGTAGATATTGGTTCGGTTATAATAACAACGTTAGATGGACATGCAAAAAGTGGAGATTCTCTATCCGCGTAAGTTAGATAAAAGGTCTGTTCGTTGACGCCACTCAGAGTCATTTAGAGCCATTTTGTACTCTAATTGTAAGAAAAGAGTGATACTCCTTTTATGTTATTTGAAAAAAGAGTGGCAATCTAGATTACTTTAGAGCGAACTTTTCTGCTCCTGCTTTAAATAAATTGCAGCTTTTTGACGTTTAAGATAGAGTGATTTGGATGTGTTAGACTTTTTGTTAATCAAGTTAAAATTAAAGTATTGTCAAAGATTACTCTACTAGATAAACGGCTTCGAACAAACTAGTAAAAAAATTGTGGTTGCTTTTTTATATTTCCCGCATCGGGCAACCCTGCAGTCAGAATTAAAAATTTGTTTTCCGGGAGAGTTTGTGGATAAGAGACAAGTGTATTTTTCTTATGTTTGTTTACAAATGCCAAATGTTCTTCACTCATTAAAAGATCAGAATACATTGACGGTTTGAAAGTCTCTTACGCACACGAGTAACTAGCTCAGTCACGTGCTTCACATGAATTCTTTATATTGGTGGTACTTTTTTCTACATTTCTCTCTTCGACAAGATTTAGCGGTACTTTTTTGACAGAAATATGTAATTCTCTCCGAATGAGAACAGAATTTTGACAGGAATAAGTGATTCTCTCAAATAATTTTGACAGGAATAAATGACTGCACACTACCTGTACTCTTTATTTGAATGTATATTCTTATGACTTTAAAATCTGAATATATTTCGTTTTACTGTGGTGCCAGTGTTACTTTTTCAAGATTAGCTGGGTATTTTAGGGAGCCGGTTATCTAGTAGTTAGTAATCTTTGGTATTGTGCTGCAAAATGAATACAGCTGCAATGGTGAATTCTTGAGGAAAGCTATTTTGTCTAACATTCTCGCCAAATACTGCAAAAAAATTAGAGACAGGTTTGTTTTCTAAAAATGAGTTGAATGACAATTCTATTCAAAGTAGGCTGTGCTTCAAAACAAAGTGGCAGTCAGCTGTTAAGAGTGGAGTGCTGCAACCAATCTGGTTTTGCTACTCGGATTAGAGTAAAGCTGTGCGCTGCTCTTTCATAACCCGCTCTTTTTGGATCCGAGTAGAGTCGAGCCGAGATCTGCGCCACTCGGAGTGGCCTCCTCGAACAGACCTAAAATCTTGTTAACATTTATAAGGAAAATAGTTTATTAAAATAGTGTTGCAGCAACAAAATCTCCAATTATCTTTATTGGAACAGGGGAACATATTGAAGATCTGGAACCGTTCAAACCAAACTGTTAGTAAGTAAGCTTCTTGGCATGGGAGATATCGAAGGGCTTATTGACAAAGTGAACGAACTAAAATTGGACGATAATGAGGAACTACTTCAAAAAATTAAATATTGTCAATTTAAAATTCGAGATATGCACGAAGTTTCAAAATATAATGAAAATGGGACCGTTTTCACAGATTATGGTAAGACTCAGTAAATTTAGATTATTAGATATCTCTAAAATGTAACAGCACTTCTAGGGAATGATGCCAGCTTTCTCTCAAGACTCTATGACGAAAGGCGGAGAGCAATCGGTGGCTCGAATAAACCGAATAATGACTATGGATAGTATGTTGGATGGAGAATTGGATAACAGAGAGAGTGCAAAACTATTTAGCAAACATCCTACTAGAGCAGTGCACGTAGCGCATAACTCAGGTGTTACAGAAAAGAAGTCAAAAAACTTATTACTCACTACACAAAGTTTGCTGCTGTTGTTAAGAAAATGGGTGGAGTTAAGGGACTTTTCAAGGCTGGTGACATGTGACAATGATACATGATTGTTGCAACAGGTACACTCATTTTAATTTTATTTATATCTCTATTATGAACACTTTTTATTAGATGGGAGGCATGCCAGGACTACAAAATATGATGAGACAATTACAACAGGGAGTCGTTGGATGTTTAAGTAATTTTATGTGTGGCTTTGGTAAATTATGATTTATATTAAACGTGCGATGCAATGAATAAAAAAATATTTTGCAAAGTTATCTTTTTTAAGTACAACTTAATTTAAAATGAGTCAGATTTTGGTTATAAATCAGATTACAGGTATTCACAAATATCAAGTCTACTAATCGTGGGTGTCGTTTTCCTTCATTGTCGGGTATCGAAATAAGACGTTTATGTTTAATTTTTTAATAGAACCCGTTTATTAACAAAAAACTTCAAATATATTTATTTTAACATGAAGTACAAAGATAGAAATTTAATGTGTAACACAACATCGCTGAGATGACCTCTTCTACTCAATTGCAAGGCACCATTCTTTTATGAAAGTTTTCGGTGATTTTGTGACATTTGGCTTTATTTCGCCTGGATATTATTCTTTAATTTTGTAATCGTTTGGAAAATTTTACTTATATGAACCCCATAAGAAGTAATCGAAGGGCGTTAGATCATCCGATCTCGGCGGCCATTTGAATTCATCAAAAGGAGAAATTATTCGTTGCGGAAACTTGGTTTGCAAAAGACCAATTGTCATGCCAGCTGTAGTACATGTTGCGCCGTCTTGATGAAACCACAGGTTTTCCAGATACTTTTCAATAATTTCAGGCAATAAAATCTTGGGGAGATGGAGCAACCTTTATGTCAAATAGTCATCGAAAACTCCATAAAAGAATGGTGTTCTGCCAACACGTTCACATGCAGAAAGAATCGCTATAGTCGATTTTAACGTGCATGATAATGACTGAGTCAGGTGATTATTATGAAATATCCTTTCCTGTAGTGGTGTGTTCCGTCGATTTAATAATAAACGCAAATGCTCTTACAAAAAGAAGGCCGTAAGAATTGCTGCCTTTAAGACTGTTTAACTTATCTGTAAACCTTCTGGCATGATCAACATAAACGATTTTTAGATAATATCTGCTTTATAAAAATAGTGGAGTTTCGAACAATATAGCTGACCTCTCAGATCAAGAAGTATGTTAGTAAGCGTTTTTACTAAATTAAAGTTTCAAAATAAAAGTCTTTTTTCACTTCACGTAATTTATTGTTAGAATATTTTTATAAATTTCACATTAAAAACTAGTTTTTAAAAGAAGTTGAACAGACTTCACAAAAAGTGCTAAAAATCATAAAAATTTTTTAATTTTTAATTTTACATCTATTACGACATTTTGAAGTCGGTGCAAATCAAACAAACCAAACAACTACAACAAACGTATTTAATAGTCCTTTATGATCCCGTGAGCTGAAACGTTCAGGAAGTTTTATGTATTATCTTTAGTAGTATAAATATGTATGTTCTGCCTCAATGTGCAATGTGCACAAGGTCAAAGGTCAAGGTTGATGATTGTTTAGTAAGATAAGGCACCTGTCGGCCATCTTGGATTTTGGGTTTTCGGTCTTGGAGGCTACAATTGAGAGTTAAGGAAAAGAGATAAGGATTTTCGGTCTTATAGGCTACAATTGAGAGATAAGGATGTCGGCCATCTTGGATTTTGGGTTTTCGGTGTTATAGGCTACAATTGAGAGATAAGGATGTCGGCCATCTTGGATCTTGGGTTTTCGGTCTTATAGGCTACAATTGAGAGATAAGGAAGAGAGATAAGGATAGTCGGCCATCTTGGATTTTGGGTTTTCGGTGTTATTGGCTACAATTGAGAGATAAGGATGTCGACCATCTTGGATCTTGGGTTTTCGGTCTTATAGGCTACAATTAAGAGATAAGGAAGAGAGATAAGGATTGTCGGCCATCTTGGATCTTGGGTTTTCGATCTTATAGGCTACAATTGAGAGATAAGGAAGAGAGATAAGGATTGTCGGCCATCTTGGATCTTGGGGTTTCGGTCTTATAGGCTACAATTAAGAGATAAGGAAGAGAGATAAGGATTGTCGGCCATCTTGGATTTCGGGTTTTCGGTGTTATTGGCTACAATTGAGAGATAAGGATGTCGACCATCTTGGATCTTGGGTTTTCGGTCTTATAGGCTACAATTGAGAGATAAGGAAGAGAGATAAGGATTGTCGGCCATCTTGGATCTTGGGTTTTCGGTCTTATAGGCTACAATTGAGAGATAAGGAAGAGAGATAAGGATTGTCGGCCATCTTGGATCTTGGGTTTTCGGTGTTATAGGCTACAATTGAGAGATAAGGATGTCGGCCATCTTGGATTTTGGGTTTTCGGTCTTATAGGCTACAATTGAGAGATAAGGAAAAGAGATAAGGATTGTCGGCCATCTTGGATTTTCGGTTTTTGGTCTTGGAGGCTACAATTGGTCTTCTTCTTCTTTGGTTTGCATCTGGACTTAGATCTAAACCTTGGATCTGAACCTAGATTGTTTAGTAAGATAAGGCACCTGTCTGCCATCTTGGATATTGGGTATTCAATCTTGGAGGCTACAATTGATGTTGAAGATAAGAGTTTGTTGTTTTGAGTCTTTAATTACGAAGTACAGCTTTATCAGCTAAATGAAATAACATGAGGCGAATTTAATTGGATTGAAGATAAGAGTTTGTTGTTTTGAGTCTTTAATTACGAAGTACAGCTTTATCAGCTAAATGAAATAACATGATGCGAATTTAATTGGAAAACAGAATATTGCGTAATAAAAGATTTCACCACTTTGAGTAAATAGATGAAGATTATTTTTTATTTCTTTTGCAAATTCTTATTTCTATGATATCATTTGTTTTCAAGCAAGTTTTAACATGTTTTTCTGGTTGAGCTGTGATTGATAAGCGAGCTGGTGACTGCGTAGAAATTAATAATTTGGCGGCAATGTTAAGGTCGTTGAGTGATAAGGTTTTGTAGATGAATCTGACCTCGTGCTGAAAATAAGAGTTTGTTGTCTTGAGTTTTTAATTACGAAGTACCCCTTTATCAGCTAAATGAAATAACATGATGCGACTTTAATTGGAAGCAGAATATTGTAACCTCGAACTTTAAAAGATTATCATGCAATTTCTTTTCCAGATCTAAATATAGCCATTAATTCGAGGTTATATTATTAAATAATTTCGTGTTTTATGAAACTAACAAGTAAGTCGTTCTACCGATTACGTCATCTGGAGCTTGATTACTAGCTAAAATAACACCATTGAGGAATAGCCAAAAGAATTTCTGTAATTAATGGAAAAAGATCTGATGTTTAAAAATAACAGGCATCGCTTTGCATAAATCCGTTAATAAGTAATAAACGTCTAGGCAAGGTAGCTAGAATGGCTTCTTTCGATACTTTGGAGAGGTTTATCATGTGAAGAACTAGCAAAGAAAATAAATATCTTTCCATAGCCTTAAACTTCGTTTCTTTATGATTCAACCGTGATAATCTTAATAAGGGAAACCATTGATTCGTAATTATGCTTTAAATTTATATCAAACTAGCAGCTACCAAACCCATATAACAACCTTGAACTGCAGAAGAAATGAACAAGATCATTGGCGTTGTTGTAACACTTTCTAAAAATTGCCTCAAAACTGTGAATTTAGACTAGAACAAACAAAATCGAAGTAGCTTAAATGTCTTCTTTCGATACTTTAACGAGATTTATCATGTGAAGAACATAAGAAAATAAATTTTTTATATGCTTCATGTAACAATAGACTCAAATTGTGATTTCACAGAGTTCAGTTTACTTTGAGTTTGTCATCTAATTTTGGCAAATGTCAGCTTCCGGGTTTGTTGCCGTTGCAGCACTTTATAAAAATAGACTCAAAAACTTTGAATTGGGCCGATAGAACAAACAAAATCGAGGTAGCTGGAATGGCTTCTTTTGGTAATTTAGAGAGATTTATCATGTCAAGAACTTAAGAAAATAAAAAAATCTTTTCATAATCATAAACTTCGTTTTACTTTTTCAGCCGTAATAATCTTAATAAGGGAAACCATTTTTTCCTTGAATCATAATTATGTTTTATATTTATACCAAACTGATAGCTAACAAACCCATAAGACATTTAAAATTAAATTTTTATATACGTCATGTAACAATAGACCCAAATTGTGAGCTCACCAGGATAAACGAACGAAAAACTACTATCCCAATGACATTTTCAAAATTTATAGAGAAATGCTTTATTATTCGTATTGAAAGCTTTCTATTAGAAAAGGATGATGAAGGAATTTTGGATCCAAAACAATTTTTCTACAAAATCAAACCTCAAGTTATAAATCTTCTTGAAGCAAGTTTACAGAATATCCTCTGAATTAGGCTCTAGGAAATTGATATATTACTTAGAAGATACATTTCATTATATAATCCATTATAGAAATCTCCAAAAAGTAGTTTAAAGTATGAATTGAAGTTTTCATACATTCATAGAGCTCTTTGATTCAGACACTGGAATTGATTAAAACTCATACATTCATAGAGCTCTTTGATTCAGACAATGGAATTGATTAAAACAATATATTGATCTTAGTACTTTGCATAGATCAAAAGCTGTTAACACTTTCCGATCTTAAGCTCTTATGATTTATCACGATGAATGACACTAATTTTGTGTTCTTAAGTATATTCAAATGTTCAACAGATGCTTACTATTGTCAAGACTTATTCTAATATCACCATTAAATCTTTTGGTTGAAGCACAGTTCAGGTTACTAAAATTACCACAGTTTAAAAAATTATTAACTTTATTTTTGGTTTGTCTTTTACTTTGTTTGCATTAGCAAGTACAAACATGTATTTGAAAAAGGGTATACCCCAAACAAAATGTGATTACAAAATACTAAATTTCTTCGAAATAAAAACACTCGTAATTCACTTAATCAATTTTTATTTAAAATCGGTAGAGTTCTATTAAATCTTCCTGACATATCATTATTTTATATAATTAATTTACATATTTCTAAATCCTGGTATTTCGTCCATTTTGTTTTCGATAAATTTTAAATTGCAATCTTCATCCATCTCATACACAGTGTTGTTGATCTCCACTGTTTGAAACTCTGACTGCGGTTCCACTGATTGATGATTTTCGAAAATAAATTTTACAAAGCATATTGTCAATACAAGAACATCTTTTTGTCTCTGAAATTCCTCCATTTTCTGAATTATAGGCTGTGTTACTTTATTTAGATATTCCTGTTTAATATCACCATCCTTAAGATTTGTATTAAGTTCGATGATTTCAAATTTGTATTCATTACATCGATTGATGTATTTGAATCGTGTTATAACCCGAACAGGTTCATATGCATCATTTTTTAGATATTCTTGAATGCGTTCTTGAAATTTGTTTAAGTAATGTTCTTCCAGTAAATACTTCAGCGCATTTATTCCGAAAGCCAGTTGATTATGCACCGCTAATATCATTTCATCCCATACTGGGGTGAATTGTATCTTAAAAGTATATTGCTCGCGAGGAGTGTTTACGACAGATTTTCCTTCCATTTTATTTCTGTAATTACATTTTTTTTGTTTACGCATATATTAATTACTCTGCAACATACCTGATCTTCCTTCCTTTCCTAAATCTGGTCTATCTAAATATTTGCCTCAGCTTTTATAGCAAGTATTTTACCCCCCACTGGAAATTTTTAAAACTTGAACTGCTTAAAATTAAATTAAATTGAAGATTTTATTAACGTTATTCCCTTAAATAAAGTGTTATATATCAATGTCAAAGACAATTTTTTTTTCATCTGAGAATAAAACGATTGAATTACAATGTTTAGATTCCATTCGCTGCGAGTTTAGATACTCTAAAAAACAAACAAAAATCTGAATGATGAAGACTTTAGAATAATCCGTAATGAATTTAAAGATGATGAGTATTTTAATTTAATAAGGAGAAAGGGGGGGTTAGTAGTATAAATATGGGGTTTCTGCCGCAAATGTGCAATGTGCACCTTAAAATTGGTTAAATTGTGAGGGAAATCAAGGTCTGACGTCACATTTTTGCACATTTTTCATGCGGCAGAAACCCCATAACAATTTTTGGATGTGCAGAGATAAGAAAGGTCAAAGGTCAAGGTTGATGATTGTTTAGTAAGATAAGGCACCTGTCGGCCATCTTGGATTTCGATCTTGTAGGATACAATTGAGAGATAAGGAAAAGAGATAAGGATTTTCGGTCTTATAGGCTACAATTGAGAGATAAGAATGTCGGCCATCTTGGATTTTGGGTTTTCGGTGTTATAGGCTACAATTGAGAGATAAGGATGTCGGCCATCTTGGATTTTCGGTTTTCGGTCTTGGAGGCTACAATTGGTCTTCTTCTTCTTCTTTGGTTTGCATCTAAACCTTGGATCGGAACCTAGATTGTTTAGTAAGATAAGGCACCTGTCGGCCATCTTGGATATTGGGTCTTGGAGGCTACAATTGATGTTGAAGATAAGAGTTTGTTGTTTTGAGTTTTTAATTACGAAGCACAGCTTTATCAGCTAAATGAAATAACATGATGCGAATTTAATTGGAAAACAGAATATTGCGTAATAAAAGATTTCACCACTTTGAGTAAATAGATGAAGATTATTTTTTATTTCTTTTGCAAATTCTTATTTCTATGATATCATTTGTTTTCAAGCAAGTTTTAACATGTTTTTCTGGTTGAGCTGTGATTGATAAGCGAGCTGGTGACTGCGTAGAAATTAATAATTTGGCGACAATGTTAAGCTCGTTGGGTGATAAGGTTTTGTAGATGAACCTGACCTCGTGCTGAAGATAAGAGTTTGTTGTTTTGAGTTTTTAATTACGCAGTACAGCTTTATCAGCTAAATGAAATAACATGATGCGAATTTAATTGGAAAACAGAATATTGCGGTTTCCTAAATTATAATTGAATGTGATAAATTCGCCTAATAAAAGACGCGTGCTGCTGGCATTCCACTCTAGTTCTATTTCTAATTAGATGAGAGTTGGATCTGAGTTTTCTAAACTAAATCAAGCGTGGTTTATTAAATGTTTTTAAGACTGTGTTTTCTAAAGAATAAGAAAACTGTTAAAGTGTGCATTAATACTAAAAGACTACTTAAGAACTCTTTATAATTGTACAAGAAGTGGAATATAATAGAAATGAAGTGTTTTTTGTGTGAAGTGTGTGGGAAGACCTTTAAAAGGAACTTCACCCTACAGAGGCATATAAAAAGTATACACAGCAGCACATTGGATACAAGATCGCATCGTCCAAAAGAAGATACTAAGAATATGTCTACATCTATATCGGTTTCAGTTTCACCATCAACATCACCATTAAAAACATCATTAACGGACGCTTTAACACATATGTTTTGTCAGACATGTAATTTACAAATTAAAGTAAAAGACTGGACGTATCATTTACGTACCAATATTCATAAAAAGAAAGTGTCTATACCTATAAAGGAACATCTTAGGTGTGTTAAGGAAAATTTCGGGGAACGAATTGAAACATTTATTCTTGAAAATGGAGATGAAGGATTACTCGATATAAATAAATTCTTACAAGAATCTAATCATCAACTTTTGGAAGTGTTAAATATGTCGTTAGAAAAGCATATTTCTTATAAGTTCAATATTGAGCTTTTTGCAGAATATATCAAAGTTGTAAACTCAGAAGACGAAAATGAAATTATTTCTTCAATAAAATCATTTCAATCCAAAGTGACTGTCATATTCAACAACAGCGATTTATCAACTTTATGTGAGAATATGATTAACTGCATTAACACCAAATCAGAAGAATTTCAAGAGAAAGATAGTGGATGGTCGTTGATTCGAATAATTCATTTAGAAATCAACATTAACCAATATCACCCGTTAAGAGGTTCTTCCTACATACCTTTACCAAAGGTTATAATGGACAAGAAAGCATGTGTTAATGTGAAAAATAATGATAATTACTGTTTTAAGTGGGCTGTTATATCAGCTCTACACCCACCAACTCACGATTCTGATAGAACATCTTCATATTCAGTTTCTGATATATCAGATAGCGAAATAGAGCTTATAAATGGAGTGAAATTAGATTTTACTGGGTTGGAATTCCCCATGACTTTGCGTGATATAAAAGTATTCGAAGAGATCAATCCAAATATAAGCGTAAATGTTTTCGGCTACGATTTTATACAAGGTAGTTGTCAAATTGTGGGACCTTTTTATTGTACATCAAATGAGAAAGAAAATCACATAAATTTGTTGCTTCTTCAAGATGAAACTCTAAATCATTATGTCTGGATTAAGAATATTTCCAGATTGATTAAGGAACAAGTAACACATCATAAAACACAAATTTACTTTTGTAATTCGTGTTTTCAACATTGTTCTAATGTAGAATCTTTTGCTAAACATAAAAATGAATGCTGTAAAATAGTGACTTCTATGCCTACCTCGGAAAAAGCTTTTATAAAAATCAAGTTTCAAAGTGTAAGCCGCTTGTTCCCATGTCACCAGATGAAATAAGGATGCAACGAGAAGAGCAATATTGTCATATTTGTAAACAATTATTAACAAGTGATAGGGTTATTGATCATTGTCATTTTACAGGAAAATACAGGGGTCCAGCTCATAATAAATGTAATCTAAGGTATAGAGTTCCAACATTTTTCCCAGTTTTTTTACATAATTTTTCTGGTTATGACAGTCATTTATTTATTAAATCTTTAAATGAAATTGAGGGTTCTATTAACGTTATTCCTCTAAATAAAGAGGTATATATATCAATGTCAAAGAAAATTTTATTTGAGAATAAAACGATTGAATTACGGTTTTTAGATTCCGTTCGTTTTATGCCTGCGAGTTTAGATACTTTAGCAAAAAATCTGCCTGATGAAGACTTCAGAATAATCCGTAATGAATTTAAAGATGATGAATATTTTAATTTAATAAGGAGAAAGGGGGTTTTTCCATATGATTACTTAAATTCTTTTGATAAATTAAATGAAACATGTCTACCTCCTCGCGAACAATTTTTTAATAAACTTACAAACAATGAATGCACAGAAGGAGAATATCAACATGCTGTTAACGTATGGAACAGATTTAATTGTAGAGATATTTCCCAATATTTGCTTTTATATTTAAAGTGTGATGTTTTGTTGCTAGCAGACATTTTTGAGAATTTTAGAAGAGTATGCATAAATATCTATGAGTTGGACCCATGCCATTATTACACAGCACCAGGATTGTCGTGGGATGCGATGTTAAAACACACTCAAATTAAATTAGAATTGTTAACAGATATAAATATGTATAATTTCATGAAAAGAGGTATTCGAGGAGGTTTAACACAATGTTCCTTAAGACATTCTCTAGCTAATAATAAATATATGAAAAAGTTTAATCCTGCAATCGATTCAAAATACTTGGTTTATCTTGATGCTAACAATTTATATGGATGGGCTATGTCGGAATCACTTCCATATGCAGGTTTTGTTTGGATAGATAACTTTGATAATATAGATTTCATGAAAATTCCTGAAAATTCAGAAGTAGGATATATTTTAGAAGTTGATTTAATTTATCCAGATTTATCTCATGACGATCATAATGATCTTCCCTTTTGTCCTGAAAATAAATTACCTCCTCAAGCCAAGATTAAAAAGTTGATTGCTGATTTAGAAAATAAATATAATTATGTTATACACTATAGAAATTTACAACAGTGTGTGAAGCACGGATTAGAACTGCAGCGTATTCATCGAGTTTTAATGTTTAAACAATCAAATTGGTTAAAGAGTTACATTGATTTAAATAATTTCCATCGAACTGCCGCGAAAAATAATTTTGAAAAAGACTTTTTTAAATTATTAAATAATTCGGTGTATGGAAAGACTATGGAAAATGTAGATAAAAGGAAAGATGTAAAAATTGCAACAGAGTGGGAAAGCCGTGGTAGACATCAGGGTTTGCGTGCTCTTATAGCGAAACCTAATTTTCATAGTCTTTCTCATTTTACATCAAATATGACTGCAGTTCAATTAAAAAGAGTTTACAGAATTTATAATAAACCAATTTACTTAGGCTTTACAGTCTTAGAGCTATCAAAGCTAAAAATGTATAACTTTCATTATGAATATATGAAACCTAAATACAAAGATATGGTCTCCTTAAACTATATGGACACAGATTCTTTTATATATTCTATTTCTGCTAACGATTTTTATAATGATATTATTTTAGATATTAATGAAAGATTCGATACATCAGAATATCCCTACGACAATCCTTATAATATACCGTTAGTAAATAAAAAGGTTTTAGGTTTAATGAAAGATGAGAATAAAGGAAGAATTATGACTGAGTTTATAGGTTTACGATCTAAGCTATACTCTTTAAGTATTGAAGAAAAACCCGAAATAAAGAAAGCTAAAGGTATTAAAAAAACAGCTGTAAATACTTTAACTCTAGATAATTACAGAGATTGTTTATATAAGAAAAAATTATTTTATGTCAACATGTTAGGATTTAGAAGTAAATTTCATACAATATATACGGAATATATTAATAAAGTAGCGTTGAGTCCATTTGACGATAAAAGATTTATAAGAGAAGATGATATCCAAACATATGCTTGGGGTCACTATAGATTATCTAAAAATAGTTAAAATAAGAATTATGAATAAATGTATGTAGAAGGAAAATAAATGAGTAAATTAATAAAATGCTATTTTAACATTACCAGAAAGACTTTTATTAGTATAAAATTATAACACATTTATTTCTTATTTCTAAATTTTATTATTTTTCTAGAAAATTTCTTAAAAGATAAACATTTTCTTGAGCGCATTGTCCCTGATGAGTTAAACAGCATGGCACTTTATAAAAAATTTTAAGAGAGGATAATTTTGGACACTGCAATTCTTCTTCCATATTATATACTATTACACCTTCACCAAATGTATTTTTGATCCAGCAAACTTTTTCACAACCTTTCACATACAGTATTTTGTTTCTTACTAAAGGCTTCACTATAGCACGTAATTGATGATAGGGAATATATCCATCGGTCCATCTGAATCCATGATAATTATCATGCAGCCATTTCGCTTCTCTTCTCTTTGCAGGTGTTAAATCCTTAAATCTGAATGGAGGTTGAAAAATAAAGTGCTGTATTTGGTTTCCGTTTGTCAAAATTGCCAATTCCTTCACAATAAACTTGTTATGATCGTCTTTAAATCCTTGGATATCCACAATTGCAGCCATTTGTTGCCTTAAATTATTTTTCTAACTTCACTCGTCAATGAACTATATTCGACTATTCTGTCATGCAAAAGCAAACAAAAAGCTGTTGTGTTTGCGGGAATATTACTAAGTGTTTTAAACTGTATACGAATATCGACTGGTCCTGATTTGATCACTTCGTTTTGATGTGAGCAATCGATAACAACAATTGGAGCGCTTTCCTTGAACTTCTCTCGGGTAAGCAGCGGTTGATGCATCCGCCCATAATACGATTGTTGGAATTTCGTATACATATCATACAATAAAGCATATCTCTCACAATCAAATTTAATGTTTAAGTCTTCATATGGAAATGTTTCATAATTTAAGTGAAGCTTCACATCTGAAAGTTCGCAATGATCAAACTTGCTTGCATCTTTACTCTTCTCGTTTTTTCGATCCGTTTGAAGTGCTAAAATTACATATCGAGGTTTTTCTAACTGAGTAGATGTTTTAATTGTCCAATTATGATCGACAGTTGTAGGTAATATAGGATATTCGTATATATCCCAGCTACGAAAGCTCATTTGTATTGGTCGTCCAGTATCGATTAACTTAAGCAGCGATAGTTTTTCTTCATCAGCTACACTTATGTGGGGTACTCGCCATTGTAGTTTGAAAATATCTATTTTAACTTCATCGTTTGGTGATATAAAAGCATTTTCATCGCCTCTACTTCGAATCAATATAAGTTCATGTTTAGCATTTATAACAATTTTCTTATAGTCTTCAGCAAAGCCGAGCAACAACTTTAAAGGAATGCAAAAATTGAAAAATCCTCTTGTAGGTAATATTGAATTATCTGGAGACCAGGAAGCATTTAGCAACACATTGCTTTCATTTTGATTTAAAGATATATAATTTTTTATTGTTGTAGCAAATCCCAGATTTCTCGTGCGATCAATTTCTACGCCATTTAATTCGTAGCGAATTTCGTCAAATAGAAAAGCTATGGCGTTATTAGTTAATTTTGCCGTTGTTGAGGCCAATCCATCTGATTTTGTTATCGCACCTTCTATATATAAGGAGCTTTCACTTGGTAAAATATACAAATCCTGATGTTGTAATGATATTCGAACTTCATCGCTATTCTTATATGATGCTAAAAACGGAGAGTAGCTGTGATACTCAACTTTTGTAATACTATTATCATAGCTAGCACCTTGAGTAATATCGAGTATTTCACTCATTTTTTAACTTAAGACCAAGAGTTTTTAAGAATTGCTTGTTAGCGACTGTTAGCTTTATTCCTGACTGTTGCGTGGCTTTAGGCTGACTAGAAGAGTTAACACTTTTGTGTTTGTATTTATTATCAATGGTATTATTGTATATTAACATGCTGCGGCTTCAAATGCAATCTCACTGTAATCGTTTCTCCTCTAAAATTAATTAGATCACCGTCTTGATCCACGAACTTCAGCGTAAGAGAACTTATCCGTTTGATGTTCAGTGGCAAATAAATGACATTCTTGGGAACTTCAATTATTTTATATCCCGGACCTACCGTAGGAGAGAACTCGTGTAATGTATGCACTTGTTGATTATTTATAAAAGAGCCTGATACTATATTACATTCAACTCGAATCACATTAACTTTTATTATATTTACTGGTAAATCAGATTGATATGAAATATTAGGTTCTAGAACGCGTTTACTAAATCCTAATAATGATCCAATAGAGTTATTTTTATTCAAAAATACTCGGGTAGAACTTTTGATTTCTGTTTTCAAGGTGTTATTATTAGCTGTTATTTGTACTATAGGTTTAGTTTTCGTCTTAGTTAGCTCCTTTTTGATAAATCCTGCAATATCATCAATTTCATAGGAGCCTTCTGGAATTTTAATTTCATCATCATCATCCAGATGAAGTAAGTTATTTCTATTGTCCACATTAGGAATTGAATTATATGTCTGTAAATCAATAAGTCCGCAAACGTATTCTGAACTTAAGTCCAACGGAGGAAAGTATTCAACTGTAAGCACAGATGAATCCCCAGTCAAAGTCAGTGTTAATGACATAGTAGCTCAAAGTGAAATGCAGATGTTATTTTATGTAAAGTTTATTTATAGTTGTTATCTTACAATGTATAATTATACTATTAAATTTATAGTTACTTATTATTATTGTAATGATTATATAAAAATTCTAAACATACTTGACCGCAATTTATCATATTATAATTTTGATAAGACTTATAATTGTAAACAATGTTTTTTCCTAAATAGCTTAATATTTCCTTTGGTGGTTGCAAGTTTCCAAAGCTGTTAAAGTATTCTTTTTTGGATTCACTTTTGTAATATGCTACCCAATGACTACCAGGACCTGATATAGAGTCCAAATTTACTATTCCACACTCATATTTTTTAGGCTTTTTGGGGAGAGCATCAAGCATAAAAACACCTCTAAAATGTGGTAAATTATTCGCATATTTATATAAATCGATTTCATTTAATGCTCGATTAGGTAGCAGTTTTAGACGTTTTTTGAAGGTGGATTTAAGAATAGACCAAGTCCTTTTCTGTATGGCTTCAAATATAAGCCGCTTCCCTTTTTTCCTAATGCAATAGCTTCCATCGTATTATTATGTCGATTGCTCTCCTTTAGCTGTTCTTTAGCATTTGTTGCAGCATTAACAGCCTTTGTGACACCTGATACTCCTCCCACTAAAGCACCTAGTGCTGAAAGACCAGCAAAAATAGGAATTACAGGTAGCACTCCTCCAGCCTTTGGAATCGGAATAATTCGAGGTGGTCTTACATCCTTCTTCTTTCGCTTAAATACACTTTTAGTAGCAGCAAGTGCAAGACCTATAGCTTCTTTTAAGGAATCAGGCTTTTTTAACTTTAAAATATTTCTTGCTTCATGAACTCCTTTTTGTAGAGTTAATTTTCTTTTTGGCTTCCTAGAGTGAATTTTAGGTTTTTTTCTTAACCCCATTCCAAATTTTACTTTCGCCTTCATAGCGTTTGTTACAAGCCAGGCGTTGCTACGTTCACCAAGGGATGCGTTTGAAGATGTCACTCGTTCCCAAGCTTTACCGGATAATATACGATCAGCAATATGACGATCTTCGATATTTTTATGTTGAGAATATGCGATATCGTGATCTCTACAAGCTGCGTCAAGAGGATTAATTCCAGGGTCACCCCTTGATAATCTTTTTTGTAGTTTAGTACCAGGACCGCAATATTGATATCCAGGCAAATGAAATTCAAATGGTAAATTGCTAATTGCTGTATTTAACAAACCGCCTCCTCTTCGACATTTACGTAGGCGAGAACGAATTTGATTCTTTGAATGATCAATCATTCAACTGATAAGATAAACCTTTTACACGTCCTCACAACAGCACATTGAGTTGATTACTGATATAAAAGTTCAGTGTTGTGTAATAAATATTTCAGTTCTAATAATGAAGTTCGTGAAGCAGAAGGACTCTTTATCAATAAAAAATCTTGATATTAAATCTACAAATGAATTCAAAAGACATAGCTCGCTTATACCTAATAATATAAGAGGTATTCTTGTGGGACCTTCAAACTGCGGTAAAACCAATCTTATGATTGGTCTGATAGAACATCCAAATGGACTCAAGTTCGAGAATATTTACATCTACTCAAAATCACTACATCAACCCAAATATCAGTATCTAGAACAGTTGATAAGTCCTATTGTTGGTCTGGGCTACTACACGTTTTCTGATAATTGTTAAGTTATATCTCCTGAGGAAGCTAAACAGAATTCAATTTTTATTTTCGATGATGTAGCATGTGGGAAACAAAATAACATACGTGATTATTTTTGCATGGGTCGACATAATAATATTGATAGTTTCTATCTCTGTCAGACTTACACCCATATACCGAAGCACTTAATACGTGACAACGCTAACTTTCTTATTTTATTTAAACAAGATGATATGAATCTTAGGCATATATATAATGATCATGTTAACACAGACATGACCTTCGAAAAATTTCGTAGTATTTGCGGTGTTTGCTGGAGAGACAATTATGGCTTTTTAGTAATCGATAAAGATAGTTTGTTGAACAAAGGACGTTATCGAAAAGGAATCGATACATACATTTCGCTATAATTTTAGAAGATCTAGTAAAGAAAATCAGTTAAAGCTGTTCACAGCCCTGCTAAAGCTGGTAATAGATCTGTTAAAGCTGGTAGAAGACCTGATATAGCTGTTCATACACCTGGTAAAGCTGTTCATACACCTGGTAAAGCTGTTCATAGACCTGATAAGAGCTGTTCATACACCTGGTAAAGCTGTTCATAGACCTGATAAGAGCTGTTCTTAGACCTGGTAAAGCTGTTCATAAACCCGTTTGAGCTGTTTTATAGAGCTGGTACGGAGCTGTCAAAAGCTGTTCACAGACCTGATAAGAGCCATCCATAGACCCATTTAGATCAGTATAACCCAGTTCACAGACCAGTTCAAATCTTATTACAAAGATGGTTAAAAAGAGAGACGAACTATTAAAAAATCTTATCAAAACTAGAAATGCTATTAAGAAGAAATTTCGCGCTGTGAAAACTGGACGAGTTGAAACTGAAACTCGTCTTGAGGAGACATTTAAGCCCATAACAAAACCACTTCATGAGTTCATAACAAAAGCAAAGCATGAGACTAAAATTAAAGAAGAATATGGAGATGATGATGATGATGATTATGGTAATATAAAGCTTACTCCTAAAATGAAACTTCCGAAAATTGAGCCGACCAGTACACCTATAAAACGTTCAGATTATTCCTTAATGTCGGAAGATGATAACTTTGCAACACCTACACATTCTAGAACTTTGATGGAAAAGAGAGATTCTCCTCTTAATTTATCAAGCGGTATAGTTGATAAATATTTAGATCTATACCTTAAAAAAAGCTCGATGATTGACAACACTTATGGAGTTTATTTAGATGATGATAACGAATGGAAAATTGGAAATTCAAAGATTGTAATTGAGAAAGATTTTTTCCTTATTAACGGAAAATCGTATAAAATAACGCTAGGTCTATGTGAATTGCTTTTTATGAAACAACCTGCAAAAACTTTGTATAGAAAGGATGACTTGGAAAATTATCAAGCTATCTTAAAAGAAACTAACGCCTATAAAAGAGATCATAAAGCGGCTGGTCAAATAAAAGGAAGTAGAGCTTTCAAGTACTTAGAAATTATAAGTAAACTGGTTTCTCATGAAGGCAAGGGTTTGATGCATATACCCAAGAATAATATTGATTATGTTTATTGGAATGATCCTAATGAACTTGTGGATAGACTTCGTCTTTTAATAGCATCACAAAGTGCTGGGCATACTAACCACAACAATGAAATTATATCAATTATTGAAGAGTTAAAAGAAGGCGGCATTATAGTATAAATAACATCTTTAATCATATTCAGTTTTAATGTAATAATGAGTGTCGACAAGTTTGGGAGATATTCTAAAAAGGTAAAGTTAGGATCTACTGGCAAGCGTGGTCCTAGAGGCTTACCAGGCGAACCTGGTCCTCAAGGAGAACAAGGAATACAAGGTCTAAGTGGCGTGGGCTTTAAGCTCACTGAAAGTGGAGATTTCAATCTAAGTTTTAAAAATTTGAAATACCTTAAGAGTCCTCTAGATAGGGATGATGCAACCAATAAAACATATGTTGACGATGTAGCTGACAAGATCATACATTTAAGTAATTCCTACGTTAATGAAAAAATCCAGTTAGTCAGCAACAATCTAACTGAGCAAATACATAAGGAAAGTGCTGTACTACAAGGAGAATTAAAGGAGTTATACAACATAATCAATATAACAAGTGAAAAAGATAAAAACACTAGTCAATTTTATACGAATGAAACAATTACGAATCTGCAAGAGCGATTGAAGACAGCAGCCGAATTATATGCAAATGAAGCAATTGTTGACGTTAATGAGAAGTTGATGAAATATATAGATCTAAATATTCAAGAAATGAAAGACACTTTAAAGGCGTTAATTAATGTAGAATCTCTGACAATTTCAAAATGAATAAAACACAAGTAGTTAATGAGCTTCATAAACCAGCCAGAAAAAATTTCATAAGAAGACGTGTTATAATTAAGGGAATAGATGATCTATGGCAAGCCGACTTAGTTGAAATGGGTGCTTATACTACAAGCAATAATGGACATAATTTTTTATTAACTGTAATAGATGGGTTTTCTAAATATGCGTGGGCAATTCCTATTAAAAGAAAGACTGGTGTCGAAGTTACTCAAGCTATGAAATCCATACTAAAAGAAGGTCGGAGTCCCACAAATTTACAAACTGATGATGGAAAAGAGTTTTTCAATAGCTCATTTCAAAACTTAATGAAAAACTCCTGCATTAATCATTTTTCTACATACAGCCCTTTAAAAGCATCTATAGTTGAACGATTTAATCGAACATTAAAAAGCATGATGTGGAAAGAGTTTAGTATGCAGGGCTCATACCGATGGATAGATATGGTTAAGAAATTACTCGTAAAATATAACTCAAGTAATCATCGAACAATAAAAATGAGACCACGTGATGTAACAAAGCAGAATGAGAAGAAATTGCTATCAACAGTTTACAATCATTTAAAGACGTTTCATTTGCCAAAATTTAAGATGGGAGACTTTGTTCGCATTAGTAAATATAAACATGTATTTGAAAAGGGGTATACACCAAACTGGACTACAGAGATCTTCAAGATCGCAAAAATTCAGATAACGAATCCTGTAACATATCTCTTGGAAGATCATGAAGGAACCGCAATAAAGGGTAGTTTTTATGAAATGGAGCTCCAAAAGACGAAGAATCCTGATGTTTACCTCGTAGAAAAAATATTGAAGAGAACCGCAGATAAAGTTTATGTTAAATGGCTCGGATTTTCATCAAAACACAACTCTTGGATTAAGAAAGATAATGTATTATAATATTGTTATACAAATATATATTTTATATTAAAAGTACTTGAGTTCTTATTTTATTACTTTATTTAAAATTTTTAAATCTTAACCTATAAATTTTATTTCTATGCGAGATGAATAAAATGGGATCCAAAATATCCTTCATATTTCGAATTCGCTCTTGAAATCGAAATCTGTCCAACGCAAATGTTTGCCAGGGACCCTTGCGATCGTATATTGGAACGAAATGTATCTTTGGGATGATATTGAATTGAATTACTTTTTCTCCAACTACTTTGGCCTTCTCTTCTTCTTTTTGTAGCAAAAGCAAAACATCTTGAAGGTCCAAACTCCTACAAATATCCTTGAATTCTTTATATGCTGCTGAATCAGATTTAGAAATCTTAAGAAAGAACCTCCCATGCTTTTGATAATCGTTAAACAAAAGTTCGTTCTATCAAAAAAATAATTATAATATATATAAATAAATAAAAAATGATGTTGGCTTTACATTTATAACCTCTTTGATAGCAGGAGTCAATAAATCTCGCTTTTTATATTCAGCAATAAGTTTATTATAATCTGTTAGTTCAATTAAATTGCAAATATTATCCAAAATTATTTTTGTATGAAGATACTCCATAATAATTTTAAAATGACTTAAAAACGGATTAGACTTTCTTTTATAGCTGCTTATTTAGAAATATTCATTTGATATGTTTGTTTCATTCCTCTCAAATTCACTAATTCCACATCGCTTTTATAATTAGCATCAACTTGTTTCACCATCTCTACTTCACCACTACTTAGAATTCTTTCAGTTTCAAACTCGCGATATTCATAGCATGATATCTTCAATGAGCGAGTTACGTAATTACTGTCATATGTACAACGAATGGTTAGCATAGTTTCGTCATCGAATTCAAGTTTAAAGTGCCTATAAAAGATATCTTTGCTCTCAATAATTCCTGCAATATCCAATTCTTTCTTTAATAGTTCTTGCCTGAAACCTTCGATGGCCTCGTCAATAGACACAAATTTCTTTTTAGGATTATCATTCGTAGTGATCCTTGATGTGGTAGTAGGAATTTGCTCGTCATTACTTTCTTTTGAAGTAGAAACTACATCTTCTTTGGGATTGCTAGCGTTACTGTAAGTCATCAATTTAAAAGATAAGCCAATTTGTATAGTATCGTTATTGGGTAGAGTTAGTGCAAAATCTAAATTGCTATTACTTTGATCCATTAGGTTTACACTTAACGGGATCTGTAAGCTATTGATGTGTAAGATGCATAGTGATAAAAGCAAAAGACTTGCTGAACGTCTAGCCATTTTTAATGTTAATATGTTGACTTGAACTCAAGAACTAAATGAATTTTATGATGTTGATATATTTATAGCATCTCCCTCAATTTTTTTATTTTCCATTTTAATTTTCATAGGATGATTCCAATTCCAATCATCCTCATCACCAAAGGGACAGTTCCTGGGGAAATGATTTGTAGCTTTATATCTAACTGTGCGATCTTGTGATTCACCAACCAATACAATGTCACCTCCTAAAATCAATATAAGGAGAGATATTTGCTTGATTCTATACCAATTCAATTACCGTAGACTTCTAACTTAACATGCTGCCAGGGCGTAAAATTAAAATCAAAATGAAATGTGGAAGTAATTGGCTCGCCAGATCTCAAGCGTAATATTAGACTCCTGTTTCCATCTTCTGGAGTCATGTATACTTCTAAAACATCATTAGGATCCACACTTACATTAACAATTCTAAAATTGTTCCACCCTCCTTCGCAGACACAAAATTTACTGTCTGCCTTTACTGTTTCAGACCAAAACATCTTTTCTAGACTGACGTTTTTTTTTATGAAGATACAGGTATTTATAGCATCCATTCAAAATCTCTTAAGAATTGTGACTTTTAAAAGTACTCCACTGACCCCGCGGTTTAGCAGCTAGATTAGGAAATTATTAGACCGCTGGCGACTTGTTGAAGTATTTTTTTTGCAGATTCAAATCTCAATCAAGCAAAATTGTTGGACTTTTTTAATTTTAGCTAGAGAATTGGAGGAGGTAAAATGAAACAAAAACATATATTTAATAAAAGTACTTTTATTTATTTATTTATAAATTTAAATAATAGCCAGTGCTAGGTGCTATCTTAGAAAACATTAAATTAAAATAGCTGCCAGCTGCTGCTTTTCTTTCAACAAAGAAGCCTCCATCGTTCATTTTCTCAATTGTATGCTCAGAAATTTTAGCGTCGAACCTAGGCGGCAAAAAACATGGTGCTTCTCCAGTTCTAAAAGGATCCTAGGTCCATATTTTGTTGTTGTTCTTCTGCAGCTTATGATTTTATAATTCTAAAACTCTTCCATATCTTTAACAGCGAGTGCAGGCTTAAAATTTGCAGAATTTAACTCCTCCAATACTCCGAAGTCTTCGATGACTGCTTCGTTGATCGGTTGCTGATACATTTTAAATTTTTTTTTATTATTTCAATCTGCCTTAGAACACGAATTTTAATTATAAGAATTTCACTGGTTGACTTCACTATGAATACTAAAAGACTACCTAAGAACGCTTGATATTTATACAAGAAGTCAATATTCTGTTTTCCAATTAAATTCGCATCATGTTATTTCATTTAGCTGATAAAACTGTACTTCGTAATTAAAAACTCAAAACAACAAACTCTTATCTTCAGCACGAGGTCAGGTTCATCTACAAAACCTTATCACCCAACGAGCTTAACATTGTCGCCAAATTATTAATTTTTACGCAGTCACCAGCTCGGTTATCAATCACAGCTCGACCAGAAAAACATGTTAAAACTTGCTTGAAAACAAATGATATCATAGAAATAAGAATTTGCAAAAGAAATAAAAAATAATCTTCATCTATTTACTCAAAGTGGTGAAATCTTTTATTACGCAATATTCTGTTTTCCAATTAAATTCGCATCATGTTATTTCATTTAGCTGCTAAAGCTGTACTTCGTAATTAAAAAACTCAAAACAACAAACTCTTATCTTCAACATCAATTGTAGCCTCCAAGACTGAAAACCCAATATCCAAGATGGCCGACAGGTGCCTTATCTTACTAAACAATCTAGGTTCAGATCCAAGGTTTAGATCTAAGTCTAGATGCAAACCAAAGAAGAAGAAGAAGACCAATTGTAGCCTCCAAGACCGAAAACCGAAAATCCAAGATGGCCGACATCCTTATCTCTCAATTGTAGCCTATAACACCGAAAACCCAAAATCCAAGATGGCCGACAATCCTTATCTCTTTTCCTTATCTCTCAATTGTATCCTACAAGATCGAAATCCAAGATGGCCGACAGGTGCCTTATCTTACTAAACAATCATCAACCTTGACCTTTGACCTTTCGTATCTCTGCACATCCAAAAATTGTTATGGGATTTCTGCCGCATGAAAAATGTGCAAAAATGTGACGTCAGACCTTGATTTCCCTCACAATTTAACCAATTTTAAGGTGCACATTGCACATTTGCGGCAGAAACCCCATATTTATACTACTGGGGTTTTCATACGATTACTTAAATTCTTTTGATAAATTTAAAATGAAGCATGTGTGCCCCTCAGGATTTTTTAATAAACTTAGCAATAAGAAGAAGAATATCAGCATGTCGTTAATGTATGGAACAAATTTAATTCTAGAAATATATAAGAAAATTTACAATTATATTTAAAGTGTGATGCTTTATTGCTAGCAGACATTTTTGAGAATTTTAGAATAGTATACATAAATATCTATGAGTTTAACCCGAATCATTATTACACAACACCAGGATTGTCATGGGATGCTATGTTAAAACACATCCAAATTAAATTAGAATTATAGAAATGTATTATATAATTTCATGAAAAGCGGTATTCGGGGAGGTTTAACACAATGTTCCTTACGATATTCTCTATCTAATGAGAGATTTTGATTTTTTTAAAAGGGTTAAAATATTTGGTTTAGATTGATGTTATTAATTTATATAGATGAGTTATTTCGGAGTCACTTCCATATGCAGATTTTGTTTGGATAGATACTTGTGATATTGAAGATTAGGATTGAGAAATTTTCCAAATATCTTTTAACGTGTTCTCAATAATATAAATTCAATATTTTTTTTATTTCCCCAGCATGTTTTAACATGTAAAACAGCTTACATTTAAACGGAAATTGCGGTTATAAGAATTTTGTTTGTTAGGGTCTTATCTTTGATTAAATATCAGTTCGAGTATAAAAGCCAAGTATTTTTAGTTAAATTTTTAGTTTTCAATGTAAAGTCAATCAATGAAACTGAAAATACATGAAATTCGTGTTCCTAGTGAAATTAAAATAATCTAACATGCCTCAGCTACCAATAATCAATGAAGCAGTCATCGAAGACTTTGAAGTGCTCGAAGAACTGAACTCTGCAAATTTTAAACCTACGATTGCAGTTAAAGACATGGAAGAGTTGTTAGAGTATAAAATCATAGGATGCAGCAATGTAACAACGAAGTATGGGCCCAGGATCCTTTTAGAACTAGAGAATTACCAAGTTTTTCTGCCGCCGAGATACAGCGCTAAATTTACTCACCGCACAATCGAGAAACTTAACGATGGAGGCTTCTATGTTGTTAGGAAACTAGCAAATGGGAACTATTTTAATTTAATATTTACAAAAATAACATCTAGTAATGGATATTACTTAAATTTGTAAATAAATGGAAAAAAGTTCTATTAAATATATGTTTATTTTAACTTCACCTCTCCCAATTCTCTATATGGATCCAAATGATATTTTAGAGAAATACATGACTCTAGAAGATGGCAACAGGAGTCTAATATTACATTTGATATCTGATGAGCCGATTTCTTCTACATTTCATTTTTTGATTTCAATTTTATACCCTGAATGTACTTGGTGTATGCAATTAGTGGATCCTAACTTCGCTAGGAGATAAAGTAATAGGTCGATTTCTGACAATAACAGATAGCATGTAAGAAAAACAAAATCGCGACTAATCATATTATGATTCCCATGACTTTTAATTAAAACAATTTAATTAATTTTTATATCCCGTGTCTCCAGGGAGCCGGCTTTGTCTAACTGTTTTCATTTAGTTGATAAGCAACATAATTTGCAGTGTTTGCTGGAAAGACAATTATGGCTATTTAGTAATCGATAAAGATAGTTTGTTGAAGAAAGGACGTTATCGAAAAGGAATCGATACATACATTTCGCTATAAATTTAGAAGATCTAGTAAAACAAATCAGCTAAAGCTGCTCATGACCTGCTAAAGCTGGTAATAGATCTGTTAAAGCTGATAGTAGACCTGATATAGCTGTTCATAGACCTGCTAAAGCTGGTAATAGACCTGTTAAAGCTGGTAGTAGACCTGATATAGCTGTTCATAGACCTGTTAAAGCTGATAGTAGACCTGATATAGCTGTTCATATACCTGCTAAAGCTGGTAATAGACCTGTTAAGGCTGGTAGTAGACCTGCTAAAGCTGGTAATAGACCTGATATAGCTGTTCATAGACCTGCTAAAGCTGGTAATAGACCTGTTAAAGCTGGTAGTAGACCTGATATAGCTGTTCATAGACCTGCTAAAGCTGGTAATAAACCTGTTAAAGCTGATAGTAGACCTGATATAACTGCTCATAGACCTGATATAGTTGTTCATAGACCTGCTAAACCTGATAGTAGACCTGATATAGCTGTTTATAGACCTGATATAGCTATTCATAGAGCTGATAAAAGTTGTTCTTCGACCTAATAAATGAGAATCAGGTATTTGACCATCCGCTCTTGCTGTCATGATAAATCAGTTAACTTATAATTTATGCATACTTTGAAGCTCTAGTACCTTTTATTTAACCATCAGTTCTGTATTATCTTTTAAGTCATATTTGCTGTACAAAGATTTACAGGTTGTTGCATAAAAAGCAATTAACATAGACCTATCGTTATATTATAAAATTTTTCGTTAATAAGGAAATAATCTTTCTCAAAGATTTACAGGTTGTTTCATAAAAAGCAATTAACATAGACCTATTGTTATATTATAAAATTTTTTGTTAATAAGGAAATAATCTTTCTCAATTTCAATCTTTGAATTTTCCTGTCAATTGTCGGGTTTTTTAGGCGTTGAAAAGTGAATTATATTCGACTATTCTGAAATATAAAAAGCAAACAAAAATGATGTAGCGATAGCGCAATGTGTAAGGGGTGCTACGGAAAGAGACTTGATGTCTTCATAATACTATAAAAGGAAAGAGATGAACAATGATTTAATAGCTAATACCAACACTTTGGTGGAACCGCTTATCTCTATTCATTTTTCACATTTTTTTCTCATCTATAAATCTTATTGGTTGATTACCCATGAAACTCTCATAAAACTTATTTTTTAATCAGTCCATAAAACTTCCTTCAAATTTAATTAAACGATCCCCGCTTATCTCTATATAATTTCGGTAGCAGCTAACTATCGATAAGCATTTTTCATATTTTTTGGTCCCCACAATTCCTTTCAAATCATATATAAAGAATTTAAATTTAAATTTAGAATTCTATAAAGATAAGCGGGGGTCATTTAATTAAATTTGAAGGAAGTTTTATGGAATGATTAAAAAATAAGTCTAATGAGAGTTTCATGGTTAATCAACAAATAAGTTTTATAGGCGAGCAAAAAAATGTGAAAAATGAATAGAGATAAGCGGATACTATTTAAGCAATGAATCACTTATGAGTTTTAACATTCACCAAAATGGAGAGAATTATAGAAGAAGTTCTTAAGGTGTTGAATATCCCAGAGGATTACGAGGATCCTCATGAGCGGCTGCAGGAGCTGGTAAATTCTCCGCTAACCCCGATAAACCTGGTTTATAGGTTAGGATGGGAGTCTGAGTGGTGCGAAGTGGCCACTCCATATTCGGAGAATTTGACGGGGTTGCGAACGGTTAGTTTTTAAAATTATTTTACATGTTATTTTTATTATTTTCTTCTTTATAGATTAATCACTCAGTTAGCGGAAGGAGGTGTGTTATATCAGTTTTCAGCGTCGAAGCGCTGGCCCTCGAGATGAGGACCCGGCTTGATGCTGCTAATCATTTAGAGGAGGATTGGGATAGCCCGGACGATGTTAGACTTTAAACCTATAAATTCTAATTTAATTTTGATATTTCAAAAACTATAAACCCTAAATAAACTGGTTTGTTATACGTCACTTTTATTTTGTTTAATTCTACTGCAGCCATATTTATTGTAAATTGCGCAGTACTATGAAAATTGGGCTTTGCAATTAAAACACGAAGACCTAAATGGTTACCTCAACTTTCCCATTCTGTAGCTATCTTAATATCCCTTCCCCAATGTTAAAACATGCTTGGAAATAAAAAAAATATTGAATTTATATTATTGAGAACACGTTAAAAGATATTTGGAAAATTTCTCAATCCTAATCTTTAATATCACAATTATCTATCCAAACAAAATCTGCATATGGAAGTGACTCCGAAATAACTCATCTATATAAATTAATAACATCAATCTAAACCAAATATTTTAACCCTTTTAGAAAAATCAAAATCTCTCATTAGATAGAGAATATCGTAAGGAACATTGTGTTAAACCTCCCCGAATACCGCTTTTCATGAAATTATATAATACATTTCTATAATTCTAATTTAATTTGGATGTGTTTTAACATAGCATCCCATGACAATCCTGGTGTTGTGTAATAATGATTCGGGTTAAACTCATAGATATTTATGTATACTATTCTAAAATTCTCAAAAATGTCTGCTAGCAATAAAGCATCACACTTTAAATATAATTGTAAATTTTCTCAGATATTTCTAGAATTAAATTTGTTCCATACATTAACGACATGCTGATATTCTTCTTCTTATTGCTAAGTTTATTAAAAAATCCTGAGGGGCACACATGCTTTATTTTAAATTTATCAAAAGAATTTAAGTAATCATATGAAAACCCCCTTTCTCCTTATTAAATTAAAATACTCATCATCTTTAAATTCATTATGGATTATTCTAAAGTCTTCATCATTCAGATTTTTGTTTTTGTTTTTTAGAGTATCTAAACTCGCAGCGAATGGAATCTAAACATTGTAATTCAATCGTTTTATTCTCAGATGAAAAAAATTGTCTTTGACATTGATATATAACACTTTATTTAAGGGAATAACGTTAATGAAATCTTCAATTTAATTTAATTTTAAGCAGTTCAAGTTTTAAAAATTTCCAGTGGGGGGTAAAATACTTGCTATAAAAGCTGAGGCAAATATTTAGATAGACCAGATTCAGGAAAAGAAGGAAGATCAGGTATGTTGCAGAGTAATTAATATATGCGTAAACAAAAAAAATGTAATTACAGAAATAAAATGGAAGGAAAATCTGTCGTAAACACTCCTCGCGAGCAATATACTTTTAAGATACAATTCACCCCAGTATGGGATGAAATGATATTAGCGGTGCATAATCAACTGGCTTTCGGAATAAATGCGCTGAAGTATTTACTGGAAGAACATTACTTAAACAAATTTCAAGAACACATTCAAAAATATCTAAAAAATGGTGCATATGAACCTGTTCGGGGTATAACACGATTCAAATACATCAATCGATGTAATGAATACAAATTTGAAATCATCGAACTTAATACAAATCTTAAGGATGGTGATATTAAACAGGAATATCTAAATAAAGTAACACAGCCTATAATTCAGAAAATGGAGGAATTTCAGAGACAAAAAGATGTTCTTGTATTGACAATATGCTTTGTAAAATTTATTTTCGAAAATCATCAATCAGTGGAACCGCAGTCAGAGTTTCAAACAGTGGAGATCAACAACACTGTGTATGAGATGGATGAAGATTGCAATTTAAAATTTATCGAAAACAAAATGGACGAAATACCAGGATTTAGAAATATGTAAATTAATTATATAAAATAATGATATGTCAGGAAGATTTAATAGAACTCTACCGATTTTAAATAAAAATTGATTAAGTGAATTACGAGTGTTTTTATTTCGAAGAAATTTGATATTTTGTAATCACATTTTGTTTGGGGTATACCCTTTTTCAAATACATGTTTATACTTGCTAATGCAAACAAAGTAAAAGACAAACCAAAAATAAAGTTAATAATTTTTTAAACTGTGATAATTTTAGTAACCTGAACTGTGCTTCAACCAAAAGATTTAATGGTGATATTAGAATAAGTCTTGACAATAGTAAGCATCTGTTGAACATTTAAATATACTTAAGAACACAAAATTAGTGTCATTCATCGTGATAAATCATAAGAGCTTAAGATCGGAAAGTGTTAACAGCTTTTGATCTATGCAAAGTACTAAGATCAATATATTGTTTTAATCAATTCCATTGTCTGAATCAAAGAGCTCTATGAATGCATGAAAACTTCAATTCATACTTTAAACTACTTTTTGGAGATTTCTATAATGGATTACATAATGAAATGTATCTTCTAAGTCACATATCAATTTCCTTGAGCCTAATTCAGGGGATTTTTATATTATTTGCGCAAAATGATAGATCATTTTGTATGTCATGAAGTGATTCTAGATAAGTTAAATCTACTTCAAATATATATATAATTTCTGAACTTTGAGGAATGCTCATTATATCGATATGGTAAGAATTGTCAGAGACAATTCCCACCCATATAAATTATTGGTATCGAGGTAAATTAAATATGTTGAGCTTTGTGATGGGGTAACATTTTCCATATAATTATTATTAGCAGTTGAATGTCTGCGAAAACATATAAAGTTATACATATTAACGTTAGTTAATAATTATTGAAATTCAATCTTTGCATACTTAAGCATAGCACTCCAAAATTATCCTGGTGCTATATAATAATGACAATATAAATAGTCTACAAATATTTTGCATTCGAATGCTTTACAAACATTTGTTGTATGCGCATAATCATTATCAGAACACTTCGTATCTGTAAATTTATTATCAAAATACTTTTGCATAGACAATGAATTTTCACTAAATTATTCAAAGCAATTAAGATATTCATAGGGAAAACCCCTTTTCCCAACATTAAATTAAATAAATCGTGATTTTTATAAAAGGATCAGGTTAATATTAAGTTTTCATCAGATAAATTATTCGCTAATTTTTCTATGCTAGAGGGCATAACTCTATATGAATCTAAAAATATATAATTTCTATACTTTGATTTCTTGCAACATAAATTCTTTTCGCGATTGACACATATCGCTCCTTATTTAATGGTATAATATTTATTGCATCTTTAACTATATCTAAGGTTTTAATAAATAAACGACAATCATACTTCCACTTCAATGTGGGTGATGCTTAGAAGAGCCCAACCGCTATCTATTTCTTGAAATTCTTTAGATTTTGCAATAATTTGTTTCATCATTCTATCGAGTATGTCTGGAAATTGAAAATTATCGGATGCTATGTTCATCTTTGCCTGAGAAGATTTTATATCTAAAGCTACTTCGTTTTCATCTACATCATCAGTTTTAGCATATTTCATAAATTTGCAAAATAATTCAATATTGAACTTTATAGCATTGTGTTTCTGTAAACTTGCTTCAAGAAGATTTATAACTTGAGGTTTGATTTTGTAGAAAAATTGTTTTGGATCCAATATTCCTTCATCATCATTTTCCAATAGAAAGCTTTCAATACGATTATTAAAGCCCTGTTTAATGCGCTTTAAATTTCTTTCATTGGTTCAGCTGTATTTCTCTACAAATTTTGAAAAGATCATTAGGATAGTAGTTTTTCGTTTGTTTGACTTGGTGAGCTCACAATTTGGGTCTATTGTTACATGACGCATACAAAAATTAAATTTTAAATGTCATACAGGGTTGTTAGCTGGCAGTTTGGTATAAATTTAAACCATAATTACGATTGAAGAAAAAATATGGTTTCCCTTATTAAGATTATTACGACTGAAAAAAGAAGAAACGAAGTTTAAGGCTATGAAAAGATTTTTATTTTCTTAAGTTCTTCACATGATAAATCTCTCTAAATTACCAAAAGAAAGCCATTCCAGCTACCTCGATTTTGTTTGTTCTATCGTCCCAATTCAAAGGTTTTGAGGCTATTTTTATAAAGTGCTGCAACGGCAACAAACCCGGAAGCTGACATTTGCCAAAATTACATGACAAGCTCAAAGTAAACTGAACTCGGTGAGATCACAATTTGAGTCTATTGTTACATGAAGCATATAAAAAATTTATTTTCTTATGTTCTTCACATGATAAATCTCTTTAAAGTATCGAAAGAGGACATTTCAGCTACTTCGATTTTGTTTGTTCTAGTCTAAATTTACAGTTTTGAGGCAATTTTTAGAAAGTGCTATAACAACGGCAATGATCTTGTTCATTTCTTCTGCAGTTCAAGGTTGTTATATGGGTTTGGTAGCTGCTAGTTTGATATAAATTTAAAGCATAATTACGAATCAATGGTTTCCCTTATTAAGATTATCACGGCTGAATCGTAAAGAAACAAAGTTTAAAGCTATGAAAAGATATTTATTTTCTTTGCAATTTCTTCACATGATAAACCTCTCCAAAGTACCGAAAGAAGCCATTCTAGCTATCTGGACTAGACGTTTATTACTTATTATTATTATTTTAAACATCACATTTTTTCCCTTAATTACAGAAATTCCTTTGGCTATTCCTCAATGGTGTTATGACGTAATCGGTGGAATTACCTACTTGCTAGTTGCATAAAACACGAAATTATTTCAAAATATGACCTCGAATTAATGTTTTTATTTAGATCTTGAAAAGAAATTACATGATAATCTTTTAAAGTTCGAGGGTACAATATTCTGCTTCCAATTAAAGTCGCATCATGTTATTTCATTTAGCTGATAAATCTGTACTGCGTAATTAAAAACTCAAAACAACTCTTATTTTCAGCACGAGGTCAGGTTCATCAACAAAACCTTATCACCCAACGACCTTAACATTGTCGCCAAATTATTAATTTCTACGCAGTCACCAGCTCGCTTATCAATCACAGATCGACCAGAAAAACATGTTAAAACTTGCTTGAAAACAAATGATATCATAGAAATAAGAATTTGCAAAAGAAATAAAAAATAATCTTCATCTATTTACTAAAAGTGGTGAAATCTTTTATTACGCAATATTCTGTTTTCCAATTAAAATCGCATCATGTTATTTCATTTAGCTGATAAAGCTGTACTTCGTAATTAAAGACTCAAAACAACAAACTCTTATCTTCAACATCAATTGGAGCCTCCAAGACTGAATACCCAATATCCAAGATGGCCTACAGGTGCCTTATCTTACTAAACAATCTAGGTTCAGATCCAAGGTTTAGATCTAAGTCTAGATGCAAACCAAAGAAGAAGAAGTAGACCAATTGTAGCCTACAAGACCGAAAACCCAAAATCCAAGATGGCCGACATCCTTATCTCTCAATTATAGCCTATAACACCGAAAACCCAAAATCCAAGATGGCCGACAATCCTTATCTCTCTTCTTATCTCTCAATTGTAGCCTATAAGACCGAAAACCCAAAATCCAAGATGGCCGACATCCTTATCTCTCAATTGTAGCCTATAACACCGATGACCCAAAATCCAAGATGGCCGACAATCCTTATCTCTCTTCTTATCTCTCAATTGCAGCCTATAAGACCGAAAACCCAAAATCCAAGATGGCCGACATCCTTATCTCTCAATTGTAGCCTATAACACCGAAAACCCAAAATCCAAGATGGCCAACAATCCTTATCTCTCTTCTTATCTCTCAATTGTAGCTTATAAGACCGAAAACCCAAAATCCAAGATGGCCGACATCCTTATCTCTCAATTGTAGCCTATAACATCGAAAACCCAAAATCCAAGATGGCCGACAATCCTTATCGCTCTTCTTATCTCTCAATTGTAGCCTATAAGACCGAAAACCCAAAATCCAAGATGGCCGACATCCTTATCTCTCAATTGTAGCCTATAAGACCGAAAATCCTTATCTCTTTTCCTTATCTCTCAATTGTAGCCTACAAGACCGAAACTGCTCCTCCAAAAATTGCTATGAGGTTTCTGGACCATTGAAAATGAGCAAAAATGTGACGTCAGACCTCGATTTCCCTCACAATTTAACCAATTTTAAGGTGCTCCTGCTCATTTGGTCCAGAAACGTCATATTTATACTACTCGATTGTTTTATCACACAACTCATCAGATATACCTCATCTAGTGAATCATAAATTTGACGGATTAACATACGTGTTGGTCACAGTCAATAAACTGGCAGATTACGATTTGATGCGGATACTGATGATGAAGATCAGGAAGAATATAATACCAATTCGGAAACTAATATTTATGATAAAGACTATTTACCCTCAAAATTTTTAAAAGGCGAAGAGTATAATTATTTAGATCCCAATTTTTTGCCAGAATAAAAAATGCTGCAAAAATTTGTCGCACCTGCATGTAATTTTTCGATGCAAAGTATAAGCGACCATAACACCTAACGATTTTATGGTTTACAAGGTTAATAAAATATTTATATCGTTTAGTATTGTGCTGTGCTTTACGTACTTATTTTTAATTCAGTCAGAACTTCATTTCGTTTGGTGTTTTTGTGGAGTCAGAAATAGTTCTGACTACGAAATCTTTTCGTTTTTATCTGAATGGGACAGGTTAACTGTGATCCTTTTCACTTTTTCTTAATAATTGAATGAAAACCTTCGCCTGCAAATTGGATGCATAACCAAACTTTTTACTGGCTAAGAGATTTCTCATTTGGGTAATTTCCTCTCAGCGACATTTCCATTTAAATGAAAAATGGAATTAAGTGCTGTGAAATGTGTGCAGTACTGTTCGAAGCTGGTCTACTGTTTGTCTATATACTGTGGTAAAGTGTTCCACCTTCGCGTTGTTCTGATTAGAAAAGATCCTCGATATATGTACGTGCAAATTTGACCTGGAGAGTATAATAATGGGAGTGGTTTCAAGCTCTAGCATTGCGCGTTGTGATGTGTTTACAAGTAATTAGTCTAGCAATTTCGTTAGAACAATAGCTGTGGAACTAGCGATAGAAAATTGAGAGACAACCGACATTTTGTTGTTGCTTCAGCCAGTTAATGCTCTCAGAGATTAAGAGGTCGACAATAATTAATAGCCTTATGTTGGACGTTATCTAACGGGAAATGCGTTGTGTTCGTCCCTGCGCAAATATGTGAGTTATATTCGAGTCTAGGCCTAATGTGGGAATTGTAAATCAGCGAAATATTTCTTACTTTTCTTTATTAGGTATATTCATTACAGAACCAAAAAAATACGTGAAGTCAAGGGTGCTGTCGTCGGTGAAACTATGAATAGGATTGTAAGTGAGAAATAAAAGATCATTGATAAATATAAGAAATAAGGTTGGTCTTTTTAAAATAACCGGAGCAAAAACATATAAACATATTGAGCAATTACTCCTGAAACTAAAGAGACGCACATATACCGTACAGATAGATAATCGAGGAAATCTAATTTTGCCAGCATTATCCTTTTTTAAATCTGTTTTTGCTTATTTTCAGTGTTTTAAGACCTTTTAGGGCAGGCTTTTTCGTGTATGTTGTAATCATTTGTTCGCTAGTAGTTCCTTGAGCAATTTGGCTGTCATGTATTGCTAACAATAGCTTACGATTAAGTTCGGAATGGTTAACATTTTAAGTGATTCTATTAATTGATTGAAATGCTTTATTGGGATCTAGACGTGTGGAGATTTTAGTGATACAAGGCCTGTGGGAGCTTCCCATTGTATCATGAAAAGTTGTCCATTCCGCTATAACAGCTCGAGAGGATTTTACCATAGTGAGGTCGGTTGCTGTGCTGGTTGTCGAATTGAAGTTGTGTGTGAACCTTCATTAAGAATTATTAATTTTCATGTTTTTTTAATATCCAAACAACTACAACAAATGTATTTAATCTTGTTTTCTTATGATCCCCAGGATCTCCCACCTGCGGCCACAATTAGTTTTCTGCTGACAATAGATTACGCTAATAGGCCGTTGGCGATTACAGATTAATGTCGGTGATTCGCAATTAATCCCAAATTGTAGGTTTTAATGATTGTTATCGTATTGAGTCAAGCTCTTCTCCCGCCCCGGGCTCCACATGGGTGGTGGGGGGGGGGGGGGGGGGGGGCTAGAGAGAAACAGAATATGCTTAGTTTAAAATTAAAATATTGAAATTAGTTTTGTAAAATCTTAAAAGCATTGGTGGGAGAAAAACTACAAGTCATTTGAATAATATGCTGAAAATCTTGAAAAATAAGGTGTTCGCATTTCGAGTTTGAGTTTTTGGTCCTATTTATCTTGTTTTAAGGACTTTTTTTACCGAATTTTTTTGTAGTATATTCTAGGATGTTTCCTCTAGCAGTTTCTAAAGTCAGATCCCAATTAAGACAAGGATAAGGTCCTGAAACTAAAGAAAGAGGTCCATAATTTCGACATGGAGGGATAGAAATCGTTTTGTGGTCTATTTTTCTGTATTAAAGCATTTTTTCGACCAGATCTTTTTATAGCCAGCTCAGGAAGGACTTCTCAACCGAGAAGGTTATGGATTTGTACCTGAAACCTGTAATAAGGATATAAATTATAGACATATCGAAAGGAAAAGTTTTTAATGGAAACATCAATTTTTATGATTGCTTTTAATTAAAAGAGAGATATAAAGTTCACAAAATCTACAATTTTAGATATTCAGCAATTTAAGAAATAAAGTAATAGAAAAAAATCAATAAATAAGACATTCATCTAGCACAAAACATTGTTTCTTCAAATCAACATGTTTTATCCTCTATGTAAAAATTTCTCTTAAAAATAATATCAAACCAGTATTGCATCTCCACGGATTTGTATGAAATAAAATAAATTTGAAATTGTTATGATGCTTGTAGTTTCTTCGTCTGACTTTGTTGGTAGCGCCTCTGCTTCCCCCTCCAGTTTTTCTATTTGTTCAAGAAGATATTTATCCTCTGAAACTTCTTTTGACTTTGTATTGTCGCTCCATCTTGGGTATTCATTGCTTCTATTTCCAGCTGCTGTTCGTTAAAATCAGGCATCTCATTAAGTTCCTGCTCCAACAGTGAATCTTCTGCAGCATCAGTTGTTACCGATTTCATTGAATGCTGAATTTCATCATGTCCATTACCTTTTAGAACACATAAAAACGACGCTATACATGATAAATATCACAAAATTACCTCCTTAATATTTGTCATCACTTCATCTATAGCGTCCACATTCATTTCGGGCTTCGATTACAAATTCTTTAGTAAATTTGATCCCCTTTTATATATGCATAAATAATTAACCATGAGACTGAGCCTCGTGAACTTGATCCAACAAGATAGGAGCATCTAGAACTTCGAAAATAGAGCGATAACAAAATACTATGATTAAAATTAAATAAATTAAATAATAATAAAATTAATTATATATACAATTAAATATTGCGCCTTCAGTTGTTTTATGTTAGAAACTGGGGGAAAGTCTAAGACAACTTTTCAATTATAAAAGTTGCCAATAGATTTACCTCCAATCACAAACAATTTTAAATTTGCTGTTAATCTAGTAAAAACAACTATATACTTACAAAGTTTACCTGTCTCCTTTCCTTTTTTTGTAGTATATTCTAGGATGTTTCCTCTAGCAGTTTCTAAAGTCAGATCCCAATTAAGACAAGGATAAGGTCCTGAAACTAAAGAAAGAGGTCCATAATTTCGACATGGAGGGATAGAAATCGTTTTGTGGTCTATTTTTCTGTATTAAAGCATTTTTTCGACCAGATCTTTTTATAGCCAGCTCAGGAAGGACTTCTCAACCGAGAAGGTTATGGATTTGTACCTGAAACCTGTAATAAGGATATAAATTATAGACATATCGAAAGGAAAAGTTTTTAATGGAAACATCAATTTTTATGATTGCTTTTAATTAAAAGAGAGATATAAAGTTCACAAAATCTACAATTTTAGATATTCAGCAATTTAAGAAATAAAGTAATAGAAAAAAATCAATAAATAAGACATTCATCTAGCACAAAACATTGTTTCTTCAAATCAACATGTTTTATCCTCTATGTAAAAATTTCTCTTAAAAATAATATCAAACCAGTATTGCATCTCCACGGATTTGTATGAAATAAAATAAATTTGAAATTGTTATGATGCTTGTAGTTTCTTCGTCTGACTTTGTTGGTAGCGCCTCTGCTTCCCCCTCCAGTTTTTCTATTTGTTCAAGAAGATATTTATCCTCTGAAACTTCTTTTGACTTTGTATTGTCGCTCCATCTTGGGTATTCATTGCTTCTATTTCCAGCTGCTGTTCGTTAAAATCAGGCATCTCATTAAGTTCCTGCTCCAACAGTGAATCTTCTGCAGCATCAGTTGTTACCGATTTCATTGAATGCTGAATTTCATCATGTCCATTACCTTTTAGAACACATAAAAACGACGCTATACATGATAAATATCACA
This sequence comes from Leptarthrus brevirostris, assembly GCA_964036015.1. Classification (NCBI taxonomy): domain Eukaryota; kingdom Metazoa; phylum Arthropoda; class Insecta; order Diptera; family Asilidae; genus Leptarthrus; species Leptarthrus brevirostris. Next base: position 48,264,596 of record OZ038373.1, read on the forward strand.
AAATTACCTCCTTAATATTTGTCATCACTTCATCTATAGCGTCCACATTCATTTCGGGCTTCGATTACAAATTCTTTAGTAAATTTGATCCCCTTTTATATATGCATAAATAATTAACCATGAGACTGAGCCTCGTGAACTTGATCCAACAAGATAGGAGCATCTAGAACTTCGAAAATAGAGCGATAACAAAATACTATGATTAAAATTAAATAAATTAAATAATAATAAAATTAATTATATATACAATTAAATATTGCGCCTTCAGTTGTTTTATGTTAGAAACTGGGGGAAAGTCTAAGACAACTTTTCAATTATAAAAGTTGCCAATAGATTTACCTCCAATCACAAACAATTTTAAATTTGCTGTTAATCTAGTAAAAACAACTATATACTTACAAAGTTTACCTGTCTCCGCTTTAAAAAGTATTCTGCAACAAGCTAACACATTTTTCATGCAACCATTGCTTATAACAAGAACGCTGCAACATTTCTGTGTACCATTGCAGTCATAATTTGCCATTTAGTCCGCAATAACAACAAATTTGTTCTGCGTTGACCCTGTGCCTTGTGATGTGCATCCCAATTCAGCATCGCAGGCTTGAGGAATATAAGCATTCATGAGTTTACTGGAACCTTAATGAACAAATTTAATACAAAATGTATGGCTCACGTCGTACGGCAATTTAGTCATGACATATGGGGGCAGCTGCTGTTGATCCCGGCCACTGCATACTTTTCTATTGTTTGCCTTGACCATGGAATTTTTAGGTTCGTTGGGATCTCGACTCCTTGGCTGACTGTCTACGCACATTTTGCACATCCAGTGAGCGTCTCGGTGCGTTTTCTCCTTCGATATCACATACGATTATTTCATTATCAGTCTTGGGATGTTATTTCTTACAAAGTACGCACATGACATACATCTGAGTCAGGCATTTTAAGCTTCCTATGTTCTTTGATGGACAATCATAAAGCCTGTTGTGACTTTGTCATATTTTATTTCCAATTAATTGACAATTACTGTCAACTGAAAATCTGTATTTATTAATAAATGCTGTATGAGAACCAAGTACTTTGGAAAACGTAAATTCTCCAAATTTATGATTGTTTATTAATTAACAAAGGTTTACTTACTCGTCACAACCTCATATCACCTTTTATTGTAAACAATCGTATTGATCGGAGTAATTCCCCAATGGTGTGGAGACACGGAGAACATTATAAACAATTTCGTTGATGATACGGACACGGAGCACATTATAAATAATTTCGTCGATAACACGTAGCGTTGTTTTTACACGGATGCAATTGACGCGGCACGGATGAATACACGGTGACACGCCATTTCATTAAATAAAACTAGACAAACATACTTTCCCAGCAAAATTATGCCACATGAATAACTTATAACACATCACATCTTTGTACAATTTTTGAAAAAAACTTCCTTAATTTCAATAAATTGCATTAACCTAACCACCTAACCCAACAAATAAACTTAATACAAAAAAACTAGCTACGTCATAGCCTCATCTTTTTCTCACACATAAATAAGCACAACATAAAGGGGACTCTTCCGATTTATTAAAATTATTTCGAAGCCACCTTCAGCGAAAATAGTCTACCCTTTATCACAACATAAGGTTACACTTTAAAAATAAATACCTTTTAGGTTGAAATTTTGGCAAAATCCCAGATAATTTAACGCGTTTAGTTGGAACGATCGAAATAACTCACGTTTCGCGCGCGAATTCGTATGGAACTGTTAAACGTGTTTACACCACCAATGCTCAGCTGAACGTTTCAGCTGCCGGGCTTGTATCTAGAATAGGCTGTGAGTTGCTTCAGCTTGATGTTATCGGATGTGGAAAGCCCCGAAATTAATGTTTCCTTGAATTTTAAATATTTATCACTCGTTGGAGGATTGGTTAAAATATCACTGATCTCCCTATAAACACTCTCGTCTAAAGCACTTAGTAAATGGTTGTATTTTGTGTTGTCTTGTATGATACCTGCGAGGTCAAATTGTGCTTCCATTTGGCAGAACCAGGCTTGTGGGCTTATACGCCAATATGGTATCGTTTTAATTGACACTGCATTTACCGAAAGCGACGTTGGAGAGGGAAAGAGTGGAGTAGCCAATTGACCGGAAACGCATGGCTGTGATTTCGGTTCACCCAACAAATCATTTGTGCTGCCGTCGGGGTCACCAATATGGAGATGATGCTGCCTCCTGTTTGCTAGGTCCAGTCAATGTATTCACATATTGACTCCACACTAACTCCGGCCTATGTTGTTCGATGGACGTTGCTGGGAGGGTCTTCCTTCTCTATGGCTGCAATTGCCTCAAGAGCATTTAACTCTGAGGACTTTTAAACTTTGCCTTTATTTCAAGGACTTTATAATTTTTGTAATCTAACGATTACAAAATACAAAATTGAGTATTTTAGAATTCCGATTAATTTAAAACAAAACTTTATTAAAATCTTTAGATATAATACAAATTATGAGTGATACGGTTGAAGACCAAAAATCAACTAAAACTTTTTACAAATTTTCTGACAATATTTAAATAAAAATTACCCCAATCTACTTGGGTAACCTTTTACAACAAGTGAATACTACGAGTAAGAAACTAAATGGAGTGGCCCTAGCGTGTAAAATTCGTGTACATGAGTGTGCCGATTTCTACGGTTTTTTTGCTCTCATATTTCTTCTCGTGTTGTCACTTGTTTGACATTTTTCTTTAACCGAGTGTTGTGGTTGAAAAAGTGCTAATTTTATCGTCCTGTAATGTTGAAGTAAGGATTAAATTGATTGCGAAGTACAAAAATATAAAACTATTGCGTGTTGTGTCAAAACTATGTGAAAAAAGTTCACGTTTTAAACGATTAGTGATAATAAAGTGTGTAGTGCAATTTTGCAAAAATTAAAGTTATTTAAAACACCCCGGGATTTAATTTCACAGATAAAGTAGAGAAAATATCTTTCTTTTGTGATAAGAATATTTCAGGCGGTGTTAAACACACTATTAACTTATTAAATACCCACTTTTTGCGTTAAGGTAGACTTTGTTTACCTTTGGCTCAGCAGCCATATTTTCTTTAGTTACCACTTACAAAGGTGGTGTAATTAAATTTTGCAAGGAGTTAGTAAATGAAAACTTTATTATTGAAGTGTTTACTGATTTTGCAAATTAATTAGTTAAATTTCTTGTGATGAAAAGCCGTAATAAAAATTACAAATTTTAGTGAAAAAGCTGCTTTCAAATTGCAATTTTAAACAGATTTCTCCAGAAGTTTAAAAATTGCACCAAAGCACCCCCATATAAAGATTTTCTCTTCAGCTGTCCTGTACTCTTTTTCTTGTGTGCGTGTAAACTCACACATTTTAGGCACAGGCTACGGAAATCTCTGCTGTTGGGACACTCCATTTAGTTTCTTACTCGTAGAGTGAATATAAAACGCAATTGAATCGAACGGAACCTAATTTATAACGTTATAAATGTAATTACTTTTGGTCAATTAAGGGTGTCACCACATTAGTTACTGTTTGACAGTTCGCACAGCCGGAGTATTTTTATTTAGCTGATTTGTCAGAAAAATTATATATTTCGGAAAAGACGTGCTTACATAAAGATTATTTAAAGGATCGTAACTTATTAACATAAAAAGGATCGTAAGTAATATAACATTTATGGATTTATAGTTGTCGGTTGTACTTAAGTGAAGAAATAGTGTTTATATATATAAAAATATGAGTGTGCTTTAGACCACACGACTGAAGTAAAACTTCTTTAGCTCCATCTATATGTATGTATATATATATATGTTTATATATTTATAATATATACATGTATATACATATACATATATTAATTTTCTACAAATATTTAAATTTATTATCGGTTTTCATTGATAAACGAAATGAAATTACGAAATAATCAAGAAATCACCGTATATCTCCCTCTCAACTTCCGTTCGCCTCGCCCAATCACACTTTTCGTAACGCATTCACCAGCTTACTCCCCAAGTCAAGCGTGCGTAAAGAAGTTTTACCTAAAAAAAATAGTGTATTAGAGTGAAAACTTTTATGGCGAATTAAAATTTAAAAGTAACTAGTCTGTTAATTATAGTAATTAAATTTTAAGATATTGTATTTTCAATAGCACTCAGTCTGTGTTCACTAATTGATTCCTGCTTGGACCCCGGTGTTTTATTTTTCTTGGGTTCTGTTGGAATCTTTTTTGAAAACGACGAGGAAACAACATGAAAGCTAAATAATTATATTTTTCAAATAATGTATTGAATATTCTGCAGAAATTTTAATAAAATTTAATTTCTAGTCTGTTTTTTATGTAATTGGTGATTTTATGGGAACTGAAATGTATTGATAATGCAAGTGAATTTTCCATTGAATTTATTTTCCATTATCTCATCTTAGTATACAGTTTGCATATGAAGGAAAAAACCAGCTAACTTACATTTAGGCGTTTGAGAGCTAAAAATAATAAAACATCGGGGTCGTATATTAAGTCTTAGGAAATTTTTATTAAATATGCCAAATATAGACAAATTATAATAGAGGAAGGAAAATTCTAAACATGTTTAAGAAAAAAAGTTTTCTACCTTATGAAACTTGTTGGAAATGAATTTTTTTTGTACATAGGTTCAGGTCTTTATAAACAACGCAGTTTTACTAAGCAATATTGCACATTACCACTTTATTTTAAGATAACTGTATGAAAGAGACACAATAAAAGGTATGTAATACGATTAATTTTGAAAAAATTGACTTAACCGGGAACTATTTAATTTTAGTTATTCATGTATTCCAAATCGACCAGAAATTAATTCAAATGTTTCGAGATAACAAAAAGTCTTAACCAGACCACCAGACTTTATTTCTGATGCATTATTTATTTAACTTCATTTTCGACGAATTGCTTAATTAATAAATCAATTAGGTTCTTCATATTACAAGTACTGAAAATAATTTTTGAATATATAGCACTTACTTAAATAATCAACGATGCAAATATCCATGGGTCGAATATTGCTCCACTCAACACAATAAAAGGAATCTTCATGTTGATTGAACCATAGATAGACCATCAAGGAGTCTTAAAAGAAATATAATTAGTCAAAAAGAGTAATACCATATAACCAAAATACCTTTTCTTTGGGTCGGCTTCGTCGTCGCTAGATTCAGAACTAACACTGCGGAACGTAACAATCACTACTGCTGGACAAAATGAGTTGATTGTAAAAAGTATTAAACCGAAGATTCCAAATCCGTCTCCTTTGCATTCCGAAAATCCCAAATTTTTAGACACGATGGACATCATTCGGAAAAATGTAAGCATTTTGCTATATGTAGTAGAACCCAAGCGATGTGTGCGTTTCGAACATGAAAGTAGTAAAATTATGCTTGTATACAGGAGGGTGTGATACATCCGCCGAGGGATATATCCGCTAGCCCAGGAGAAGGGAGTGGGTTATATCTGAAAATATTCAAAAAGAAATTGGGCGCCACGTGATCTTTTGCAGTGTTGCAGGATAGATCACGAAACCTAATGAATATCTAAAAATAAACAAACCGAGTATGCTCAAAAGAAAACTATATTATAATTCAAGTTTATTGATACACCATTCGCAATTAAATTCATTCATAAAAGAAGAAAATGAAATATCAAATCAAGTGAAATCACCCCGTCAATCTGCCACAGCAAAAACCAATATACCTTTTTATGATTTATCTTATGCTCAAAAATTTGTACTTATCTTTTATATATTTTACGTTTCCGTCTTTTAGCCGCTATTCCTCGATTAATTGCTGCCCTTTTTTTGTTATTTGAAACTTCTAATCGTACACGTGTCGTCCAAATCCCTCGCTTCTTTCCCCAATTTTGCGTTCTTTTCTTCTTCTATTTTTGTTTTTGTTTCTTTTAATTACACTACTTTTCTTCACTTTTCAATAGTTCAAAATTTAAAATCACACTTTAATATTTTGCTGGTTTCTTGCGGGGACCAGACTCAGATGATTATTGTTCGGCGGTATGGATGCGAAGAGATTGTCCGTGTCTTCTCCTCTACTCAGCCGGTCACATTTTACCCCAACTTTTGCTGCCCAGTGTGCAGGGTTCAGCTTTCCGCTTCCCGTAGGCGTTGAGTGCGTTCTACAATAATATTGATGATATTTTAACATTACAATTGTTCGATACGCTGAGGTGAATATTTCCTTCTGATACTGGCTTTTAAAGTATACTATCGGGTTAATAAAGTGTTGAATTATATCTCCTTTACTTTCAGTAATTTGAAATCTTTATGTTTTTAGACTTTCACTATCTACAACTTTTAATAAGTTCGTCCGTATATATTGCAGTTTTTTTCTTTTGACTTAACGTGATGTCTCGATTATTTCAATAGCGTCCGTTGTTATCTTTACACTTTTTAGATTGTTGATCTTAGAATTGAGGAGATTTGGAGTTTAGATGCAATTATTTGCTTTTGCGTAAACATTCTTACTATCGTGGAAAAACGGTTTAAGGACGGGTGAGAACGGTGCAATTTATTCCTAAATTTAAAGTGGCTAGGTGACTTGAAGAGTACCATAAATTTGCGTCAACTAATAATCATCTCTTTAGATTGATTTGATTTACTTTACTCAATTAATTTACTAAAATGAATGAAGAGAAGAAATTATTATTAAACTATATTCCGTTACTTTACTATAGCTTTGAAATTTACCTATCCATTATATAATTCAAAATCTAAGAAAGAAGAAAAAAATAAACATAATCTCAAATACACTAATTACTATCGGTGATGTACGTTGAGATGTAGTCCATTTGCAGGTCTTTTGAATCTTCAAGTGGATGAATCGTAAGCAAAGTACCGAAACAAACGGTAACAAACAGCGCCTAGGTAGCATACGAAATAGGTTCTTCTTATTTGTTACTTTATAGAGTTATAGGAATTCCTCCTAATTTCTTAAAGTGGTCCAGAATGAAAAATAGCTTCGAGGGGAATTTTATCGCCTTTGAACGCTAAGATTATCGCATTGCGTAGTAAGAAAAAGAGCGAAATCGTAAGATCCTCGGTAAGAAATCCTTGGTAAGCCGCTGAAAGTAATAAAACAATTGGCAGAATCACTAGTTCTAGTACAACACACAAATACACATAGCAAAACGTTTACGGGAGCGTGACACACCTCCTCTTCCTCCGGGAGATTTCCTTGAAATCTCTTAAGCTTTCAATTTAAACTAATAGATAATAAAATTTAAATTAATAGATAATAAATCCTGAATAAATCAGTAAGAAACCTTCAAAAGTGTTAAACATAGCGATTAATTGGAATTCAAGTGTTGTTGTTACTAGTTCAAGGGTCGTTATTAGTAATTCAAGCATCATTGTTACTACCCGGATGGTATGGCTTCAAGTCCTTAGTGTGCCATATTCCTTGAGCTTTACCTTGATCGTCACAGAGCTCATATGTCCACGGTGATACTACCCTCATGACTCTGAATGGTCCGATGTACTTTGGAGCAAGTTTGGCGCTATAATATTTTGACGCATCAGAAAGGACATAGCTTCTTCTTAAAACTAAATCGTGAACATAGTATCTTGCGTCCCTCCTGCGCAAGTTATATACCCTTTTATTTGCTTCAGACACTTTGACTAACCTTTTCTTTACATCTCGCCAAACAACTTGTAACGCCTTTGAACGTTCTTTAGCACAATATTTCTCTTGGTTACCTATATCCCTATGAAATTTCCCGTATGTGATCAATTCACGGCCAAAATTGACGAAGAAGGGGGATAATTTGGTTGCTGCTTGGGCTGAATAGCACAGGCTACTTTTCCTAAATGGGAATCCCACAAGCGATGGTTATCTGCTACATATGCCCTGAGCATTGTATTAATTACCTGGTTCGTTCTCTCCGCAGGATTAGCTTGCGGATGATAAAGCGCGTTATATTTAATTTCGACTCCGTACTCTTCACAAAACTTTTGGAATTCTCGACTTTTAAATTGGGAACCATTGTCGCATATTACGTTACTAGGAACACCGAACAACAGAAAAACAAACTCCTCAATGGCCTGAATGATAGAACTCGAGGTCGCAGAACGAAGAGGAAACAACATTGGGAATTTACTAAATTGGTCCACAACAGTCAAGATATACTGAAAACCGCGTTTCGAGCGAGGCAAAGGGCCAATAAGGTCGACACTGATGGTCTCCCAAGGCTTATCCGCAATTCTGCGAGTGGCCATTAAGCCTGCTGGTTTCTTAAGTACCGGTTTGGTTGTCTGACAAGTGTGACATCCCCTAATATATCGGGCGACATCGGCCTTCATCTTCGGCCAATAGTAGTCTTGACAAAGTCGTGCGTAGGTCTTCTGGGTTCCACAATGACCAGAGGTTGGGCAATCGTGGGCTTTGCATATGATAGTTTTCCTTTCGGGCTTAGGGATGACTTGTTTCCAATTGTCTGTCTCGAAAGCTAGAGCTGGATACCTTGGAGCACAGTGTTTAAACAGGGTACCGTTCACCAATTTCCAATCGGGGTATTTATCTGGCTCGCTTTCTACTTTAGCTTTCATGTTTTCATTCCAGCTATCACTGAAAACCCGCTGTTCAGATATACATTCCACTACTGGCACGGACCTGGATAGTAGATCCGGTAACAAATGTTCTTTACCCTTCCTGTGGACGATGTCAAAATCATGCTGTTGCATGCGCATTGCCCACCTCGCCAGTCTCCCCGTCGGATCTTTAAGGTTATGTAACCAGAAGAGCGATGCGTGGTCTGTGACCACCGTAAATTTTGCACCCTCCAAGTAAGGACGAAGCTTCTCAACAGCCCAAAGAACAGCTAAGCATTCGCGTTCCGTCGTTGAATAGTTGCGCTCAGCTTTATTTAGTGACCTGCTTAGATATGCAACGACTTTCTCACATCCCTCCATGACTTGCGTTAGTACAGCACCTACTCCATATCCGGAGGCATCAGTATGAACGACAAAAGGTAGAGCAAAATTAGGACAAGTCAAGATTGGTGCACTTACCAAACGATCTTTGGTTGCACGAAACGCTTCTTCGCATTCGCTCTTCCATTGGAATTTCCAATTTTTCTTTAACAGAAAGGTTATGGGTGAGATTAGAGTAGAGAAGTTTGAAATAAAACGCCTGTACCATGCTACAATCCCTATAAATCGCCTAACTTCGGAGATTGATTTCGGATGAGGTAAATCAAGGATGCTTTTAACCTTATCTGGGTCTACCTGTAAGCCATTTCCACCCACTAAATATCCCAGATACCGCAACTCTTTTCTGCAAAATTCGCATTTGTCATAATTAATAATTAAGCCGGCACTGTGTAATCTTTGCAAAACTTCCTTTAGGATTCGTTTATGGTCTTCAAAGTTCTGGGTAATAATAATAACGTCATCTAGATAAACGAAAACATGACTTTCTAAATCTCCTGATAAGACTTTGTCAATGAGCCTCTGCCAAGTGGCTGGCGAGTTCGTCAATCCAAACGGCATTCTCCGGAATTGAAACAGCCCTCGACCTGGTACAGTGAAAGCGGTGTAATGCTTAGAATTTTCGGCCATGGGTACCTGGCGACGACCATGCGCTGTTAGAAGGCTCTACAATTCCAAGTTTTAGCATGTTATCTAGCTCTTCGTTTATTGCTCCTTGAATGACTGGAGAAACCGGGTAATAGCGTTGTTTTATAGGAGGAGAGTCAGTCTGGATGATATGTTCAACTTCTGTTGTGCATCCCAATCCCTTGCCCATTTTATTTTCAGCTTCTTGAAGGATCTGCTTCAATTCTTTCTCTTGACTGGGTGTTAAGTTTGATCGACTTTCTAATGATGCTATTTGGTTTACTGAAGCTTCTTCCACAAACGACCATGAATTTCCAGCGAGATTCGCCGATATATTCATTACCTTCCAAAAATCAGCGCCTGATATGATATGATGCTGTATTTCTGTCACCACCAATGGTTTGAGAACTTTAACCTTATTTTTAAGTTCAATGGGAATTTCGATTTCACCTAAAATTTCTACGCTGTTTCCATCAGCTAGAGTTACGTTAGGCAGCGTCGTTTCCTTAGTCCTAAGTCCCATTCTTCGAAGTAAATCCCATCCTGGCCCGCCAATTACCGTACGCAAAGCCCCTGAATCTAAAAGACCTACAAATTCTACACCGAAAATACGTACTCTTAAGAAAGGTCGCACGTCATTGTTTTCGTGAGAAAACACATAATCCAGTAAAACTGTTAGTGCACTATCTTTTCTTTTAACTATACTTGAAGGCTCTCGTTGATTTATTGCGGCTTTATGGGACTTCCTGAAGTTCAACATACCGCTTAACGTCGAACTCCATTGTCGTTTCCCGGTTCAGAGTTTACCTGCGAAGACGTCACTCTAGCAGCAACTATGTTGTTGGTATTTGCTTGTCTCTGAGAACATCGCTCACAATTACGGGCCGGGGATCTTCTTAGGGTATTATAACCTACTTGGACTCTGCAATACCGCGCAATATGACCTTCTTTGCCACATTTGAAACATCTAACATTTCTATTATTATTGACGGGTTGGCTACTGCGAGGAGCATCAACTGTAGCAACCATGTTTGTACTTGTGTACACGTAAGCGAGATCTGGTTCTAGGAGATGGGAACTGCGTCTATTCGGTGGAGCAACATATGATTCTACAGAGTTTCGAACGGCTTCTAGCCTTCGCCCTAATTCCACGAGATCTTGGACTGTTTTGAAATCGGTTAGTGCCAGCTGGGATTGGTAGAACGGGTTGACATTTCGTTTCAAGATACTAAGTTGCTGTAGTTCTGTTAAGGGAACATTTAGCCTGGAGAATAGGTTTGTCATTACAGCTACGTAGGTTCCTATAGATTCCTCTTTACCTTGGGTTCTACGTTTTATTTCTTCTAATAACCGTTCATCGTAGTCAACAGGGAGATACTCTTTCTTTAGCTCCGAAACTAAATCTGACTATGATTTTACTTTAGTTTTGTTAGCTCTATACCAAATCAGAGCCCTTCCCGTAAACAAATCTTAAGCCGCACGAAATAGCTGGTCTTTACTAACTCCTCTAGCTTCACTTAGCTCTGTTACCCGCTCAAGGAAAGAGTTTAAAGATTGGTCTCGTTCTCCGGAGAACTGTATTCCCCACTTATATAAAGGGACTCTAGAGCCCGGCATCATCGATACTGATGTGACTGGAGCACTAGATCTTTCAACTTCCACGGAATCGTCACCTGACTCGGATCCATAATCGTCCACTTTCTCTTGAAGGGCTCCCAAGGCTAGAACCAATTCACCTTTAACGCGACTTTTTTCCTTAACTTGAGCCTCACCTGTTGCTTGGCATCTACCTAATCTAGACAAGGACCATTCTATCTTTGTCAGGGCCTTCCGATACTCTGAGGAACCAACCTCACCACTACATGCTTCAATGACTGTGTTTATTTCTTCTAGATTTTTCCCTAATGATTCAATGTCCTCTTCGAATTTATAAGGATATGGATCAACTATCAAGGCCTGTCCTTATTTTTCACCCTTTAAAGCGGCGCGCAAGCTTGCTCTCATCTCATCAACTTTTCCTATCGGTAGTCCTCTGATTGCGAGCTCGTACGTTAGCTCATCTTGGTTTAATCGGTTCACCTCCATCTTGATAGCCTTTATCACTAATGAAATTTTACCGAAATATTTGATAAGGTCGAATTGATGAAAGTAATCTTATAAAAACAATAGATTCAGCACTATTAAGTAAATTAATTTCATTTAAGGGGCTTAAATACTTTCATTCAAATGAATATTACACTAGTTATTGAAAAAGTTGATTTTCATATAGAACCAAATATTCAACTCTTGTTTGTGACTTTAAGTTGAGAAGTATAATTCACTCATATGTGCGTAGACTACAAATTTATACAAACTAGTTCCAGCATATTAAACTTCCCTCACTAGATTAGACAAGAAAACCGAGTGCCTGCAAGAAGAAGATCTTCGCTAAGATCCACCTGAGGTACAAAACAATTCAAGCTATCACTTGCGACTTAATATCAGAAGAATACTCAAAATTTCATAAAATTAAATATAGAGCTAACCGGGGATATACCACACTAGGGTGTACAAAATGTAGGATTAGAACTTCGAGCTCTATCTACACATTCTCATTATTCAGCCACCGTGCACGTTCATACGTTGTGTGATTTCATATGCTAATCAATCAATATAGCATTAACCTTACTCCTCAATATAAATAACACCTTAGTTCTTGAACCTAATATTAGATAGACCTTAAATGTAAGCACATAATTACTAAAATACTAAATGCTATGTTAGGTTTGACACGACCGGAACGTAATGAGAATCATGATTGATATTTTCAAAATAAGTTTGCGTTTTCCGTTAAGTCTGGTCAAAATAAGCACATTCTCCAATATTATACGAAAATTTCAGTATATTAGGTAATAATTGCAGTAATCAATTCCACAAAACAATTGATGTGATAAATTCCACCAAATTAAGACCCCCACTTGACAAATAAAAAAAAATTCGAAATAACTCCTGTCTAAGTATTTATAATAAATCCAAAATATGTGTTATGAAAATCTTACAAAACTTATAAATTTCGTATAGTAATTTTTTAAAAGAGAGGGTACCTGTTAATTTCTTCTCATTGTTAATCTGTTGACACTAGTTCGACTCCAAAATGAAAAACATCTTCGCGCTCGGGTACTTAATACTCAACTTAGATTTCACTTCTGTTGAATTTGATAGGTTATCCAAACTCCAGGAAATTACTAACAATTCACCAAACACCAAAACTTTATCTGCACCCATCAAAAAATGCTACACTTTCCATTGCTTTGCTTTCGGTAATTCTTGTATTACGGGTACTATTAGAAATCTTAAGCTATAACATTTTCTTTAGAACAAAACACATCTATGAAAATAAACACGATACTCTAGAACTGTTGAATATTTCTAATGATTCTCAAGAAAATATAACATCCAAAATATATTGTCACTTTAACCTCACCGTTTCACTGATTGTAAACAGACTACTTTAAGTAATTTGTGGAGGAAGAGAACTATGTCACGCTAATAATTGTGCTGTGGCTAACTGGCGGGTGATTCTCATGGACTTCAACGAAATGCAATTTAACGGTCCCAAAACTAGATCACTCGGACAATGCATTCACAAAATATTTCAATTTGAAATTTATAGCAAAAAAATATAAACAACTCTCAACAACACAAATATCGTTCTCGCTGTACGACCTTGCACCTGCGGGTGCAGTATGTGCGTATTATGACGAAATTGGATAATTTCCGATGCAAAATTTGGATTATGTGCAAATAAATTAATTACCCTATTACATTAATTATATTACTTTTTATTTCGCTTAGTAACCAATACCACTTCCAAAGTTTTGAAATTTAATAAATTCAATTTTCCAAATTTTCACAAATCACTTTTAAACCTTTTGCAATCCGATTTTAAGCTTGTTTTAACCTTTTAAGGGCCCCACGTTGGGCGCCAAAATTTGTGATATATCCGCTGAGGGATATATCCACTAGCCCAGGAGAAGGGAGTGGGTTATATCTGAAAATATTCAAAAAGAAATTGGGCGTCACGTGATCTTTTGCAGTGTTGCAGGATAGATCACGAAACCTAATGAATATCTAAAAATAAACAAACCGAGTATGCTCAAAAGAAAACTATATTATAATTCAAGTTTATTGATACACCATTCGTAATTAAATTCATTCATAAAAGAAGAAAATGAAATATCAAATCAAGTGAAATCACCCCGTCACCCCGCCACAGCAAAAACCAATATACCTTTTTATGATTTATCTTATGCTCAAAAATTTGTACTTATCTTTTATATATTTTACGTTTCCGTCTTTTAGCCGCTATTCCTCGATTAATTGCTGCCCTTTTTTTGTTATTTGAAACTTCTAATCGTACACGTGTCGTCCAAATCCCTCGCTTCTTTCCCCAATTTTGCGTTCTTTTCTTCTTCTATTTTTGTTTTTGTTTCTTTTAATTACACTACTTTTCTTCACTTTTCAATAGTTCAAACTTTAAAATCACACTTTAATATTTTGCTGGTTTCTTGCGGGGACGAGACTCAGATGATTATTGTTCGGCGGTATGGATGCGAAGAGATTGTCCGTGTCTTCTCCTCTACTCAGCCGGTCACATTTTTCCCCAACTTTTGCTGCCCAGTGTGCAGGGTTCAGCTTTCCGCTTCCCGTAGGCGTTGAGTGCGTTCGACAATAATATTGATGATATTTTAACATTACAATTGTTCGATACGCTGAGGTGAATATTTCCTTCTGATACTGGCTTTTAAAGTATACTATCGGGTTAATAAAGTGTTGAATTATATCTCCTTTACTTTCAGTAATTTGAAATCTTTATGTTTTTAGACTTTCACTATCTACAACTTTTAATAAGTTCGTCCGTATATATTGCAGTTTTTTTCTTTTGACTTAACGTGATGTCTCGATTATTTCAATAGCGTCCGTTGTTATCTTTACACTTTTTAGATTGTTGATCTTATGTTATACTTTCTTAAGGCTTACTCACCAGAGTCACAACGCTTCTTCGTAATTTCGTTGTATTTCACAATCACAAAGATGAAGCGGGTCAATTAAAACATCTTTAACTGTTACTACACTATTATGCTTTATTTTTTTTTTGGACTACTTGATTCACTTCTTTTACACCTTTTTTTTCTTAAATAACAATTAAACGTTTTTCTATACCATATTTCGATACTGTTTACACTAGTCTCTGTTCTTATGGATTAAAATACAATCTCTCTGTTATTAAATATTTAACTAGTTCTAAACTATGACACTTTTATTGTAGATCGAACCGAACCCAAGGGAAAACACACTTGTTTACTCGCAACGATTTTTCCGTTTTTCTTTTTTTGTCAGTCTTCAATGAGATTAGACCAAACCCTTCTATGATTTAAATCAGACTCCCTTCATTCATTAATTCATGACCACTTACCTGTTTATTTGACTTGAACTTTTTTGATCGAGGTAGAAAGCTTTGAGCTTTCGCTCTCGATCGTATACCTTTCGTTCAGTCGTTAAACATTAGGTAAGCGTTTGGTCGGGTGTGTGAGAGCTTTTTCCTCTCACTGGCTTGATCAAGTTCAAGCACCGATAGACCTTGAGCAAGGCGATGTACTTATTGGAATTTGATGATCAGGCACCTTTTGGCTGGAAACTTAACTTTGTTCAGGTGCCTGATGGTTGAAATGCTTTTTTCGCATTTTAAGGTTTCCGGCGTGCCACAATTTTGTGGGAAAGGAATGCGCGGAAATCTGAGCGATGTATTTGTCGCAAAGGTAATAATTGCCGTGTAGGCGATATTTGGTTGCTTGAGTGCAACAAACTAATTTTATGAATTAATGTTTTTAATTCGCTATATCGCAAAATAAAATTCTTTAATTTAATGTGCCGTGAAGGCAATTTTGCTAATATAACCTTTTTATTTATTAATTATGCCAACATTTAATTTACTTAAATTTGGCATATAACACTTAGAATTGAGGAGATTTGGAGTTTAGATGCAATTATTTGCTTTTGCGTAAACATTCTTACTATCGTGGAAAAACGGTTTAAGGACGGGTGAGAACGGTGCAATTTATTCCTAAATTTAAAGTGGCTAGGTGACTTGAAGAGTACCATAAATTTGCGTCAACTAATAATCATCTCTTTAGATTGATTTGATTTACTTTACTCAATTAATTTACTAAAATGAATGAAGAGAAGAAATTATTATTAAACTATATTCCGTTACTTTACTATAGCTTTGAAATTTACCTATCCATTATATAATTTAAAATCTAAGAAAGAAGAAAAAAATAAACATAATCTCAAATACACTAATTACTATCGGTGATGTACGTTGAGATGTAGTCCATTTGCAGGTCTTTTGAATCTTCAAGTGGATGAATCGTAAGAAAAGTACCGAAACAAACGGTAACAAACAGCGCCTAGGTAGCATACGAAATAGGTTCTTCTTATTTGTTACTTTATAGAGTTATAGGAATTCCTCCTAATTTCTTAAAGTGGTCCAGAATGAAAAAGAGCTTCGAGGGGAATTTTATCGCCTTTGAACGCTTAGATTATCGCATTGCGTAGTAAGAAAAAGAGCGAAATCGTAAGATCCTCGGTAAGAAATCCTTGGTAAGCCGCTGAAAGTAATAAAACAATTGGCAGAATCACTAGTTCTAGTACAACACACAAATACACATAGCAAAACGTTTACGGGAGCGTGACAAGGGGCCAACTCATTTTAATAATATTTTAAATTAGGTGTTTTTAAAATATATTCTTATAACATTTTTAATATAATATAACTTTGCCCGACCATATTTTATTAATTAACTTAATCTTACTATTTAAAAACACTTTGCTTATGCCCCCAAATATTTCAGTACTACGGAGACGACTTTGATTTCAAGGCGACATTCGGTCCAATTTGACATTTCAGGCGACATTCCCCCTTAACCCACTCGCCACTTGGCCTAGAAGAAAAATGCTTATCCCACGTACAGGGTTTTTACTTAAGATAGGCTTTCCTCTCGTTCTTTATTCTAAGTAAGGTCCAAAGCAATACGAAGGCCAACGGCGTTGTGAAAGCTCAATGTTCCTAGTGCCAGGCTCATTCAATCTGAAAGCTACATGAGGGACTTTCCCCCTCCGAATTGACATGAAAAATTCGAAAATTAAAATTCGAAATCTTAAAATAGGTTCGTGTACTGGAACAATCACAAATGCACTTACAAGTTCACCACAACTACAACAACGCGAAATTGGGATCATAGAACGTGCTAACAAGATACTGGAAACAGTCAATGCGAAGACGAGGGACACACTTACGTCATCCATGGACACAACTATCGTCATCCATGGAGGACATCAACATCCTCCAATAGAATATTAAAGGGGTCTACCACAATCTCCCACAACTTTGGTTGCTAGTTGCAAAATATAGGCCTCACATTATTTTACTACAGGAAACCAGCATCCTGATAGGAGAAGAGCCTGAGCGGCTAAGAGATTACATTTATATTGGGACAAACAACCCTAGAGAAACCAGGCATGGCGGAGCTGCCATTCTGCTGCACCACAGCATCACCCACAGAACAATACCATTAGCAACACCACTAACGTGTTGCACCGCCCAAATCCAAACTAGCTTTCCTCTTACCATCGCCTCCATTTATCTTGAGTGCAGCCGAGAGCTAACCCGAGTGGACCTAGAACTATCCTCTATCGACCCTAATATAACCCTGCTAACATCATGGGCAGCGCATAACGACATGAAAGGGAGTGATCACTTCTCTATAATCACAAAAATTAATAAAGGAACACCAATATATAAACCCCTAAATAGGTTTAAAGAGCACGTTGCTGATTGGGACAGAGTTCAGAACCCTAACGACAAGAATTACAAAGGAAAGACCCAGATCAGCAAACGTCAACAAAGAAGAGGCTCAAATAGGGAAACCATCAGGATGGCAGCTTCGCTAAGCATATCATCTGGTATTCCCGTCCCAAATAAACAACCCCCTTGAATGAATTTAGAAATATTAAAACAAATAAGGGTCCAAAATAAAGCCTGGATAAAGTTTCAAAGGCACCCTACAACGGAGAACATCGAATCTCCTTTCGTAGGGAATCGGCAAGAACTAAGAGGTTGATAAAAAATTCAAAAACAGAATCATGGGAGAAGTTCGCAAGAGGTTCTATCACCTCCATCTGTCATCTCCCAAAAATCAATATTCCAAGTAAATAACCTATCACACGCTCCAGACCCAAACAAAATATTAGCATACCCAATCATCTTGCAGGAACTAAGCACTACACTCAATAAATGCAAGGGCAGCGTACCCGGACATGATAAAATTTCCTACAGTATGATTAAAAATGCTGCTTCGGATCTCCAGCAAAGAATCCTGGATCTGTATAATGATATCATGAGAATATACCCTAGCTCGTAGAAGGTCGCTTACAGATACCACTTAGGAAATAATCAAACAACTGAGCATATACAATCACTCCAAAGGATCTTCGTCCAATATCATTGCTGCCCTGTATATCTAGGCTGCTAGGAAAGATACTGGGAGCAAGGCTGGCGCATCTGCTGAATTAAGAACTGTCTACGGGTCAGCACGGATTCAGGAGGGGACGAGGTACTACCTCCCTACTTCTGGAACTAGAGGCTGGCGCTGGGCATTCGCTACCCCAACGCAGGGAATCCCATGTCTTGTCCTTGGACCTAGAGAAAGCCTATGACAGGGTATGCAGCCACATCATCCTAAAACAGCTAATAGCCTGGGGTGTTGACAAAGCATTTTGTTCACTCATCCAAAATTTCCTCAAACACAGATCGCTTCGAGTTAGAGTTAACGGGTTCCTATCTCGTCCGTTGCAAAATTCAATACCGCAAGGGTCTCCATTATCAACCGCTCTTTACAACACATACCAACACGGACTGACAAAAATACTTGACCAACTACTGAACATACAATACTACACATATGCCGACAACATTATACTTTCCACGACATCCGACGAACCCAACAACATCTTCCGCAAGCAATTTTCAAGATTAATGACTGGTGTGAAGAAACTGGGGCGCTATTACCTGTAAATAAAGGGGAAGAAATAACAATAAGTAAAAAAAGAATAGTTAATACTAGGACAATAAACAATTTAGACGCAGAAATAGCTAGACAGGACAAAATTAAAATATTACGACTATGGATAGACAGGAAAAAGACTTGGAAACCTCATATAGAAGAAGTCTACAGAAAATTAGATAGGATTGACGGGCTAGCTAAATGTATTGCAGCAGAAGTTAAGGGAGCATCAACAACAGCTATAGTAAAAATTACTAACACACTAATCACATGTTACACAGGGTACGGGCTACTTCTATATGGGGGAGCAAGTCAGACGCAACTTAAACGAATACAGACTAAAATTAACAAAATCATACGGACAGCTACAGGACTCAGACGGACAACAGCAAAACCGGCGATAGCCATAGAATCGGGTATCAACTCATTTATTGACAGAATCCTGAGCGCAAGAGAGTTTTGGAGCAAAACATTTGATGAACATTGATTTGAACGGACCGGACTACGACACACTAAAACTATAATACACCTAGGCAGATTAAAGAACAGAAGGAAACAAATAAAATGTGGAATAGGCGACGAATTCAAATTATTAGACCTTAAGATCCCTATAACACCCCCCAGACCCCCCTCCGTAATTCTTGGAATTCAGCAAATAAACACAGTAGGACATAGGACTACACGAACGTATACAGCAAGTGAACATAGAATAATACACCTCGACAGGCCCATAGAGACAAAATTCGAAATTTCGGGTTTACGGGGCCCATATACAATCGAATGAGTGACTTTCAATTTAAAATCTGTCTTTTACACTTTTTCGATCGTGAAACATTTTTATATATATATAATTAAATTGGAAAAAATTTTCTGTTGATGACTTGATGACGAGGCTCCTTTTGAAATCCCGTGCCCGGGGGTAGCCCCCTCTCTCGGCGGCCCTGCACCACGAAGCAAAACACAATGACAGAGAAAGGTACATACATCTATGCGGACAGATCGAAAACAAACGAACAAACAGCAGCAATCGTTATTACCAACAAATAATTATTAAAAACAGTTGTGAAACTAAAAAACAAATGTAAAAATTCAGACCAGTTGTTATGTGAGCACAAAGTTGTGTCGCCTTAACGCCTGATAGCCTGCAATAACCCTTAGTGATTACGAACACATCGATCAGCGCGCCACAGTTCAACTGTTCGGCGAAACCAGCTTCATTGAGGCCGCTGTAATCATATGACTAAAGATAAGGGAACGGCTGAGAAACGGCCCAAAAACGTAAACAAACCAAAACACGGCCAAGGACGGGTTGACGAGGTCGAGTCCGTGGATGTTACAGTTTATTGTTGTGAGGCGTGTAAAGTAATTAATTCGATTTTCTATAAAGTTTTTGAGTGAGAAAAGTGCATTTTCATACGTAATCTAGTGCGTTTGCAAATATGCCTACCAGAAAGAAAAATCTTCTAAAAGGAATTATCTTCGGTGATAGCAGTGTCGGGAAAACATCGCTGATGAATCTGTATGTAAATAAAAGATTTTCAAATCTTTTATAAAGTTACGATTGGGGCTGATTTCTTGACTAAAGAGGTTGTGGTCGATAATCGTGTTGTAACTATGCAGATACGGGATAATGCTGGACAAGATCGCTTACAATTTCTTGGTGTTGCTTTTATCGAGGAGCTGATTGCTGTGTTTTGGTATTCACAGTCCTAATTGCTTTCAAGAGCAAGTTGACTTGAGAAATTAAACAGTCTATTTGAAGAAAGGTAATTCTTATTAAATCAAAATTTTTTTCTGCTTTCTTAAAATTATCCACAATTGCCGTTTTTTTTAATTTTCAAATGTAGCGCCCCTATTCGAAATTATATCAATTATGTCAAACCCCACCGAGATATGGCAAGCCCGCCATAGGGCATTACAAAAAAGATCCGGAGGGGAGCAGGAGAGAAAACCCGGTGGAGAAAAACGGGAAGTATAGATGTAATCCGTGCTTTCTTTCCTTTCCGAAGTTGGTTTTTGAAGTGTGTAGATCTCCGAGAAAAGAGTTACTTAGCCAAAAATCGTGCCGAAAGAAATTTTTTGTGAAAAGTGGAAATCAGTGGAAAGTGAAATACTTCAAAGGAAGAAACAAAATTTATACAACGAAAGCGCCAAGAGAAGTATCCAGAATCTGCAAAAGTAGAAGGAGCAAAACGCAAAACCATCAAAAGGAAACCGTATATGGAACCATAAGTATTTATAAATTGATAACATTTTTCTTACACACTTGCCAATTTTCCTGGGCCAAGGTAATTTCAAATTTAACAATATCATTTTACTGCAATATACATACTTATAAATATATTGTCCCATGTGCTATAGTTGGCTTGGTCTACGGCGTCTGCTGGGCCGACATAATCATATTTTTAAAATTAAATTACATTTTCGTTAAACCTAGCACCTGAAATATTAAATACATATATATAATTAAATTGAAATGCTGGAAAGTTTCTGGCACGGGTTTTGGTGCCCATTTAGGAGTACAACATGAATAAAACAAAACATTAATTCTCACAAAATATAATTTTAATAGACTTTTTCATACAGATTCGTCCTTAGACATTAATTAGGCACTCGAACCAGAAATAAAATACTTCAAATACACAAATGTCTGTTCATGTACAAAACAAAGATTCGATATTCAACAATTTTTGTAGGTTTGATAGAGACTGATATTTTTGAAAATACTCGCACATTGGATAACCTTAAATTGTATATTTTAAAATCAAATTTCGTTGGATACATGTTAACATTAATAAAGAAGGTATATAGAGTATATATATATAGGTATATATACCTTCTTTAAACATTAACACTAAATTTTAATATTATACCCCAACAGAAGCAAATAATGACTTGTGGCTTGTAGCATTTTATTTGAAAGAAGTTTATTTTTTAACCGCTGGGGCAACGCAAAATGAACGTTTTTACCTTTGAATAAGTTCTCTCTTCATCCCCGAATTGGAGTATAAGAGTTTGAAATTCTTTCGATTTGATTTGGTATGATCGATGATTGATTGCTTTAATTATTGAATAAAAATATCCGCTGAAATTTATTCTCTTAGTCTTCTTAGTTCTTACCTATGTACATCTTAGTCTTTAACTATTTAAGTTTTGACGCAGCAGGCTTATGTCAATAAGGACAGAGTTGAAGTTAATATCCTTGAATATTTGGGGATATCTAGAATTTTGCTTTAGTGTTCCTTACGTAGAAAACTAAAGCGAAATACATTGACAAATACCAAGAAGAGTCGATGTAAGAATGCAACACAAAAACGTAATACCAGGAATAGCTGTTGCATTTTGTGATTTACTTTCCCACAAAAGGTTCTCTTTCTTTCTAAAAGGACACTTCGATGTTGTGATTGTTGTAGGTATAAAAGAAAACTATATTCTCTAATAATCAAGTAATTCTTAAAGTATTCTTACACTTAAAGGATTAAATTATTTTCGTGTAATATATATATATATATATATATATATATATATATATATATATATATATATTTATATGTGATGATGCAAAAGCTCAGGGGATGCCCTATGATGCTTAAGCACAGCCTTGGCAGGAAAGGAATTAAGGATGAGGGAAATGGGTTAGGAGTTTGGGTGAAGGAGATATCGATGTACGCCCAGTTTGAAAGTTTCAGGCTGATAAGACGAGGGAAAAACAGAAGATGGTAAACTGTTCCACATTCGTGTTGTTCTGCTTAGAAAAGATTCCCGAAATTTGACGGTACGTCCAAATTTGACCTGGAGAGAATAGGGGTGGGAGCGACTTGTTGATCTTGTATCGCGCGTTGTCATGAGTCTACAAGGAATCAGGCTAGCAATTTCGTTAGAACAACGGCCATGGAAATAACGATAGAAGAGTGAGAGACAACCGACATTCCGTCGATGCTCCAGAGAGTCAAGACCCTCAGAGATTGAGGGATCGCCAATAAGCTTAACAGCTTTACGCTTGACTTTGTCTAACGCGGACAGTGCGGTGTGTCCGGCCCCTGCCCAAATATGGGAATTATATTCAAGTCGAGGCCTAATGTGGGACTTGTAGATCAGCGCTAAGTCAGGTGGGGTGAAATATTTCTTACATCTCTGTAGAAAACCCAAACATTTCATCGCATTTTTAGCGATTGCAAATATATGATCAGTCCAGCTAAGATTGCTGGATATCTCGATACCCAAGATGTTTAGGGAGGGTGAATTGGGTATATTCACTCCGTCGACTGAAATGGGGGGTGAACTGGGCGTTTTTTAAGGGACATTAAACAGCATTGGGTTTTGGATGCATTAAACGTAACACGATTTGCTCTGCCCCAAGCAAGGACCTTGGAAATGTCATTGTTTAATGATCTAAACATGCGTTCCCGATTGGCTTCTGTAGCATTTCCACGTGAATTCATAACAGAATCAAATGAGTATGCGAAATCAAGGGTGCTGTCGTCAGCGAAACTATGAATAGGATTGAGAGTAAGGGATAAGAGATCATTAATAAAAAGAAGAAATAAGGTTGGTGAAAGAACTGAACCCTGAGGTACACCGGCATTTATTTCGTAGGAATCAGATGTAACTCCGTCAATTACTACACGAATTGAACGGCCTGACAAAAAACTCTCTATCCATTTAACGAAGGTAGGGTGCAGACCAAATGTTTGAAGTTTGGCTAAAAGGGCAGCATGCCAGACTCTATCAAAAGCCTTTGAAATATCAAGAGCGACGATTTCAGACTCACCAAAATTATGAAGACAATGATTCCAACGTTCCGTTAGAGCCGTTAGTAAGTCTCCGGTTGAGCGGCCAGTGCGGAAACCGTACTGGCAATCGTTGATAAGATGGTTGTTTTCTAGATATTTCAACAACTGAGAGTTGATGAGCGATTCAAAAACTTTAGATATGATCGAGGTTAGTGCAATTGGTCTGTAGTTAGAGGGGTCGCATGCCTCTCCTTTTTTAAGTATCGGCTGGACATGAGCAAGTTTCCATACACTTGGAAACATTCCTGTTGAATATGACAGGTGAAAAAGTTTGCGCAGAGGTTTAGCCAAAGCAGAGGCGCAGCATTTTAAAACAAGGGGCGAGAAACCATCAGGGCCAGTAGCTTAGGACACGTCGAGTTTTGAAAGTACTCTAAAAACTTCGCGAGTGCGAAAGTGTAGCGTCTTTTGCCTACTAGTACATTGTGATGGAGATGGAAGTGGCTGCGATGAAGGTGGTAAGTATGAATTAGCAGCAAAATTAGCAGCAAACAGGTTGGCCTTGTCCAATGAGTCAGTAAAAACATTCCCATTATAAATGAGTTTTGGTGTTGACGAACAGGTGAAATTGTTCTTTACGGTTTTTACTAGAGACCAGAAACCCTTACTACCCTTTTGGGTAGAAAAAACCTTCCGTCTGATGTTCTGGTCGAAATTGAACTTTGCCCGACTAATAACTGAATTGCAAATATTCCGCGCATCTCTATAGATACGTCTCAATTCCTCTGAAGGACACAATTTATATGCCTGGAAGGCTGCTTCCTTATTTTTAATGGCTGCGAAACAGTCATTATTGAACCAATTGGTGTTAGTTGGTTTGATGTTCTTGAAGCTATGAGGAATAAAGCGATGCATTCCAAACCAAAGGATGTTTAAGATATAATCGGTGCATTTGTTAACGTCTCTCACAGAAAAGCAATCGGACCAATCCAGCTCTCTGAGATACTTATTAAGTCCCGCCCAATCAGCATTTTTATAATGCCACACTAATCTTTTGGTGGAATTCAGGTTAGTGGTTGTCAGAGAGGAGATGGAGAATTGGGCGGAGATTAGACAATGGTCCGAATTACCCAAGGGCGACGTCACCGAAACCGAGTATTTCTCTGGATGCGATGTTAGAAATAGATCTAAAAGATGCGCGTTGTGCCCTAAAGTATCAGGAACACGAGTCGGGCACTCAACCAGTTGCTGTAAATTAAAAGACTCACTAAAAACTCGACGTGTCTTCCAGACGGGCTTGTGGTAGAAGAATGCCTGAGCCACTGTGTGTTGTGGACGTTGAAATCGCCAGCAAGAACGATTTCAGAAGAGGGGGATATTTCCAAAATCTTATCGATATCGGAGGACAACTTATCAAAGGAACACACAGTGTCAGTGTCAGACATATTCGGGCTGCGGTATATATATATATATACATACTCATATTCAGCTTAACCCTTAAGATATCCTAGCCTAAGTTAAATGCTAATAAAATGTTTATTGTAATTGGATTGCAATACTTTTTATTTACACTTTGAATTTTTACATGATTAACAGGTAATAATAATAATAAAACTTTTTTTGCTTTTCTTCGTAAAACTCAAAACCAATCTGCTCGACAAAGTTGCCTGTCTAGATTGACGAGTATTAAATCGACTACGATATACCTATAGGCCCTGCTCTAAATGAATTCAATAGGTTCAAGGCTTATAGTATAAAAAAAAGGTATTGCAAGAAATAAAAGAAAAGGGGAAAGAGTTGTATAACAATTATGATTCTAATACATGGCTATTGAAATAAGTAGATTATTGCTAAAGATCGCTTTAAGATTATATTCGGGAACCAATAATGAGCGGAAGTTTCCTGGATATTATTCGTCTCATTTGCATAAATTTTTTTGTGTTCTGAAGTCGAAATACATAGTGATAACTTCTCCAAGTCGAAATTAGTTCAGGAGACTAATACTTGCGATATTACCAAACAGTGATTGAAATACTCGAAGCTTCGAGAACTTTTGCTGGCTTATATTTATAAATTTGATACTCGTTCTAGTTAGTCGTAGGTATTATTATAAGTACTTTAGTAGATGAAGTTTTCTTTTTTTTAAATTTTGACTAGATTAGTGGATGGTTTGAGTGTATGAATTCCTGAAGCAATCTTCCTTCTAGTAAGTATTATAGTATTTGACCTTAGATTTTCTTATGTGAATTGAGTTTTTATCTCGGGTATTTTAACGGGCGCTCACGTTGAAGAGTGAACTAAACCAACGGATCGTCGAATTTACCCATTCCTGCAACCAAGTAATTATATCTGGATTTTCTTTAGGAAACAATATTCTGCCTATTATTCAACTAATCCAATGATTGGCCCCTATTACTGAATCCGCCGGGAGAACAACGTTTGCGAATTTGGTAATTTGTAATCATCGAAAACTATCGAAGTGAAAATGTGACGTTTCACTTGATTATTGAAAACGACAAAATTGATTCGTGCCTAGTTATTCTGACGTTTGAAATTCGTGATATGATCATTGCGGATTTAAGATGTTAAGGTAAAAAGTGCCTTTCCTCATTCAAATGTAATTTTATCCATTCTGAGCATAGTTTTGTTTAATGCAAACAGTAGTATATTAGTTAAATGCTGAGAAAAAGTGGGTGGAGATATTGTTGCGTTAAAATCATTTGCTATTCCACGCTGATAGCTTCCTTGAACTAGAAATCTAAGCAAGCAGCTTATTTACATTCCAATGGAATCGACGTGGACGGCAATGTCGGAGGAATATTCTTATTTAACTCCCTAACACATACATGAAATCTGGCTTATTAAGCCTATAATTTCTTTTAAATCTACAGAAAGAAATGAAATACAATAAACGTAGATTACATATTTAGTCAACTAACTCGTAATCCGTTAATAGCATCAAATTTTCAGCTGTATTTCGGATTGTTCATCGTAACAGTCTTAATGATATCTCCTCATCTGCTCTCTCCTGCTCCTCATGCTGTCATGATTATTTTATTACGTTCATAGCTTTTTGCAATATCGCTTCCAACTTTGTAAAAAAATGAACAATAAATTGTATAACCTCATTTTTACGCTTAATATTTAGATAAACCATCAGCTGATTACATTTTCGAAAGATGAAATCTGACATTAGATGTGGCAGCCTTGCTGGCGGATCCAAAGATCGCAACGTAAACAGGAAGTGAATCTTATTTGCGGCGGGAATCCTTAATCCGTCGGATTCAACAATAGAGGCCATTACCTCATAAAATTTTTTTCTCGTTGAATTATTTCATGTTAACAGGGTCATGAAAATGTAAAGTCACACTCAGCGTACCTCTCGCATCACTTTTTCTCTCCAAAACCATAGTCTTTAGATAAGGGCAACCGCCCAGAAATTAAAAAGGGACTGTCGTATCCAGGGTGAGACATAGTCATAGGATGGGGAGGGCAAGCCCAATGAGCCTTCGATCAGCTGGAGGCTGATGATGCTTCTGGTCAGGAGCATAGTATCGACTTTCCTTATGCCTTATTTTTTTTAAATTTTTATATTTTTTTTTACTTTTATCCTCTTAGTATCCTTATGCATTCCTTCTTTTATTTCCTTGTCTTCAGCCAATAAGGACTAAAGAGTGCCCGCATATAATGTTCGGGTGAGTGTACCGAGGAGTGTGAGGCAAGAACTCACTCCAATCCGACGAGCTTAGCACGGCTCGCTAGGCGGGCCCCTCACCTCTTCGGTCATCGACCAAGCCTGCACGGCAACTTACGCTTGCCCCGGTAGTTCCCATAACCTTTCCTTTATCCCTTGGTTGTGAGGTACGACTAGGTTGTGACAAACAACTTAGTGGTGCTCTCAACCCTCAATCCAGTCCATGCCCACCTGCAGCCATCTGTTGGTTGCCTGTGAAAATGGATTTCACCATTTTACCGATAACACAGTTGAAAAAATGTTAAAAATCTTGAAAAGAAATTACTATAAGAAAATATAACCAAATGAGCTAACTGTAAAAATATTTAAAATCTTTAGTAAGAAAAAGAAAGGAGAGAACCAAACAATATTAGAATTAAATTAAATGGAAAATATATATGTATATATAAAAAAATATATATGTATACATAAAATCAAAATGAATTAAATGTAATAAAATTAAAAATTTTATAAATATATACAGACGCCATCGAAAAAATGTTTTGAAATTAAAAGCGAAGATAAACTAAATATTATAGGTGTTGAACCAAAAAATTTAAAAATGTAAAAATATTAAAAATGATATAAGTAAATAAAATAAGAATTAGAAACAGGGATATAAATAATAAATGTAATTGGAAGAAGAATAGCTAGCAAGCATAGTGATAGGAGCGCACTATGGACTCGTATCCGCAGCGCTATAATTTAAGTTACCTTTGTACCTAGGGTTATAAGGTAATAAATTATTTGAATTTGAATTAAATTGAAATTATCTAAGAATATTAAAACAAAAGCAAGTCACTATATACATATTTAATATTAATACATTATTCGAACACTAAGATTGCTTATTTTTGTC
Source organism: Leptarthrus brevirostris (assembly GCA_964036015.1). NCBI lineage: Eukaryota > Metazoa > Arthropoda > Insecta > Diptera > Asilidae > Leptarthrus > Leptarthrus brevirostris. The sequence goes on from OZ038373.1 coordinate 48,292,642, forward strand.
TTTTATAGTATACTTTTCGTATGTTTTAGTTGGATCATAAGGTTCCCAACGGCTTGCAGGGAAAATATGTTTATTTCTTTCATACCATGATCTGAGTAATACTTTTCCTGCATGCGACTCTTCTTTTTCTACTGTAGCATCGCTGATCATCCTTACATCGTCATGCACGTCAAATTGAAAAAGTGGTCCACTTTTGCCCCTAGCTTTTGTTACAATAAAATCGTAAAAGGTATAATGATGTGGTAGAATCAAATCCTCTTTCACATACATAAGTTGATCAGCCATAACAGTTTTTAATTCATTAAACTCTTTACGTAAGACTTCCAAGCACTTTTGTAGAAATTGATAAATTGAATTCCCCTTCTTCATAGTTACCCCTCGTCGGTGACCCGAGCCATCCCAATAACTAAAAGTTATGTTGATCTCTTGATCTTTTAAGGTTGCTTGTTGTGCTACCCATTCTTGGCGAAGTTCCTCCCTAAGACGATTTTCTCTTTCTTCTCGCTCTCTATCTGGCAAAAATGAGGTGTCTACATCAGGGTTTTTCCTCAGCCTTTTCTTAACTGGTTGTTCTGTAATCCACTTACGTTCCTCGTCTTCATCTTTGTCTTCGTCTGAATGGTCATCTGAGTTGAAAGAAAGTGTTTGAATCTGCTTCCTCTGCTTGTTTTTTTCTGCTTGTTTGGCTTCTAGCGCTTTAAGCTTTTCTCGATCTTTCTCCTCTTTCTTCTGAGCCAATTTCTTTTCTCTTTCTCTGACAATATCTTCTTGCTTTGCTTTCATTTCATTCAGGGTGACAAGCCCGATCGTGGAAGTTTTGAGCTGTTGCTCAACAGCATCGTAGTGGCTGGCAAACTTATTCTCGATATTTGATAGCTTCAGATCCTCTTCAATCTTTTTCTTCCTAAATTCTATCTCCTGCTGAGCAATTTCTCTCTTCTTCATTAGCTGCATGGCTCTACCAGCCTCACTCGCAGCTCCTTTGTAATGTGCCATTTTTAACAAAAACTCCAAGAAACACAACAGAAATACCCACTACTGTATCTCTAAATTTCTTCTTCTTAATCACCTTTGATTTTGTTAAAGTCCTTTTATAAGTAGCCAGATCTGTCAATAGTTAAAGCTAATGACACATTGGCACCTTCGACTATATTTCGAATTAAGGTGTAAGCACAATTGCGACGAATCGACTGCACAACTGCCAACTGCCGACCTAAATTCGCTGTCAATAGTTGCACTCAACAAAGTTGGAACACAATTGCGGCGGCGACCTTAGAATATAGAACGAGAGGAAAGGCTATCTTAAGTAAAAACCCTGTACGTGTGATAAACATTTTTGCTTCATGGCCAAGTGGTGAGTGCTTTAAGGGGGAATGACGCCTGAAATGTCAAATTGTACCGAATGTCGCCTTGAAATCAAAGTCGTCTCCGTAATTCTGAAATATTTGGGGCATAAGTAAAGTGTTTTTAAATAGTAAAATTAAGTAAATTAATAAAATATGTTCGATTAAAGTTATACTATATTAAAAGTGTTATAAGAATATATTTTAAAAACACCTAATTTAAAATATTATCAAAATGAGTTGGCCCCTCCTGTATACAAGCATAATTGTACTACTTTCATGTCGAAACGCACACATCGGTTGGGTTCTACTACATATAGCAAAATGCTTACATTTTTCCGAATGATGTCCTTTCCGCTAATTCTTTATTCTAAGGCGACGACGAATAGCGAAAAAGAAGAATTTGACATTTGTTTGAAATCTTGGCAAATTTGTGACAAAAGTGTATGAAGTATTATTTACGAATGCTGTTTAGTGAATTTGGATAGACTAAATTATATTATTGAATTAGAAAAATAATATATAGACAAAAAAAAACAATTAAAATGGATTTTGATACTGAGGAATTGGTAGAGACTAAACGAATTATATATATTGCAAGTCGTATAACACCTCATTTTTTCGCACTACTTCAATTAATTTTTCATCAAAATCTATTTTTCACTATCACTCTTTTATTACTGACACCAAACAATTTCAAATTCAAAAAGGATTCATGTACGACTTTTATATTGGCTGCATATCAAAATATTGTCAAATATAACTTTTATACTGAACGTCCGACTGCCAAATTAGAAAATTGCTCTATTCCGACGACCAGTTCGTCGGATGCTGGCAGTTGGCAGTTTCAGTTTTGTGCATACCCATTAAAGGTAGCACTTTCATATTTTTGACAGCGAACTTTTTCATGCGTTGGACGTCGGCAGTCGCAATTGTGTTTCATACTTAAATTGCAAAAATTCAAATAATGTCTCCATACAGGTAATTGCGAAAAACTTAAGTGAGTCTTGTGCAAAAATAATGAGCTACCAATGTACTGAAGAAGGGGCTTATAACGATGAGGTATTTGGTATATTAATTATTATGGAAAATATTGGTTCCGAATTAATTATTTTTTGTTTTATAATTTCCAGAAAATTTTTTTAAAGTAACATTTTTGTTTGAAATTAATATCCGTACCTCAGAGCAAAATATAAATTTTTCAGTTTCTTGTTTTTGTATTATTCATATAAATAAGTATTATCTAAATCAAGTTTAAATTACTAATTTATACAGGCTACAAAACAAGTAGAAATAATAATTGAGTCTACTTGTTTTGTAGTCTGTACAACACAATAAATTATTGTATTTTACGGTCTCCTGTAAAATTTACATTTGTGACTTAATACCCTTTAGCCTACGAGGAAGAAACTAAAAGGAGAGGTCCATGAGCTTAGATTGCGTGGTAATTTTAAAGTGGTGTGGAATTTACACGCACACTACAATAAACGTGCATTGCAGGCGTCTAGAAAAGAATTTTAGCGGAGGTGGCTTTGGCGCGTATTTTAAAATAAAACATTGAACTATTAATTTGGTTTAAAATGCTAAATGTTATTGTGCAATGACGCACATATTATATTGTTATAATATGATTCCTCTGATTTTATAAATTTTACAAATAAATTTTTTGTTAAATTATTTGCAAAAATAAAAGTACACGGTTTCCTACCCCTATAGATAAAAATTTGGTTAACCACGGCACTGTCCAATCCTACAAACAAAAAATATGGCCACCAAACTTTGTAAACAAATTGTTAGTTTTGCTTAGAAATGAATTGCTGTTGCTCTTGGTGTGAATTAAATTATAAAGTCTACTATACATAAGAGTTTATTAGAATATTCCCGGAGGACGGCGACGCATCCTTTTTTCACAATTCATAGCAGCGCACTTCATCACGAACTTTAGTGTTTAAAAACAATTCTTGAATACTTATTGCACTAAGCACTTAATACAATTAAATGTTTTGTATGTCCTGGATAAATTTCACCACGAAACACTTTTAATTGTAATTAGAATTTGAAATTTTCCACTAACCAAAATTTTATAATGTCATCAAACTACATCCAGATGCCAATTTTGACAATCAACCTACAAGTTTTCTATGCAGTTTTTGCCTCATTCACACACACATACTTTACACATTCAGTCCTCTCCTTTTAGTTTCTTCCTCGTAGCCTTTAGCTCTGAATTACGGATATTATGGTTTTTAACAAAGAATTGGATTTGAAATAATTATATTTAATTAGATTTACTACTTTAACAACTCTACCTATACTTAAATTATAAGATAATAATATTTTAATATTAATTGGCTATGTACTTCGCGCAGTTAATTGTAATATTGTATAATTATATTTAATTCGGTAATAAGTAAAATAAGGTTTTCTTAAGATATATCTAAGCGAAAGCAAATAAAGGTTGCAATTTAAGTTTAATTGCTGGGGTTATTTCTTCTAATTTTTTCATCCTTCTTTTAATTATTCTTAATTTTGGATACATCTTTGAGTTTGTTGCGACGCAACCTAAAATTAAACAAATTTAATAACAAAATCCAAAGTTTTACCTCTTCTGATCAGCCAAACATCCCTGACAGTCTGTCAAAACAGCTAATATTTGGCATGAGCAATTTGGTTACACGGTGCTCAGCAACCGACGTAAACAAATCTCGGATTTAATATTTGTTTTGGGTATAATCCGTGTAACCAAGAACTAAGTATATATTAAATGATCTCATTTAATATATTAATAATAAACCTTAAACTTTAACGTCAATTTATAAATCTTTAAAGTAAAAAGTTTCCCGCCAACATTAAAGTTAAAATTTGCGAATTAACATGGCGACTATCTCTCGATTTCAACCAAATTCGATATTTTTGTACAAACCGTTTGAATTCAAACTATAAAAGAGCTGCATGCACATGGGCTCTTCCTCTTTTGAAGTTTAATATTCAGCGAGTTTGGAGAGTACAATTGAAAATATTCAGAACCTGGCTGTTCGAATATTTTATCTATTTATAACAATATAAAAATATTATCAGAGCCTGGCTGCTCGATTATATTTACTTTGTGTAAACTAACCTATTTGTAACAATTTATTCAGAGCCTGGCTGCTCGAATAAATTATTGTGTTGACTATTAACATTTATTAACATATTTATTCAGAGCCTGGCTGCTCGAATAAATACAGAAGTTCGTTTTGTGTTCCCACTAATATCTTCCCAATACTTATTCAGAGCCTGGCTGCTCGAATAAGTATTATTCCCAATAAATTGTCAATATAATTGCAGAACCTGGCTGTTCGCAATTATATCACATTAATTAAACACTTGTTAAGAAATAATTCAGAACCTGGCTGTTCGAATTATTTTAAGATAAATATTTTAAGTTAATAAACGTATTCAAATTCTTTCAGCAATTAATTATAAGTGTAGCAATAAGGTAGTTAAGTGCTAAATTAAGAATTTGAGTGAATTTAAAACTGAAATATTAAAAGTGCAAGTGTTAAAGACTGAAATGAATAAAAACTTATCTTATCAGCAATAAATTCTTTAATTTGCGCGTAACCAGTATCCCTTTTCACCGGGTAGCCTGAACAGAGTTGTTAATGTACTCTTTTGGAGTTATTTTTGACAAATAAAATTTCTTAGGATATATGTACAAAACCACACTGGAAAAAAATAATTAATTCCTTAAAGAAGACTATCGTAAGTGTTCAATAACCTTTTAATAATTGCACAGCACGTAGAAATAAAAGATCTCGGATTAAGTTGATTGTTTTATTGACTTCAATTCTAAATTACATTAACTTCACTGACTCGAACTAATGACTTGGACTAACTTGACTGACTCTGATGACTTTCATTTCAATACTTGACTGACTAAATATTCTAACTGTGCTGCATATGATGATACTGATTTCGTGATAACTGAAACATTTTCTGTGTTGACAACTATAATAGAATCCCATGAATTTAGAGTGTTGCTAACTTTAGTGATTGTCTTATGTTGATTTTAAATGTTATTTTAGTTTGACTGTGTATTAACCTTAAATCAGTGAATTCTAAATCTATTATTGTATGATGCCTTCGATAAGGGTACAAAATCTATTTTGAGCTAATATGCAAATAACATTGGTTCACTAGTTTTTGACTCTACGTCTAATATTTAAACCTTTCTTGAACAGTAAGGAAAAACAGGGTAATCCAAAAGAAAAATAAGAATTTGAAGAATTTACGAGAAGTTAAAATAATTTTAAATTTAAGTAGCGCAATGAAAATTTTAAAAAATAAGAATTTAATTAATGAAGAAATTCATGAAATTCTTGACAAAATAGCTACTGGAAAGGCAGTTATTTAAGGCTGGCAGCCAAAAGCTACCAAACACATACAGCCCACAAATTCGCTCTTTTGCACTTAATCTAAATTTTTTATCACCGAAGGCATATGAATATGTTCGAGATTCTTTGATTGTTATTTACCTCATCCAAGAACCATTACCAAGTGGTACGAAAGCGTTGGTCGTCTTCTTAGCGGTGTGTATAAACAAGTCTTGGAAGATACCATTAGGTTTCTTTCCAATTGTTTCATTGACTGCAGAGCAAAAGAAAAATATTACCATGCTATGCATAAAAAATTTAATGGAGACTGGCTCGGAAGTAGTTGGACTAACCTTTGATGGTATGGCAACTAACCTAACCACTGTAAAACTTCTCGGCAGTGATATTAGAGAAGTAAAATCGCTATCTTTTTTTTCAATAGATGATAGGGATGATAAATATATTTTGCACCCTGACCCGTCCCACATGTTGAAGCTAGTTCGCAATGCCTTATCACATTTGGGTCTTATGTATGATAAAGATGGGAACGAAATAAGATGGGACTACTTCTTAAAGCTTCTAAATCTTCAAGAAAGAGAAGGACTTCATTTAGGAAACAAGATACGGCGAGCGCACGTTTACTTCCATCAGCAAACAATGAAAGTAAAGCTAGCGGTTCAAGTTTTGAGCAAATCAGTTGCAGACGCACTTGACTTTTGTAGAGAATTTTGGCTCTCCCAGAATTTGCTAATAACAAGGCAACAGCACACTTCCTACGGATATTCAATGACATTCGACATTTTAAACAGCAGACATTTCGACATTTTAAACAGCAGAAATATATCAGAATATGAATATCTGAAGAAAGCCCATTGTGAGAACAACTATCCACAAATAGTGGCATTTATACCTTCTGCAATAAAGTATATTTCTGAATTAAAATCACCTTCAGGAGAGTTATTAATCCAAAGTCCTAAAACTGTTTGTTTTCTCGGTTTAATACGTTGTTTAACAAATATTGAAATCAACTTGGCAGCAACAACAATCCCTCCGTGAAGCAATTTATTTCAAGATATAAGAAGTTGCTTTTCCGATGTCAGATTAGACAAATTGCTTACCATTGGAGGAGATTAGTCTATTAAGTGCTAGTTCAAGTCACCCATTGGACACAATTAACAATAGTCTCACAAAATTAACAATGCTACAACAGATAATCCACGAGAAATAACAACGTATACAAAGTATGTTGTAGAATATATTGCTGGCTACATAGTCTTCACCTTAAATAAGCAATTATTCTGTTCACCGTGTTTAGCAGCTGTTCAAGGTACCTTTACATCTGCTTCATTGATTCCTTACAAAACCGAAGGTTTTCGAAAAATTCCATCACAAAGTGTGAAGAAAATCTGCGAAGAAGTGGAAAAAGAAATCCGTTGCACATTGAAATTATGTAGCAATCAGTATAATATATTAAATGCTAATGAAAAAAAAAATTTGTTAATAAGAGCACAAAAAAGATTAGTTGGAAAAGAATTATTCGCTGATGAAAGCCAGCATCTAATACATAGTGGCCATTATGCACTACTCCTAACGGTAATAACTGAAAAATATCTAATGATTAGGTTTCAATTTATTGCAAAGTCGGCAAATGACAAAACATCAATCGGCAGAAGTACAATAAGATTGTATTATTTAAGGGCATGTAGGTTAAAGGAATAATTTAATATAAGTAATTTGTTAAGTGTTTTATTTATGACAATAGCACATAGAATAAATATAGCGTCGAAAGTACCTATTAGTTAAGAAAACGTATAGAACTGAATTCATATTAATTTAATACAATTTTAAAAGATGGTGGTAGGCCTAATGGAGGGCCATTCAAAATAAACGGCAACGCGCTTAGATGCATTACCTCAAAAGGTGTTTTCACGGTTTCAACATGTATTGATTTCTCAATTTTAATTATAAATATTTAATGAAAGGAAATACATGTTACTACTGTAAATATATCTTAAGGTGGTGTGGAAAAATGCATCGTGCAGTGTTTGATTGTTTTCAGGAAAATTAATTTATAAATTATAATTTTAAAAAGAGCGCCAAAGCCGCTTCCTGCAGTGAATTTTTGGTACCGCCTCAGATGGATTTTTTTGAAGTGTGCGAAAAATTCTCACACATCTTTAAAATTGCCACGCGCTTCTTAGCTTTTGAGCTTCTCCTTTAGTTACTTCCTCGTAGAGCTAGCTAGTATGGAAAGGAATTTTATTCGATTAAACAAATAAAAGCAAAGAAATTTTAATGATACATTACGATTTAAAAAAAGTGGAAGATCTGTTCAACTATGAGGGGTGCAAATTAGGTTGTGGTACTTATGGACATGTGTACAAAGCCAGACGAAAAGAAGGAAACGACACTAAAGAATTTGCTAATTTGCTTTTAAACAAATAGAAGGCACCCACATATCAATATCCACTTGCAGAGAAGTAGCGGTAAGTAATCATTAGGTTGATAAATTCAATTATAACGATTCAAAACTATTTCAGCTTTTGAGGAAGCAAAAACATCCCAATGTTATTAACCCTTAGAATATAGAACGAGAGGAAAGGCTATCTTGAGTAAAAACTTTGTACGTGTGATAAGCATTTTTGCTTCATGGCCAAGTGGCGAGTGGGTTAAGGGGGAATGACGCCTGAAATGTCAAATTGGACCGAATATCGCCTTGAAATCAAAGTCGTCTCCGTAATACTGAAATATTTGGGGCATAAGCAAAGTGTTTTCAAATAGTAAAATTAAGTAAATTAATAAAATATGTTCGGGCAAAGTTATATTATATTAAAAGTGTTATAAGAATATATTTTAAAAATACCTAATTTGAAATATTATCAAAATGAGTTGGCCCCTCCTGGGGGTCTATTCGCGTTCTGTGATAACCACTGTGAAAAAAGTTTTGACGGCGGTGCGATTCCGGTTCTGTGTAAACATGAAAACATCTGTCAAAATTTTATCATTCAAGGAAAAACTTTTCACCGCAAAATTCTTTTGTGAAATGTTTGGAAAAGTCAACGCCATCTTGACAACTACAGGCCGTAAGGTAGAAACGATGACGTCAGCTTATGAGGACACAACACCAGCGCCGTCTATACGACCAAATGAAAAGTAGTTATCAGCTGTTCAAGTGACAGCTTAGAAAAAATCTTATCCAACTTTTCAATTGCATTATTTATTAATATATGTATCCCCATTTGCCAACAAATTGTAAGAATTGCAAATCACTGTTTTCACATATTCTCCCGAATACATTTTTAAATCAGATCACTTCATATTTATCGTACAATTTGTTGTATAATGCCAGCAATTAGAGAAAAATCTAAGCCAACTCTTCAAATGTAAAAGTTGTCAGTAGATTTGTCCCCATTTACCAACAAAACTCGAATCACTAGTACCACATATTCTCACAACATCACAAAACTATTATATTATCACTTATAATAAAGATAAACGTAATTTATTTCACTTTTTAATACAATTGAGAGTTGTTTACATCCGCTAGGTTGAAGAGCGGACGTCATTACTTCCCTCCATTTGACATTTCTTTTGGGTATTGCCAATATATTTTGAACGACGATAACTCACGCATAATTAATTAAATCTAAATGAAACTTTCTCACGATATTATCTTACAAGTTAATTTTATCACACACTAGTTATTTCACTTAAATAATGTCTGAAACTCACACAATATTAATTTAAAGTCCGAGGCGAATTAGCCGAAATTTTCACTTTAACTAAGAAATATATACACTTCGCCACTTGAATGTCACAAAACTTTTACCGCAAATTATTCTTTATACGATTCACTATTAGTTTTTGGTTAGAACGATTTTAAAACTTAATCACACTTCTTATAATTAAACATAACTTCGAGTGACAGAATTTCGACTTTTTCACGTTTTTCCTCATAGTGTGATGTCACGGGTCACAACTGGCTCTACCTTACGGCCTGTTGTTATCAAGATGGCGTTGGAAAAGTGTAGTTTAAAGTTGCAAGAAATTTTCAAAATGGATAAAATTAATTTAAAGCGGGGAAAAAGAGCGAGTGAGCAGCAAAAGAATCAACTAATTGATTATTTAGAGCTGCACGTTGATTTAGCTCATGATAGAAGTGGAGAAAATGTTGGCTCGACTTAAGGACTTAAGGTTATGAATAATTTTCAAAATAATTACTAAATACATATTTTATTTCATAATTCAAAATTATTAATAAATAAGCTTTCCTAAAATAATAATAATAAATGATTAAAAAAACTTCGGGAATTTTTTATTTTATTTCGATATTTTCATGTGTAAAATATATAATTATTTAGGTAAAAAATATTGATTAAGTTTGAGAACCTCTTCTAATTTCTCTTAAAAGAATCCGAATGAAAATTGAGGACATTTTATGTTAAAATTCTTGCTTTTATTGATGTCTCACAGTATACAGGGTAAGTATTTCACCAAAGATATGACTATCTTCTCAAGTTCGCAAAATATGGTACTTTCTTTAACAATAGCTCAATTACAAATGTTGCGATATTACTGAAACAACTATTCACCTGACAGCTTTCAAATGAAAATATAGGATTCAGCACTTGCATTCAGCGGAACTTTTCACAAAGTGAACGAGAATCAGCATGCTGAACAAAATGAAAAGTTGCAGTGAAAAGTGGCGGTGAAAACTTCAGTGAAAAAGTTTTTTCATTTCATTTTATCACAGAACGCGAATAGACCCCCTGTATACAAGCATAATTTTACTACTTTCATGTCGAAACGCACACATCGCTTGGGTTCTACTACATATAGCAAAATGCTTACATTTTTCCGAATGATGTCCTTTCCTCTAGTTCTTTATTCTAAGTATTGTGTTCGAGTTTATTCTTAGAACAGAAAACGAAAGGGAGTGCAATACCGTCTATAAACCGTGTACGTGTTTTCCGATTTTTTGTTTATGGGAAAGGTGTGGGAAGGGAACCCAGAGCACGCCTTCCGAAATGTCAATTTGACGTGGACTATCTGAAGAGTACACATTCAAAGTGTTTATAGAGTGTTTATTGAATAATTTTCACTGTTCTATTATTAAAAGTGGTGTAATTTTACAAGTAAAGACAATTAACATTTAAAAGACTGTTTTGGTTTAGTTTACTAAGAATCTGAGGTGCTTAATTTGAACATTTTTCGTGATGAAGTGTGCGATATTTTGTTGTAAAAATAATCGGCGCAATTGGTGTGGAAAATAATTTTTCAGGAAAGTTAAATAATGTAATAAGCAATTATACAGCATTTTCTTTGAAATATGTGCAAAAGCTATATAAATAAAAGCTAAATTACCAAAGAATATAAACATTTCTCTTGATGGTGCTCGTTTGTTTACATTTGAGCTTCATCAGAGTTTTGGATCGCCTTGGTGGTTCAGCGACAGCTGACGGAAGTTTTTGCCTAGGGGCTCTAATAAAACTTGAAAAATATTAAAATATTTTTCTACTTTTTGGTATTTTAGGTTTCCAAAAGATAAAGACTTCAGAGAACTCTGGTTAAAATCCACCGGTAGAACTGATTATATACCATCCGATGGTAGTAATATTTGCGAGGACCACTTCGAATGAGTCAAAAATTTACTACTTCCATGGTGAAAACTAACACATTTACACCTTTCAAACACATAAGGAAAATTCGGACACTTTTTGAGCATGGTGCACTTCCTTTCGTTTTCTGTTCTAAGAGTTTATTAGTGCCACCCGCTGTCAAATTGCAATTGAAAATTATGGAGATTATTTATTATAATTATTGGTTGGTTGGGAAAGAGTAAAGATTTTTCGTTTTTTCTCGTTTTTATTATAACAGGACAGTAAAAATAATTAATTAAATATAAAAAATCGCAGCACACAAGCACAATGCCAGTTACTTTTACTCATCTACTTCATTTGTGTTAGTAGTGTCACAGCTGTTCCTGGTCCAAACCAGGGGCAACCGGTGCTAGCACCAAGGGCAAAATGTGGCAAAAACGAACAATCCGAAGTAAAACTCGAGTCTATCACCGCAATCACGAAAATGCATTTGCTTCTTCAAGGCACAAGTGTTAACACCGAAGCAAAATCGAAAACACCCATAATTACGTTTCATAGAGCAGCAAAAGCTGCCAAAACAGTTGTGGTACCAAAAGGCATGGTAAAAAGTCTATTGTACAAAATTTTAGATGGAATTCAATACCTACACACAAATTGGATTTTACTTCGTGGCTTGGTAAGCATAATAAGGTCAAAGTACCAAGAGTGGCCAATTTTCTGCGCTATACATCAGGAACAAATGAATGTGGCATTTGCTAATGAACTGGTCAGTTAATGTTTTAAGTTTTCTGTTTTGTTTTTGAAGGTTCAGCAGTATGTTATTAATATTTGTCTTGTTTCCCATAGATTACTGATTAACTGAATTGAAAGCTCAAAGAACTTATCGATAAATGTTCGGAACTGTATTCAAATTATGATAGACAACGCAATCAAGTCTTAGAAATAAAATATAATAAGAAGAATGACGTATATACTTCAGCCTGGAATACGGAGCCGACATCATGGCCAGTAGAAACAACCGCCACAAAAAGAAATAATTTAGAAACAGCAACCGTACCAATAAATTCGCAAGTGGCGCTAGATGGATTCGTCAAATATCGCGTAATTTACGAATTTAGTGCCCAAAATGCAGACGAAATCTCATCTCGATATAATTATGGGCTGGTTCCCAAAAACTTCTGTAGAAAAAACGGATACACCGGTTAGCGATACACAATTCTCTTGTTATAATACTCAGGATACATTTATAGACAATAACAAAGAATTAAGGTAATAAAGCTTATTCTAAAATTTGAAAGGAAATATGTCCAGTGAAAGCACTGAAGTCACAGCAACGAAAAGACAATACAAGATAATATTCAGCCACCTTCTGAGAGTGTCGCTTACAACGGTGATGTTGAGTACTATTTTGCTGCTTATCCATATGAATCGACTGAAGCTGGTGATCTCAACTTTAGCGAGGGTGAGATGGTATTGGTTTTAAAAAAAGAAGGGGATTGGTGGACCAGGCACGAGAAATGGAATTATCTCATCTAATTATGAACAAAAGGCTGATATTGGGAGCACCGGGAATATTTATTCACAAGAACAATCTAAATTAATGAAATACTTTTTAACAGTATGTAAAGTGAGCCTCTCATAAATAACAAAAGCATTCCCATTTAGGAGACTGTTAACAGTAATGCGCAACAGATAACTGAAGTAAAAACGAAAAAAAAATTTTTCACAAAATAGCTTTGTATGTTTGCTTTATTAAACAAGGAATTACTGATACACTTTATTTCAATTTCATTTAAACAATTTTTTCCCACCTTGATTAAAGAGTTTTTAATTACACTTTATGAGTTATTTGTATCACTTACTTAGTTCTCCAAGCGGAAACTTTGCTTCTGCTGGAAAGTGTGGTCAAGGCAACCGGGCGTTGTACATGTATAGTGATTTGATTTATGTTACAGCAGATGAAAATGAGAGTGGTATCAAAAATAGTCACAAAAATTACTTTAACGGCTTACATCTACACTTTTTAATTGTAAAATCATTAATCAAATAATTTTAATCGACCTGTTGAACTATATCTGCGTAAGAGACTAAATTTCTAGATAATTAAGGCGATCGTGTGTCATAGTAGACATTAAATATGTTTTAATTCCATTCAACACCGATAAAGAATATTCCTCTCAACTATTAGCAATTGGTGCATTGACTCCGATTCTTAATGCAATTTCAATTTATAAATACTTAATACTTATGTAAGGTGGTTTTTAAAATGAGGTTTTTTGCCTAGCGAGGTTGTTAGAGTCGCGGGCAGAGAACTTATTAGGAACCCAAATGCTTTCTTTTAAACTTTAAAAATTGATGACAACTTTTAGAAAAGTACTTACAATTCAACATCTTTCGGAAAACTAAATAAATATTTAAAACTTCCGCAACCAGCAGCACATTTCCTTGTTTGTTTGTTCATTTAAGTACACTATCCACGCGCGAATATAAATAAACTGACAGTTTATTTTCCCGCCAACACTTTTTATTGTAAAAAAGAAAAGGTTAAATGCACTCACACAGATATATTTTAATTCATGCAAATCTTAATTACCCTATAAATTTATTTAAAGCTAAAACTGTTGAATTCTTTTATCAATCGGAAGAAAACCAGTGATAACCTAATCAATTGCAAAAGAAGCCAACTGATTTTCTACCAACTGTTATAAAGCACCACAAATAAGTGTAAAACAATATAATACACTCTTTACCACAATATGTACTTTCACTTTCTTTTCTTAAAACCACTTATTACTTAGATTTTAAAACTTCTTTACAAAATTTCGCCATCCCCAACAAATTTCTGACAGACTAATGTTTATTTACCTTTTTAAGTCAGCCAATTCATATGTATTGAAACAATTTCATTGTCCCTACCTTAGAACATAAAGCTAAACAGCAATGGCAGTAAGCTAGGAAAACGTCGGCATTTTCCTTTCTGTAGAGGTGAGGGTTTTCTATGTGTTTGTAGCCCATGACAGTAGTCAAATTTGAGATAGCGGGGTTGATATATCTTTTGAATAATTAGAAATTGTATTAATTCTAAATTAACTAATATTTATATTTAAATTTTATTATTTAATTACATTTAAAAATGTGCGCAAAGAAGATGAAATTGATTTTCTAATTATAAAAAGATCTAACAGAATTTAGAAAAACAATTAAGAAATGCTTTGAAATTTTCTATAATTTGTGCATTTAAACTGTTCCACCTTCTCTTTTAGCCAAGTGAGCATTGTTATTGAATACAGACAGTGCTCACTTGTTTCCAGGGACCACCACGTGGAGGTTGAGATGGGTGATTTAGATAAATAAGTTAAAATATGATATTAGTATAACTTATGTATCTTTTTGGTCCCCAGCGGTTTGTCTTTTGTATATTGCATTTAAAATTATTTATTGTAAGTACTTATGTATATTATTTGCTATTTGTGGGAAATCTATATTATTTCTAATTTTAAATCGAAAAATATGTTCTGCTCCTTCTGAAAAATTCTCCGCGAGCCGACAGTGACAATAAGGGCAAAGCTATATTTGGCTAGATTACAAATGTAAACAAAGTTCTATAGCCAGGAAAATAGTGAATATTTACTATTATAAGTCACTGTCGCTTGATATAATCATTAAGCAAAGAGATCTTAGAAATTATAATTATACCATATACCTTCCTGAAAAAACATTTTCCTCGCGCTCTTCGGCGATAATTTTTGCAGCAGTACACAGCACACTTCATCACTATATTTGTGATTTATTGTGGAGTTTTACACAAGAAAAGAGCACAATAAGATATCACAAAGTATTTTTACACTTTACTAGGCTATAATTATCAATCGTTAATACTTATCACCTCGGTAAATTCCTGTTTTCATAAAACTTTCACAAGAAAACTTAAACTTTGACACTTCTGAAAATAAAAGCAAAACACTTCGATATGGGGACAGTACCTCAAAACTTTCCCCACTTCCACACTTCTTCATACGTTCAGATACCGATCACACCTACAGCACATATACGCGATACTGCCATTCCTGTTTAGCTTTATGTTCTAAGGTTCCTACATAAAATGCCTGGGTAATGGAAATGTGTTGAGCATAGTTTTACGCCTGGACGGCTGATTTTAGGAATGGGTTGAAAGCTCTTCGGATATTTTACACAAAATGACTGGCCACTGAGAATGGTGTAGTAAAATAAACTGGACAATGCCTGCCAATGGGTTAGTATTGCGCTTCATTTTTGTGTGAGTGCAATTAATGTAACGTCAAATTTTTTGAATGCAGTCGTACTCTTCACATGAATGTAGAAATGGCCTTAAATTTTTCTTTTACTTTTACTCTTACGCCACTAATGGCCACAGGAAGCTTTGAAAACTTTGAAGCTCTACCAACCCTACTTTTCGGAGCTTTGAAGTATTTGCCTCTCTTTCCCATTTTTCTTCTCAATAAGGTGCGTCTACTTTGCCCTTAGAATAAAGAACTAGAGGAAAGGACATCATTCGGAAAAATTTAAGCATTTTGCTATATGTAGTAGAACCCAAGCGATGTGTGCGTTTCAAATTATGCTTGTATACAGGAGGGGCTAACTCATTTTGATAATATTTTAAATTAGGTGTTTTTAAAATATATTCTTATAACACTTTTAATATAATATAAATTTGCCCGAACATATCTTATTAATTTATTAATTAAAAACACTTTGCTTATGCCCCAAATATTTCAGTATTACGGAGACGACTTTGATTTCAAGGCGACATTCGGTACAATTTGACATTTCAGGCGTCATTCCCCCTTAACGCACTCACCACTTGGCCATGAAGCAAAAATGCTTATCACACGTATAGGGTTTTTACTTAAGATGGCCTTTCTTCTCATTCTATATTCTAAGACTTTGCCTTAGTTATTCTTTGCTCTAAGCTTTAAACCAGCGAACTAGAGATTCACGTTTCAGATCGCGCTTTGAAGATCGACTAAGTTTCACTCTAGACAATCGCGATTAATCGTTGATTCTTCTGCAATCGATTTAGGGAGCCCAGAATCGAGGATTTCAGCCAAAAATCAATGAGGCTCAAGCCCAAAATACAATGAGGCTGACACAGCGTATTGGTCGACAAAACTGTCTTTGAAGTATGGCGCTACCGTACTTCTAGATACAATGGCACCAACACTGCAAAGTTGTTAGATAAAGTTCGGCGAAATTCGAAATTTGCTGGCGCCAACAACAACATTAGAGTTTGACATTGCATTTTGAAAGGTAATCTTAACGAGTTAAGTTTGAAAACGAATTTATGAAAATGAATTTTGAGGAGAAATTAATAGATTGATGCGAGAAGTTGGATATATTTATAATAAATAAACATTCACAATACAATTAACTATTTTTAAAGCTCTTTTTTCTATTTATTCTTCCCATTTCTTAATTTCAGATATAAAAGTCACTACTATTTTCCGCAATAATTTCGGTGTCAAACAAGAAATGACAGCGATATGTCGGCGTCATTGTATTATAACACCAACATTTTTACCGACAAAAGTTGCTCATCATAATGTGTCGGCCTCATTTTATTTTGGGCTTTACACAACAAGGAAGTAACTAAAGGGAAGCAAAGATTACTATTACTAGATAAACGGCTTCGAACAAAGTAGTGAACAATTTTTGGTTGCTTTTGTATATTTCCCGTATCGGGCAACCCTGCATTCAGAATTAAAAATTTGTTTTTCGGAGGGTTTGTGGGCAAGAGACACGTATACTTTTCATATATGCATTTACAAATATCAAATGTACTTCGCTCATTAAAAGATCAAAACACATCGACAGTTTACGCACATAAGTAACTCATTCAGTCATGTGATTCACATGAATTCTTTTTATTGGTCAACTTTTTTGGTACATTTTTCTCTTCGACAAGATTTGGCGGTACTTTTTTGACAGGAGTACCAACGCCAAAAGTAAACAAAGTCTACCTTAAGGCAAAAAGTGAATATTTTACAAGTTAATAGTGTGTTTAACACCGCCTGAAATATTCTTATCACACAAGAAAGTTATTTTCTCTACTGTTTTATATAACTTGAATTTTTGCAAAATTGCACTACACACTTCATTGTCACTAATCGTTTAAAACTTGAACTTTTCTGAAATAGTTTTGACACAACACGCAATAGTTTTATATTTTTGTCCTTCGAAATCAATTTAATCCTTACTTCAACATTACAGGACGATAAAATTAGCAGTTTTTCAACCACAACACTCGGTTAAAGAAAAATGTCAAACAAGTGACAACACGAGAAGAAATATGAGAGCAAAAAAACCGTAGAAATCGGCAAACTCATGTACACGGATTTTAAACGCTAGGGCCACTCCATTTAGTTTCTTACTTGTAGAAAGCAACCAAAAATTGTTAAGTAGTTTGTTTGAAGCCGTTTATCTAGTAGAAGTAATCTTTGACACAATGTTAACTTTGCCAACGCCATCTTGATAACTACAGGCCGTAAGGTAGAAATAATGACGTCACACAAAATGGAAATCAAGATGGCGGTAATCCATCGCCATCTATACGACCAAACGAAAAGTTGTTATCTGCTGTTCAAGTGACAGCTTAGAAAAAATCTTATCCAACTTTTCAATATTAGCCGTGTTTTTTTTAATGAGCGGGTCATCAGATCATTAAAAGAACGATTAGGGAAATTTTTAAAATAAAACTGCAGCTCACTTCCCAAGTTACATATTTGTCAGTTTTAGACGTTTTAAGTTTCTATTTTACGCCAAAGATAAAGCCCAAGAAGATATAAAATATTAAATATATTTAAAAGGCATTGAAAAAAATTGTGTTTGTGGATTTAACCAACATTTTAATTTCTTTCGTTATATTGCACATTCACAAAAATGACATTTCTATTGAAATTGAAGTTGGCAGCGTTTTATTTTCAAGGGAAATTTCTTAAATTCCCTTGAGCGGGATAGTGAACTAGATCATGAACTGGTTCAGCAGTTTGTATGGCGAAGATCTATATAGCTCATTAAAAAAACACAGCTATTGCATGCATAATTTATTAATATATGTATCCCCATTTACCAAAAAAATATACTGTAATGTATGTGTGTGCGTGAAGCAACGTGAAGTTGCCGCAGGATGTTCAAGTAGCACGCGCTAGCTGGCAGCACGTCCTAGCTCGCTGGTATGGGGTGTGAGTCCTTGGACATCCGATTCACACATCTACAACAGAATTTTGCGTGCCTGTGGCGAAGAAAGGTTGTGGTAACGAAAGGAAAAATAACGAGAAACAGAAAAATAGAAGGAAGAGCAACAGGTCTGGTGTCACCTGTTACCCTTAGCCGCACTGAACCATCTTGAAATTCGCAAAAACAAGAAACAAACTACCCCCATATGCGATGGTTCAGGCACTTACCCACCACTATTCCTACACCT
This sequence comes from Leptarthrus brevirostris, assembly GCA_964036015.1. Lineage (NCBI taxonomy): Eukaryota > Metazoa > Arthropoda > Insecta > Diptera > Asilidae > Leptarthrus > Leptarthrus brevirostris. Next base: position 48,311,399 of record OZ038373.1, read on the forward strand.
GGCTAAGGTGTAGGCCCAACCTGTAAGGGAAAGCTGAAAGAAATCACATGTAAATTAAATAAAAAACATAAGGAGAGAGTGAGTAGGGATGAAGGAAGCGGGAATAGGAAGAAGCCGTATGAGAGTTCCTGAAATAAAATTATAGAGTTAAAGTATCTGGAACATTTTCATATAATTCATTCACAAAAGAAATAAGAACATAGTTTCCTATAGCGTTAGCATCTAAAACATCATCAGATGGTTCTTACAAATAACAACCAAAAACATTGCTTCCTATACTTAATCTGAATCTTATCGTCCTATCCATACAATTAAGGTCTTTCAGATACGAGTAATAAATAACCCATTTCAGGATCAACTTTTCTAACCAATTTTAAGATTAATTCTTCTATTCCGGGAACAAAAAGCTTTTTGTTGCGCATGTGTTAGGAATGATTACGTTATTACTCGTTTTCCTACTATAACACTAGAAAATCTTATATCTCTATAAAATGTGATAATAATAATAATATTTTAGATTAATAATAATAAACTTTTCTTTGCATTTTATAATTTAACGACTGATTTACTTGTTCGAGTCCTTGCTATCATCTTTCTCTTTTTCATTAATAGGTCTAGTACGTATCTGTTGCATGTTCAAGTTTGGACTAATAGAATTTATCGCTCAACTTAATTTTACTCCTAATTTCATTTTAATCGTAAACAAAAACGCGATTATCTTAAACAAACAAAAAGCATGCTGTACAGAATATTTACTAATTCGTATAATACCTAATTTGTCTGTTGTACACGATTTCTCTCTTGTTTTAATTCTTTGGGTTTAAATCTCTTATAACGCTTGCTATAATTTTTGTAAATTAAACATTAAGCTAAATTAAAGTAGTTAAATAATATTATTAATGAGTATTTCGCCTATTACAAAGGTTTGTTTGTCTTATGTACATCAATGACTAAAGCATTCTTTCATTTTGTCAATTTCTATGAGATTTTTCATGTACTCTAAAAAGCACTAAAGTGCGCGCACAGTCAATCGAAATTGATCTATATATGTCGACAAGCATGCGAAAGATCCATTCAAATTCTCATAAGAGGTCTAGCGTTATCTTATTACCAATGGATATGAACTCCGAAGAAAAGTATCAATTATAAAAAAAAATCTTTGGCTTTATAATTTATAGAACTCTACTGGAAGTACACTTGTGCTACAATTATTGATTTACTTAAGTATTTCATAGATTAAGTTAAAGCATGGAAGTCTTTCGTAATGCTGTTTTATAAAAAAACTATTCATATTAAAATCGGGCTGTGTACATCACAATTGTTGACGTAAATCACGGTCAGACTGCTACCGGCAGCAATTTGTAACAAACCTTAGTTTCAGTACTCAAAAATTTAAGAAAATAACTTTAAATATTTGTGCAAACCTATTTATGTAACATCATCAGCGAGCTCCAATGTTAAACTGATTAAATTGCGTGCTACTCTTTCATTAATGTAATAGGACTTACTTGGCTGAATTTTGCTTTAATATTATCCTGGTGATAAAGAAAGACTGCTGTTCTACGTGCGCCTCACTTACTAATTGCTTCTTCATCTTACTGCTACAAAACCGGAAGAAATTCTTTAGAAGAAGAAGATAGCAATTCTGTCCACCATTCATTCGTGTTATTCCTCAAGAAGCCTACAGGTGACAGCAAGAATTAGGTAAAGTTTCACTTTGAATTTTATTCCTAACTTATCTGATCCATCCGGATTCGGATAAGTTATTAACGTATTCAAATTAACATTTCTTGTCACTAGAAGTAAAGTGGCCCCGCATTTGCCAAATTCTCGAGCCCCAGAAAATCCTCCAGTCAAGGCCACATTTTGTTTGCTGGCAACAGCCATAAACTGTAATAGATTGAGGAGTGCTGGTGCGCTGTACAATTTTTTTAAACACCGTCACGTATCGGGGAAAATAAGTATCTCCAGAATTCTGAACAACTTCCCACATCAGTGCAACGACGGGTTATACATCTAAATCTACCTTGGCACGGATCAAAGAGATAGACAAAACAGGCGTTGGAGGGAACCAATCGGGTAAACATTTTAAATTTGCAGAGGAGGAATCAGTATTTAATTTCTCTTCCTCGGTTGTAGGGAAGTGTAACCAGGCAATGAGCACCCAAAAACTCAGACGAAGGGGCTGCTCCCCAGCTGCCTGACGCTCAAACAAGCAGTCCGCATCTTACCAGCAAACGCCTTGCCACATAACAGGCGCCCCATCCCACAGTTATGTCAGGAGTTAGCAACCTCTCCAAATTCAGTTCCCTCCAAGAAGTGTATCGGTTGGTCCCGAAACAGCCGAGAGTAGTTTTATTGTCAAATTTGCGAAAATTTTTATCAGCAAGGAATCGATAAGCTGCAGTGTACCTAGATTCCTCCTTGTTTGTTTTTTTTTTAAGAAGGTCACTAGCTACTATGGAAAGGTCAGATACTTTGATATATTGAAACATTAGTTGTAAAAAGGGAGTAAAACGAGAGTTAATGTTAAAAATTAATTTAAGGTTAGTCTTTCATTCAGTGAAACAGCCAATTCATATGATCACTATGATTATTAGTGTACGTTAAATTACATGGAAAGAAAAATTTGGTTTAGTTGCATCAACAGTGAGTGACAGTGAAGTAGGCAATTGCACTGCTTTCCTTATGTTCTTGATATGACCGTGTAATCATTTAAGGTTTTATTATTGGACATCCTCTTAAAGGTTAATTTCTGTTTTAGTATGATCCTTACTTGAAATTGTAAAACATAACATTAATAATAATAGTAATTGCCTTGCCAGGCGCCATCATAACAAACGAAATAAGAAGAAAACTCGATATATATAGACATTGTCTGGTCGATAGATTTCATTGGTACAAATTCGTAATTTTCCGACTGGATAAATTGTTTGGGTCATTAAGAAAACACGGTCGTAAATGGAGAGTGTTTGAGTTGGATTCAAAGGTATTGTTTTGGTGTTGCTAAGCTAATTAGTATATATATAGTTGAGTGAACTATTATTTCGGAAATTGTATTAGAACGAATTCCCTAGTTTTTAGACGTTTAGTTTTACATAAGGAGAGAAATCACGGTATTGCGGATTAATATTTCGATCGGACTAATATCAATTATAATTGGATCTTTGTATTGTATCAGAGTAACAAAAAAGCTTTTTTGTTCCTGGAGATAGCCAAATATATCATTTCACTATTGCAAAGGACTACGAAGTCATATCGGTGTGTAGAAATACAAAACAAAGAAAAAAATATATATTGTTGTTTTTATAGTGATATTGATCACGTAAGTTAGCTATTCGAATCACAAAGCGATGTCCAGTTTTTTTTATTTGTTATTGGGTAAATTACTTGATTGTTAGAGAAACCCTTAAAGTTAGGAAGTTTAAGCAAAGTTAATTACCTTCTTATTATATAGGATAATAATAGAGGATTTATATTTACCACTTAAACAAACCATATTCGATGATTAAAATTTTTGATTGTTGGTAGCTATAGTGTAGTAGATTAAGTAGGAATAATTGTATGGATAAAATTTTTGTTTGAAATTATATTATAGATGAAAATTAAGTCTTTAACTCAATAGTTTTTTTGTTTCAGGATCCCTCAAAGCTTCTTCCTCCTCTCGGCTCCCCGCATCCCTTCCCCCACTATCCCTATGTGATTAATTTAAATTTTTGTTTGTTTCAGCTTCCTTTTTTTTAGGTTTGGCCTGTACCCTAGCCTGGTACAGGAATGGCGTGGGTTAGTAACCTGAACTATCGCTATGGGGGTAATCTTTCTTTTGTTTGTATGTTCAAGATAGTTCAGGGCGGCTAGGAACAACTGGTGACACCAGACGTGTTGTTCCTCCTTCAAGTTCCGTTTTCTCGTTTTTTTCTTCTTTTGTGGTAGACCTGAAGAAAGGATACCACAAGCTTTCTTCGCCACAGGCACGCGAACTTCAGTTTGCGATGTGTGTCTTGGTATGGCTAGTGGAAGCACTCAGTTAGCTTGTCTAGGTTCAGGATAGCTCCAGCTCCACAGGCAGGACAGACGTTGTGGGAATTGGGAACCTCCTCAAGGTTCTCACCTCGCATTTGTTTTTTTTTTTTTGAAAAAAATATTTCTTTTCCCTCCTTCCTTAAATTTTTATATATTCCTTGGTGAATACCATAAATTCCATTGGTTATTTTTAAACCCCTTCTTTTTTCTCTTTTTATTTTTCTTGATTTTTTTCTGTTTTTGAATTCTCTTTTTTGTTTGATTCCTTTCCTCCTTTCCCTCATACCCTTTTCCCATCCTAGTGAGATAGGAGAAGAAGCCTCTGGGGGATACCTGAAATTATTTTGGTTGATTTTTTTTTTCAAATTAATTTTTTTGAATTCTGATTCTGACTTGATTAAGTTTTAGGCAGTTTTGCTAATGTTTTTTTTGAATTTTATTCTTACACTTAAATTAGTATTTTTGACTTATCATAGCCCTAAATTTTGTTGTCCTTTTTTTCTCGCTGATTTCCTTTTTGCTACCTGCAAACTTAAGTTTGAGCGGCTACCTTTTCGTTTGATTTTTTTTGTTTGCCGCGCTCAAACTTGATTTTGTGCTGCGACTTTTTTTTTTTATTTTTTTTCTGTCATCGACCTTGATTTCGTGCTACGACCTTCGGAGTTGTATCTCCCGCACCTTTGGCTGAGACCTTCTGTCTCAAATTCATTTAATTCCCTTTTTTTTAAAGAAATCGTTAGGAGTTGGACTCCCGTATAAATTGCGAGACCTTCCGCCTCTCTAAACTTTCTGTAGAAACGGTTACAGGTCGACTTTAGCTCATTGCGCACGCTTTCATTTAAGGCCAACGTTTGCATAATGTTTCGTTCTCCGGTTGGGAAGCCCGTGGCTGAACCCGAGGACCGAGGAGCAAGACCAAAACAGGCTCAAGCCCCCTCTACACCACCCAGAACGAGAAGTAAGGCGAAACAGGCTCTCCGATCAACCTGTAGATCGCGTCCAGCAGATCTTTAGGTCGAGTTAGTCCCTAGATGGAGCTTGGGCTTTCCTTCCCACAGAGCGGACTCAGCCGTTAGAGGACCGCAGACGGCTTGAAATTACTTCTCTTCCAGTAGTAGGCCAATCCATCGCAGAGCAGTTGCGAAGGCCTGAAGAAGGGAGTCAGCTTCGACTTTCCCCTCGGGCAATAACACCCCATCACCGCCAAGAGCCTGCAATAGTCACTGCAGACCAGCTGACCACCCAGATGTCTAATCTGAAGTCAGAAATATTGGGCTTGTTGAGGACAAACTTGGCTCAGTCCCTACTGGATAGATCGGGTATGGCTATCAGCCCTACCGAGGCTTACAACGTCTACACAGCCCCTTCCAGAAGTACAGTGCAGCCCTCGGCTTTCAAGTACGACTCTCCTCAACCACCCCAAGCTAGACAGAGGTCCGGTCCTAGAGCTGTTGCTTATCAGCCTCGACGCCCCTCCATCATGGCGTCTTGGGGAATTCAGTTCTCTGGTCGTATCCCTGCCTTTACTGTTGAAGACTTTTTGTTTCGCATCGAGCGACTAGCTTTCAGTGCCCGCGTGTCCGAAGACGAGCTTTGTTGTAATATCCATATCCTATTAAAGGACGAGGCCGAGCAATGGTTCTGGAACCATTTCTGTCGCGCCTCTCCGGACTTTGACTGGGTACTATTCAGAGATCGCATCAGACAAGAGTTCGGCTCTGCCGAAACGGACTTGGACCTGATGCGGTCTCTGATGGAACTCCGCCAGAGTTCGGAGAGTTGCGACAGATACCTCCGCAAAGCCCGGTCGATTGTGGGACACATGAAGGCATCAGCACCGGAAGTCGATCTAGTCCAGATTGTCAGGGACAATCTGCATCCCCGTATCTGTCAGCAATTCTCGACGGCTACAGTAAGATCCATGGAGCAACTGCAGAACTTATGCCGTATGGCTGAACGCTGGCTTCACCGACGCGAGTTACATAGACGCTCAACCAGATCGGACGTACACGAACTTAATTTTGACATAGCTCAGGAGGCTGAGAATCCCTCTGACTTCCCTGTGACGGGAATGAAAGAAGTGAGGCGCACCCCAGACGTGGCAAGTCGTGTGGCTTGTAGGAACTGTGGCGTTGCGGGACGCTCCTTCCACTCTGTTCGTGATACTTACACCTGCACTTCTCACCCCAGTGGTCATCATGGTGTGGAAGAAGTGAGGCGCACCCTTGAAGCTGCCGGTCGCATGAGTTGTTGGAACTGTGGCGTAGTGGGACACTCGTTCCATTCCTGCCCCAGTGAGACCAGGAGACTCTTTTGCTACACCTGTGGTCAACCAGGAGTAGTGTCACCTAAGTGCTCCAGGTGTAACCCGGAAAACGCCAGGGCGAGCGGTCGAAACAGGGGACCCCACTCGCCGAAAATAATGATCAGCAAAGCGACTTCAACAACCCCCTGATTCCCCCTGCTAAAACACAATCAACACAGACTGATCCAACGCATCGAGAATGCGGGACACAGACAGATCCCTTTTGCCTCATGCGAGGAATGTCCTTGCATGAGAGGCAACTTAATTATGACGTCGTAAGGGCTCGTATCTTTGCTGAGGAAATGAGGCTTCCTCTCAGCCGAAAACGACGACGATGGAAGATATTTAGAGAGAGAAAACGCGTAATGAAAAAGTCTCGACAGTCGTTGGTCTCGACTGTTATCACTAGCCAAGACGACGGCCGTCCTTATGTAAAAGTCGAAATAGGCAACGAGTCCATCTTAGGTTTGCTCGATAGCGGTGCCAGCGTGAGTTGCTTAGGACAAGGAGCCCTAGAATTTGTCCAGCGCTCAGGTTTAAAACTCTCCGCATTGTCAGCCTCAGTTCGTACCGCCGACGGTACTAGCCAGTCCGTCCCCGGCACAGTCAGAACTGCTATAACCTATCGCGAACAGACCAAAATTCTTACCTTGTTCGTTGTTCCTGGCCTCAGCCAACAATTATATCTAGGCGTCGACTTCTGGCGAGCATTTCAATTAGCACCAAACATCATCTCCTCTCTCGATGGACAGCCTTCTTCTTCGGTTGAGACGAATTTTCACTCCTTGAGGAATCCTGACAGAACAAAACTCGACACAGTCATTGCACAATTCCCTTCGTTTACCGCTCTAGGGAAAGACCCACCTAGAAGAGCATGTCATTGACACCGGCGATGCTTTGCCAATAAAACAGAAGCACTATCCCATCTCTCCAGCAATCCAAAAGCTGATGTACGAAGAACTGGACCGTATGTTGGAGTTAGGGGTAATTGAAGAGTCAAACAGTCCCTGGAATTCCCCAGTGGTACTAGTACGTAAACCTGGAAAGGTCAGGCTCTGTTTGGACTCTCGCAAGGTGAACCTAGTCACCAAAAACGACGCCTACCCCTTACCCCACATCGACGGATTGCTCGGACGACTGCAGGATACTCACTTCATTTCTTCCAATTCACCGTCATGCCTTTTGGGTTGTGTAATGCCACGCAACGTATGTGTCGATTAATGGACAAAATTATTTCTGGTCGGTTGCGCGAACACGTTTTTGTGTACTTGGACGATTTATTAGTCGTATCATCTGACTTTGATTCCCACCTTATAACCTTACGTGAAGTAGCTGATTGTCTGCGCAATGCTAAATTGACGATTAACGTCGAGAAAAGCCGCTTTTGCGTTAAGCAGGTCTGCTACTGGGGTTTCATGATTCCCTATACCCCGCTCTGCTAAACAAATCAGTAGAAGAGCAAGAGTTTCTCCTGGACAGAAGAAGCGCAGCAGGCTTTTCAAAATCTTAAACAAGCTATGTGCAGTGCACCGATTCTGACAACACCTGACTTCTCCAAAAAATTTTATATTCAATGTGATGGTAGTACCTCTGTTGTAGGCAGTGTACTTTTTCAAGTCGATGAGTCAGGCGCTAAAAGACCCATTGCTTACATGTCGAAAAAGCTCAACCCAGCACAGCGCAACTATAGCATTACTGAGTTGGAATGCTATGCGGCAGTGCTGAATGTGAAAAATTCAGAGCTTATGTTGAAGGACATCCATTTACCATCATCACGGATCATGCTAGTCTGAAGTGGCTGATGAGTCACTCGGATCTCTCCGGACGACTGGCTCGATGGAGTTTAAAGCTGCAGGCTTTTGACTTCCTGATCGAGCATCGCAAGGGTTCGCAGAACGTGGTCCCAGACACTCTGTCTCGAGCACACACTGAAACGGCAGAGGAGTTGAAAGTAAGTGCAGTTGATGTAGACTTAAACTCGCCATACTTCTCCATGGAAGAGTATGAGCAGTTGAAATCGGCTGTACTTGCTAACCCAACACAACTCCCTGATCTGTGTGTCTCGGACGGGTACGTTTATAAGAGGACTCAACTCCGATGCGGTGACTTGATCCAGGAGGACTTAGCCTGGAAGAAAGAAAGGTTTAATCCGTGAGGCTCATGAGTCACCTCAGTCATCGCATGGTGGCTTTCACAAAACTCTATCCAGGCTCCGCGAAAAATATTACTGGCCCTGCATGGTAACCCATGTACGTGCATACGTAACTAGCTGTCAGGTTTGCAAAGAGACAAAAGCGCCGAACACTTTACTGCGACCACCAATGGGCAAGCCTATGGAAGCACAACGTCCATTTCAATTCTTGTATGGAGATTTTCTTGGTCCTTACCCTCGCACCGTCCGAGGTAATACTGTCATATTTGTTGTATTAGATGCCTTCACCAAATTCGTCCTGATCAAGCCCATGCGAGCAGAGCGAGCAGGCTTAGTATGTCGCTCGAGGAAGATGTCTTCTCTATTTTTGGGGTACCTGAAACCATCTTCTCCGACAATGGCCGGCAGTTTGTTTCTACTATTTTTAAAAAACTGCTGAACGAATATAGCATAAAGCACGTTAAGACTGCCAAGTACTCGCCGCACCCTAATGCTTCTGAACGTGTGAACAGGTCCATATTAGCAGCCATTCGAGCCTACCTGCAAGACGACCATAGTTCATGGGACTTACATATTCCAGCCATCGGAAGTGCTCTTCGCTCTTCAGTACACCAGTCAACTGGCGTCAATCCATACTATGCTCTGTTTGGCCATCACATGGTCCTGCATGGCTCCTTTTATCCATTACTGCGACAACTGGACCAGTTGAAGTCTGGCGATATAGCAGTCTTGCCCGCTACTGATCGACTCCAGTTAGTCCGCTCACGCATGCGAGAACACCTACAGAGCGCTCATGAAAAGCACGAAAAGGCCTACAATACGCGCTGTCGTGACGTCACGTACACCCTGGTCAGGAAGTGTACTGTAGAGTATTCGTACAAAGCGACATGCCGATGGGCTTTAGCGCTAAGCTGGCTAATAAGTTTGCCAAGGCCAGAATAGTTAAGCGCGTGGGACAGAGTTTATATCAACTGGAGGACATGCAAGGCAAGTCCTCGGAAACATTCCATGCCAAAGACATCAGGCAGTGAAAGTCATCCAATAGTATACAGTTTAATTTCATTAGTCCGTCCGTCCACTCTTATCTAGTCCGACATTTTTTTGTTAGTCCGTCCGTCCGCGTCCTAGACAGGAATGCCCGGCTAGCTCAGTCGGTAGAGCATGAGACTTACTCTCGGGGTCGTGGTCGTGCCACACGTTGTTTTAAGAAGGCCGTGAGGAAGATCTGAACTCTCCAGCTTCTCATTAGAGCTTGGAGGGGAATGATCGGAATCTCTGCTTGAGGTGGAAGTTACCGGCTATCCTTCTTCCTCTCATCGGCAGCGTGGCAGGGAATGAAGTTGTACCGGAAACTGCCACGCCAGACCCTGGGGTGGTCCTGTACCGCCGCAGAGCCCAGGCAGACCCTGTCTCACTGTCTTCAGCTCCTCTCTCATCGGATCGCCAGAGCTACAGGCCTTGAGAGAAAGACCTGCGTTGTAATGTGAGACTGGTGATATCTCATAATCAGCCAGTGCCATCTAGTGTTACTATCACGAGTTACATGTAGACGTGCCCTATAACTTAAAACTTGCTTCTTCATCTTACTTCTACAAAACCGGAAGAAATTCTTTAGAAGAAGAAGATAGCAATTCTGTCCACCATTCATTCGTGTTATTCCTCAAGAAGCCTACAGGTGACAGCAAGAATTAGGTAAAGTTTCACTTTGAATTTTATTCCTAACTTATCTGATCCATCCGGATTCGGATAAGTTATTAACGTATTCAAATTAACATTTCTTGTCACTAGAAGTAAAGTGGCCCCGCATTTGCCAAATTCTCGAGCCCCAGAAAATCCTCCAGTCAAGGCCACATTTTGTTTGCTGGCAACAGCCATAAACTGTAATAGATTGAGGAGTGCTGGTGCGCTGTACAATTTTTTTAAACACCGTCACGTATCGGGGAAAATAAGTATCTCCAGAATTCTGAACAACTTCCCACATCAGTGCAACGACGGGTTATAAATCTAAATCTACCTTGGCACGGATCAAAGAGATAGACAAAACAGGCGTTGGAGGGAACCAATCGGGTAAACATTTTAAATTTGCAGAGGAGGAATCAGTATTTAATTTCTCTTCCTCGGTTGTAGGGAAGTGTAACCAGGCAATGAGCACCCAAAAACTCAGACGAAGGGGCTGCTCCCCAGCTGCCTGACGCTCAAACAAGCAGTCCGCATCTTACCAGCAAACGCCTTGCCACATAACAGGCGCCCCATCCCACAGTTATGTCAGGAGTTAGCAACCTCTCCAAATTCAGTTCCCTCCAAGAAGTGTATCGGTTGGTCCCGAAACAGCCGAGAGTAGTTTTATTGTCAAATTTGCGAAAATTTTTATCAGCAAGGAATCGATAAGCTGCAGTGTACCTAGATTCCTCCTTGTTTGTTTTTTTTTTAAGAAGGTCACTAGCTACTATGGAAAGGTCAGATACTTTGATATATTGAAACATTAGTTGTAAAAAGGGAGTAAAACGAGAGTTAATGTTAAAAATTAATTTAAGGTTAGTCTTTCATTCAGTGAAACAGCCAATTCATATGATCACTATGATTATTAGTGTACGTTAAATTACATGGAAAGAAAAATTTGGTTTAGTTGCATCAACAGTGAGTGACAGTGAAGTAGGCAATTGCACTGCTTTCCTTATGTTCTTGATATGACCGTGTAATCATTTAAGGTTTTATTATTGGACATCCTCTTAAAGGTTAATTTCTGTTTTAGTATGATCCTTACTTGAAATTGTAAAACATAACATTAATAATAATAGTAATTGCCTTGCCAGGCGCCATCATAACAAACGAAATAAGAAGAAAACTCGATATATATAGACATTGTCTGGTCGATAGATTTCATTGGTACAAATTCGTAATTTTCCGACTGGATAAATTGTTTGGGTCATTAAGAAAACACGGTCGTAAATGGAGAGTGTTTGAGTTGGATTCAAAGGTATTGTTTTGGTGTTGCTAAGCTAATTAGTATATATATAGTTGAGTGAACTATTATTTCGGAAATTGTATTAGAACGAATTCCCTAGTTTTTAGACGTTTAGTTTTACATAAGGAGAGAAATCACGGTATTGCGGATTAATATTTCGATCGGACTAATATCAATTATAATTGGATCTTTGTATTGTATCAGAGTAACAAAAAAGCTTTTTTGTTCCTGGAGATAGCCAAATATATCATTTCACTATTGCAAAGGACTACGAAGTCATATCGGTGTGTAGAAATACAAAACAAAGAAAAAAATATATATTGTTGTTTTTATAGTGATATTGATCACGTAAGTTAGCTATTCGAATCACAAAGCGATGTCCAGTTTTTTTTATTTGTTATTGGGTAAATTACTTGATTGTTAGAGAAGCCCTTAAAGTTAGGAAGTTTAAGCAAAGTTAATTACCTTCTTATTATATAGGATAATAATAGAGGATTTATATTTACCACTTAAACAAACCATATTCGATGATTAAAATTTTTGATTGTTGGTAGCTATAGTGTAGTAGATTAAGTAGGAATAATTGTATGGATAAAATTTTTGTTTGAAATTATATTATAGATGAATATTAAGTCTTTAACTCAATAGTTTTTTTGTTTCAGGATCCCTCAAAGCTTCTTCCTCCTCTCGGCTCCCCGCATCCCTTCCCCCACTATCCCTATGTGATTAATTTAAATTTTTGTTTGTTTCAGCTTCCTTTTTTTTAGGTTTGGCCTGTACCCTAGCCTGGTACAGGAATGGCGTGGGTTAGTAACCTGAACTATCGCTATGGGGGTAATCTTTCTTTTGTTTGTATGTTCAAGATAGTTCAGGGCGGCTAGGAACAACTGGTGACACCAGACCTGTTGTTCCTCCTTCAAGTTCCGTTTTCTCGTTTTTTTTTCTTTTGTGGTAGACCTGAAGAAAGGATACCACAACCTTAGAATATAGAACAAGAGGAAGTGCCCTTGCCTGTATGTGTAATCGTACGTGTTTAAGCATTTTTCTTACTGGCACGGTGAGGAACGGGATGTGCAGGGTTGTCGCCTGAGATTGACAGATGGCAAATTGAAATAGTTCGGTCGAAATTATTCGCGATATTATTCGAAATATAAAGTAATTAGTGAAAAGTATTATTAAAATCAAGACTATATTATTAGAGTGATTTGTTTTTAAGAAGTTTGAGACAGTTTATACACTTTAAAAAACAGATTTTTAAAATGAAGTGTGCAGTGCATTGTTGCAAAAATAATCGACGGCGGACTCGTGGAATATCTTTTTTCAGGCAAGCAACTAGCATAAATATGTTTATTAACATGTTTAATTTCAGATTAAATCATTAAAATTCCTAAGCCAAAAAAGGGTAACAAAGAAAATCAAAGTTTCTGTCCCCATTCTCAGTTTGTTTACATTCAGATGAATCAGAATTTTTGTGTCGCCTGAGATCCGCAGTGGCGGTCAGCCAAAATGTAGTTAAATTTCAAAACTTATGTTTGCCCCGTCAAGCGCAAGTCCGTTTTTTTACTACTGCTATGGAGAAAACTACCTCAAAGATACACTTCTAACACATGAAGATAAATGCTTAACTTTTCTGAGCGATGTGCACTTCCTCTAGTTATATATTCTAAGGTGTAATGTCAAAATTAAACGTTGTGCTGTCAAATGAACGAATTTCTGTCACTTTTCTGTTTACTTGACGCGATAAAATTGTTGACCGATTTAAAAGTTCTGATTAAATGAATTTGGTATAATACATATCATTAAAAAATTTATATTGTTGAAGTGAAAGAAGATTTATATACACTTTAACTGAAATTATTAATTAAATAACCAAGGTTTTAGTGAAAACTTATTGTGAAGTGCATAGTGGAATTTTGTCCAAATAACACCCTGTGTCGACTATCTGGAATATTCTATCACACCTAAGACAAGCTTCTATTAATCGTATTTACGTAAAAATGAAACTTTGTTTACATTTCATTTAGAAATCACCAGCTGTTCTGCGAATATTCTGCACTGGTGGATGGAGAAAAGTTTATCTGGCAGGGGTTTCCGAAAATTTTTATTATATCAATATTTATAGATTTTTTGATCGTTAAATTCTATATTTATGTAACTATGAATTATGCAGTTAATAAAATAAAAATATTGACATTGATTAGTTTTCTTGTACTTTAGATTCCCAAAATATGTAGTTTTACGCCAAAAGTGGCTTAAAGTTCTTGGAACAAGATTTTCAAAACGAAGACTTATTTCAACGAGCGCTGAACATTTTCAATAACTGGAAATGCTTTTTTCAGTAGCAAAAGTCCTTGGAATCTAACTTTCAGTAGCAAAAGTTCTTGGAAGTTAGATTTTCATACTAGAAAGGAGAAAGTGATTTGTTCAGAGCATTTTTAAATCAAAACCTATTTCAGCTCAACGAATGAGGCTGGGAAGTGATAATCTTTTCTGAAGAAATCCACACAAATTAAATGTGAGGGAAAACATTGTAATCATTGAGCCATTGGGCGAATTAAATTCATCAAATTTAATTGAAGTCGTAATATTAGGCAATTTTTATAGCTTGATATTTTATTCCAAAATCGGTATACTGATTATTCTTTTAAATAATGCTGAGATTGAGAAGCCGAACTTCCAATTTTATATGGTAAAATTTGTATTTACATTTTCTTTATTTCAACGTGTCGTTGTTTAAAAAACGCGCCAAGAACCCTCTCAAGTAAAATAATTTTGCGCCACCTGCAATGCCGTTTTACTTAGTGTGGGAAAGATTATTGTACACTATTAAACTTGCCACGATTTTTCGAGTTTAGGGCATCTTCATTACTTTCTTCCTCGTAGGTTTTAGTCGAGCTGTCAGAAGAAGGCAAACTTCAAAGTTGTGAAAGTTACCCTTAGAACATAAAGCTAAACAGGAATGGCAGTAAGCCAGAAAAACGTCGGCATTTTCCTTTCTGTAGAGGTGAGGGTTTTCTATGTGTTTGAAGCCCATGACAGTAGTCAAATTTGAGATTTTTTGAAGCGGGGTTGATATATCTTTTGAATAATTACAAATTGTATTAAATCAAAATTAATAAATATTTATTTTCAAAATTGTATTATTAAATTACATTTAAAAATGTGCGCAAAGATGAAATTGATTTTCTAATTATAATAAGATCTAACACAATTTAGAAAAACAGTTGCGAAATGCTTTGAAATTTTCAATAATTTATGCATTTAAACTGTTCCACCTTCTCTTTTAGCCAAGTGAGCATTGTTATTGAATACAGACAGTGCTCACTTGTTTCCAGGGACCACCACGTGGAGGTTGAGATAGGTGATTTAGATAAATAAGTTAAAATATGATATTATAACTTGTATCTTTTTTGGTCCCCAGTGGTTTGTCTTTTGTCAATTGCACTTAAAATTATTTATTGTAAGTACTTATGTAAATTATTTGCTATTTTCGGGAAATCTATATAATTATACATAAAATATTTTTAGTTTTAAATCGAAAAATATGTTCTGACCCCTTCTGAAAAATTGTTCGCGAGCCGACAGTGACAATAAGGGCAAAGCTATATTTGGCTAGATTACAAATGTAAACAAAATTCTATAGCCAGGAAAATAGTGAATATTTACTATTATTAGTCACTGTCGCTGAATATAATCGCAGTAATTTAAGCAAAGAGACCTTAGAGATTGTATTATAACATATACTTTCCTGAAAACAGATTTTCCTCGCGCTCTCCGGCGATAATGTTTGCAGCAGTACACAGCACACTTCATCACTAAATTTGTGATTTTTTGTGGAGTTTTACACAATAAAAGGACACAATAAGATATCACAAGGTATTTTTACACTTTTTACACTAGGCTATAATTAGCAATCGTTATGTAATGTATGTGTGTGCGTATGAGCAACGTGAAGTTGCCGCAGGATGTTCAAGTGGCACGCGCTAGCTGGCAGCACGTCCTAGCTCGCCGGTATGGGGTGTGAGTCCTTGAACATCCGATTCACACATTTACAACTGAATTTCGCGTGCCTGTGGCGAGAGAAGGTTGTGGACTCCTTCTCTCAGGTTTGCCACTAATAAAAAAAACGAACAAGAAAACAGAAAACAGAAGGAAGAGCAACAGGTCTGGTGTCACCTGTTACCCTTAGCCGCACTGAACCATCTTGAATTTAACAAAAACAAGAAAAAGACTACCCCCATATGCGATGGTTCAGGCACTGACCCACCACTATGCCTACACCTGGCTAAGGTGTAGGCCCAACCTGTAAAGAGTGCTGAAATAAAGAAAACAAAAGAAATAAAATAAAATTAAAATAAAAACATGAGGAAGGAGGGAGAGGGGATGAGGAAAGGACACAAGACAAGGAGAAGAAGCTTCATTGGGTTTGCTGAAATCAAACTAATTCATGATTATGACGCCCATATAAAAATGTGTATTATTAATTCCACAAAAAAGTCTATATCTAACAAATTTCATTACACGTACAAAATAGTAATGCTTTAAAGATTAAAGTTTATTAACTTTTCTGCTACAATAAAATTCTAGTTTTAATTCTGTAGTCATGTACACATATAACTAATTGCCTTATAATACTATGCGCAATGACAAATTTAATTCTTACTTAAAATTTAGGGAATTCAATACTAAACGGATGTTGAAATAAACTGATGCTTTCATATATGGAGACATTCTGAACCTATATTATTTTAATCGTACTTATAGATATCAAGCAAAAAAAAAAGTCAAGTCGTTGGGCATACAAGATGTGACTATAAATATAACAGGTAAATGAAAACATGACGGAACTAATAGGTGATTAGAATCCCGGTCATTAAGAATTGCGGAGTACTCATCGCGTCTCGTTTCTGAGAAAAATGTGCACACTTGTATCGAAAATTACGAATTCACTAAAAAAAAAATATATATACAAATCTTTCTTGGTGCGGTTTTACGGCGAATCAGCAATACAAGCATGCATTCTACATTGCTTATAGTCTCTTTATACTCAAGGTTCTATAGTTTTAATTTCAATTTTCTGATTCTCAGATTGAAAATGACTTTTATATATATAGGAGGCCAACTAAAGTTTTTACCTTTCTTTCTTTTGACCGGTGATATGTAAACAAAAGGATGTCAACCGAAACAAGGTTAACTATACTTTATCAAGCTGCCCGAAATTAATAATAATAATAATAATCCAAAATTAAAGCGACACATTAAAACACAACTGAATTGCATTAACAAGAGAAAAATTTTTTTTAGTAATAGAGGTGATATCTAACTAAAGCATGTTCCGTCAGCCATCTATTAAACGACAGATAAACTTATTATGAACACTGGCTGGACGACTGAAACTGTGACTACCTAGTAGTATAAAGGAAGGAAAATGAAACAACTGTAGTGACCATATCGTAATCCTACGGCTACAAAAATCCTGACGCCTATGCCTGAAGGGCTTGTTAAAGTATACTGATTTTATATAAAAACTGAAAAACCGAAACTGAAAATGTTCTTATGATGCTTAAAAGCAATTCTACTACATACGTGATAAACAAGATCAGCCAAGGCTGCACCATCCGCTAAAACTGTCTAAACTACCTTTGGAACTACGTCTTGTCAAGAATTGACCTTAAATTTCTATCACTCACGCTTGTCCGGATTTATCAATTATTTGCTGCTGAAGGAATGCTGCACCCAGCCAAAGAGCTTCGCTTACGATCGGATGTCAGATAAGACAAGTTTGACAATCCTTGTGTGCCGCGAAGGAAGTGCTGGCTAAGCCTACATGT
Source organism: Leptarthrus brevirostris (assembly GCA_964036015.1). Classification (NCBI taxonomy): domain Eukaryota; kingdom Metazoa; phylum Arthropoda; class Insecta; order Diptera; family Asilidae; genus Leptarthrus; species Leptarthrus brevirostris. The sequence continues at coordinate 48,328,675 of OZ038373.1, forward strand.
CCAGAAATATGGGTCCTGAAGTTCCCGTGCTTTTCTTCTCATGTGATTATCAGCAGACTGAAAGGGGCCCAATATAACAATTTGCACCGCAGGGCATTTGTTATGGGTGTGATGGCTGTGCCTTTTTTTCCTTTTTATTGTTTACTTTTCTCATAATCTGAGTTCGAGAATCTTTAACTGGGAGGAAATTGTTAGTGTCCTTCGCTAGCGAATATGAATACAATTTTTACCTGATAATCTGAGTTCGAGAATCTTTAACTGGGAGGAAATGGCTGTAAAGGTAGCAGCACTGCTCCAAACGATAGGAAAGCGTCTATGTATAATTTAACTCATCCACCTATAGGTGGGAGCGTTGACAGATTGCGTGCACTTTACAGGGCAGGGATTGAGGGAAGATCGCGGCCCAATCTGTGATGACAAACTTGTGTCTTTTCCTGTCCTGAACTAAATTTTATCGTGTTATTTCTTTTTTTCCTGGCAGAAAAGTAGAGTTAACTGGGCTCGACCCAGTGTCGGGACTGCGATTTTGCAGTGAATCACGCCCTAACTCTTATTGCCGCTGTAACCTTTTTCTTGGGTTAGGTTAATTTTAATAAAAATTTTCCACAAATGTCGATTGGTGCTGAGCAATTCCGGTCCTACGAGAAACAATTTCTTACTAGGAACTTTCTTTGACCCAGGATGGCTCAAATAATTACCGAAATAATTTGAAAGAAAAAGAATTACCTTGAGCTAACTTTTCTCCCGCTGTTTCTGCCGACACTTAATGAATGTTTGCCTTCTTCTTCACAATCGAGGCAGCACATTCGCGTCGTACCACCAGAAACAGTGGTGGATGTAAACGAGTCTCGGATAGGAACAAATCTAAGCCGTGGCTCACACTACAATACAGATCTCTCTCTCAAGGCCTGTATCTCTGGCGTCCGATGAGAGAGGAGCTGAGAAAAGTGAGACAAGATGTACCCGGACTCATCAGTGGCAACAGACCATCCCAGAGCCTGGCGATGGCACGCTGCTGTGGCAGTCCCCGGTATCACTTCCTTGCCTAATGAGAGGAAGAAGGATAGTCGGTCACTCCCACCTCAAGCAGAGATTCAGATCATTCCCCTCCAAGCTCTAATGAGAAGCTGGAGAGTTCAGATCTTCCTCCCTGTTCAATTGCAACAACGTGTGGCACGACCACGATCCTGAGAAGAATAGTTTCATGCTCTACCGACTGAGCCGGGCAATCCTGTCTAGGACCGCGGACAGACGGACTAACATTAAAGTTCGGACGGACGGACGATTAAAATTGGACAGTATATGCTTGGTTGACTTTCACTGCCGGATGTCTTTGGCATGGAATGTTCCCAAGGACTTTCCTTGTGTATCCTCCAACTGATACAGGCTCTGTCCCATACGCTTAACAACTCTGGCCTTTGTAAACTTGTTTGCCAGTTTAGCACTAATGCCTTTATGCATGTCGCTCTGAACAAAGGTTCTACAATACACCTCTTGTCCGGGAGTGTATCTGACGTCACGACAGCGATTATTGTAGGCTTTTTCATGTTTTTCGTGTGCGCGTTGGAGATGGTCTGACAGACGAGAGCGAACCAGCTGGAGACGGTCTGCGCTGGGTAAGACTGCTACCTCGCCAGATTTCAACTGGTCAAGTCGTTGCAGAATGGGGTAGGCTGAACCATGCTGTACCATGTGGTGTCCGAAGAGAGCATAGTATGGGTCTCTGCCAATGGACTGATGTATCGAAGTGCGTAGAGCGCTTCCTATGGCAGGGAGGTGTAGGTCCCATGAACTATGATCGTCTTGTAGATAGGCACGAATATCAGACAGAATAGACCTGTTGACTCGCTCGGAGGCATTAGGGTGCTGCGAATATTTGGCAATCTTAACATGCTTGATGTTATATTCGGTCAGCAGTTTGTGGAAGGTGTTAGAGACAAATTGTCGCCCATTGTCAGAGAAGATTGTTTCCGGTACTCCAAAAACAGAGAAGACCTCTCATGGGTTTAATCAGAACAAATTTGGTGAAACTGTCTAACACAACAAAAATTACAGTATTGCCACGTTTAGTGCGGGGATACGGTCCGAGGAAATCAATATATAAGAATTGAAATGGACGTTGTGCTTCCATAGGCTTGCCCATGGGTGGTCGGAGAATGGTGTTAGGCGCTTTTGTCTCTTTGCATACTTGACAACTTGTTACGTAGGCACGTACATGTGCAACCATGCAGGGCCAATAATACTTTTCGTAAAGTCGACATAATGTTTTGTGGAAGCCTCCATGTGCTGACTGAGGTGACTCATGGGCCTCACGGATCAAACCTTTCACCAGACCCGATGAGATCCAAAGCTTCCAGGCTAACTCTTCCTGCATCGAATCTCCGCTTCGGGGTTGGGTTCTCTTGTATACGTACCCATCCGAGACACAGAGATCAGGGAGCTGTGTTGGGTTTGCAAGTACAGCCGACTTCAACTGCTCATACTCTTCCATAAAGAAGTATGGCGAGTTTAAGTCTACGTAGACTGCACTTACATTCAACTCCTCTGCCGTTTCAGTGTGCGCTCGGGACAAGGTGTCAGGGACCACATTCTGCGAACCCTTGCGATGCTCGATCTGGAAGTCAAAAGCCTGCAGCTTTAAACTCCATCGAGCCAATTATCCGGAAAGATCCGAGTGACTCATCAGCCACTTCAGACTGGCATGGTCAGTGATGATAGTAAATGGATGTCCTTCAACGTACGCTCTGAATTTCTTTACACTCAACACAGCAGCATAGCATTCCAGTTCAGAAATGCTGTAGTTGCGCTGTGCTGGATTGAGCTTTTTGGACATGTAAGCTATGGGTCTTTCAGCACCGGCATCGTCGATTTGAAACAGTACACTACCAACACCGGATGTGCTGGCATCACATTGTATAAAGAACTTCTTAGAGAAGTCGGGTGTTATTAAGATTGGTGCACTGCACATTGCTTCTTTCAAGTTTTCAAACGATTGATGCGCTTCATCTGTCCATGAGAAGGTCTTGCTCTTCTTTGAGCAGTCCGTAATGGGGGCTGCTAGGGTTGCATAATTGGGGATGAATCTCTGATACCAACCCGTCCTTCCGAGAAATCTGCGGATTTGTTTAGCAGAGCGGGGTATGGGGAAATCAGCCACCGCTGCTACTTTCTCGGGGTCTGTTTTCAGAATTCCATCTCCAATCATGAAACCCAAGTAGCGGACCTGCTTGACGCAAAAACGGCTTTTCTCGACGTTAATCGTCAGTTTGGCGCTGCGCAGGCAATCGGCTACTTCTCTTAATATTTTCAGGTGGGCATCAAACGTTGGAGATACGACAAGTAAGTCGTCCAAGTAAACAAAAACGTGTTCGCGTAAACGACCAGGGATTATCTTGTCCATAAGTCGACACATACGTTGAGGGGCATTGCACAACCCAAAAGGCATGACCGTGTATTGATAGAGCGGCATGCCGGGCACTGTAAAAGCTGTCTTTTCCCTTGACTGCTTTTCTAAGGGAATTTGCCAAAATGCGTCCTTCAAGTCAATGGACGAAATGAAGTGAGTATCCTGCAGTCGTCTGAGCAATCCGTCGATGTGGGGTAAGGGGTAGGCGTCCTTTTTAGTGACTAGGTTCACCTTGCGAGAGTCTAAGTAGAGCCTGACTTTCCCAGGTTTACGTACTAGTACAACGGGGGAATTCCAGGGACTGTTGGACTCTTCAATTACCCCTAACTTCAACATACGGTCGAGTTCATCGTACATCAACTTTTGGATTGCTGGAGAAATGGGATAGTGCTTCTGTTTTATTGGCAAAGCATCGCCGGGGTCTATGACATGCTCTTCTAGGTGGGTCTTTCCCAGTACTAGAGCTGTGAATGAAGGGAATTGTGCAATGACTGTGTCTAGTTTGGTTTTGTCAGAGTTACTCAAGGAGTGAAAGTTTCTTTCAACCGAAGAAGAGGGCTGTTCGTCGAGAGAAGAGATGATATTTGGCGCAAGTTGAAACGCTCGCCAGAAGTCGACGCCTAGATATAATTGTTGGCTTAAGCCAGGAACTATAAACAATGTTAGGACTTCAGTCTGTCCACGAAAGGTTACTGCAGTTCTTATTGTGCCGGGGACGGACTGGCTAGTGCCGTCGGCGGTACGAACTGAGGCTGACAATGCGGAGAGTTTTAAGCCTGAGCGCTGGACAAACTCTAGGGCTCCTTGTCCTAAGCAACTCACGCTGGCACCGCTATCGAGCAAACCTAAGATGGACTATTTCGACTTTTACATAAGGACGACCGTCGTCTTGGCTAGTGATAACAGTCGAGACCAACGACTGTCGAGACTTTTTCATTACGCGTTTTCTTTCTCTAAATATCTTCCATCGTCGTCTTTTTCGGTTGAGAGGAAGCTTCACTTCCTGTGAGACTACTCCTGGTTGACCACAGGTGTAGCAAAAGAGTCTCCTGGTTTCACTGGGACAGGATTGGAACGACTGTCCCACTACGCCGCAGTTCCAGCAAGTCATTCGACCGGCAGCTTCAAGGGTGTGCCTCACTTCTTCCAGTCCATGATGACCGCTGGGGTAGGAAGTGCAGGTGCAGGTATCACTATCAGAGTGGAAGGAGCGTCCCGCAACGCCACAGTTCCTACAAGCCATACGACTTGCCGCGTCTGGGGTGCGGCTCACTTCTTCCATTCCCATCCCAGGGAAGTCAGGGTAATCCTCTGCCTCCTGGGCTATATCAAAATTAAGTTCGTGCACGTCCGGTCTTGTTGAGCGTCTATAAAATTCGCGTCTTTGCAGCCAGCGTTCAGCCATACGGCATAAGTTCTGCAGTTGATCCATGGATCTTACTGTAGCCGTCGAGAATTGCTGACCGATACGGGGATGTAGATTTTCCCTGACAATCTGGACTAGATCGATTTCAGGTGGTGGTGTCCTCATGTGTCCCACAATCGACCGGGCTTTGCGGAGGTAGCTGTTGCAGCTCTCCGAACTCTGGCGGAGTTCCATCAGAGTCCGCATCAGGTCCAAGTTTGTTTCGGCAGAGCCGAACTCTTGTCTGAGACGATCTCTGAATAGTCCCCAGTCAAAGTCCGGAGATTCGCGATAGAAATGGTTCCAGAACCATTGCTCGGCCTCGTCCTTTAATAGGATATGTATATTGCAACAAAGCTCGTCTTCGGACACGCGGGAACTGAAAGCCAGTCGCTCGATGCGAAACAAAATGTCTTCAACAGTAAAGGCCGGGCTTCGACCAGACAACTGAATCCCCCAAGACGCCATGATGGAGGGGCGTCGAGGCTGATAAGCAACAGCTCTAGGACCGTGCCTTTGTCTAAGTTGGTTTGGTTTAGGAGGGTCGTACTCGTAAGCTGGGGGCTGTACTGCACTCCTGGAGGGAGTTGGGTAAGCGTTTGCAGCACTGGCCGGGCTACTGACAGTACCGGACCTTTCCAAAATGGATTGGGCCAGGTTTGTCTTTAGCAGGCCCAACATCTCTTTTTTAAAATTTGCCATCTGGGTGGCCAACTGATCGGCGGTGATCACAGCTGTCTCCGAGTTGCTTGAAGCTCGAGCTTGGCGAGGGGAAAGCCGAAGCTGATGTAAGTCTTCGAGCTGTCGGGCCTGTTCCGGGGGAGGAAACGCCCAAGCCCCGTCTAATGACTGACTTGACCCAAAGACAGGCTGCGCCAGATTGCAATTCAGGCTAGGTGCTTTTCTTCCTAACTCGCTGGGAGGCCTACTAACCTTATGCACTGGTGGAGGTTTTGAGAAATCGGGCCTTGATGCCTGTACCACACCAGTGACAGAGTCGGTCGACAGTCTCTCCTCTGCAAAAGTTTGGTTAAAATTCTTCTGCCTCTTGCTTCTGGTAACCGGAGGAGAGGAGGGAGCTGTTGTCTGTTTTGGCCTTGCACCACTACAGTCCGATTCAGCGGGCTTTACCACGGGTGAACGAAACATTATATGTAAAAAAAAATTCTTTTGCTTTAGGAACGATAAAATTACGATAGGCAATGTAGCCGTACATGTATAAATTGATAATTGTTATGCTCTTTTCTTCAGGCATAACTTCTATGCCGGCTAGGCTGGAGAAGGGGGTGGGTCAAGATATTTTAATGGGCGCCACGTGGTTTTGAGCTAAGTCCACGAACTTATCTTTGCTCCACTCCAAAATAAAAGAAATGTTGTTGTGATTATGTTTAATTTTATTGCCGCCAAATATGCTAAGCTCAGTTTCACTCGATATAAAACGTACACAAGCAACTTGTCAAAGTAAAAATATGTAAAACAAAGTTTTATGATGTGCACAAAGATATGTAAAACCAGGATTTATTTCCTATTATAAGTATCTATTGAACAATTCAAAAATTTGTGGCGTACAAAGAAAACACAGGTCAAGAAAGAACTTACTTGTTTCTTATTTTGATTAAAATATACGAAGTAGCGATACTTATCTTTTCTCCTATGATCCGCAATGAAAATTAATGTGAGTTGGCCGAGTCCAATCTTCTTTTCTTTCACACTCCCTAACTAAACTTTTACTTTCAACTCGCTAAACTAACTAAACTTCAACTAAATTTGAAAATTCTTAACTTTGAAAATTCCTCACTTGACGTTAAAAGAAAACTCGCACTGAACTAAGAGAGCAAGCCTATAGTGATCGTTCCTTTTATATCTTTTTGCCCCGTATTTGCAAGTTTTAAGGAAAATTCCAGGAACATTTCCAAGCGGTACAAATCGGTTTGAAAATAATAATATTATTTTCTACTTTTTTGGATTTAAATTATCTACTTTAATTGTGGAATATTTTGGTGTATTCCACAGAGTGATAAAAAATCGTTAAAACGTTTAATTTTACGAAAATTGCTGATGTTGACAGCGACCTTTCACGTGTCTATAATTTTTATTTTTTTCGTATACGGGGCTTGATTTTATTACCAATTGATCGTATGTTTCTTTGTAATCCGGTTCGGTAAGTTTTCCACCTGAGGAACGTGAAGAAAAGGTGAATTTTCGACTGTACTTTAACGTATGTGAAGGTTATGTCGAAGTGTTAAAAGTATCGCTTATGATACGAATAAAGAAAGTTTGGACCAGGTAAGTATATATTTTTACTAAATCTTATAATCTAGTGATAAGGTGTGCTTTCCCCATCCCAGTGTCTTTTGCTTGCATGTGTTTATTAAAATCATTCATTACCAGGTGTTCGGCTATTTCCTGTGATTTCTGACGAATTTATCGTAAAACTAACATCCACAAGTAAGTTCTTCCTTAAACCTTGCACATTATAGCTAGATAATTATATAATTCAAAATATATCCACGCTAATAAATTCATAATTTTCCCAGGATAATCCATCTTTTCGGTAGGCTACGTCTCCTCATCAGTACTTCCTAGAAAATTCCAAAACCAATACTTGAGAGAAGCAGGACACGCAGATCAACAGGACTCCAGACCATTTCAACGAAATATTTTCTCCACCGGGGTAAGGTAATAATCCATTCCGAATCTGTAAATAAATAAATATTTTTGCAGTATCTCTCTAATAAAGAATGCGTTTTCACGGGACAACACATCATAGACCAACAAGTAAGTTCTTTTGAGTTTAATACATATTCAGCTAATTGTATCTTAATTTATTTTAGGTACAGGCGTGCCCCAATATAGCACGTAACATTGCCTCCCCTTCCTCCGGGAGATTTCCCTGAAATCTCTTACTTCGAATCCTTTTGCCCGAAGTTATATGGGTAGAGTAAATGCCCTACTGGTCATACTAAACAAAAATTCTCATCCTTACATCTACAAAAATGTCTCACCACTTGTTTTGAAATTTAAATGCCTTCCCTACTTCATCAAAGGCTGATTTACATGACTATGCTTATTATTATATTTGAATACTTAACCAATTGAACTTACTAATATAGGGAGTATATCTGCATGATAAGTTGCAAAAACCATGAAATTCATTGAAATTAGATATTTAAAATCTTACATATACGTTTTACTAGGGTGCCCTGTGATAGGCTGGGAAGAGGGATAAGTTTCTAGGCGCAGGAATTCGTCGCGTGATCTAATGATTTGCATACGATGCTGATTTTCGTAAACGCGTAGATGCTGAAACTAAGTACATCTTGCAGGACCCTGAATTAAGGGTGTGGACTTGCAAGAAAAGTGTCTTCATTGAACAGTAGCTTCAAAATGATGGAACCCAACCTATCCACAAATATTAATTAAATTTTTTTATTAACTAAATTTTGCGAGTTTTGACAGACTATGATATATGCCTTCCCGTATGCTTTATATCCTTTTTTTTTGTTACTTTTACTGCTCACTTTTCTTATGCTCGATAAAGGTTCAGCGTTTTTTTTTCACATATATACTTGGGGTTTAAAGGTATCCTCGACTCTTCCGCACTTTCCTTACGATTTATACCGGTTTCATCAGACCTCCTCGCAGACTTGAGTAGGTATTTGATGTTGGTCTGCTGGAAGGACATAATAAGTCACTAGAATGCGCCCGAAATATAAAAGTAGTTGAAGAGATACAATCGGTGCACCCAGTAAAGAACAAAAATTCACAAAACAAAACAACAACAAAAAAACAAATTCTCCAGAGGTTGATGGGGTCTATGTTAGAAAGTTTGTTCCACTTGATGTCACCAGTCTAAACGAGGATCACAAGAGTCTGGTATATGGAAGAGTTCCTGCAACCACTAATACTGTGAGAACTGCTGTTTCGGAAGTGTTCAGAAAATTAAATGCACACAAAATGAATTCTAGGTATACACTGGTGTGGAGCTAAACATGGGAACTCAGGTGACCACAATGTACTTGATCATCGTCGATGTCTGTATTGACGATGAAGCGAGATATTAATGGTGTTTGGGTAGAGTTTGACTTTTGTACATTTCCAAGGCGGTCGTACTGTGGTTTTCCATATACGTCTCTTTCGCAATTGTGATGACCCAAATTTTTTTGAAGATACCTCCAGTGACGATTTTCCAGACTATTCTTGTTGCGCCGTAACTATTGGACTAGATCTTCACTTTTCATGAATTTTTCCCTACTAATTTCAACGTATTATTGAAACCTTTCTTTAATTCAATGTTTTCATTTCGTAGCTTAGCTGTTAGTCCGTAACACTCCATCATTTGCTTTTCTTGTCGTTCTTTGTATGATTTAATATAATTATGAGCTGCTATTAACGTTATTGTCCTTATTACAAAAATAATCTGGTGACAATTCCTTTCCACTTTGATGGATATCAACATGTTCGATTTTGTTGAATGTTTGTTCAATGGCAGACGTTATATCTAAATTAGCCTTGAAATTCAAATCTCGTAATTCATTGTTCCAAAAAAAAAAATCTTAAATTATTTTCTCTTTGACAATATTTGACTGGTGAGGTGAACTGGTTTATGTAGACCGGATTTTAATTGCTTTCATTCGGACTACCGACACGAATTTCTTCTTTATTTGAACTATATCGATGATTTCTATTTCATACTCGTTTTCTATCGGAGTTGTTAGCGTCAATTCCTAATTCCCAACATGCCCTTCTAAAATTTACTATGATCCATTTTCGGAACAATAATGTTGTGATAAATTGTTCCGGATTAAGTTGTTCCAATTTTTAAGAACCCGATAATATGCAAGTTTTCTTTTAATCCAAGCAGAAATTCGTTGAAGTATTATTGGTCCATTTCCATGCATTGTTATTGCAATGATCTGGGCATAGTTGAAGGTAGGTTTCACTGCCGAATTCCAAAAAAAACTCAGCTGATGCATCGTAATTAGTTCGACTCCAGGATGTTAAAAAAAAAGTTCAGTTCAAAAATGCGTGAACATGTTCAAATCCAAAATTCAGTAAAACACATGTCCTTGTAAAGACGCATGATGATATAAAAAAAAATATTTACACAGAAACACATAAAGAACGACTTTAACACGCACACTCAACTCAATTAAAAGTATCTTTTCAAAATAGAATTTCTACCGGGGAACACTTTTCCAAAATTTTGTGTTCAACCAAATACTTCACACACAACTTACTACGGTACGATCGGCGATCACTCACCAGAACCGAACGAACCGATTTTATTGTATATCATTTCTTAAGTGTTTAATATATTTTAATTTAATAAGTTTCAAACTGTTATAGTAACACATGCGAACTATTTTTAGTTTTAAATTACACTTTAGAATGCTTTTCCATAAAAAAAAGGTCTCACTAACTTCCTGTTTTCGTTATTGCAGCACGCCATTTTCACCTTCACTTAGGTTATTTATATTGTCATAGTACTTTTAAAATAAATTTATGTCGAAATATAATCACTTATATGTCTTCTTAACCTTGTTTCCATTTTCAAATTCTACTCAACTGAGTAAAATAGTCTCTGAGATCATTGTGATCACAAATTCATATTATCGTATAAGATCACTACACTTATAAATCTAATTTTCTAATGTTCAGAAAAATTTCCTTCATCGAATAAATTTCTTCAGCCGCTCAGTAAACCTAGAGGTATTGATTTTTAATTTACATTCGGGAAGTTTACTTTATTTTAAGTTTTCCTTTAGCAATCTTACTACACGGATATTTGTGAAGAGATTTTGGTCCTCAATTTAAAGCTAAAATAAACTTATATACAAACTTATATGCATCTACTTTATATTTCCCCAAAACTTATTTCGACACACCATTGATTCAAGGTCATAAAGAGCAATCTGTTCAACTTAATCCAGTTGCGCCACAGCCTTCTCCCTCCTTCCTTTACCTATTCAGGTAGTCTATGTATAACGCTTAACCATCACTACTGTATAATCTCAACAACTTCATAAAATCGAATTATTTAAAATTAAATTAACTATCTCATGAAGCTATAACTCCCATATTCAACCTTGAAAAACACTTCTTATCTCCTTAAATAAAAAGCTGCGTGTGAGAATCCTCCAATGAAACACTGAATACTTAGCTACAATCTCTGCCAACCTAGGTTAATCTTACTGTACAGCGTTCAGGGAGTTGCGCGGATACCTTTTCTTTTAATATATTGCAATCTTTATTACTACTCTATTGCACAAATCAAAACATTTTTCCCTTGATAAACCAGAAATAGAGACTTTTACAGCACACCAGTAGGGTGATATGTCTTTAAGTCTTTCGAATGCCAAACTCCTACATTTTTCCCGGAACGATCTAGCAATTCATATGTCCACGGAGAAACCACTTTTGCAACGCTAAAAGGACCGATATATTTAGGAGCTAACTTGGCGTTGAAGTATTTAGCGGCGTCAGATAAAATGTAGTTTTTCCGCATAACGAGATCATTGACAAGAAATTTTTGATCCCTTCTACGTAGGTCATACGAATGTTTCGATATCTTAGCTGCCTTATGTAACCTTTCTTTGACATCATTCCTTACAATCTCTAAGGCTCGGGACCTACTTTTTGCATCAAACTCTTCGGTACTTATAACCTGATCGTATTCCTCTCCGTGTGTTATCATTTCCCTCCCAAAGTTTACGAAGAACGGTGTGAGTTTCAAAACTTCATGTACTGATGTGCGAATAGCGCAAGCTATTTTAGCTAAGTACGTATCCCACACGCGGTGGTTTTCCGCCACATAAGCACGAAGCATGGTTTTGATAACCTGGTTTGTCCTTTCCGTAGGGTTGGCTTGGGGATGATAAAATGCTGTGTAGTTTATCCTAGACCCATATTCGGTACACAGCTTCTTAAAGTCTCTGCTCTTAAATTGCGCCCCATTATCGCAAACCAGAGTTTTTGGTACACCGAAAAGTAAGAAAACATATTCCTCGAGTGCTTGACAAATAGAATTGCTGCTAGCTGAACGTAATGGGAAGATCATTGGATACTTACTAAATAAGTCAACTACTGTGAGAATGTATTTGAATCCGCGGTTGGAACGCGGTAGAGGACCAATGAGATCAAGACTAATTGATTGCCAAGGTTTACTTGGTATAACTCGGGATGACATTAGGCCAGCGGGTCTCTTTAGTTCTGGCTTAATCGACTGACAGATATGGCACCGTTTTACATAACTCGCTACGTCGCTCTTCATTTTTGGCCAATAGAAGCGTTGTATCAGTCGATGATATGTTTTTTGTACTCCGCTATGACCAGAGGTTGGTAAGTCATGTGCCTTGAATATTAAGGCTTTTCTTTCTTGTTTCGGAACCACTTGCTTCCAGGACTCATTATCTGAAGTTAGTTCTGGATACTTTTGTCGACAATGTTTCCACAACAAGTTGTTTTCCATTTTCCAGTCCGCGTATTTTGAGGGATTTTTAGTTACATTTTCGATCATTTTAGCCAGCCATTTATCACAGTTTTTCTCGTTAGTCTGCAAAAAATCAACTATAGGGACCGCACGAGATAACCAATCTGGTAACAAATGTTCTTTGCCCTTACGGTGTACTATCTCGAAACTATATTGTTGAAGGCGCATGGCCCATCTTGCCAATCTACCCGTAGGGTCCTTCAAATTATGTAACCATACGAGGGAAGCGTGGTCTGTAACTACTGTGAAATGGCTCCCTTCGACATATGGTCGTAATTTATCAATCGCCCATAACACAGCAAGACACTCGCGTTCTGTAGTCGAATAGTTACGTTCGCATTTATTCAGAGATCGGCTTAGATACGCGATAACTTTATCTTCCTCATTTATCTGCTGTGTTAAAACCGCCCCTAGTCCATAGCCAGATGCGTCGGTATGTATAATGAATGGTTGCGTAAAATCCGGGCAAGTCAGTATCGGTGCGCTAACTAAACAATCTTTAACTCTACGAAACGCTTGTTCACACTCTTCAGTCCAAATAAATTTATTTCTCTTTTTTAATAATGCTGTAATAGGGGCAATCATAGTTGAAAAATTAGGAACGAACCTGCGGTACCATGCTATCACCCCAACAAATCTTCGAACCTCGGATACATTTTTAGGGTTTCCTATACCTAGAATACATTTAACTTTCTCAGGATCGACCTGCAGACCCTTCTCACCTACAATATATCCCAAATAACGTAGTTCTCCGCGACAGAATTCACATTTTGCATAATTAATAACGAGGCCCGCTTCATGTAATCGATCTAGCACCTTTTCTAAAACCCTTTTGTGGTCTTGGAATGTCTGCGTTACTATAATAACGTCATCAAGGTATACAAACACCTTACTTTCGAGGTCTCCTGATAGAACGGTGTCGATTAAGCGCTGCCACGTAGCTGGGGAATTACTTAAGCCAAATGGCATTCGACAAAACTGGAACAGCCCTCTGCCAGGGACTGTAAAGGCTGTATATTGCTTGGAGTTAGCTTCTAGAGGCACCTGCCAAAATGCAGACTTAATGTCTAGAGAAGTCATAAATTTAGCATCTCTTAGTTTATCGAGGGTAGCCGAAACGTATGGAAGCGGATATGCGTCTTTTTTGGTAGCCTTATTAAGCTTTCTGAAATCGACACAGAATCGATATTGGCCATCCTTTTTCCTTACCATAACGATTGGTGAGGCCCACGCGCTATTACTAGGTTCCACCACCCCCGCGGCTAGCATTGTATCCAGTTCCTCGTTAATAATCTTCTGAATTGTTGGCGAGACTGGGTAGTACCTCTGCTTTATTGGCGGAGAATCAGTCTGTATCACGTGCTCAACCCTATTAGTGCAACCAAGTCCAGTTCCCATCTTCGTTTTGGCTTTATTTATAATTTCCTCCAGTTCAGTTCTCTCATCCTCTGACAAACTTGTTTGACATTGAAGAGCATTGACATGATAATTGACCGAAGTATCTAAGAATTGCCACGAATTTTCTATAAAGTTCGCCTGAATATTCATTTCACGCCAAAAGTCTATTCCGAGTATAATGTTAAGAGGCAACTCAGGAATAATGAGAACATCAAATACTTTTACGCGATCGCCTAATTCAATTGGTAAACTTATCTCCCCAAGTACATCCACACTTCCACCATCCGCTAGACTCACTCTTTTGGCTCCTGTAACGCTTAGCTTTAGTTTCATATGCTTTATCGATTCCCAACCCTTACCTCCAATAACCGTTCGTGAAGCACCTGAATCGAGCAAGCCACAAAATTTTAAACCGAAGATCGAAATCTCGAGATGAGGACGTGTATCATTTCCTGCCTGGGCAAAAACGTAATCCACTAACGTGCTATATGCGTTGTCCTTGCTTAAATCTTTGGATAGGGCGGCTTTTATGGGGTTATTCGGTTCGCCGCTTAAACGCGAGCCCCGTTTGCGTTTCCCGTCTCCGGCGCTGATTGACGGATATTACTGGTAATTTGTCTAGATGTGCTGCCACTATTGCATTGGTTACAATTAGGGCGAATCACGCCTGGTGCTCCGCATCCAAAACACCTCAAAACAGAGGCAGCCCTACAGTATCTTGCTATATGGCCAGGATTTCCGCACTTAAAACAACGTGGATGCCTGATATTATTAGGACGTGGATCACGATTCGAAATAGCTGACACCCTTGATGGTTCGATCGAGACATAAGCCAAGTCAGGCTCTAGCAGTTGATTACTCCTTCGTGATGGAGGAGGTACAAAGGATTCAACATTAACTCGCACCGCTTCAAGTCGTCTGCCAAACTCTACTAAATCCTTAATGCTCTCTATCTCTGTTAGTCCTAGTTGCGTTTGGTAGAATGGGCTAATATTTTTCTTGAGTATGCGTAACTGTTGATTCTCATTCAGCGGATCCGTGAGTCTAGCGAACATATTTGACATAGTTGCTATATATATACCCATAGATTCATCTTTTCCCTGGGTGCGTTTCTTAATCTCCTCGAGCAGCCTGTCATCATAATCCACTGGCAAGAATTCCTTCTTCAATTCTCTCACTAAATCATTCCATGAATTGAATAGGCCTTTGTTCGCTCTGTACCATATTAAGGCCTTACCGGTGAATAGGTCAAGTGCCGAACGAAATAATTGCTGTTTGTTTATCCCTCGTGCATCAGCTAATTCTTGTACTCTATCTAAAAAGGAATTGAGAGATTGCCCTTGATCCCCGGAGAATCTAACGTCCCATTTATAAAGTGCCACTCGCGGATGTATACCTGCAAGAACCGGATTAGGTGAAGTTATTTCATCAGCGGCTCCTTCCGAGGCATCACTTTCTTCTTCTTCACCTGCAGCTTTGATTTGTAAAGTCCCTAAGGCTAAGATTAATTCAGCCCGAATCCTTGATCTCTCCTTTTTCTGTTGCTCATCGACAGCGATAACTCTTTGGAGCCTAGCCAAGGCCCACTCAATTTTCGTCACAATTTTAATATGGTCCGAACAACCTGTTTCCCCTTTAAAAGCCTCAGATAACGTCTTAATCTCATCGATTTTCCTATTTAGGGCTTCGAGGTCCTCTTCGAACTTGAAAGGATATGGATCGACCAAAACCAATTTGCCCTCCCTTTCCAATTTTAGCGCTGCACGCAAACTTACTCTCATGTCATCCACCTTGCCAACTGGCAGACCCCTAATCGCGAGATCATATGCCAGCTCCTCTTGGGTTAATCTATTGATTTCCATTTTTGGATCTAAAGACTTTATCTAAACTCAATATATGATGCAGAGCACTGAAGTAGGTGCCTCAAATAATCAGACAAGAAATTCAATACTGTTACTGTGCTACTGAGAAATATATTCGAAGTAAAATTTCAGTGCAACGTGCAAACCATTAAATGAAAAAGAAATTATCCTATATCAACAAATAGGTCTTCCAATTAATGAGCAAAACAATATTTGCTAAGCATTTACGCTTTCCTAAACAACCATCAGATTATTCCACAACAAAAATTCCGCTAATAATTATTGAAAAATTATTTTCCAAATCTTACTAAATTTATTTTCAACTTAAATTTCTCTATCAACCCGCTTAGCCCAACTATAAACCTTTGGAAGCATAAATCTTTAGCCTAGCTGTAATTAAGTAATTTAATTTCCTCATGAAATTATATTAATACCTACATATAAAACTATGCTAAGATCCTTTATAAATTCAAGGAGATATACTAAAGCTAATATAGGTAATCTAAAATATCGTAGGTTAACTGAATTCAAATATGCACCACAAAAATTGTAAAATAATCTGCGGGAATAAATGCATCCACATGCATCGACTTTATCAGCATGTGTCCAACAAACCAATTTCCGAAGTTAATACCAAAAACTTAAAATGAACTCATCTGGAGGAACTGGGGCAATTGTTGTCCTTGAACTTGACTTCAACCTAAATAGAAATTTGCACTAACAAATCTCTTAATGAATTCCCCTTATCGGAGAGATCGATTTGTAAACATTTCGAAAACCGATTATAATCAATGTAGTTCCCTTTAGTTGATACGTGACTACGAGTGTAATTCGGTCGGGGCTTAAACGCGTCTTTAAATTTGCACGTGTTGTGAAAATTAACTAAATTTAATGAATTAAAACGGCAACTAATTCGTAAAGTGTAGTGTGTGAAAAAGAGTCGGTAATTAAAGTGATTCAAATTTTCTTATTGAATGTGTGCAATTAAGTGAAAAAAAAAATCGGTTTCATAAAAAGCAAGCTAATTAGCAAAATGCAAAAAGTGCAAGTGTTATATGTTTTTTTCTTAAATTTTGTTAGTGCTATACGCCATAAGCCTAAAAAGAAACACATGGATATTTACGCAAAAGCCAGTTATTTCTGAACTATGGTAAGTTTTCATTAGCTTTTCTTTCTACTATATTCGTAATTTTGAAAGTGTATGTATGTTTCGCTAAGAGTTAAATTCGAAATTAATTTAATTGTGTTTCCCCAATGCTTGCTCTCTTTTTTTTTTTTAAAGCGTGTTGCAAACGTTCATTCCTTATAAATAAATTCGTTTGAAGTTGCGGCAAGTTTGTGGATAAATGACAAGTTGCTTTGACTGAAGCTTATATACAAATGTTGTGAAACATGGTTGACATTTCTTATGTAATGAAGACTTTGTATTCAATTTAGAGATTATGATTAGGTGTTTTCACCCCTTTAGGCCCCACGTTGGGCGCCAAACTTGTTATGCTCTTTTCTTCAGGCATAACTTCTATGCCGGCTAGGCTGGAGAAGGGGGTGGGTCAAGATATTTTAATGGGCGCCACGTGGTTTTGAGCTAAGTCCACGAACTTATCTTTGCTCCACTCCAAAATAAAAGAAATGTTGTTGTGATTATGTTTAATTTTATTGCCGCCAAATATGCTAAGCTCAGTTTCACTCGATATAAAACGTACACAAGCAACTTGTCAAAGTAAAAATATGTAAAACAAAGTTTTATGATGTGCACAAAGATATGTAAAACCAGGATTTATTTCCTATTATAAGTATCTATTGAACAATTCAAAAATTTGTGGCGTACAAAGAAAACACAGGTCAAGAAAGAACTTACTTGTTTCTTATTTTGATTAAAATATACGAAGTAGCGATACTTATCTTTTCTCCTATGATCTGCAATGAAAATTGATGTGAGTTGACCGAGTCCAATCTTCTTTTCTTCCACACTCCCTAACTAAACTTTTACTTTCAACTCGCTAAACTAACTAAACTTCAACTAAATTTGAAAATTCTTAACTTTGAAAATTCCTCACTTGACGTTAAAAGAAAACTCGCACTGAACTAAGAGAGCAAGCCTATAGTGATCGTTCCTTTTATATCTTTTTGCCCCGTATTTGCAAGTTTTAAGGAAAATTCCAGGAACATTTCCAAGCGGTACAAATCGGTTTGAAAATAATAATATTATTTTCTACTTTTTTGGATTTAAATTATCTACTTTAATTGTGGAATATTTTGGTGTATTCCACAGAGTGATAAAAAATCGTTAAAACGTTTAATTTTACGAAAATTGCTGATGTTGACAGCGACCTTTCACGTGTCTATAATTTTTATTTTTTTCGTATACGGGGCTTGATTTTATTACCAATTGATCGTATGTTTCTTTGTAATCCGGTTCGGTAAGTTTTCCACCTGAGGAACGTGAAGAAAAGGTGAATTTTCGACTGTACTTTAACGTATGTGAAGGTTATGTCGAAGTGTTAAAAGTATCGCTTATGATACGAATAAAGAAAGTTTGGACCAGGTAAGTATATATTTTTACTAAATCTTATAATCTAGTGATAAGGTGTGCTTTCCCCATCCCAGTGTCTTTTGCTTGCATGTGTTTATTAAAATCATTCATTACCAGGTGTTCGGCTATTTCCTGTGATTTCTGACGAATTTATCGTAAAACTAACATCCACAAGTAAGTTCTTCCTTAAACCTTGCACATTATAGCTAGATAATTATATAATTCAAAATATATCCACGCTAATAAATTCATAATTTTCCCAGGATAATCCATCTTTTCGGTAGGCTACGTCTCCTCATCAGTACTTCCTAGAAAATTCCAAAACCAATACTTGAGAGAAGCAGGACACGCAGATCAACAGGACTCCAGACCATTTCAACGAAATATTTTCTCCACCGGGGTAAGGTAATAATCCATTCCGAATCTGTAAATAAATAAATATTTTTGCAGTATCTCTCTAATAAAGAATGCGTTTTCACGGGACAACACATCATAGACCAACAAGTAAGTTCTTTTGAGTTTAATACATATTCAGCTAATTGTATCTTAATTTATTTTAGGTACAGGCGTGCCCCAATATAGCACGTAACATAATAACTTATGAGACAAAACGTCTCAGCCAAAGGTGCGGGAGATACAACTCCGAAGGTCGTAGCACGAAACCAAGTTCGATGACAGCAGAAAAAAATTAAAAGAAAAGTCGCAGCACAAAATCAAGTTTGAGCGCGGCAAACAAAAAAAATCAAAGAAAAGGTCGCCGCTCAAACTCAAGTTTGCAGGTAGCAAAAACAAACAAATCGAAGAACAGTCGTCGCCCAAAATCAAGTTTGAATTAAATTAGAATTAATCCTTCTAACTCAGAAAGCGCACTTCATAGGCGGAAGCCTAGAATCATTTGACCTATTCGCCAAAATATAACAAAATATTAAGGCGAATGAGGCTCCCAAACCCATGCAGATAATATTAGTAATTAACACACCATAATACGCCCACACACAACAATCAGGGGTGCAAAGACAACAGAGATCGTTAAAGCAAATCAATAATAAGAGTCAAGTCAAAAGACAGACACACATTCACGACTCTATACATGCGTTTTATAAAAATAATAAAAATAGTGTTTCCAACAAAATGCAAAACAAACAAAGAGAAAAATTAAAACCAAAACCAGTGCAAGCAAAAGAACGAATCACAAATTATAGATGCTCCTTTTAAGTGTCACCTTGTCCACATTAATATCAAAAACGTCTCCAATATCATTAGCAGACCTACACATGCGGTTAATAGGCTCGAACATGCCGTAATTAGTGCGCGAAAAAGCAATCTGTAAAGGTGCTCGATTACGTAGGGAATAGGACAGTTCTCTAGGCAATATTTTGGAAGCTAGTTCAGCGCTGTCCAACTTTCCCTGCAGAAGCTGATGCAAAAATGTTAAATCAGCAACCCAACGTCGCTTCTCGAGTGTAGCAAGTTGCAGCAAACCCATGCGCTCCTCATAAGGTGGCAGAATAAGAGGGTCATTCCAAGGCAAAGAACGTAGGGTCGATCGCACAAATCTGCGCTGGACGGACTCGATACGTTTAATATGTGTTCCGTAAAATGGAGACCATACCTGACTGGCATATTCAAGCAGGGGCCTAACAAGGGATGTATAAAGATGGAGTCTTATATGAGGAACTGGAAATTCCTTGGACCAACGAAGAATAAATCCCAGCGTAGAGTTTGCCCTAGCTACCACGATATTAATATGGGAGATGAAGTTTAACTTACCATCAAGATACACTCCTAAATCCCTCACCATTTCCACCCGTTTTAAACCTGTATCCCCAAACATGTACTGAAAAGTACGGAAGCTGCGAGACTTCGAGAAGGACATAACCTGACATTTCTCAATGTTCAGCTTAAGATTGTTGTTGCAGCACCACTCATAGAAAATATGCAACTCTGATTGTAAAATCTCACAATCAGCGTTAGATTTTATTGGAAGAAAAATCTTAATATCGTCAGCATATATAAGAATTTTACATCTTTGCAGCAAATATGAAATATCATCAATAGATAAGATGAATAACAATGGACCCAGATGACTGCCCTGGGGAACGCCAGAATGAGTCACAAAATCATCAGAGAGTGCGCTACGAAAACGCACTCTATAAATCCTATCAGACAAATATGACTTTATCCAGACAATAAGGGAGGGCGGGAAACCCAACTTAGCCAATTTGAAAGTAATAATAGAGTGAGACAGTCTGTCAAAGGCCTTACTAAAATCAGTGTAAATACAGTCAGTTTGGCATCCCTCCATGAAACCACCCACAGTGCAGGAAACAAACTCAACCAAGTTTGAAACCGTGGACCTACCTTGAAGAAAACCATGCTGCCGAGTGGAGATTAAGCCTTTACACACTTCGGATAATTGGGATTGAATCAATAGTTCGAAGAGCTTAGGAATACAGGACAATTTAGCAATTGGCCTGTAGTTGGAAATGTTTCTTCTATTGCCACTCTTGAAAATAGGAATTAAATAAGATATCTTCCAGAGCGCTGGGAAATGGCCCCGTGAAAGAGACTTCCTGAATAGTAGTAGCAAAGGCCATAATAACACCGAAGAACATTTCTTTATGACTGCAGGTGGAATCCCGTCAGGACCACTAGAGAAGTCAGTTGGAAGTGCAGTAATATGCCTCAACAGGATCTCCTCCGTGATAGATGGAACTGATACCATGGGTAAAATTCGGCTATTAATGTGGGAAAAGTTTCCATTGTCCGGGATGAAATCAGATGATTCAAATGCACCCTTAAACGAGACAAAATAAAATAAATCAGAAAAAGAAATAAGGACAAAAAAGTTAAGAAATATGATAACAAAAATAAACAAATATAGGCATAAGAATCAAATAAAAAAAAAAGAAAAAAAAATTTTTAGGGCTATGATAATTCAAAAATACTAATAGGTGTAGAAATAAAAATTCAAAAAAAACATAAGCAAAACTACATAAAACTTAATCAAGCCAGAAATCAGAATTAAAAAAAAAATGCATTTAAAAAAAATCAAAATTCCGAAAAAAATGTCAACTTAACCGAAAAAAAATATCAAGGAAATAAAAAAATCAATCAAACTAATTTCAGGTTCCCCCCGAAGCTTCTTCTCCTATCTTGCTAGGGATGGGAGAGGTAAGAGGTGGTAGGAGGAAGTAAACAAACACACAAACAAAATAAAAAAAAGAAGAAAAGAAGAAAAGAAAATCAAGGAAAGAAAAGGGGTTTATCTAATAAAAATTACTACGAGTATTCACCAGAAATAAAAATTTTGAAAACGGGAAGAAAAATAAATCAAAAAAATTTTAAATTTTGGAGTGTGAGAACTCAAAAAGTTCCCAAAACCCACAACGTCTGTCCTGCCTGTGGAGCTAGGAGTTAACCCTGAGCTTAACCAAACTCAACCAGCACCTTCGCGGTCATACCGAGACGGCCTCGGGACCGTACAAGCGTATGCGACCTACGAAGTGTCACGCTGGTTACAACCTAAGTCGGGTGTTCGTCCTACTGCCCAGCTCCCTACGACATGAGACAATAATGATCCCGGAGATTAGGCATGTCAGTGCAACATCGGACATCGCTAAAGACATAAGCACTAATCCAGGGCAGAGTTGGCTAAGGTGTGTCCTTATTGCTAAAAACTGACATGCCTATGGACACTCGTAGACATATCAGGACAGAGGCACTATGTGCACACTTTTATCGAAAATTACGAATTCACTCAAAAAAATATATATATACAAATCTTTCTTGGTGCGGTTTTACGGCGAATCAGCAATACAAGCATGCATTCTACATTGGATTATAAGCCTCTTTATACTCAAGGTTCTATAGTTTTTGTGAAATCAAGAATTTATTCATTCACATTTCTTTGGACCACTGATTTTGTTAGCGACTGTTTTCTTTCTGTTATTCTTTTTTATTGCTTTTTTGTAGCTTGCATTGAATTGTTAGAGTATAATAAAGTTCAGTTCTTCTGTAAAACTTCAACAGCTCGGTTCTTTCATTTATTTATCACAGGTTATGGGCCCAGAGACAAAGTTTTTCCGCCGGTAAAAGTTTTGATTTTCTTGTCGAAATAACGAAATTGCTCTCGCGCGGAATTTATTATTTTTGTTGCTGATTTAATCTTTTGTCGTTCAAAAGAAAACGGTTTAACGAAAAAACGGCTCGTCTAGTCTTCTTTATTGCAAAATAATTAGCGGTGCAAAAATTTAACGGGATATTCTTGGCGCGTGTAGCTTTTTGGGGTTGTGCAAGAAAATGGATAACGATTTGATAAAGATCAACAAACTTATGAGTGGTGAACAGTGGAACACGTGGAAATTTCAAATAAGGGTTATTTTAAATGCCAGCGATATGTTTGAAATTGTAAGCGGGGAGAAGACCAAACCTGTAGATGATGCTGCCAAAATCGCGGAATGGGAAAAGCTTGACAAGAAAGCACAGAAAATCATAGTCATGTCCTTAGGTAATCAAGCTATCGCTCATGTCATGAACTGCAGCACATCTTGCGAAATGTGAAAGAAAATGCTATCTGTCTATGAACAAAAGTCACAAACAAGTATTCATCTTCTGCAGCAAAAATTTTATAGCTTTACGAAAGATCCGCTCGACGACATTGCAACGCACATTGCTAGATTAGAATCTCTGGCAAAAGGTTTGAAAGAATGTGGTGAAGAAGTCTCCAAAACCATGCTGATCACAAAAATTCGAATGACCTTACCAGCTGAGTATAATCATTTTTATACAGCTTGGGAGTCGACCGCAACTAGTGAAAGGACATTAGAAAATTTGACATCTCGTTTAATAATGGAAGAAACTCGGCAAGCAGCACAGTCTTCGGGAGAAGTTGGTAACACCAATGCTTTATTTGCAAAAGAAGGCAGGCGAACTCGCACACATGCAATGCACTACACACAAGGGTCAACGGTAAACAAGAAACAGAAGGGAAAACCGGGTAAAAAGCGCGGTCACTGGAAAAAAGACTGTCCGCAAAGAAGTGCGAGTTTAGTAGTCCAGGAGAAAACATATGGTGACGCCTTTTTGTGTACAGTGATGGCTAAAAAGGAAGGGTATGATAATGAGTGGTTTCTAGACTCGGGAGCGAGCGATCACATGAGCTATCGACGGGACTGGTTTGCAAATTATAAACAGTTTGATCGCCCACGTATTGTCCGAATTGGTAACGGTGAAACAATAAACGCACTTGGTAGTGGTGATATTAATGTTTTTGCCTTCAATAATAGTAAGTGGGTCCCAAAATTTCTGGTAAAAGTGTTATACGTTCCTGATATCCATCTAAATTTATTTTCATCTAATGCTGCCCTCGACAAAAATTTACAATTAAAATTAGACAAAAATAAATGTGAACTGTTGCAAAATGGAAATGTAGTGGCAGTGGGAGTTCGTTGTTTTTCTCTCTTCAAGATGATGTTTAAGGTTGAGAGGCCCGGTATTGTGAATGTGAGCACAAGAGTTGAATCTATCAGAATTTGGCATGAAAAACTTGGACACCAGAATTTAGATTATGTGCGAAATTTTCTAAAAGAACGGGGCATTGCTTTCATTGACGAAAAACATTTGTTTTGTGACGCGTGTGCTTTGGGTAAAATGCATAGATTACCTTTTCAAAGGAGTAATAGTAGGGCAAAACAGACAGGTGAGTTAGTTCATGCAGACTTATGTGGACCGATGCATAATATGTCAGTGGGAAACTCAAGGTATTTCCTCCTACTGAAGGATGATTATTCGCGTTATCGGGTTGTGTATTTTTTAAAAGAAAAAACTGAAGTTTTAGCGTGTTTTGAAGATTTTGTAAGAAAGGTAAAAATCGAAACGGGTTCCAAACTAAAAACAGTTCGCACAGATAACGGGTTAGAATTTATTAATTCAAGTGTAAAATCATTACTTCAGAAGGAAGGTGTTTGCCATCAAACTTCTGTGCCATATTCCCCTCAACAAAATGGAAGAGCAGAAAGGGAGTTACGTACAATCGTAGAGTCAGCAAGAACCATGATTCATGCGCGAAATCTTACGACAAGACTATGGGCAGAAGCAGTCAACCATGCAGTGTTTGTGTTGAATCGAACAGCGCCGACAGATATTCCTGGAAAAAGTGCCTTGGATTTGTGGCGAGGATCAAATCAAGAATGTGATCTTCAACGAATGCCATCTTTTGGTGCTGAATGTTTTGTTCACGTCCCCATGCAGAAACGTCGCAAATGGGATCCCAAATCAGAAGAAGGTCTCTTTGTTGGATATCCTGAAAAAGTTAAGGGTTATCGAATATATCTTCCAAAACGGAACAAAATTGAGGTAAATCGAGATATAGCTTTTAAAAATTTATCATCTGTAGGTAGTACCAGCACAGAGATTATAGTTGGTACAGTTCAAAATGATGATGAACATCATATATCCGAGGTTTTGAAAAGTGACGACCGAAGTGAAACAGGCTCCTCCTCTAACAATCAAGATGACATCGTGAGAATAGAAAACAACATCGAAAGTGCTGATAATGTGGAGTGCATCAAGAATCGACTTCGTAATGCTCGAAAGGATCAACCACTTTCAATGAAAACCATATCAGAAGGTTGTGCTTTTGTTGATGAGAACCAATAAATTATGATGAGGCTTTAAAGTCTGTGGACGCAAAAAAATGGCGAGCAGCTATGAGTGAAGAGATGACAGCTTTGAAGCAAAATGAGACTTGGGAACTCGTTGAGCCGCCACCTGAAAGGAAAGTCATTGATAATCGATGGGTTTTCAAGGTTAAAAGTAACTATGGCGATGCACCGGTACGTTATAAGGCACGGTTAGTAATCAGAGGCTTCACTCAACAATATGGTATCGATTACAGTGAAACCTTCAGCCCCGTAGCAAGGTTCAGTTCCATCAGAACGTTACTTGCCATTGCAGCAAGTAGGTGTATGAAACTTCGACAATTCGACATTAAAACAGCCTTTTTAAATGGAGATTTAGATGATGAAATCTACATGTATCAGCCTGAAGGTTTTGATGATGGCAGTGGACGAGTATGCAGACTGAAAAAGAGTTTATATGGTCTAAAGCAGGCGTCCAGGTGCTGGAATTTGAAATTCACTAAATTCCTTTGCTCTTTCGACCTTAAAACATCAGAAGCAAATACTTTTGTATTTTATGGAAGAGACATAATACTGGCGATTTACATCGATGACGGACTGATTGCAGCAAAAAAGGATAGTGTCATTGGTAGTCTGGTCCAACATTTACAAGAAGTTTTTGAGGTAACGGTCTGTGAGGCGCGTCTTTTTCTGGGTCTGGAAATTCATCAAGGCAAGGATGGCTCAATTCTACTTAAGCAGAGCGCGTATGCCGACAGAGTTGTTCAAAAATTTAGAATGTCAGAAGCCAATCCTGCAACAACACCAGCCGAATCATCAGTGTCTAAAGGCAGTGAAGAATCCCCAAAGTCTTCAAGCTTTCCCTATCGTGAAGCTGTGGGAAGTCTAATGTACTTAGCCATTGGTACTAGGTCAGATATATCGTATGCAGTTGGAGTCGTCAGCAGATATTTAGAAAATCCGAAAGCGCAACATGTTTGCGCAGTTAAGCGCATTACTCGATATATCAAGGGGACAAATAATTTTGGTATCCTTTTTGATTCTAAATCCAAACTAATCCTTAGTTGTTTCAGTGACGCAGATTTCGCAGGTGACTCAGAAACAAGGCGATCTACTGGTGGCTATGTGATTTTGCTAGATCACAGTCCAATATCCTGGGAATCTCAATGTCAAAAATGTGTGGCCTTATCCACTATGGAGGCAGAGTACGTGGCGGCGACACAAGTTGTAAAGGAGATTGTTTGGATTGAACGTTTACTATACGAACTTTTGGATGAGAAATGTGAAGTCCATTTGTATCTTGATAACCAGAGTGCTATTAAATTGGTGCGGAATCCTGAGTTTCACAAGAGAAGTAAGCATATCGAAGTAAAGTTCCATTTCATCAGAAGCCAATATGAGAAGGGTGTCTTCCAACTTTCCTATATATCGACGGAAAGCCAGCTCGCAGACATATTCACAAAGGCTTTAACGAAGGGGCGTTTTGAAATGCTGAGGACTAAGATTGGTATGGTTCCAGGAGCTTATTTTGATTAATTTTGTTTTAGTCCTTTTTGCTTTTTTTTGCATTGTATACATTTTATCTACATAAAAGGGCAAATAAATGTGAATGAAAGTGGGAGTGTGAAATCAAGAATTTATTCATTCACATTTCTTTGGACCACTGATTTTGTTAGCGACTGTTTTCTTTCTGTTATTCTTTTTTATTGCTTTTTTGTAGCTTGCATTGAATTGTTAGAGTATAATAAAGTTCAGTTCTTCTGTAAAACTTCAACAGCTCGGTTCTTTCATTTATTTATCACAGTTTTAATTTCAATTTTCTGATTCTCAGATTGAAAATTACTTTTATATATATAGGAGGCCAACTAAAGTTTTTACCTTTCTTTCTTTTGACCGGTGATATGTAAACAAAATGATGTCAACCGAAACAAGGTTAACTATACTTTATCAAGCTGCCCGAAATTAATAATAATAATAATAATCCAAAATTAAAGCGACACATTAAAACACAACTGAATTGCATTAACAAAAGAAAAATTTTTTTTAGTAATAGAGGAGATATCTAACTAAAGCATGTTCCGTCAGCCATCTATAAAACGACAGATAAACTTATTATGAACACTGGCTAGACGACTGAAACTGTGACTACCTAGTAGTATAAAGGAAGGAAAATGAAACAACTGTAGTGACCATATCGTAATCCTACGGCTACAAAAATCCTGACGCAAATGCCTGAAGGGCTTGTTAAAGTATACTGATTTTATATAAAAACTGAAAAACCGAAACTGAAAATGTTCTTATGATGCTTAAAAGCAATTCTACTACATACGTGATAAACAAGATCAGCCAAGGCTGCACCATCCGCTAAAACTGTCTAAACTACCTTTGGAACTACGTCTTGTCAAGAATTGACCTTAAATTTCTATCACTCACGCTTGTCCGGATTTATCAATTATTTTCTGCTGAAGGAATGCTGCACCCAGCCAAAGAGCTTCGCTTACGATCGGATGTCAGATAAGACAAGTTTGACAATCCTTGTGTGCCGCGAAGGAAGTGCTGGCTAAGCCTACATGTCCAGAAATATGGGTCCTGAAGTTCCCGTGCTTTTCTTCTCATGTGATTATCAGCAGACTGAAAGGGGCCCAATATAACAATTTGCACCGCAGAGCATTTGTTATGGGTGTGATGGCTGTGCCTTTTTTTCCTTTTTATTGTTTACTTTTCTGATAATCTGAGTTCGAGAATCTTGAACTGGGAGCAAATTGTTAGTGTCTTTCGCTAGCGAATATGAATACAATTTTTACCTGATAATCTGAGTTCGAGAATCTTTAACTGGGAGGAAATGGCTGTAAAGGTAGCAGCACTGCTCCAAACGATAGGAAAGCGTCTATGTATAATTTAACTTATCCACCTATAGGTGGGAGCGTTGACAGATTGCGTGCACTTTACAGGGCAGGGATTGAGGGAAGATCGCGGCCCAATCTGTGATGACAAACTTGTGTCTTTTCCTGTCCTGAACTAAATTTTATCGTGTTATTTCTTTTTTTCCTGGCAGAAAAGTAGAGTTAACTGGGCTCGACCCAGTGTCGGGACTGCGATTTTGCAGTGAATCACGCCCTAATTCTTATTGCTGCTGTAACCTTTTTCTTGGGTTAGGTTAATTTTAATAAAAATTTTCCACAAATGTCGATTGGTGCTGAGCAATTCCGGTCCTACGAGAAACAATTTCTTACTAGGAACTTTCTTTGACCCAGGATGGCTCAAATATTTACCGAAATAATTTGAAAGAAAAAGAATTACCTTGAGCTAACTTTTCTCCCGCTGTTTCTGCCGACACTTAATGAATGTTTGCCTTCTTCTTCACAATCGAGGCAGCACATTCGCGTCGTACCACCAGAAACAGTGGTGGATGTAAACGAGTCTCGGATAGGAACAAATCTAAGCCGTGGCTCACACTACAACACAGATCTCTCTCTCAAGGCCTGTAGCTCTAGCGTCCGATGAGAGAGGAACTGAAAAAAGTGAGACAAGATGTACCCGGACTCATCAGTGGCAACAGACCATCCCAGAGCCTGGCGATGGCACGCTGCTGTGGCAGTCGCCGGTATCACTTCCTTCCCTAATGAGAGGAAGAAGGATAGTCGGTCACTCCCACCTCAAGCAGAGATTCAGATCATTCCCCTCCAAGCTCTAATGAGAAGCTGGAGAGTTCAGATCTTCCTCCCTGTTCAATTGCAACAACGTGTGGCAAGACCACGACCCTGAGAAGAATAGTCTCATGCTCTACCGACTGAGCCAGGCAATCCTGTCTAGGACGGCGGACAGACGGACTAACATTAAAGTTCGGACGGACGGACGATTAAAATTGGACAGTATATGCTTGGTTGACTTTCACTGCCGGATGTCTTTGGCATGGAATGTTTCCAAGGACTTTCCTTGTGTATCCTCCAACTGATACAGGCTCTGTCCCATACGCTTAACAACTCTGGCCTTTGTAAACTTGTTTGCCAGTTTAGCACTAATGCCTTTATGCATGTCGCTCTGAACAAAGGTTCTACAATACACCTCTTGTCCGGGAGTGTATCTGACGTCAAGACAGCGAGTATTGTAGGCTTTTTCATGTTTTTCGTGTGCGCGTTGGAGATGGTCTGACAGACGAGAGCCAACCAGCTGGAGACGGTCTGCGCTGGGTAAGACTGCTACCTCGCCAGATTGGTCAAGCCGTTGCAGAATGGGGTAGGCTGAACCATGCTGTACCATGTGGTGTCCGAAGAGAGCATAGTATGGGTCTGTGCCAATGGACTGATGTATCGAAGTGCGTAGAGCGCTTCCTATGGCAGGGAGGTGTAGGTCCCATGAACTATGATCGTCTTGTAGATAGGCACGAATAGCAGACAGAATAGACCTGTTGACTCGCTCGGAGGCATTAGGGTGCTGCGAATATTTGGCAGTCTTAACATGCTTGATGTTATATTCGGTCAGCAGTTTGTGGAAGGTATTAGAGACAAATTGTCGCCCATTGTCAGAGAAGATTGTTTCCGGTACTACAAAAACAGAGAAGACCTCTTCTTCGAGGAAGCGACATACGAAATCTGCTCGCTCTGCTCGCATGGGTTTAATCAGAACAAATTTGGTGAAACTGTCTAACACAACAAAAATTACAGTATTGCCACGTTTAGTGCGGGGATACGGTCCGAGGAAATCAATATATAAGAATTGAAATGGACGTTGTGCTTCCATAGGCTTGCCCATGGGTGGTCGGAGAATGGTGTTAGGCGCTTTTGTCTCTTTGCATACTTGACAACTTGTTACGTAGGCACGTACATGTGCAACCATGCAGGGCCAATAATACTTTTCGCGAAGTCGACATAATGTTTTGTGGAAGCCTCCATGTGCTGACTGAGGTGACTCATGGGCCTCACGGATCAAATCTTTCACCAGACCCGATGAGATCCAAAGCTTCCAGGCTAACTCTTCCTGCATCGAATCTCCGCTTCGGGGTTGGGTTCTCTTGTATACGTACCCATCCGAGACACAGAGATCAGGGAGCTGTGTTGGGTTTGCAAGTACAGCCGACTTCAACTGCTCATACTCTTCCATAGAGAAGTATGGCGAGTTTAAGTGTACGTCGACTGCACTTACATTTAACTCCTCTGCCGTTTCAGTGTGCGCTCGGGTCAAGGTGTCAGGGACCACATTCTGCGAACCCTTGCGATGCTCGATCTGGAAGTCAAAAGCCTGCAGCTTTAAACTCCATCGAGCCAATCGTCCGGAAAGATCCGAGTGACTCATCAGCCACTTCAGACTGGCATGGTCAGTGATGATAGTAAATGGATGTCCTTCAACGTACGCTCTGAATTTCTTTACACTCAACACAGCAGCATAGCATTCCAGTTCAGTAATGCTGTAGTTGCGCTGTGCTGGATTGAGCTTTTTGGACATGTAAGCTATGGGTCTTTCAGCGCCGGCATCGTCGATTTGAAACAGTACACTACCAACACCGGATGTGCTGGCATCACATTGTATAAAGAACTTCTTAGAGAAGTCGGGTGTTATTAAGTTGGTGCACTGCACATTGCTTCTTTCAAGTTTTCGAACCATTGCTGCGCTTCATCTGTCCATGAGAAGGTCTTTTTTTTTTTTATATATATGATGATGCCAAAGCTCAGGGGATGCCCTATGATGCTTAAGCACAGCCTTGGCAGGAAAGGAATTAAGGATGAGGGAAATGGGTTAGGAGTTTGGGTGAAGGAGGTGTCGATGTACGCCCCGTTTGAAAGTTTCAGGCTGATAAGACGAGGGAAAAACAGAAGATGGTAAACTGTTCCACATTCGTGTTGTTCTGCTTAGAAAAGATTCCCGAAATTTGACGGTACGTCCAAATTTGACCTGGAGAGTATAGGGGTGGGAGCGGCTTGTTGATCTTGTATCGCGCCTTGTCATGAGTCTACAAGGAATCAGGCTAGCAATTTCGTTAGAACAACGGTCATGGAAATAACAATAGAAGACTGAGAGACAACCGACATTCCGTCGATGCTCCAGAGAGTCAAGACCCTCAGAGATTGAGGGATCGCCAATAAGCTTAACAGCTTTACGCTGGACTTTGTCTAACGCGGACAGTGCGGTGTGTCCGGCCCCTGCCCAAATATGGGAATTATATTCAAGTCGAGGCCTAATGTGGGACTTGTAGATCAGCGCTAAGTCAGGTGGGGTGAAATATTTCTTACATCTCTGTAGAAAACCCAAACATTTCATCGCATTTTTAGCGATTGCAAATATATGATCAGTCCAGCTAAGATTGCTCGATATCTCGATACCCAAGATGTTTAGGGAGAGTGAATTGAGTATATTCACTCCGTCGACTGAAATGGGTTGGGGGTGAACTGGGCGTTTTTTAAGGGACATTAAACAGCATTGGGTTTTGGATGCATTAAACGTAACACGATTTGCTCTGCCCCAAGCAAGGACCTTGGAAATGTCGTTGTTTAATGATCTAAACATGCGTTCCCGATTGACTTCTGTAGCATTTCCACGTGAATTCATAACAGAATCAAATGAGTACGCGAAATCAAGGGTGCTGTCGTCGGCGAAACTATGAATAGGATTGAGAGTAAGGGATAAGAGATCATTAATAAAAAGAAGAAATAAGGTTGGTGAAAGAACTGAACCCTGAGGTACACCGGCATTTATTTCGTAGGAATCAGAAGTAACTCCGTCAATTACTACACGAATTGAACGGCCTGACAAAAAACTCTCTATCCATTTAACGAGGGTAGGGTGCAGACCAAATGTTTGAAGTTTGGCTAAAAGGGCAGCATGCCAGACTCTATCAAAAGCCTTTGAAATATCAAGAGCGACGATTTCAGACTCACCAAAATTATGAAGACAATGATTCCAACGTTCCGTTAGAGCCGTTAGTAAGTCTCCGGTTGAGCGGCCAGTGCGGAAACCGTACTGGCAATCGTTGATAAGATGGTTGTTTTCTAGATATTTCAACAACTGAGAGTTGATGAGTGATTCAAAAACTTTAGATATGATCGAGGTTAGTGCAATTGGTCTGTAGTTAGAGGGGTCGCATGCCTCTCCTTTTTTAAGTATCGGCTGGACATGAGCAAGTTTCCATACACTTGGAAACATTCCTGTTGAATATGACAGGTGAAAAAGTTTGCGCAGAGGTTTAGCCAAAGCAGAGGCGCAGCATTTTAAAACAAGGGGCGAGAAACCATCAGGGCCAGTAGCTTTGGACACGTCGAGTTTTGAAAGTACTCTAAAAACTTCGCGAGTGCGAAAGTGTAGCGTCTTTTGCCTACTAGTACATTGTGATATAGATGGAAGTGGCTGCGATGAAGGTGGTAAGTATGAATCAGCAGCAAAATTAGCAGCAAACAGGTTGGCCTTGTCCAATGAGTCAGTAAAAACATTCCCATTATAAATGAGTGGTGGTGTTGACGAACAGGTGCAATTGTTCTTTACGGTTTTTACTAGAGACCAGAAACCCTTACTACCCTTTTGGGTAGAAAAAACCTTCCGTCTGATGTTCTGGTCGAAATTGAACTTTGCCCGACTAATTGCTTGCTCTTCTTTAAGCAGTCCGTAATGGGGGCTGCTAGGGTTGCATAATTGGGGATGAATCTCTGATACCAACCCGTCCTTCCGAGAAATCTGCGGATTTGTTTAGCAGAGCGGGGTATGGGGAAATCAGCCACCGCTGCTACTTTCTCGGGGTCTGTTTTCAGAATTCCATCTCCAATCATGAAACCCAAGTAGCGGACCTGCTTGACGCAAAAACGGCTTTTCTCGACGTTAATCGTCAGTTTGGCGCTGCTCAGGCAATCGGCTACTTCTCTTAATATTTTCAGGTGGGCATCAAACGTTGGAGATACGACAAGTAAGTCGTCCAAGTAAACAAAAACGTGTTCGCGTAAACGACCAGGGATTATCTTGTCCATAAGTCGACACATACGTTGAGGGGCATTGCACAACCCAAAAGGCATGACGGTGTATTGATAGAGCGGCATGCCGGGCACTGTAAAAGCTGTCTTTTCCCTTGACTGCTTTTCTAAGGGAATTTGCCAAAATGCGTCCTTCAAGTCGATGGACGAAATGAAGTGAGTATCCTGCAGTCGTCCGAGCAATCCGTCGATGTGGGGTAAGGGGTAGGCATCCTTTTTAGTGACTAGGTTCACCTTGCGAGAGTCTAAACAAAGCCTGACCTTCCCAGGTTTACGTACTAGTACAACTGGGGAATTCCAGGGACTGTTGGACTCTTCAATTACCCCTAACTTCAACATACGGTCGAGTTCATCGTACATCAGCTTTTGGATTGCTGGAGAAATGGGATAGTGCTTCTGTTTTATTGGCAAAGCATCGCCGGGGTCTATGACATGCTCTTCTAGGTGGGTCTTTCCCAGTCCTAGAGCTGTGAATGAAGGGAATTGTGCAATGACTGTGTCTAGTTTGGTTTTGTCAGAGTTACTCAAGGAGTGAAAGTTTCTTTCAACCGAAGAAGAGGGCTGTTCGTCGAGAGAAGAGATGATATTTGGCGCAAGGTGAAACGCTCGCCAGAAGTCGACGCCTAGATATAATTGTTGGCTTAAGCCAGGAACTATAAACAATGTTAGGACTTCAGTCTGTCCACGAAAGGTTACTGCAGTTCTTATTGTGCCGGGGACGGACTGGCTAGTGCCGTCGGCGGTACGAACTGAGGCTGACAATGCGGAGAGTTTTAAGCCTGAGCGCTGGACAAACTCTAGGGCTCCTTGTCCTAAGCAACTCACGCTGGCACCGCTGTCGAGCAAACCTAAGATGGACTCGTTGCCTATTTCGACTTTTACATAAGGACGACCGTCGTCTTGGCTAGTGATAACAGTCGAGACCAATGACTGTCGAGACTTTTTCATTACGCGTTTTCTTTCTCTAAATATCTTCCATCGTCGTCTTTTTCAGTTGAGAGGAAGCCTCACTTCCTCAGCAAAAATGCGAGCTCTTACGAGGTCATAATTAAGTTGCCTCTCATGCAAGGACATTCCTCGCATGAGGCAAAAGGGATCTGTCTGGGTACTGCATTCTCGATGCGTTGGATCAGTCTGTGTTGATTGTGTCTAAGCAGGGGGAATCAGGGGGTTGTCGAAGTCGCCTTGCTGATCATTATTTTCGGCGAGTGGGGTCCCCTGTATCGACCACTCGCCCTGGCGTTTTCCGGGTTACACCTGGAGCACTTAGCTGAGACTACTTCTGGTTGACCACAGGTGTAGCAAAAGAGTCTCCTGGTTTCACTGGGACAGGAATGGAACGAGTGTCCCACTACGCCGCAGTTCCAGCAAGTCATGCGACCGGCAGCTTCAAGGGTGCGCCTCACTTCTTCCACTCCATGATGACCGCTGGGGTGGAAGTGCAGGTGCAGGTATCACCATCAGAGTGGAAGGAACGTCCCGCAACGCCACAGTTCCTACAAGCCATACGACTTGCCGCGTCTGGGGTGCGGCTCACTTCTTCCATTCCCATCCCAGGGAAGTCAGGGTAATCCTCTGCCTCCTGGGCTATATCAAAATTAAGTTCGTGCACGTCCGGTCTTGTTGAGCGTCTATAAAATTCGCGTCTTTGCAGCCAGCGTTCAGCCATACGGCATAAGTTCTGCAGTTGATCCATGGATCTTACTGTAGCCGTCGAGAATTGCTGACCGATACGGGGATGTAGATTGTCCCTGACAATCTGGACTAGATCGATTTCAGGTGGTGGTGTCCTCATGTGTCCCACAATCGACCGGGCTTTGCGGAGGTAGCTGTCGCAGCTCTCCGAACTCTGGCGGAGTTCCATCAGAGTCCGCATCAGGTCCAAGTTTGTTTCGGCAGAGCCGAACTCTTGTCTGAGACGATCTCTGAATAGTCCCCAGTCAAAGTCCGGAGAGGCGCGACAGAAATGGTTCCAGAACCATTGCTCGGCCTCGTCCTTTAATAGGATATTTATATTGCAACAAAGCTCGTCTTCGGACACGCGGGAACTAAAAGCCAGTCGCTCGATGCGAAACAAAAAGTCTTCAACAGGGCCTTTGTCTAAGTTGGTTTGGTTTAGGAGGGTCGTACTCGTAAGCTGGGGGCTGTACCGCACTCCTGGAGGGAGTTGGGTAAGCGTTTGCAGCACTGGCCGGGCTACTGACAGTACCGGACTTTTCCAAAATGGATTGGGCCAGGTTTGTCTTTAGCAGGCCCAACATCTCTTTTTTAAAATTTGCCATCTGGGTGGCCAACTGATCGGCGGTCTCCGAGTTGCTTGAAGCTCGAGCTTGGCGAGGGGAAAGCCTAAGCTGATGTAAGTCTTCGAGCTGTCGGGCCTGTTCCGGGGGAGGAAACGCTCAAGCCCCGTCTAATGACTGGCTTGACCCAAAGACAGGCTGCGCCAGATTGCAATTCAGGCTAGGTGCTTTTCTTCCTAACTCGCTGGGAGGCCTACTAACATTATGCACTGGTGGAGGTCTTGAGAAATCGGGCCTTGATGCCTGTACCACACCAGTGACAGAGTCGGTCGACAGTCTCTCCTCTGCAAAAGTTTGGTTAAAATTCTTCTGCCTCTTGCTTCTGGTAACCGGAGGAGAGGAGGGAGCTGTTGTCTGTTTTGGCCTTGCACCACTACAGTCCGATTCAGCGGGCTTTACCACGGGTGAACGAAACATTATATGTAAAAAAAATTCTTTTGCTTTAGGAACGATAAAATTACGATAGGCAATGTAGCCGCACATGCATAAATTGATAATAACTTATGATACAAAACGTCTCAGCCAAAGGTGCGGGAGATACAACTCCGAAGGTCGTAGCACGAAACCAAGTTCGATGACAGCAGAAAAAAATTAAAAGAAAAGTCGCAGCACAAAATCAGGTTTGAGCGCGGCAAAAAAAAATCAAAGAAAAGGTCGCCGCTCAAACTCAAGTTTGCAGGTAGCAAAAATAAACAAATCGAAGAACAGTCGTCGCCCAAAATCAAGTTTGAACGAGACAAAAAAAAGTTAATCAGAAAAAGAAATAAGGACAAAAAAATTAAGAAATATGATAAAAAAAATAAACAAATATAGGCATAAAAATCAAATCAAAAAAAAGAAAAAAAAAAATTTTAGGGCTATGATAATTCAAAAATACTAATAGGTGTAGAAATAAAAATTCAAAAAAAACATAAGCAAAACTACATAAAACTTAATCAAGCCAGAAATCAGAATTAAAAAAAATGCATTTAAAAAAAATCAAAATTCCGAAAAAAAGTCAACTTAACCGAAAAAAATATCAAGGAAATAAAAAAAATCAATCAAACTAATTTCAGGTTCCCCCAGAAGCTTCTTCTCCTAACTTGCTAGGAATGGGAGAGGTAAGAGGTGGTAGGAGGAAGTAAACAAACACACAAACAAAATAAAAAAAAGAATAAAAGAAGAAAAGCAAATCAAGGAAAGAAAAGGGGTTTATCTAATAAAAATTACTACGAGTATTCACCAGAAATAAAAATTTTGAAAACGGGAAGAAAAATAAATCAAAAAAATTTTAAATTTTGGAGTGTGAGAACTCAAAAAGTTCCCAAAACCCACAACGTCTGTCCTGCCTGTGGAGCTAGGAGTTAACCCTGAGCTTAACCAAACTCAACCAGCACCTTCGCGGTCATACCGAGACGGCCTCGGGACCGTACAAGCGTATGCGACCTACGAAGTGTCACGCTGGTTACAACCTAAGTCGGGTGTTCGTCCTACTGCCCAGCTCCGTACGACATGAGACAATAATGATCCCGGAGATTAGGCATGTCAGTGCAACATCGGACATCGCTAAAGACATAAGCACTAATCCCGAGCATCAGTCCTCCCATGTCGAGGACAGGGCAGAGTTGGCTAAGGTGTGTCCTTATTGCTAAAAACTGACATGCCTATGGACACTCGTAGACATATCAGGACAGAGGCACTAGACCTCGAAAGTGCTTTACAAGGGAAATTCGAGATGACTGCCGTTCAGGCCAACATCGCCTAAGTCCGATAAGGACCAGCGGATCAGCCTAAGCTGACAAGCCATCTCTTCAGAGGCGCAAAGCTTCCAGAAGATGCTTTAGTGTCTTCCCTAGGGAAGACATGCTTCGCGTTGGGCGCCATTTATGTAATGTATGTGTGTGCGTATGAGCAACGCGAAGTTGCCGCAGGATGTTCAAGTGGCACGCGCTAGCTGGCAGCACGTCCTAGCTCGCCGGTATGGGGTGTGAGTCCTTGAACATCCGATTCACACATTTACAACTGAATTTCGCGTGCCTGTGGCGAGAGAAGGTTGTGGACTCCTTCTCTCAGGTTTGCCACTAATAAAAAAAACGAACAAGAAAACAGAAAACAGAAGGAAGAGCAACAGGTCTGGTGTCACCTGTTACCCTTAGCCGCACTGAACCATCTTGAATTTAACAAAAACAAGAAAAAGACTACCCCCATATCCGATGGTTCAGGCACTGACCCACCACTATGCCTACACCTGGCTAAGGTGTAGGCCCAACCTGTAAAGAGTGCTGAAATAAAGAAAACAAAAGAAATAAAATAAAATTAAAATAAAAACATGAGGAAGGAGGGAGAGGGGATGAGGAAAGGACACAAGACAAGGAGAAGAAGCTTCATTGGGTTTGCTGAAATCAAACTAATGCATGATTATGACGCCCATATAAAAATGTGTATTATAAATTCCACAAAAAAAGTCTATATCTAACAAATTCCATTACACGTACAAAATAGTAATGCTTTAAATTCGAGATTATTAACTTTACTGCTACAATAAAATTCTAGTTTTAATTCTGTAGTCATGTACACATATAACTAATTGCCTTATAATACTATGCGCAATGACAAATTTAATTCTTACTTAAAATTTAGGGAATTCAATACTAAACGGATGTTGAAATAAACTGATGCTTTCATATATGGAGACATTCTGAACCTATATTATTTTAATCGTACTTATAGATATCAAGCAAAAAAAAAGTCAAGTCGTTGGGCATACAAGATGTGACTATAAATATAACAGGTAAATGAAAACATGACGGAACTAATAGGTGATTAGAATCCCGGTCATTAAGAATTGCGGAGTACTCATCGCGTCTCGTTTCTGAGAAAAATGTGCACACTTTTATCGAAAATTACGAATTCACTCAAAAAAAAATATATATACAAATCTTTCTTGGTGCGGTTTTACGGCGAATCAGCAATACAAGCATGCATTCTACATTGCTTATAGCCTCTTTATACTCAAGGTTCTATAGTTTTAATTTCAATTTTCTGATTCTCAGATTGAAAATGACTTTTATATATATAGGAGGCCAACTAAAGTTTTTACCTTTCTTTCTTTTGACCGGTGATATGTAAACAAAAGGATGTCAACCGAAACAAGGTTAACTATACTTTATCAAGCTGCCCGAAATTAATAATAATAATAATAATCCAAAATTAAAGCGACACATTAAAACACAACTGAATTGCATTAACAAAAGAAAAATTTTTTTTAGTAATAGAGGTGATATCTAACTAAAGCATGTTCCGTCAGCCATCTATTAAACGACAGATAAACTTATTATGAACACTGGCTGGACGACTGAAACTGTGACTACCTAGTAGTATAAAGGAAGGAAAATGAAACAACTGTAGTGACCATATCGTAATCCTACGGCTACAAAAATCCTGACGCCTATGCCTGAAGGGCTTGTTAAAGTATACTGATTTTATATAAAAACTGAAAAACCGAAACTGAAAATGTTCTTATGATGCTTAAAAGCAATTCTACTACATACGTGATAAACAAGATCAGCCAAGGCTGCACCATCCGCTAAAACTGTCTAAACTACCTTTGGAACTACGTCTTGTCAAGAATTGACCTTAAATTTCTATCACTCACGCTTGTCCGGATTTATCAATTATTTGCTGCTGAAGGAATGCTGCACCCAGCCAAAGAGCTTCGCTTACGATCGGATGTCAGATAAGACAAGTTTGACAATCCTTGTGTGCCGCGAAGGAAGTGCTGGCTAAGCCTACATGTCCAGAAATATGGGTCCTGAAGTTCCCGTGCTTTTCTTCTCATGTGATTATCAGCAGACTGAAAGGGGCCCAATATAACAATTTGCACCGCAGGGCATTTGTTATGGGTGTGATGGCTGTGCCTTTTTTTCCTTTTTATTGTTTACTTTTCTGATAATCTGAGTTCGAGAATCTTGAACTGGGAGCAAATTGTTAGTGTCTTTTGCTAGCGAATATGAATACAATTTTTACCTGATAATCTGAGTTCGAGAATCTTTAACTGGGAGGAAATGGCTGTAAAGGTAGCAGCACTGCTCCAAACGATAGGAAAGCGTCTATGTATAATTTAACTTATCCACCTATAGGTGGGAGCGTTGACAGATTGCGTGCACTTTACAGGGCAGGGATTGAGGGAAGATCGCGGCCCAATCTGTGATGACAAACTTGTGTCTTTTCCTGTCCTGAACTAAATTTTATCGTGTTATTTCTTTTTTTCCTGGCAGAAAAGTAGAGTTAACTGGGCTCGACCCAGTGTCGGGACTGCGATTTTGCAGTGAATCACGCCCTAACTCTTATTGCCGCTGTAACCTTTTTCTTGGGTTAGGTTAATTTTAATAAAAATTTTCCACAAATGTGCTGAGCAATTCCGGTCCTACGAGAAACAATTTCTTACTAGGAACTTTCTTTGACCCAGGATGGCTCAAATAATTACCGAAATAATTTGAAAGAAAAAGAATTACCTTGAGCTAACTTTTCTCCCGCTGTTTCTGCCGACACTTAATGAATGTTTGCCTTCTTCTTCACATTCGAGGCAGCACATTCGCGTCGTACCACCAGAAACAGTGGTGGATGTAAACGAGTCTCGGATAGGAACAAATCTAAGCCGTGGCTCACACTACAACACAGGTCTCTCTCTCAAGGCCTGTAGCTCTAGCGTCTGATGAGAGAGGAGCTGAAAAAAGTGAGACAAGATGTACCCGAACTCATCAGTGGCAACAGACCATCCCAGAGCCTGGCGATGGCACGCTGCTGTGGCAGTCGCCGGTATCACTTCCTTCCCTAATGAGAGGAAGAAGGATAGTAAGTCACTCCCACCTCAAGCAGAGATTCAGATCATTCCCCTCCAAGCTCTAATGAGAAGCTGGAGAGTTCAGATCTTCCTCCCTGTTCAATTGCAACAACGTGTGGCAAGACCACGACCTTGAGAAGAATAGTCTCATGCTCTACCGACTGAGCCGGGCATTCCTGTCTAGGTCGGCGGACAGACGGACTAACATTAAAGTTCGGACGGACGGACGATTAAAATTTGTTGTATTTGGAATAATAGTTCTTGTATCTGGTAACTCTTGTCATTATGACATTTGTATAAGCAATCATTTTGTATTTGAACTTGGTTAATATAGCTCTCTTCTTGTCAATTACTCAAGCTAGTCGGACGTGTTTCATTTCGCCAATTTTCCATCAGGTTATGGGCCCAGGCTCGTGTAAATTGGCGAAAATTTGGATCAATTGTACGTTGCGCGTTCCTAAATTAAAAAATTTTTAAGCATTCGATGGTCGATTGTGAAGATTTTTCCGGATTTATTATCGCGCATATTGTCGGTCATCATAATGAGTCAAAACGTGCTACCTCCAATTGAAAGGTTAAAAGGCCGGGAGAATTACGATTCGTGGAAGTTTGCAGTTCGAACATATCTTGAGCACGAGGAGCTGTGGAATTGCATTGATGGTGACCAGACAACACAAGATAGCAAAAATGTTATACGTGCTAGATCAAAAATCATCTTATTGATCGATCCCATTAATTATGTTCATGTTCAAGCTACAAAGACCGCCAAAGAAGCATGGGATAGTTTAGAGAAGGCGTTTCAGGATTCTGGATTAACACGCAAGGTTGGCTTGCTGAGAACGCTAATTACTACCAGGTTAGAGGAAAGTTCTTCCGTAGAGGATTACGTGAACAAAATTGTGAATACCGCTCACAAGTTAAACGGAATTGGCCTGAAGGTGAGTGATGAGTGGGTAGGTACGCTATTACTAGCTGGTTTGTCCGAGGAGTACAAACCCATGATTATGGGCATCGAAAGCTCGGGAGTATCTATCACTGCTGATAAAATAAAGACGAAAATTCTTCAGGATGTTAAATCTGAACAATTGTCAGAGCCAGTTGTATTCTACAGTAAAGGTCAAGGTCAACAGAAAAGGTGCAAGCTGTTACAATTCTTTCAATGTCACTACCGAACCAGCCAATGAAATACAATCTCTCACTAAAACTCTATATTTTCTTTTTATTTTCACATTAACTAAATTTTCCCTTATCTTTAACAAGGTTTCTTAACTAGGGTTTTACATAAATTCACATTAATTATTAGAACACAGTATTTTCTTTTCAATTACACAGTCATTAAATTTTTCCTTATCTTTAACAAGGTTTCTTAACTAGGGTTTTATATAAATTCACATTAATTATTAGAACACAATATTTTCTTTTCAATTACACAGTCATTAAATTTTTCCTTATCTTTAACAAGGTTTCTTAACTAGGGTTTTATATAAATTCACATTAATTATTAGAACACAATATTTTCTTTTCAATTACACAGTCATTAAATTTTTCCTTATCTTTAACAAGGTTTCTTAACTAGGGTTTTATATAAATTCACATTAATTATTAGAACACAATATTTTCTTTTCAATTACACAGTCATTAAATTTTTCCTTATCTTTAACAAGGTTTCTTAACTAGGGTTTTATATAAATTCACATTAGTTATTAGAACACAATATTTTCTTTTCAATTACACAGTCATTAAATTTTTCCTTATCTTTAACAAGGTTTCTTAACTAGGGTTTTATATAAATTCACACAATATTTTCTTTTCAATTACACAGTCATTAAATTTTTCCTTATCTTTAACAAGGTTAGAACACAATATTTTCTTTTCAATTACACAGTCATTAAATTTTTCCTTATCTTTAACAAGGTTTCTTAACTAGGGTTTTATATAAATTCACATTAGTTATTAGAACACAATATTTTCTTTTCAATTACACAGTCATTAAATTTTTCCTTATCTTTAACAAGGTTTCTTAACTAGGGTTTTATATAAATTCACATTAATTATTAGAACACAATATTTTCTTTTCAATTACACAGTCATTAAATTTTTCCTTATCTTTAACAAGGTTTCTTAACTAGGGTTTTATATAAATTCACATTAGTTATTAGAACACAATATTTTCTTTTCAATTACACAGTCATTAAATTTTTCCTTATCTTTAACAAGGTTTCTTAACTAGGGTTTTATATAAATTCACACAATATTTTCTTTTCAATTACACAGTCATTAAATTTTTCCTTATCTTTAACAAGGTTAGAACACAATATTTTCTTTTCAATTACACAGTCATTAAATTTTTCCTTATCTTTAACAAGGTTTCTTAACTAGGGTTTTATATAAATTCACATTAATCATTAGAACACAAAATTTTCTTTTCAATTTCACAGTCATTAAATTTTTACGTGTCGAACAGAACAAGACTTCCACAATCGCGACCAACTCCGACCTCGATCAAAACAAAACTCTGTCAACGCGACTTACCGCGTTCGCGAATAGAACAGAACTTCCTTTTTTTTTTTTTTTAAAACGCGACTTGTCGCGATCACAATTAGAACCAGACTCGCTCATTCTTTTCTTTAGAAAATCTCACTAGCGATCTACATGAAGAAAAGCTTTCGTGCTTTTTCTTCGTTTTTTAGCTTTGCCCTTGATGTACTTAGTAGTCATTGGGCAAAGCCGCTGTAGATCGTTGTTTGTCGCGCTGATTAAGCAAATTTCTTTTGCTTATCGTGTACTGGGCTACCGTGTGAAAGGAATTTCGACGGTAACCCGAGCGCGTTGTTTGTCATGGGTTAGATTTGAGTACATTGCAACTTTGTTGCAATGCGCTCGGTTATAGGAAATCCAACCCATCGAATATCCATTGGTTTATTTTTTATTTTTTGGTACTCATGAGTTAGATCTGAATATGTTGCAACCAAAATGTGATACTCGAAATCCAACTCATGAGACTTTTACGATTTGTTTTTATTAAATGTCAGATTGGATTCGTTAGAATTAGGCTTATCTTAAAATAAGCGAATCCAATCTGCAACATTTCCTTCCCCCCGCGAATAAGAGGAGTATTCTTTGAAGAGGAATACTCCTCATTCCGAGTTTGAATTTAGTAGTACGCGGTTTATTTCTGTAGAATGGCTTTTATTTCAAATGCCAATTTTGTGGGTCTCCTGCATGGGGACGCTATTGTTCTACGTAACCAAAGGCACCGGCTGGCTCATTCGGCGATTTTTCGCGCCCGAATGGTGAGGATCATCCGGGTTGACCCTGGCGGGGACGGTTGTGTCCGCCTTTGGTGGTCCCGTCCGGACCGGCGATCCTGCTGCATATGGTCTAGCAGGGGCGGTGCTGATTCCACCCACATGGTGGACTACGTACTCGGCGGTCACGGCGAGTCGTGGAATGCTTCAGGTAAGCCCATTTTCTGTAATTATGTTACAATTATAATTCTGATTTTTATTTTTCTTAGGGGGCGTGTTGCTGGTGTGGGGGTATGTTGCAGATTGTGCACATTGTGTCTTGACGGGAACCCCCCCACGAGGATCCCCGCTGCCTTCCGTGCACGTCGCTGAGGACGAGGCCTCTCCCCCTCCTCGGGCTGACAGTTCCCTACAGCGTGTCTTGGACATAGAGGAGCTGCTGTCATCGCCCGTGGTAGACTCTGACGTCAGTTCAGAGCACTGGACTCTCAGCCAGTAGGCGGACTTCACAGCTCAATGCCTGTCTTCAATTTTTTCTTGTAACTTTTATAAAAAATTTTTTTTTTCTTTATAAAATTCAATTAATCTTTTATAAATAAATAATCAATGATACCCTTACAAATAAACAACAAAATAAAAATTCAGAAATTAAACCAGTTGTCTTTTTCTTCGTAGCTAGACCTTTCATACTTTCAGGTTGATTAGGGCTCCGCGCGTTTGGCCTGGCTGAGTTGTTCTTTCTCCTATTTTGTTTTTGGGTGTTTTTTTTTTTTTTTTTTTGTGTTTTACGTCGGTTTATAGGTGTGCTTTTAATATTTATTTCGTATTATTTTCTCTGTCTTCTTTTTGTTTTTTGTTTACTTATTCTCTTTGTTTGTTTAATGCTGTTTTGCGCTACGGTTTCGTGTTCACCGTAGATTGTGGTCGTACTCCACGGCGCGAAAAATTTTACTTTTATTTCTTAATATTCTTTATTTTGTATAATATTTTTATTCCTCGTTAGTACTTGCCTTGCGCGTCAGTTTTTTTTTTCGACCGACGGTTGTGGTAGTACTCCACGGCGCGTTTTTGTAGTTGGCTTATTATTTAGTTCATTTGTGTCTATTGTTTAGACAAGCTGGATGGACCGTGCCCTGGGCAGTGTTTGTGGCCGTTGAGGCCGCTCTTTTGGTCGTGAGACTGCCTCTTCTAGGGGGATTTCGGTCATGGGCGTCTGATTACGCCGCGTAGTCCAAGCCTTTAGTGGAGGTATGGCGTATTTGG
Organism: Leptarthrus brevirostris; assembly: GCA_964036015.1. Lineage (NCBI taxonomy): Eukaryota > Metazoa > Arthropoda > Insecta > Diptera > Asilidae > Leptarthrus > Leptarthrus brevirostris. Next base: position 48,372,997 of record OZ038373.1, read on the forward strand.
CCGTCATGTAAATGACGATGAACAGCAGTATTAGCCCCGTAAGTGACAACGAAGTTGCCGAGAGTAGGTGGGGTGTTTTCACCCGGGAGTGTAGATTTAACTCCCGTATTTTGGCCTGTATTTGGTCCAATGATTGCGTACTCTCGTGCAACTTTTCGTTAGTGTTGTCACCCAGTAGCAGCTTTGTATATGGCACCTCTGTCACAGAATGCTGCTCGTATTTGGCCATGAAGGAATCTAATTCCTTTGCCGTTTCGTTTGTTTTAGGAAAGTATGCTGGTTGCGTGAAAAGTAGTGGATGAGTATTTTCAGCCTCATAATATAGGGAATGCGGTCCTATTTGTAAGTGGCAGGGTTGGTTAATTACCAAGATTCCCTGTCCAGAGAGGCGATGCGTGAGCAATTGTTGGGTGCATGTAATATGCACAATGGTTGTTGTCTTCAATGCATATAGCCAGGAATTGGGCCTATTTAATTTAATTAAAATGTCCCTGAAAGGTATCTGCACTTTTAGCGAACACCTAGGGTTTTCGTTCAGGGGGTTGAAGAGCAACTTGATCACGCATTCATCCGATTGTGTTGCCTTTGTTATCGGCGTATTTAGCAAACCAGCGTAAGTATCCTCCTCGACATCTCGAGTGACTTTCCGATATGCTTTCATATTCTCCGGCTTAAGCAATAGAAATTCCTGAGTCGAAAGTTGACTCGCTATATGCGAATATTCTATTTCCGGGACCAATGAATGATTCGCTTCCGTGTGTATCGGGAAGCACCTGATTCGTTGCAACTTCATTTTTGGAAGATTGAAAATTGGTAATGTGATTTTGATTACCAGTTTTTGTTGCAATAGGTGGGTTCGTAATTCAGCCGTCTGATAGAGAATCGATAGACAATTCTGGGCTTTTGAACACGTGGCATGCGATTTGTGATAAATCTCAAGGAGTGAATCAGGGGCGATCAGCAGGGGATGAATTTGGTTATTTCGGCTAGAGGTTATTATATCCAGTAGCGCCTGCTGTCGGAACTCAATTTCTACCATTTGTAGCAGCAGACTAGAGACTATTTCCTGTCTCATTTGCCTTGCCAAAAGTTTGTCGGTTGAGTTGTGTAAATCATTCATCTGGTAGGCTATTTGCCGTTGTCTTTCGACCAGTGAATTTAAAGGTTTTTGAAGTGTATTAAGCGCAGTCTTGACTACACTGATTTGTTGTTTCTCCAAATCAGCGAGTACCTGATGGTTAGTTTCCAACTCATCCAGGCGACTATAGACTTCGCGTTCATTGGCACTATCCATGGTACCGAATAGGTAGTGCATGGCGTTTCCGATGCCGTCAAAAATAGATCTCATTTTACGAGATTTGGGAACAGCTTGTTTAATTACCTTAGTGCGTTGTTTGATGTTTTCCATCAACGCGTGCATGTGTTTTTGCTGGAGTTCGCAGAGGTCTCCTACGGTGTTGTTTCCGCATAGTTGATGCACGTAGTGTTCAGCTCGTTCCGCAATCGTGGTTTGATTGTCCAACTCGGTCAGGTCCAATTCCGTGAGGATATTCCATGTCGAGTGGTAAACCATGAGGCTTCCTAAATCCTCGAATAGCACTCCTGTATTGTTGAGTGGGTTTACCGAGTATGTCTCCGACGTACTACTTCCCATAGCGGACATTATTAGTCCGAGGATGATAGCGTTTTGTATCATACCTGGGGAGAGGAATATGGTTAGTGGGGGTTCTAAATTAATTTTCTTATTTACTAAGCGTAGATTTTCCCTAAAGTGATGTCATGCTTGTCTTGCATTCTCACCGGTATAATAGTTGGTTACCTTTGGGTAGTCGCTTTGATGTTTACTGTTGAATACAGTATTTCGAAAGTAGTTGAGGGGGACCTCAAGACAAAGGACTACCAGGAAGGAGTTTAGTGTTTTTGTGCTGTAGAAATCGGGCAGTCTCTGACGGGATTGCAATTGCACAGAAGTTGGTTTGATTTATTAATTCTGGGAATCGAATCGGACAGCCGTCAGCGTTTTATTTTCACAAGAGGTGTTTAGAGTGCTGTAGAAAATATGACTAAGTGGGAGTGAGACCTCAGGGCACGGAACTGTCGGGAAGAATTGCTAGATATAGCATTAAAAAGAGGGAGTTTTGGTGGTTCATTCTCTGACGAAATTTCGCAAGAGTTGGTTTGAATTTGTTGTTTCAGGGTTCGACTTTTAGTAGAAGTCGTTTTTTTAATTATGAGTTGTCGTGCAAAAAAAATTAGTGAAGTCCTGTTGCTGGGTACTTCGTTGTTTTAGGCACGTCTAATAGGCGGAATGTGGGGTTTTACATTAATTGATTTGAGATTACTTAGAAAGATTATAAGAAATAAAAGGAATTTTAATTAGGGTTGGTTTGGACCCGATTGGACCGAGTTGTTAAGGGACTTTTCGTTTTGCCTTTCTTGGTTTTGTGCTGACTTTGCGTTACGATCTTCATCTCGACCGTAGATTGTGGTAGCACGCCACGACGCGTACAGATAATATTTACGATCTTCATTATCTATTCATAGAATGGCTTAAGACGGTTGTTGTGAACCGTAACTGTACGTTTGCCCATTTTTAGGGTTGTATTCACTGATGATGGTATACCGATTACCAAATATGGTCCTACCCAGATTTGAGAGAGCTTATGCTTTCGACTTTCGCTCTTGAGTAGGACTTTGTCACCAATGTGAAACGATAGGGGTCGAACAGCTTTATCGTAGTATAATTTCGATCGTTGCTTGCTAGTGAGCAGATTTTTTCGTGCCGTGGCATAAGACCTTTGGAGCTTGTATCTTAAGATTTGATAGTAGCTCTCGTGATTATACACGGGTTCAGGGTCTCGCTTCAAATTTGACGGAACATCCGCTGTGAAGCCGTAAAGGCAGTCCATGGGAGTTAATTTTGTCCCTTCGTGTACACTGTTGTTGTACACGAATGCAGCGGTTCGCAGATATTGATCCCATGATTTGGGATTCTCGTCCACTATGGTACGTAAGTATTCAATTAACGGCCTGTGTGCACGTTCAAGTGCGCCGTTTGACTGTGGGTGGTAGGCAGAGGTTTGTAACTTCTTCACCCGTAACAGTTTACATACCTTTTTAAACAGGTCACTAAGGAAGTTGCTTCCTTGATCAGTGACTATTCGTTTAGGGATGCGGTAGCGCGCGACGATTTCGTCGAAGAAGATTTGCGCTACCGTGACGGCTTCCCCGTTAGGTATGGCGTACCAATCGACAAATTTAGTGAGGTTATCCTGGAAAGTCAAGATATACTTGTTTCCGGAGTCAGTTTCCTCGAGTGGACCAACAATGTCGAGATAGACTTTGTCGAAGGGTTGTTCTGCGATGTCCGTGATGACCATCGGCATTTTATACTGAGGTGATGCCTTCATTTTTTGGCATTTTGAGCAACGCTTAACGTATTTCTTGATATCGCTAAGCATGTGCCTCCACCAGTACTTCCTTCGAATCCGCTTGTATGTTTTAATTACGCCCTGATGGCCGCCAAAAGGAGAGTCGTGATAATCATGTAAGATAGTTTGTATCTCCTTGGGGCTTGTGATTATCTCAGGGGGCTTAGGTTTATCGTCGATTAGCGGATTAGTATCTGGCAGGTTTTCTGTAGTGACCTCTTCTATGTTTGGAATTATTTCATTGTTCTGAGGCGTGTGATCCCGTATTTCGGGGCTTTTAGACTCTGTTTGAGCGTTTTTCGCTTGAGCCCGGGTCACAGCGTTACATTTTAGGCGATTTTCGCGAATGGAGGTTATTTCTTCCTCCGAGTCCGAGTCCATTTTATGGTGGACTTGCGCTTTGACTATTATGTTTTGGCCATTTGAGTCTTCGCTGACTTCCCGTGGAATGCGGCTTAACGCGTCGGCATTCGTATTGTACTTTCCTGGCTTGTATTCGATTTGATAATCGAATTCGGAAAGTTTGTGATGAAATCTCACCAGACGGGAAGTAGGGTCCTTAACATTAAAGACGCCTTTGAGAGGCTTATGGTCTGTATAGACCGTAAATTTTCGGCCTTGCAAGTAACATCTAAAGTTACGCGTAGCCCAGACTATAGCGAGCAACTCTTTTTCAATAGTTGAATAGTTGCGTTCCGCCTTGTTCAGTGTACGGCTGGCGTAGGCAATGGGCTGATCGTGTCCTACTGCTCCTTGTGAGAGGACGGCTCCTAATGCCTCGCTGCTGGCGTCCGTGGTTAAATTGAATGGTTTCGAGAAATCGGGATATATAAGTAAGGGAGGAGAGATTAATGAAGTTTTGATTTTCTCGAATGCCTCCTGACACTTCTCGGTCCATGTGAATTTGACATCCTTGCGGAGCAAATTCGTTATAGGACGCACAATTTTGGAGAAGTCGGGGATGAATTTTCGATAATAATTGGCAAGTCCAATGAAAGATTGAACTTGTCGTACAGTTCTGGGAACTGGGAAAGTTTGGACGCAAGCCGTTTTACTGGGGTCTGGAAGTGCTCCCTCACTAGAACACTTGTGGCCTAGGTAAACAACCTCTTTTCTCAGAAACTGGCACTTTTCTGGCTGCAGTTTGAGGTTGTTCTCTCTCAAACGATTGAAGACTTTGCGGAGCTTACTATTATGGTCCGCAAGGTTTTTACCGTAGATGACTATGTCGTCTAGGTAGACAAAACATTCCAAGCCTTGTAATCCTGTTAGGACGAAGTTCATTAAGCGTTGGAACGTGGCCGGGGCTCCTTTGAGCCCAAATGGCATACGCCTAAATTCATAGTGACCATAATTGGTGCTAAACGCCGTTTTTGGTCGATCTTGAGGATCGACGAGCACCTGGTGATAGCCGTTGGCGAGATCGAGGGTGGTAAAATACCGAGAATGACCTAATTGGTCGAGAATATCCTCGATCCGAGGTAGCGGAAAGGCGTCTCCAATTGTCTTTTCGTTTAATTTACGAAAGTCGACAACGACGCGCCACCTTTTTTCACCGTCTGGTCCCGCCTTCTTGGGGACGACTAGGAGAGGTGAATTCCAAGGGCTTTTACTGGGCTGCACTATGTCGTTTTCTAGCATTTCGCGAAGCTGTTCGTTTATCACATTTCGCTGCGTCTCTGGCAAGCGATACATTTTCTGGTTGATTGGTGCTTGGTCCTGCACCAATGGTATATCATGAGTGATGGCGTTTGTGAAAGTTAGCCGATCACCTTTGAGGAAAAAGATATCGTTATACTCGTAACAGAGTTGTGATATCGCTTGTTTTTCCTCCGCGCTCAGGTTTACGTCTAGGCTGAGCTCCTGGTCTAACCTGACGAGACGCGGGTTATTGTTTGGGTTTTCTGGTTCTTCATACTCCTGGAATAAATATTTAATATGTTGTAAAGTGGCCATTTTTTCGGCGCTTGAAATACTTGTTTCTTTCTTTTTATTTTTTCTTTCACTTATTTTACGGAAACCTGAAATATTTTTACTTTTATTTAAATTTTCACCCCACTTTATTTTATTTGAATCACTCTTAATACTAAATGACGATGGAGTTGGGGTTTCTGAACCGCCGTAAATTGCCATATTTGAGGCGAACTCGCTTTCGTCTTCTAATAGGCTCTTTCGCCGTTGTTTACTTACTGTGTATGTTGATTTTGGAGCTTTTGAAAATACCGTCCCTGTGGTGAGCTCGCTTCCAATGTCGACGTGTTCCGAAATTTTATTTTGTGTGGGCGTGGGAGCTGATGGAATTTGTCCATCGTAATTCCTTTTATCTAGGTGAGCTCCGTCGACATTTGTTTTGTTAGGTTTTCCTTTCCTTTGGTTCCGTTTTTTCTTAGTATTTGATTTGTGCGTGGGTGCTGGTGGTTTCGAGTCACCGTAATTCCTGATTTTCAGGTGAGCATCCTCAGCGCGTTCTCCGTTTTTCGGGGTTTCCTGATTGTTTCTTTCCTGGTAATCCTGTTTCAGTTGGACGACGGTGTAGTTGTGGGCAGGGACTAGATGCAGACTAATGTTAGTCAGAACTACTTGTGAATTGTGTGTGTTGAGAACTCCAACAGACACTGCTTTTAAACCAGCGGGGAGTAGGCCATTCGCTAGGAAGACTCCTTGATCTATTTCTCTTGATAGACAGAGCATCTCTTCCTGCAGCTGCAAGGGAACCTCGACTATGATTTGTGACCTAGCAGGTATGCATACAGGCTCTTTCAGCTGTATTTGTTGCTGCCTCATTTCGCAGGTCAAATCACTTTCAGTCGGTTTGTCCATCTCGCATTCCGGTGTTCGGTGGTCATCGTTCTCCTCTTGGGAAACTTTTTGATTACCACAGATTGTCGGATCGGCCTTTCGTGGCTCTGCTCTATCTGTTCGGGCTTTCGTTTTGACCACTTTTTCGGAATACGGGTTATCCAATGCAGCTGTTAATGGAACAGCAAACTCCTCAGGGTTGTTTTCCGTTCGAGGAAATCGCAATGCCTTATTCGGGCCCTCAACGTTACAATTCTTTGCTAGAAAGTCATTTCCTAGCAAGCCGTCGTCGGAAAGGCCGGGTAGGTTTTTTATTACCTGAAAATTGCAGGGAATTTTATTCTTTAATGTAAAATTGCCCTGACACGTTCCCAGCGTCTTTTCGGTACCAAATGGTGTTTGTAAAGTATATGTTTCTCCGGTATTTATATCTTCGGGATTTTTAATTGCTTTCTTCTTTATTATGCTAACCTCAGCGCCAGTATCTACTACAAGTTTGGTATTGCCGTTCAGGCTAATATCCAACGGTAGGCTAACTATAGAGATACAGGGTTCGGGCGGCTGAGGTGACCCTTTATTAAAATTTTTGCTTCTTAGTGTCGATCCGGGGTCTTTTCGGTCGACTGCTCGTCGTTTCCCTGGCTCTTAGAGTCCCATTTTTGTTTTTGGCGGCATTCCTCTATGGAATGGCCGCGACGGTTGCAGAATTTGCATTTGAGCTTTATATTAAAAACTCGAGGACCAGCAGAAGGCTGCTGATCCTGAATCCGTCGTTCGGGGAGCCTTGCCTGGCTACTCGGGCCCGGAACCTGGCGATTGTTTCTACAATCGCGAACATCATGCCCATATATTTTGCAGTTAGAGCAGAAGGGTGTGTTTTTACGCTTCATGCAGTCGGCGTAAGTGTGACCTCTTCGCTGGCAAAAGTTGCATGTGATGTTTGACCTTAATTGGTCGAGGTTCTGGCGGCGGTAGTCGATTTGTGGGGGTGACGAGCGTTGAGGTGGAGTCGTATATTGTGGAGTCTGTCGGCGAAAGTTTTGTGGTGGCGGCGGTCTGTATAACGTTTGTTGTGGAAAATTGCGAGCAGGTGTATATGGGGTTCTATGGAATGCCCGTATTCTGGCAGTTGGGTCCATAGCAACCGGCATGGTTGAGCCTTGTTCTACAACAACCGGAGCAGGAAAGCCTTGGGTTGTTGTGGTTTGCGTGAACTGGGCGCCCTGCTGTAGTTTCTCCATGTCGAGTGCTTTATTGATCAGCGCCTCGAGCGTGCCGTCGGTGACGGTGAGGAGATATTGGCAAAGGTGCGGATTCGTAACCCCGCTGCGGACTGCGTTTTTCGCGAAGTCCTCCAGCTGCGTTGTTACAGCTGGAGTGGCCGCAGCTCCGTATTTAGTTTGTGCGGCCTCTTTACAGAGGGCCAGCAATTGTTTTACTCTAGCCGTGAAGGCAGTGAGCGTTTCGCAGGGGTTTTGGTGAGCTGTTATGAGCCTATTTACCAGTTCCTGGTAAGTTTCTCTGGGAAGATATGCCGCGTTTAATCTTGCTTCGACTTCTTGAAATGTTGTCGGTACATCCGAGGCCAACAGTTGATATGCTCCTCCACGAAGTCTTGTGGGAAGGATCTTGAGGAAAGCCTCTTGCTCCCCTTCGGAGAGACACTGTTTGGCCTGGCGGCAGCAACCCAGGAATGTTTGCAACTCTGATCCGAGATGCGGGCCTGGCTCACCTGAAAAAATGGGCACCATTTGCGCAGTCAACTTAACAATTTTTCCGTAATCGGTCGCCATAGTGGAGTTCTGATTCGAGTCGGTGTCGGGCGAGTCTTGTGCGAGAAATCGATTTAGACCCTGTTTCAGGTTAATTTCTCGCAGGGAGTCTTGTAGGGATTGAATGAGGTTTTCCTCAGTTGTGCCTTGTAAATTATTCTCAATATTTTCTTCAGAGGGGAGTATGCGCGAGAATCCGTCTATCTTGGCTTGAAAGAGTGCGGCTTCCTTTTGAAAGCGCTCTAAGTCTTCCAGTCTCTCTTCGCTGGACTTTGTATTTCTATTTTCGAGGAGGTTAGAATAGAGAGTTGCTAGGCGTTCGGATTCTCGCGCGGACTCGTACAAATTATTAAAATTATTGTATTTAAATCTTACTTGGTTTTGATTTATTCGTTGCAGGACGGTCCCGCTCCTGAGTGTGAGTCCTTCGGAACTGGGTCCTGGTTGTGCTGGGGTTATCTGGCGTTCACTGACCTGCGTTTGGTCGGTGAATACTGGTGACTGGGAACCCTGGCGTGGTTCTTCCGCGTCGATCTCCAGGTCCAGGGAGGTTATGAGGAGGTCCTCTGTCTTCTCCTCTGTTGGTGAGTGAGCGGGAGTAGAGTGGGTGTCCTTGGACATCAACTCCTGCTCTTTAGCGTTGCAAGGGGGGCTTTTGGCCTGCTTTTCCGTTCCCTTGATAACAGTACTAGAGTTGTGTTGGGGAAAAGGGGGGCTTGTGCCGTCTTCAACGATTCCCTTTTCCACTCTGATACTGGTGCTGCGTTGATTGCTGGTGTTGATTGGTGTCGTCTTCTTCGGGCTGGGACGAAGCCCACACAATTCCACCGGTGGTGCTGGCTTACACTTTGCGGAAACGTTGGGGGTGACTCCTCAGGGCGATTGACTACCCGGGAGTGCTTAGAGATACCCCTTTTGGTTTTGGATCAAGGCTTTTAAAGCTGTTACGGTAATTTTGTTTTACCACGCTTCCTTGATCCTACCGGCTGCGCCAATTTTTGTTACAATTCTTTCAATGTCACTACCGAACCAGCCAATGAAATACAATCTCTCACTAAAACTCTATATTTTCTTTTTATTTTCACATTAACTAAATTTTCCCTTATCTTTAACAAGGTTTCTTAACTAGGGTTTTACATAAATTCACATTAATTATTAGAACACAGTATTTTCTTTTCAATTACACAGTCATTAAATTTTTCCTTATCTTTAACAAGGTTTCTTAACTAGGGTTTTATATAAATTCACATTAATTATTAGAACACAATATTTTCTTTTCAATTACACAGTCATTAAATTTTTCCTTATCTTTAACAAGGTTTCTTAACTAGGGTTTTATATAAATTCACATTAATTATTAGAACACAATATTTTCTTTTCAATTACACAGTCATTAAATTTTTCCTTATCTTTAACAAGGTTTCTTAACTAGGGTTTTATATAAATTCACATTAATTATTAGAACACAATATTTTCTTTTCAATTACACAGTCATTAAATTTTTCCTTATCTTTAACAAGGTTTCTTAACTAGGGTTTTATATAAATTCACATTAGTTATTAGAACACAATATTTTCTTTTCAATTACACAGTCATTAAATTTTTCCTTATCTTTAACAAGGTTTCTTAACTAGGGTTTTATATAAATTCACACAATATTTTCTTTTCAATTACACAGTCATTAAATTTTTCCTTATCTTTAACAAGGTTAGAACACAATATTTTCTTTTCAATTACACAGTCATTAAATTTTTCCTTATCTTTAACAAGGTTTCTTAACTAGGGTTTTATATAAATTCACATTAGTTATTAGAACACAATATTTTCTTTTCAATTACACAGTCATTAAATTTTTCCTTATCTTTAACAAGGTTTCTTAACTAGGGTTTTATATAAATTCACATTAATTATTAGAACACAATATTTTCTTTTCAATTACACAGTCATTAAATTTTTCCTTATCTTTAACAAGGTTTCTTAACTAGGGTTTTATATAAATTCACATTAGTTATTAGAACACAATATTTTCTTTTCAATTACACAGTCATTAAATTTTTCCTTATCTTTAACAAGGTTTCTTAACTAGGGTTTTATATAAATTCACACAATATTTTCTTTTCAATTACACAGTCATTAAATTTTTCCTTATCTTTAACAAGGTTAGAACACAATATTTTCTTTTCAATTACACAGTCATTAAATTTTTCCTTATCTTTAACAAGGTTTCTTAACTAGGGTTTTATATAAATTCACATTAATCATTAGAACACAAAATTTTCTTTTCAATTTCACAGTCATTAAATTTTTACGTGTCGAACAGAACAAGACTTCCACAATCGCGACCAACTCCGACCTCGATCAAAACAAAACTCTGTCAACGCGACTTACCGCGTTCGCGAATAGAACAGAACTTCCTTTTTTTTTTTTTTTAAAACGCGACTTGTCGCGATCACAATTAGAACCAGACTCGCTCATTCTTTTCTTTAGAAAATCTCACTAGCGATCTACATGAAGAAAAGCTTTCGTGCTTTTTCTTCGTTTTTTAGCTTTGCCCTTGATGTACTTAGTAGTCATTGGGCAAAGCCGCTGTAGATCGTTGTTTGTCGCGCTGATTAAGCAAATTTCTTTTGCTTATCGTGTACTGGGCTACCGTGTGAAAGGAATTTCGACGGTAACCCGAGCGCGTTGTTTATCATGGGTTAGATTTGAGTACATTGCAACTTTGTTGCAATGCGCTCGGTTATAGGAAATCCAACCCATCGAATATCCATTGGTTTATTTTTTATTTTTTGGTACTCATGAGTTAGATCTGAATATGTTGCAACCAAAATGTGATACTCGAAATCCAACTCATGAGACTTTTACGATTTGTTTTTATTAAATGTCAGATTGGATTCGTTAGAATTAGGCTTATCTTAAAATAAGCGAATCCAATCTGCAACAAAGCCCAAAAGAAGGTCAGGTGATCCGCGATGCTATGAGTGCAATAATTATGGTCATTTTGCAAAAAATTGTCCGTCAAAGAAGGATACCTCCAGGCGGCAATCTGCCAAGTCCAGTGTATTGTATGCTGCGTTTCCAGCTGTTTCAATGAAGCCAGATGAATGGTACATAGATTCCGGCGCAACCGCTCACATCTGTAGAAACAAAAGCTACCTTGATAACATTACACACACAAATTGCAGAGAAGTGGTAATTGCAAATAATGAGCGCTTGAGTGTTGAAGGTTTTGGTAATGTATGTTTACCCGTGTCAAAGGCGAATATATGCAATAGTGTCAAGGTTGAGGATGCACTTTATATACCTGGATTGTGTACGAATTTAATTTCTGTTAGTCAGGTGGTAAACAAGGGTAACAGTGTGCTATTTGATTTTTCAGGATGCAAGATTTTTAACAGCAGTAACGATTTAATAGCCATAGCAACGCGTGATGGTGATTTATTTCGGCTCGACACATCAACATTACCTGTTTACGGTCTTACAGTTAGTAAGCAGTCCCAGTGGAATTTGTGGCATAGGCGAATGGGTCACATGTGTTATGACAGAATGAGACTGATTGCAGATAAATTCTCTGAAAGTTTTAATTCGGAGAATATGGAAAAAGGTAATTGTGAATTATGTTTAAAGGGAAAACACTCCCGGATGCCATTTAAGCATACAGACACGCGCGCAGGTGAAATCCTTGAACTTATTCATTGTGACTTATGCGGGCCAATCGAAGTTCCATCCATGGGAGGTGCTCTTTACATAATGGTTTTAATTGATGATTTTTCCAGAAAAGTTTTTGTTTATTTCTTAAAATCGAAATCTGAAGCTTTTTCAAAATTCCAGATGTTTAAAGCACTTGTCGAAAATCAGACTGAAAGAAAAATTAAAACATTCCGCACTGATAATGGCACAGAATTTTGCAATCATAAATTCCAAAATTTATTATCTAGGTCAGGGATTAATCATCAAACAACTACACCCTATACTCCTCAGCAGAATGGTTTGGCTGAACATATGAATCGAACTATAATTGAAAAAGGCCGATGCCTGCTTTTTGATTCAGGATTACCGCTCATGTTTTGGGCAGAAGCAGTCTCCATGGCTGTCTATATCATCAACAGATCACCTAGTGGAACTTCAACCAAAATGATACCGGAAGAAGTTTGGTGCAGAAAGCCGGTTGATATTAGCAGCATGCGAGTATTTGGGTGCAAAGCAATGGCCCATGTACCAAAGGAAAAGCGAAAGAAATTTGATGTCAAATCCGAGGAATGCATTTTCCTGGGTTTTAGCGAAAACACCAAAGGCTATCGTCTCTACCAACCCAAAAAGAAGAAAATTGTGATTAGCCGTGACGTCGTATTCTTTGAGCATCAAGCAGGGGATGTTCAGGTAATTCAGAATGCAGATTTATCTAATCCGTTATCAATCTTCACAGAAGTCAAAAATGAAGTGGGAGATGATACCAGTAAAGTAGTAGTTGATGCACCGACTGAAGTGGCTGGGTTAGAGGAAACCGAAGCACACATCGGAGAACAACAACTAAACATACAGTCGGACGACAGCGTTGACGACACGTTAGTGTTTGAAGATGCCGTATCCAGCGATGTTAAAAATGCCAGTGCTACAAATAGCAGTTCATCCACAGAAGAAGGCGTTTTTTCATCCGATAGCGAGTTCATTGTACCCAACTCTGTTCAAGTAGGTGTTCCGGATACACCATTGCGGCGAAGTTTGAGAACTCCGAAGCCAATCGTACGTAACGATTTCATTAGTTTTACAGCGCAATCAATAGAACTGAGTGATCCAATGACGATGGATGAAGCATTTAGCGGACAGGTTGCAATGGAAGCAAGCGATGGAAGAAGAATTTCAGGCTCTTCAAGAAAACTCAACATGGGATTTAGTTGATTTGCCGCATAATAAACGACCAATCAATTGCAAATGGATTTTTAAAACAAAGCGGGATAGTTCGGCCAAAGTAAGTCGCTACAAGGCTCGTCTCGTTATCAAAGGATGTGCACAACGAAAAGGCATCGACTACGAGGAAACTTTTTCACCCGTCGTGAGATATAATACTATTCGTTTTTTGTTGGCTGTTGCAGCAGATCTTGATTTGGACATAGACCAAATGGATGCAGTCACAGCATTTTTACAAGGAGATCTAAAAGAAGAAATTTATATGCTGCAGCCGGAAGGTTTTAGTGATAACACCGGCAAAGTTTGTCGTTTGAAAAGGTCACTCTATGGTTTAAAGCAAGCGAGTCGATTGTGGAATGATAAACTCGACTCTGCGCTTCGAAAATTTGGTCTTTCAAAGTCAAAAGTGGACCCTTGTGTCTACTACATGGTCAAAAACGAAAATTTGGTTATGGTTGCGGTATATGTCGACGATCTTTTACTGTTTACCAAGGACACAGAAACAAAACGTGAGCTGAAGGATTTTTTACATATAAATTTTAAAATGAAAGATATTGGTGAAGCTCGATTTGTTCTAGGCATGCAGATAACTAGAGATCGTTCCAGGGGTACTATAAGCATTGATCAGGAATTATACGTTGAAGTGAAGACACCTATAGACCAGCATCAAAAGTTAACAAAGGATATGTGTCCTCAAACTGAGAGTGAACGAAATGAGATGGAAAATATCCCATATCAGGAAGCAGTTGGCAGTATCATATTTCTGGCGCAGGTATCAAGGCCGGATTTGTGTTTCGCTGTAAGTTCGGTCAGCCGATTCAATAATAATTTCGGAAGAGCTCATTGGCAAGCTGTTAAGCGCATTCTACGCTATCTGAAAGCAACTAAAGATGCTAAACTTGTTTTTCATAAACAACCTAGGGAAGGAATTCAGGCGTATTGTGATGCAGACTGGGCAAACGACTGTGATGACAGAAGATCAGTTTCTGGTTATGTTTTTCTGACGTCTGGTGGTGCAGTGTCTTGGAGTACAAAAAAACAACAGACAGTGGCGTTATCTTCTACAGAAGCCGAATATATGGCCCTATCAGCGACCATTCTAGAAGTAATATGGTTAAAGAATTTGGCGAAGGAACTTCTACAATGTTGTCGCAGTAATATCAAGGTTTATTGCGATAATAAAAGTGCTATCAGTCTATCAAGGAACAGCACTTATCATCCACGTACAAGGCACATAGATATAAAGCATCATTTTGTTCGAGAAAGATTAAGCGAAGGAAGTTTCACCCTCGAGTATGTCAACACAAAAGATATGGTAGCAGATATAATGACGAAGGGCCTCAGTTTGGAAAGACATTACTCTTGCGCACAGTCTATGGGTTTAACTTTTTAAGGGAATCTTATTCAGTGGGAGTGTTGTATTTGGAATAATAGTTCTTGTATCTGGTAACTCTTGTCATTATGACATTTGTATAAGCAATCATTTTGTATTTGAACTTGGTTAATATAGCTCTCTTCTTGTCAATTACTCAAGCTAGTCGGACGTGTTTCATTTCGCCAATTTTCCATTTCAGGAGATTTCCATCAAAATTGGACACTATATGCTTGGTTGACTTTCACTGCCGGATGTCTTTGGCATGGAATGTTCCCAAGGACTTTCCTTGTGTATCCTCCAACTGATACAGGCTCTGTCCCATACACTTTTAATATAATATAACTTTGCCCGACCATATTTTATTAATCTAATTAATTTTACTATTTAAAAACACTTTGCTTATGCCCCCATATATTTCAATACTACGGAGACGACTTTGATTCCAAGGCGACATTCGGTCCAATTTGACATTTCAGGCGACATTCCCCCTTAACCCACTCACCACTTGGCCTTGAAGCAAAAATGCTTATCACACGTACAGGGTTTTTACTTAAGATAGCCTTTCCTCTCGTTCTTTATTCTAAGGGTTCGCCTTATTGGTTTCAGCGACAGCTGACGGAAGTTTTTGATTGAGGGCTCGAATAAAACTTTAAAGAAATTAAAATATTTTTCTACCTTTTGTTATTTTAGGTTTCCAAAAGATAAAGACTTCAGATAACTATGGTTAAAATCCATTGGTAGAATTGATTATATACCATCCGATGGTAGTAATGTTTGCGAGGACCAGTTCGAATAAGTCACAAATTTACTACTTCCATGGTGAAAACTAACACCTTTCAACCACATAAGGAAAATTCGGAAACTTTCTGAGCATGGTCAACGCCATCTTGATAACTACAGGCCATAAGGTAGAGCCAGTTGTGACCCGTGACATCACACTATGAGGAAAAACGTGAAAAAGTCGAAATTATGTCACTCGAAGTTTTGTTTAATTATAAGAAGTGTGATTAAGTTTTAAAATCGTTCTAACCAAAAACTAATAGTGAATCGTATAAAGAATAATTTGAGGTAAAAGTTTTGTGACATTCAAGTGGCGAAGTGTATATATTTTTTAGTTAAAGTGAAAATTTCGGCTAATTCGGCTCGGACTTTAAATTAATATTGTGTGAGTTTCAGACATTTTTTAAGTGATATAACTAGCGTGTGATAAAATTAACTTGTGAGATAATGTCGTGATAAAAGTTTCGTTTAGATCTATTTAATTATGTGTGAGTTATCGCCGGTCAAAATATATTGGCAATATCCAAAAGAAATGTTAAATGGAGGGAAGTAATGACGTCCGCTCTTCAACCTAGCGGATGTAAACAACTCTCAATTTCATTAAAAAGTGAAAGAAATTACGTTTAGCTTTATTATAAGTGATAATATAATAGTTTTGTGATGTTGTGAGAATATGTGGTACTAGTGCTTCGAGTTTTGTTGGTAAATGGGGACAAATCTATTGACAACTTTTACATTTGAAGAGTTGGCTTAGATTTTTCTCTAATTGCTGGCATTATACAAATTGTACGATAAATATGAAGTGATCTGATATAAAAATTTATTTGGGAGAATATGTGAAAATAGTGGTTTGAAATTGTTATAATTTTTTGGTAAATAGGGATACATATATTAATAAATTATGCAATTGAAAAGTTGGATAAGTTTTTTTCTAAGCTGTCACTTGAACAGCTGATAACAACTTTTCATTTGGTCGTATAGACGGCGCTGGTTTCGTTTCCTCATAAGCTGACGTCATCGTTTCTACCTTACGGCCTGTAGTTATCAAGATGGCGTTGGCATGGTCAACGCCATCTTGATAACTACAGGCCGTAAGGTAGAAACGATGACGTCAGCTTATGAGGAAACAACACCAGCGCCGTCTATACGACCAAATGAAAAGTTGTTATCAGCTGTTCAAGTGACAGCTTAGAAAAAAACTTATCCAACTTTTCAATTGCATAATTTATTAATATATGTATCCCTATTTACCAAAAAACTATAACAATTTCAAACCACTATTTTCACATATTCTCCCAAATAAATTTTTATATCAGATCACTTCATATTTATCGTACAATTTGTATAATGCCAGCAATTAGAGAAAAATCTAAGCCAACTCTTCAAATGTAAAAGTTGTCAATAGATTTGTCCCCATTTACCAACAAAACTCGAAGCACTAGTACCACATATTCTCACAACATCACAAAACTATTATATTATCACTTATAATAAAGCTAAACGTAATTTCTTTCACTTTTTAATACATTTGAGAGTTGTTTACATCCGCTAGGTTGAAGAGCGGACGTCATTACTTCCCTCCATTTGACATTTCTTTTGGGTATTGCCAATATATTTTGACCGGCGATAACTCACACATAATTAAATAGATCTAAACGAAACTTTTATCACGACATTATCTCACAAGTTAATTTTATCATACACTAATTATTTCACTTAAATAATGTCTGAAACTCACACAATATTACTTTAAAGTCCAAGGCGGATTAGCCGAAATTTTCACTTTAACTAAAAAATATATACACTTCGCCACTTGAATGTCACAAAACTTTTACGGCAAATTGCTCTTTATACGATTCACTATTAGTTTTTGGTTAGAACGATTTTAAAAGTTAATCACACTTCTTATAATTAAACAAAACTTCGAGTGACAGAATTTCGACTTTTTCACGTTTTTCCTCATAGTGTGATGTCACGGGTCACAACTGGCTCTACCAACGCCATCTTGATAACTACAGGCCGTAAGGTAGAGCCAGTTGTGACCCGTGACATCACACTATGAGGAAAAACGTGAAAAAGTCGAAATTCTGTCACGCGAAGTTTTGTTTAATTATAAAAAGTGTGATTGACTTTTAAAATCGTTCTAACCAAAAATTAATAGTGAATCGTATAAAGAGCAATTTGCGGTAAAAGTTTTGTGACATTCAAGTGGCGAAGTTTATATATTTTTTAGTTAAAGTGAAAATTTCGGCTAATTCGCCTTGGACTTTAAAGTAATATTGTGTGAGTTTCAGACATTATTTAAGTGAAATAACTAGTGTGTGATAAAATTAACTTGTAAGATAATATCGTGAGAAAGTTTCATTTAGATTTAATTAATTATGCGTGAGTTATCGTCGTTCAAAATATATTGGCAATACCCAAAAGAAATGTCAAATGGAGGGAAGTAATGACGTCCGCTTTTCAACCTAGCGAATGTAAACAACTCTCAATTGCATTAAAAAGTGAAAGAAATTACGTTTAACTTTATTATAAGTGATAATATAATAGTTTTGTGATGTTGTGAGAATATTTGGTACTAGTGATTCGAGTTTTGTTGGTAAATGGGGACAAATCTATTGACAACTTTTACATTTGAAGAGTTGGCTTAGATTTTTCTCTAATTGCTGGCATTATACAACAAATTGTACGATAAATATGAAGTGATCTGATATAAAAATTTAGTTGGGAGAATATTTGAAAATAGTGGTTTGCAATTGTTATAGTTTGTTGGTAAATGGGGATACACATATTAATAAATTATGCAATTGAAAAGTTGGATAAGATTTTTTCTAAGCTGTCACTTGAACAGCTGATAACAACTTTTCATTTGGTCTTATAGACGGCGCTGGTTTCGTTTCCTCATAAGCTGACGTCATCGTTTCTACCTTACGGCCTGTAGTTATCAAGATGGCGTTGGCTCTACCTTACGGCCTGTAGTTATCAAGATGGCGTTGGCATGGTGCACTTCCTTTCGTTTTCTGTTCTAAGAAATGAGTTGGCCCCTCCTGTATCCAAGCATAATTTTACTACTTTCATGTTCGAAACGCACACATCGCTTGGGTTCTACTACATATAGCAAAATGCTTACATTTTTCCGAATGATGTCCTTTCCTCTAGTTCTTTATTCTAAGTGCCGTACCACACTTGTCCTGCTTCCACGCGATGAAGTCCGCCCGCACGAGTGCCCACACTTGTCGTGTCGGATTTTGTGTAAACTCGAAAAATCGTGGCAAGTTTAATAGTGTGCGATAATCTTTCCCACACTAAGTAAAACGGCATTGCAGGCGGCGCAAAATTATTTTGCTTGAGAGGGTTCTTGGCGCGTTTTTTAAACCACTAAGACACGTTCAAATAAACAAAATGTAAATACAAATTTTACCATATAAAATTGGAAGTTCGTTTTCTCAATCTCAGCATTATTTAAAAGAATAATCTATATACCGATCTTGGAATAAAATATCAAGCTATAAAAATTGCTTAATATTACGACTTCAATTAAATTTGATGAATTTAATTCGTCCAATGGCTCAATGATTACAATGTTTTCCCTCACATTTAATGTGTGTGGATTTATTCAGAAAAGATAAGATTAGTTGTAAACAGTGTTTCCAGTTATCGAAAATATTCAATTTAATTTGTATCACTTCCTAGCCTCATTCGTTGAGCTGAAATAGGTTTTGATTTAAAAATGCTCTGAACAAATCACTTTCCCCTTTCTAGTATGAAAATCTAACTTCCAAGAACTTTTGCTACTGTAAGTTAGATTCCAAGAACTTTTGCTACTGAAAAAAGCATTTCCAGTTATTGAAAATATTCAGCGCTCGTTGAAATAAGTCTTCGTCTTGAAAATCTTCTTCCAAGAACTTTAAACCACTTTTGGCGTAAAACTACATATTTTGGGAATCTAAAGTACAAGAAAACTAATCAATGTCAATATTTCTATTTTATTAACTGCATAATTCATTGTTACATAAATATAAAATTTAATAATCACAAAATCTATAAATATTGATATAATAAAAATTGGCGGAAACCCCTGCCAGATAAACTTTTCTCCATCCACCAGTGCAGAATATTCACAGAACAGCTGGTGATCTCTAAATGAAATGTAAACAAAGTTTCATTTTTGCGTAAATTATGAATACTTCGTAAATAATTTTAAAACTTTGCTCATTTCAAGATAACTGATTAATAGTAGCTTGTCTTAGGTGTGATAGAATATTCCAGATAGTCGACACAGGGTGTTATTTGGACAAAATTCCACTATGCACTTCACATAAGTTTTCACTAAAACCTTGGCTATCTAATTAACAATTTCAGTTAAAGTTTATATAAATCTTCTTTCACTTCAAGGATATAAATTTTTTAATGATATATATTACACCAAATTCATTAAATCAGAACTTTTAAATCGGTCAACAATTTTATCACGTCATGTAAACAGAAAAGTGACAGAACTTCGTTCATTTGACAGCACAACGATTAATTTTGACATCACACGCATTAAAATCTGGCCAGGGAAAATCAGCGCATACATATACGTAAGGGCATCTCCATTAGTTTCTTCCTCGTAGGGTAACATTGAAGCAGTTTCCGAACCCAAATAAACCTTGCTTTGAATAATGCGTGCCGATGCGACGGTAAATAGGTAAGTTCCGTGCGGATTTCCCTATACACCCCCGCACGCCTTTTCTCCAACAAACTTAGATGAAGCAGGACAAGTGTGGTACGGCACTAAGGTTCAAGTGGACATTTGACAGCAAAACTGCTAGACTCAGTGGTCCACTGATTTCCCCTTTCTGGTACTGCGGTAAAATGTTTTGACAGTTCGAATTGTCAGACGCTTTTTTTAGTGGTTTACAAGTTGGTTGGTTGTTTAGCTCTGCCTAAATCGTTCTCCAAGCGATATAATTTCATATAACAATATTTTCAAATGTTTTATAATAGATTTTCGCTGTCGTTTTGTTAAAATATTTTTTATTGATGCGCACACATTGACAAAGTCGAAAAGAAATGTTTCATTGATCAGTGGACCACTACAAGAAAACGTAAAAACAGTGCGCCACGGAAACCGTGCTCAAAGAGTTTCATCAAAAACCCTATAAAACGTGAAGTGATTGTCAGTAATTGTTTACCAGTTATGCCGTAATTTTAGATAAGAATTGTGATGGTCTTTACTCAAATATATTCCTTGTTCTTTTTTTCTCGAATTTGATTCAAAATATAAGGAGTAAAATGGTACAGTGAAACTAAATTTTATTAATTCTTTTATCTATGGTTTCTAATAAGAATTAAAATTTCTTAAAATTCTATTAATAAATTAATACAAAAATAGATCAGAGTGAGGCCTGAAATTAATCTTTATTTACATTTCAGGCGATACTTGGCGCGCAGTTGGTAATAACTCTTATAATGGTTAGCATAGTCCAAAAACTAAGCCCACATTTTTCAATTGGAAAGTGGCTTCTATGTTCTACTGGGTTACGACGATATTTACACCCGTCAAATGCACACTTAAAAAACTTAGCTGGAAAACCTAAGGAAAAGATGAAAAGTAAAGCGAATGTCAAAGAGAAATCAAATCACTTTCTTGTTCCTCGAAGTCTTCATATTCAATTAGAATCTGTTGCTGTTTCTGAAATTGATGTCGTTCAATTAAGGTACTTTACCGAATTTCAGTGGTTAGTAGATTTTAGCATTTACGCAGCTTTGGTCTACATATTTTCAGAGGTAATATTTAAATGATTGGTGGAACTTTAATTTTTTTTAAATATTGTAGATATACTATTCCTATTTTCCTACTAATACTGAGGTGAATCTGAGTATGATTTGGTGTCTTCTAGTTATTTTCTTTGCGGTGTATCCTTTAAAATTAGAAAAATGTTTAAGTAAGTTCTGGTAATAGTAAGTATTTATAAAAGATTATTACAAAACAAAAACACTTAAACCTAAATGAAAAAAATTTTGTTATATCCAATTTAAGAAATTAATAATTTTAAAGAACTAGAGTCATTAATTGAGAATTGAGAATTGTACTGATGTACAAAACTTATCTAACAGAAGAGATATACGAAAAAACTCAGTTTTTTAAAGTAAGCCAATTTTCTTGAAAATAAATTATTGGATTCATATAAAAATTTTAGGTAATAGATAAGGTTTTTAATATCTAACATTTTAAATTCAATGAAAAATTTAAATTCTTAACAAAAATGAGCTGTAGAAAAGTTGAAGGCCAATTAAATTGTCCAGCTATTCTTTGAAATAAGTACCGTATATTCAACTGAATTCAACTTGAAATAGACGAAAAGGCTATGAAGAGTTTCGATTGGTAGGTTTCTCACTCTTCGATCATTGTGTTGGGTATTGAGTTTCAAAATCAGTCGCACAGAATTTTCCAATCATTTTCAATTATGTTTAAATCTGTTGGAATACTGCACGCCTTGTTATAGTTTATTTCATTCCATAAACATTAGGAGATTTGTTCTTAGAATATCGGCATATCTCTCAGAAATTATGGATTTGGTTACAATGAGTATATCCGTACTAGTAAATACCATTCAGAAATGTCAATGTTTTGAAGAAAAAACATTAAATTCTTCAGATGTATGATAGTTCTTCTATCTCCTTACCTCGAAAAATCAAATTTAAGATTTCAGTTATGTCGATACACAAAAGCTCATAAAAATAACCAGTCTGCTAACAACACTGTATTTTTCCATGATTTACACAGTATTTCTTAATCCGTAGTAAAAAGCAGTCTGAAGTGAACTTCAAACTGAAGCAAATAACCTCGTGATTAGTACTGGGGGTCTATTCGCGTTCTGTGAAAAAATGAAATGAAAAAAACTTTTTCACTGAAGTTTTCACCGCCACTTTTCACTGGAACTTTTCATTTTGTTCAGCATGCTGATTCTCGTTCACTTTGTGAAAAATTCCGCTTAATGCAAGTGCTGAATCCTATATTTTCATTTGAAAGCTGTCAGTGAAAAGTTGTTTCAATAATATCGCAACATTTGTAATTGAGCTATTGTTAAAGAAAGTACCATATTTTGCGAATTTTAGAAGATAGTCATATCTTTGGTGATATACTTACCCTGTAATTAAAGTGTACTGTGAGACAAGAATTTTAACAAAAAATGTCCTCAATTTTCATTCGGATTCTTTTAACAGAAATTAGATGAGGTTCTCAAATTTAATCAATATTTTTTACCTTAATAATTATATATTTTACACATGAAAATATGGAAATAAAATAAAAAATTCCCGAAGTTTTTTTTAATCATTTATTATTATTATTTTAGGAAAGCTTATCTATTAATAATTTTAAATTATTAGAAATTGTTTTTAAATGTTCAGAATTTTCTTTCTCGAAAGAAAGAAGCTGCTTTTTGATTAGCAGTTTCTCCTCCTCTATTTTTAATTTTCGCAGGGCTTCCATTTTGTCGTTACCACAATCGAAGGGAGATGTCGATGTAGTTGCTTCGTCGCGATTGCTGTTATCTACCTCTTCCACCAGATATATGACATCCTGTAAAATTTTTTAAATTAGTTATTTCGTCAGCAAGTTCGCCCCACAAACGCTCGCGCGTTCTGCCTCCATCCAATCTGTAAATAAATTTTCGTTTTATATTCAATCACTAATTTACTTTAATAATAATAATTTAGCTCATGATAGGTAATAATCTCTTTTTCCCCCGCTTTAAATTGATTTTACCCATTTTAAAAATTTCTTGCAACTGTAAACTACACTTTTCCAAACTTTTCACAAAAGAAGTTGGCGGTGAAAAGTTTTTCCTCGAATGATAAAATTTTGACAGATGTTTTCATGTTTACACAGAACCGGAATCGCACCGCCGTGAAAACTTTTTTCACAGTGGTTATCACAGAACGCGAATAGACCCCCTGATCCACAAAGTGAACGTCTTTTGCGTTTATTTGTTAGGGCCAGTTTCACAGTTGGAGCTTAGGATTAAAACAGAACAAAGGGCAGCGGCGGTGCAGATACAGTTGCATCTTAAATCTCGAAAATTTGACGATGCTAAGGCCATGGAACAACTAGAAAACAGCGCAGCGGCAGCTCTTTTGATATTTAGTTGAGCTTTTCAACTTGGTTCCACAGTTTATTTAAAATTTATTAAAGCAAAACATTTTAAAGGCACGAATTCTATGATGTTCACTTCCATTATTAATAATGTCTACTTCCTTAAAAACTGCCAAATATAATTACTGTTAACAGACAAATTAAAACAAATATTTTCTTTTAGTTAATTGGCTGCATTGAACGCTCTTTTATATTTATTTCATATAGCCGTGTCAGATTGCACGACAGCAACCGTAGGGACGGCACCAAAAAAGTTTTCCTGTCGGTTGTATTAGATTGTACATACACAAATGCCATTTCGGGAAACGTCAGTTCGGAGTTAAGCACAGCCTACTCTAGCTACAAGCCCCGAAGCTGACATTAGGTCTGTTCTTTACAGTCACTCCGAGTCAAAAAGAGTCATTTGGTACTCGAGTCGGTGTTCATTTAGAAAAGAGTAGAAATCTTTATGTTCTTTGAGAAAGGAGCAGCAATCTAGAGTGCTTAAGAGCCAACTTTTCTGCTCCTTCTGTAAACCAGGTGCAGCCTTCTGACGTTTAAGATCGAGTTATTTCTTAGAGTATATAAATATAAGGAAAGGCCCTAAAGCCAAAAGTCGTCGGCACTTTTCTTGATGTAGTTGAATCTTTGAGTTGTACGTGTTTATGTCATGGCAGTAGTAAAACATCGACAATTCTAGCGGAGCGCCAACATAAATTCGAAATTAGAGCGTAATCGCATTTTACAATTGCCTCAAGGAATTGCGAATGATTTTCTTTTTTTATGCCAATCTGTATCACAAAATTAAATAAATACTTTTAAACATTTTAATAACGAATTTAAGTTTTTAGTGTCCCTTTATAAAAGTTAAATCACGAGCCACTGGGTTAGCTAAGGAGAAGAAAAAAATTCGATCTTAGAAAATGTAAACAAACTAAGAACGCCAAGAAAACTACACTTTTCTTTACGTTCCGTTGCTGTTCTTTCTTAGCGTGTCAATGCAATTATATCATAACTAACAATAACATAACTAACAATAACGAACAAAACATTATTTTAATCAAAAACTTCCCTCAAAAACGATATTCCACGTGTACAACGCCGATTGTTTGCACAACACAAAACCGCGCACTTCACTTCAACAATTTCACTATTAAATTACACTGTCTACACTTCAAAAAGTTGAAAGCTATTAGCTTTAAAGTTTTCTAATATATTGCACTAAAATAAAGATTAAAAAACACTCTGAACTTTATATGGAATTACAAAACAAAATTGTTAAACCATCGGACAATTCACGTTAATCACTTTGACAGTTCGCAAACTAAGGAGAAGAGCTCTCCGTCCTCACCTCGCCTAAAAGAAAAGTACCGATCACACGTACACGGTTTCACAGATGAGGGCCTTTCCTGTTGTTATATATTCTAAGAGTTATTTGAATTGAAACTTTTTGGCGTTTAAGATCGATCTATTTGGAAGTATTTAAACTTTTATTAATTAAGTGTTAATCAAAAGCATTGTTTTACAAAATGCATAAAATTACAATGGTTTTTTCGTGTCGTAAGATATTTTGTGTGACTTGCTCACCAATCACAGCCAAAAAATTGGAAACAGCTAAATACTCAAATCCATTAAGTGCACATAAATACCAATCCTGACCTAGCAAAAATTACACTGCACCGATGCATCAAATGATGCATGCGGAGCAATATTGTCGCAAAATATCGATGGAAATGAACTGCCTATCGCATACGCAAGCAACACTTTTTCCCCCGGAGAAAAAAATAAACCTACTATAGAAAAGGAACTTGCAGCGATTCACTGGGCGATAACGTACTTCAAACCCTATGTTTATGGCAGAAGATTTTGAGTAAAAACAAACCACCGGCCACTAGTGTACCTGTTTGGAATGAAAAATTCCTCATCAAAACTTACACGAATGAGGTTAGACCTGGAAGAATTCGATTTCGAAATTGAATATGTGAAAGGAAAAGAAAACGTGGGACCAGATGCTTTGTCAAGAATAAATGTTGATATAAATGACTTGAAGGAAATTAATATAATGCGAATACAAACCCGCGCAATGACAAAGCAAAGGTATAAAGAAACAATAAGCGCTGAAGAGAAGGAGATAAGAACCATAGCACCGCAGCCTGATCAACTGCGCGTCGTGGAAGCGACATCTCCAACAAAAGTAGAACACTTACCGGACCTAATATTAAAAACTGTAGCTACAAATCTTAAATCGAATTAAAAATAATGCGCAAAAATAAAATAATATATAAGCGGTACATAAAAACATACACCCAGTCAGTAGAAGCAGCATTAGTGCAGGTATTTCAAATATTGGAAAATGACGTTAAACTTCAGACTTCGACTCTGAAGCTGAAAGTAAAATATTTAAATTAATCAGTATAACCGTATTTAAAGAATAAGGCAGCCAAAAATTAAGAGAAGTGAATATTCAAATATATAAACCGCAGAGATATATCTCAGATAAAGGAGAAATCCAGGAAACACTGCACAATTTTCATTCGACAACGACTGGAGGGCATATGGGACAGTCAAGGACGGTTAACAAACTCAAAGAGCTATATAGATGTAGCAAAACGAGAAATACGTAAATAAATTCGAACTTCGTGCGACAAATAAATATCAGAAACGCAACAAAGAAGTAATACAAATTACAACAACACCAGTGAACACATTCGATGTAGTATCTATAGATACGATTGGACCATTCACTAAAACAGCAAATGGTAACCGATCTGCAGTAAAGATGCAGTGCGATTTAAGTAAGTACATCGTGATAATCCAAACAAAGACAAGGAAGCAAACACTATCGCTCACGCAATAGTCCATGGGTTCATATTAACATACGGACCGATGAGCAAAATCAAATCGGATTTGGGAACAGAATATAAACACCAGATTTTCACGGAAATATGTAAAATTTTGAAAATCAAACAACTGTTAACAACAGCAGCACACCCAGAAACTATAAGAGCGTTAGAAAGAAATCACAAATGTCTTAATGAATATTTAAGATGTTTCGTAAACGATAACAGAGATGATTTGGATACATGGACGTCTTACTACGCATTCTGCTACAATACCACACCAAGCACTGTGCATGGATACACGCCATTCGAACTTATTTTCGCTAAAAATGTCAGCATTCTATCAGAACTCTTCACAGACCAACCAGAAATTAGATCCTTTATACAAAGGACCATAGAAAGTAATTGAATTGGACACTGTAAATTATATTATAATAGAAGTTAGTTCTGAGTGCTATAAAGAAGCTGAAGAAATAGGCAAATTAAATATTGGATGGGATAGGTGCAATGTGTATGAATATGTAAATGTTAAACGATGGTTCAAGTGCCAAGGATTTAATCATGAAGCAAAAATGTGCAAGAATAAATTAGCATGTACGAAGTGTGGAGGTGAGCATGATCTCAAGGACTGTGTATCAGTGGAAGAGAAATGTATTAATTGTGTGAGAGCGAATGAGAAGTTGAATATTGATATTGAAGTGAACCATAATGCAAGAAGCAAAATATGCCCAGTTATAATGAGAAAAATTAAAGTGGAGAAGAGCAGGATTGCTTATTAGCAGTTAAAGGAAATCGAATGTGTGTATTTGAATATCCAGGGGATGACGGGAAATTTTGATGAACTAAAGGAAATGGTATACAAGAATACATTTGACATTGTTTTGCTGTCCAAATCTCACCTCACTGAGGATACAGAGAATAGTGAAATAAGTCTAGAGAACTATGTACACGTGCGGAATGATTCTGTAAGTAGACACACTGGTGGTGTAGTGGTGTAAGTGAAGAGTTGCTGAAAGTTTAAAGTGATAGATAACATAAGAGTGAATGATAATAGCATTTGGTGGACGTTGTTAAAAGTGAATTTTGAAAAAGATACTTACATGATTGCTGTATCATATAGATCGCCAAGTAAGCCTGCAAGAGTGTTTTGTGATTATTTTGCTAGATATATGGAGGAAGTGGCTGAATGTGGAGAGAATTGTGTGATTGCGGGTGATTTTAATGTAAACATGTCAGGAAATAGTAGCTACAAAAAGGCGATGGAGGAAATAATTGTAGATAGTGGGAACATACAGGTAATACAATCACCAACACGAATTACTGAGACATCGAGATCACTTATTGACTTGGTTATTACCAATTGTAAAGATATCGTTGCAAAGGTTGACAGTACTAAAAACATCTGATCATGAAACCATTACGATTAATATTCCTATTAAATCTCGTGGTATACCTGTAAAGAAAAAAGCTATTCAATATATACGGTACAAATTGAGCGACTATGTGAGTGATTTAAATAACAGTAATGTGTCACTAAATGCGAGCAATAGTAGTGTAAATGACCTGGTAGAATCTTTTGATACGTGCTTGTTGAATGTGATTGGGTTGTTTACTGTAATGAATGTTATAGAGAATGAAAGAAATGTGTGATTTACTGACGAACTTGAAAGAATGAAAAGAAAGAAAGTGATAAGATATGAGCGAGCGGTAATACTAGATAGTCAAAGAGCCTGGAATGAGTATCGTGTGCTGAAAAATATGTGTAAATCTAGGGTGAGAAATGCATACAGTGGATATGTAAATAGAAGGATAAGCGAAGTAAGTGGGCAAAAAGAAATTTGGAGAGTGCTTAAGTCAAGCGTGCTGCATGAACCAGTAAACAGTATTGAGGAAATAAAGTTTGAAGGAGTGACCCATAAGAATGAGTTGGTGATTGCTAATAAATTTAACACCTACTTTTTAGAAAGCATTAATGAAATTGTTAGATCAATACCAAGAGTTCAGTATGTAAATTTAATTAAACAAGTATCCAGTGAATTTAAATTTAAACAGGTAGATATGAAACAACTGATAACGGTATGTAAGCAAATAAAGAATAAGAGGGGTGTGAATGGATTAAATGTGAGAATGATAATGGATGGGGTTGAGGTGATAGGACCAATACTTATTGATATTATAAATGCTTCAATGAGAAATGGAGAGTTCCCTCAAACATAGAAGACATCTGTAATAGTTCCAGTAGAGAAGATTAAAATACGAAAAACTGCGAAAATGTTAGACCAGTTAACATACTAATAACGCAAGAAAAAAATATTAGAAGAAATTGTATAAATACAACTAGAAGAGTATCTTGAGAGTAACTAACTAATAATTGAGCAACAGTCGGGCTTTAGGAAAGGTCACTCCTGTGAAACAGCATTAAACTGGGCGATACTGGATTGAAAGGAGAAAAAACATAATGGAAATGGAAATGACAGAAGTATTTTGTTGAAAAAAATGTTTAAATACGGAATTCGAGATACAGAGCTGGAATGGTTTACTGATTATCTCTCAGGAAGACAGCATAAAATGCAGGGTAACGATAAATTATCGGAAGAAAAGGATAGTTTTCTAAGGGTTCCGCAGGGTAGTGTATTGGGAACGCTTTTATTTCTGTTGTATGTAAATGACTGTATTAAAGTGCTGAGACATTCTAAGATATTATTGTTTGCGGACGATGCATTAGTGTATGTGGCTGGAAAGAATGTATATGAATGTATCGATAGATTAGAAGAGGATCTAAAAAGTAAGAGTGAGTGGTTGAAAATGAATAGACTAAAGCTGAATGCGGAAAAGTCCAAATTTATGGTGATAAATGGTGTGTATAATGGTGTGTTAAAAGTGGATAAAGAACTTATTGGACAAGTCAGTGAAATTAAATATTTGGGAATTGTAGTGGAAAAAAATCTGGATTTTAAGAGCCACATAAATTACATTAGTGGAAAAATTGGTAAGAAGATCGGTTTTAGGATTAGGAATAAACTCACCACTATCAGTGCAATAAATTTATACAACGCGATAATTAAACCTCATTTTGAATATTGTTCGACAATTATTTTCTTGGGAACAAACGAGATGATTGAGCGCTTGCAAAAGTTACAGAATAGGGCAATTTGGTCAATCTTGCAATGTAATCGTTATACCCCTATTAAGTTAATGTTGGATACGTTGAGATGGATGTCAGTGCAGCAGAGAGTGATTTCAAATGTGTTAGTGTCGCGGAGCCGGGACCAACACTGCTGCTGGATGACTACCCAACTGTAAATCAGCTGATGTCAGCCAGGATCACGGTCTCCGCTGGACATTCATCTGTCAGCAGATCCTTGAGCAGGACGGGGGATGGCATGCTGGCAGGCTAGGGGCTGCGGTAGAGAAAGGGGGGCTCAAAGGGGGATGTCACCCTGCTCCTGGTCGCGCAACAACAGAGAGAAATCATGCCGAGGAAGTGCGTGCAGTCTAGACCGCCGCGAATTCACAGCTCCAGAGCGTTTCTTTAGAGCCATGCGACTATTAGATGTTTTACCATCGAGCCCCACATATACACCTAAATATTTCAGGCAAGTATTCGTCCATTGCATGCCGAGGGGAGAATCTGAACGATTCCGCCACCTCCCACACCATAGGCCTTGGCTTTTGCTTAGGTTAACCCTAGCGCCCGCTAATCGCTCATATTGTTCGAAAACCCTACGAGCGACTGGAACTGCATCATATTTCGGTGCAAATATAGACAGCCCTAGCATACGTTAGAATAAGTGGCCTTATAGTAGTGTATGGTAAGTGAATTGAATATTGTCTCAACGATTGACGAAGATTTACTAGCAGCGGCTCCAGTGAAAAGTCATAAAGCATTCCTGACAACGGGCATCCCTGCCTAATACCCCGACGAAACGGAATAGGAGACAATATATGCCCATTATGCTTTATGAGAATCACTGAATCTCTATACAGACCACTGATGATCTCAATCCATCTGAACGGAAGCCCAAATATATCAAGCACTCTTAGTAGATACTCATGCGAGACGCTATCAAGATAATAGAGCTTAACCTAAAACGAACGAACAAAATAAACCGAAACCGAAAAATCAAACTAGAACATGATTGTCTGAGTGTTCCCAGAGGGTAGATGCAGCACCGGGCGAAGTTCCTACTTCGGGAACCACTGTTCCCCAGCAAATGCCCTCTCCGTAGAGCCGTTCGCCACTTTTCTAGTCCTCCGGGAGCACTTATCCAAACATGTTCTAAGCGAACGCACAAAAATTTCGAACCGATTAGAGTCCCGCGGGACCAGTCTGCAGAGTCATTGACGTCTGCAAGCTGCTCCCATCATCCTCCCAGTATCCTCCCTGTTCTACGATTCCAACGTGAGACTTGTCCTTCCCGCAGCACTTGCAGCAATACCAAAGCGAAGAGAAGCTTCGTGGACAAGCTGCTGCAAGTCTGCTGCCTGTTATTCCCAGTGAAAGACGAGGCTTCCGTTCCGCACCGACGATAAAGGTTGCCAGGTGCAGTTGAATATGTCGGCCTTCGTTGCCATGAACTCTAGACGTAATCGCCTCTTCAATCTGGCAATGAAGTGGTTCTTTAGTGCATGTGTGTGAAACTGTGGGTTAGTGGGCTGTTGCCCAGGCTCGATCCGCATGCAGTGTACCGATGAATTGTCGATTTAGCAAGTGTTAGAATAAAGCTTATCAAGCAATTCACCTGGTTACACCTTAGGTTAACCCTAGCGTCCGCTAATCGCTCATATTGTTCGAAAACCCTACGAGCGACTGGAAATGCATCATCTTTCGTTACAAATATAGACAGATTTACTAACAGCGGCTCCAGTGAAAAGTCATAAAGCATTCCTGACAACGGGCATCCCTGCCTGATACCCCGACGAAACGGAATAGGAGACAATATATGCCCATTATGCTTTATGAGAATCACTGAATCTCTATACAGACCACTGATGATCTTAATCCATCTGGACGGAAGCCCAAATATATCGAGCAGTCTCATTAGATACTCATGCGAGACGCTATCAAACGCCTTTTCTTGATCCAAAGAGATCATGGCCATTTGCGAACCAGTTTTTTCATGGTAGGCGAAAAGATGCTTTGCTACGGCGATGTTGTCGTAGATACTACGACCTGGAAAGCAGTAGCACTGTGACGGGTGTATTACTGAGGCAATCACTGAGCAAAGTTGAGTTCCCACAGTTTTGCAAACAATTTTGTAGTCGACATTACACAGAGTAACTGGCCTCCAGTTTCCCATCCCTTGAAGATCCCCCTTCTTAGGTATTAGACGCATAACGGATATCCGCCAAATTGACGGAAATTCGGTATGTCCAAAAACTGCAGAATTAGAGACATCCAAAAGGTCCGGAATTAAAAGATTCCTAAAACCAACAAAGAATTCTGGAGTTAGACCATCATAACCAGGAGAAAATCCTTCGTTGCGGTAAGCATATCATCGAGAGTAAGCGTTCTGTCTGTCTGTCTACTTTCATCAGAGAAAATAGGAACATGATGAAAGAATTCATCGTTGGACGAGAATGTTGGCAACGCCGATGCAGCATAAAGCCGAGTGTAGTAGTTGCGAATATAATTCGCAAGTTCCTCTCCGTATAGGAGCTGGCCCGATTCGGCAAGAATCGAGTCTACTCCACAAGAAGTGGTACGACGTCGAGTTGTCTGGAAGAAGTACACAGTCGGAGACTCGCCCTCTCGCAACCAGCGCGACTGGTTTCGGAGTACAAACTCGAGTAACTCTGGTTGCGCGGGCAGAAGCGTACCAATCCGGGTGACGCTGAGTTCGCTTATTGACCAGAGTGCTAGTCGCCACAACAAGAAGGTGATCACTTAATGAACACACTTCATGAGTGACACTAACGAAAAAGTTAGACGAGACGTAAAGTCTGTGTATCCTCGAACCCGAAAAGCTACCGTGGACATTTCGGGAAACCCCTGTGTATGACCTACTCGTTGGATTAAGCCAACGGTAGACATCCACAAGGTCGCTATGTTTGACTAGGCTCGACAATCGTGCGGCGTTCACCGAGTTGAATTCAACTCTAGAATGACGATCGATTGAAGAATCTAGTGTACAGTTGAAGTCACCATCAAGGATAACCTCACCACCGAAGTTCGTAATATGCGACTGTGTGCGAAGTTCGAAAATACTGTGTAGTCTAGTGGTGCACTCAAGCTCGATATGGAACTTCCACACGATTCATAGCCACTTTGAGTTGGACCGGCCGTCTCGAGAGCAGAGGCAACCTCTACATCCGAGAGAGCTTCAGTGACATCCATTGGGGTCACTGAGGGTACACTCGGAGCGCAAGGTATAGCCTCTTCCCCCGAGACCCTCGTAGTGTCCACTGCCTTCTTTGGCGGTAGCATCACCTCCTGGTCAGGCCTTCCCTTCGTCTTCCTCTTCATCCTCTTTTTCTTTTTCTTCTGACTACCACTGGTAACCTCCTCGTCCGAAGTGTCTGCTTTTCCCGTGTTGGAGTGGCACTGCTTACAGCCGGCGTCGGATTTGCCTCAGGGAGTGGCTCCTCAGACACCTAAGTGGCAGGATGCTCCAAGAGGGCAGGCGCAGCACTGGGCGAAGTCACTGCTGCTGGGGCAGATGTTTCCTCCACAGTGACCTCAGCTACTTTCCTGAGCCTCTTGGGACACTCCGCGATAAAGTGCCCTGCCTGATGGCAAGCATGACATTTCGCTTCAGTGCTCACCTCAATCCAGGTCATCGATCCCGCAACACTCCTTAAACTCAAGATGCCACGGCCGAGTCCCTCGTCACCAATTCTGAGTGGTACTGCCCAGACCTTGCCGTGGATCTTTTCGAACCTTCCTAAGAAGGCCTCAAGATCCTCAGACCTGGCCCGGAGGGGGACCTGAGAAAAGCAGACTCTCGTCGGCTTCACTGAGACCGGGTAAGGTTGGAGGTGCCTACCACCCACGTCGATATCTTCAAGCATCAGCTTGGTGGCTGCGTCGATTGTGGTGGTATAGACCTGCACCATTCCGCGGCCAACCAGTCCGAAGGAGAAAATATTCTCCAACGGGACCACCAGTGACAAGGCCTTAAGGTATGCACTTTGTGTGCACCCCCGAAGGTGCTCAAAGTGCATACCATACCGTTCGTCCAGCCACTGACAGTCAAAAAGACCTTGAAGCCCTGCGACTGTCTTGGGGCGAGACTTTCCCAAGTCGGCCGGGGGCTGACGAGGAGTCACGTAATTTCCTTGAATAATTATATTTGAACTTTTTCTAGAGCTACCACTCAGCTGGGCGTAGCTTGTCCCTGCTACTACCTCTACAGTAACAGGTGTTGGTCCTTTCGGCTTTTGTTTAATTGGTCCAGTCTTCTTGACCCCAGTGAGGCTCGGGCGCATGATAACTGGATTAGGAGGCGGGGCTGCCTTTGAGGCAGCTTGTACCACATCCTTTAATTTGGGAGCTGAAAAATATTTAATTTGTGCGGCAGATGCCACAGGCACTTTAGCTGCTGGTACTGCTTGTTTATTTGCGGCTTGCGCCGCTGCAGTTTCTGCGGTTGATACCGTGGACGTTTTGGTGCAGTTCGTCAATTGCGCACTAGTGGCGGATGCCCCTGAGGTAATCGCAACTGCTGCTGTTCCACTTGATGCGGTGCTTAAAGTTTTCTTCGCTGCTATTGAAAGTTCCGCAACTTTGGCCTCTTCTTTTGGGCCCTTACAAGCCTCTTCAGTGGGCCCTGTAGTTTTGAGGAATGTCGTCAAAATAATTTTCTGGCCACGATCTTTCTTTTTTCGTGAATTGGGGGGTTTCTTCTTTCCCCCAGAACTATTTTACTACTACTGCCACTCATTTTGTGGCAGTAGCCAATTTATTATTTAAAAGTCTCTGCCGACTAGATAATAAGTTTGACACTTTAATTAATTTATTGCAAAAATATCAAAACATTTCCGAAAATTTTTACAAACTATTAAATAAAGATAATTATTTTTTCGGCACAAATTGGCACGTCCGCCCTCTACTACTGACAAGATAATAATAATAATAAGGCATAATAACGAAGGGGACTTCCATGAAGTCACGGGCTTGACAACCCCGCGGACCCCAGTTAAATCCAGGGAGAGTCTGTTCCCATATTATGAGGCTCCCTGGTCGGCATCTGTTCTCCATGTTAGGGGCGGCCGTTTTGCTAAACCTGGCAGTATGTATAAAATGTAGCCCGTTTTTCAATGGTGAATATTGAAAGAATTGCCTCGGATCGGGGTGCGCTGAGGAGTCGGATTGGACTCAGACGCACCGAAACTCAGTCCTCCGTGTTAGACAGGGGCGAGTGGCACTGTCTCACGGGTTGGTAGGCCGTCCACAAGAACGTCCCCGGACCCTGCTCAAAGTGTTTCGCAGACAGCAAATCCATTGTTGCCAGCGACCACCAGAGCGTGTGTGCACAGGAAATGGACACCTGAAGTGAATACCTTTATTAGGCGCACATACTACAGGATAACGAATTTAGAGACAGACGTGACTGCATATCGACAGGAATTACCAAAGACGAGTAATAGTTAGGAACAACCTACTTGCACCAAATATTCTGCAAGAGATTAAGGATCAAGTGTCTAGAGATCTGCAGAATAACAACACATTACACATAGCACCTACACCAACATAACCCCGTATCATAGCACATCGCAAAAGCACACCGCGTCACCACACAATACCACACTCCCATGGGATATCTCACCGCCACATCACGTCACACCTTCGCACCAAACTGTACACATATCTTCTCCAAACAACAATAATACTGGGGAAATTTTGCATCCAGCCCATATCCACACAATCACACAACACCCAAACACCCCACCCATACTCAATAGCTCTGACCTCGTTCTTAGGAATAAGGTCAAACAAGCGTTTGAGGATGCACTCAAAAAGTTTGCACACTTCAACGCATCACAAAGGCACATAATACCAAACCAGGGCACATTTAAACAATTATCCAGCATTCTTGCGATCTTGAATACGGACGTTCTGCCAGAGTACTTAACACATGACAGAACGTTTACTGTAGTCGATACAGCGATATATTGTGCTGCTGTCGCGGCTATTAGCTGCAATGGTTCAAAGACGCGCAATCCAACTAATAACAACAACACGACGCTAAAAAAACCGGCTTGGGAGAAACGACTCGAGAGGCGAATCGATGGGATCCGTTGTGATCTCGGCCGATTTATCCAGTATAAACAGGGAAACAGAAGTAAGAGGCTAGTTAAAAAAGTTCACAAAATTTTAGAAAAACAAAAATTACAAACAAACAGAGACACAATAAACACAAACATTACAATGCACATAGATACACTAGTTCAAAAACTTTCGGCACTTTCCACTAGATTAAAAAGGTACAGAAAGTGTACGGATAGAAAAACACAGAACACACAATTCATTCGTAATGAAAAAAGCTTTTATAGATCACTTAAACACAATCAAAATTCAAACAATAGCCCGGCAAGTGAACTACCCTCCGAAAGAGATATGGTCGACTTTTGTTCACCTATTTGGTCAAGCAAAGTCCATCATAACCCCAATGCTGCGTGGATTGAAGCAGAAATGCAACGCGTTCAAGACATACTCAACATGCCAGAACCACAGATATCGATGGAGAAACTAAGGGATGTCATACAAAATACCCATAATTGGAAAGCACCGGGCACAGACAATATTCAAAATTACTGGTTCAAGAAGTTTACATCTATACATATACACCTCTTACACCACATTAATAATTTTTTCAATAACCCGGAAACCCTCCCGAAGTTTTTAACGGAGGGAATCACGTACATGCTACCAAAAGGCAATAATAACACCACAGATCCATCCAAATATAGACCGATCACTTGCCTACAGACATTTTATAAGATTATGACTTCTTGCACCAGTAAACTAATCCACAAACACACCGAACAAAATAACATATTGTCTGAGCAGCAAAAGGGATGCCGACAAAAGTCATTGGGTTGTAAAGAACAACTGCTCATAGACTCTGTGATCCTGCGACAAAGAAAAACTGCTCGCCTTAATATACATGCAGCATATATCGATTATAAGAACGATTATTTGAACACATGTATGTATGTGTGTGTGTGTGTGTACGTACGTACGTTCGGACCCATTTTTTTCAACAACGAAATCTCGCGAACAAAAAATGATAACGACTTCGCTATGGTGCCATTCGAAACGTATTATTGTCAATAAGAGCTGAAAGAAATTTAATCAATCGGAAAAATCAGTTTGGTGGTGGCGTAGCCATTTACTTAAAGGATACGTTAACGGCAAAAGTAGTTGAACTTTCGTCGGGTGGTGAGATTGAGTTTCTATGTGTGGAGGTTGATCTGGGTGTTGAAAAGTGTATTTTATGTGCTGCTTATCGGCCTCCAGGAAACTTTATTGATCAGGGTGCGGAGGAGTTCTCTGACGCTATATCGCGTCTAGCGCATCGTTATAATAACGTCATAGTGGGTGGTGATCTAAATGTTAATATTCTCCGCAGTAATGTTTCGGCTCTTAATTTCTTATCGACTATACAATCACTTCACCTCAAGCCTATTAATTCCCTCCCTACCTACTTTAGTTGCTCTAACCCCTCCCTTCTTGATCTCTTTTTGGTGACAGATAAAGAAAAAGTTTTATTTCATAACCAGCTTAGCCCGCCGAGTATATTTGACCACGATATGCTGTTTTTGACGTACAGCGTGTCGATTGATACCTGTGATCAGCTTAAACAATTTACTTACCGTGACTTCAATCAGATTGACACTTCTAGTCTCTTCTGTGAGTGTGAATCCTTGCCATGGACTGATCTATTCTCCTACTCCTCTGTAGATTCCCAGGTGCACAAATTCAACGAATTAGTATCCCACCTATTTAACAAGTATGTGCCGCTTAAAATCAAACGTGTTCGGGAAAGTCATTGTCCCTGGTTTTGTCAGGAAATTCGCTCTCTAATTTTGGAAAGGGAATTTTTATATCGTCAATGGAAGCGGCTGCATACGGATTATTATCGTTTTCTATATAAGAAAGCACGTAATAAGGTTACGATTCGAAAGGCTAAACGTGAGTATTATATTTCCAAATTTGACCCCAACTTACCCTCTAAAACACTGTGGGGAAATCTAAGGAGAGCTGCGGTTTACAGTGATGAAAGTCCTAAATGCACCTTTGATCCCGAGGAGTTAAATCAACACTTTACGAACTGTCCTGTTATTGCGGCGCCTGCCCTGCAATGTTCTTGTAACAGTTTTCTTCCCTTACGTGAACAGTACATGAATTGTTTCTCTTTTCGTTGCATTGGGTATGTTGAACTTTATAGATCAATCAAGACAATAAGATCTCATGCAGTTGGTTTTGATGAAGTCAATCCTCGTTTCTTAATGCTAATTTTCCCGTGCATTTCGCCATATCTGTTGCACATCATAAATAATTGCCTAATGTCTTCATATTTTCCTGACATTTGGAAAATAGCTAAGGTCATACCTGTACCAAAAAACGGTTCTCCTATGAGTTTGTCTGATTATCGACCCATTAGCATTCTTAGTTTCTTGGCAAAAGTTCTGGAGAAGGTTATGTATATTCAGATGCAGGAGTACTTGGCTCAATATAATTTACTGTCAAAGTATCAGTCCGGTTTTCGCGCGAGGCACAGCTGTGAATCAGCCTTGCTCAAAGTTACATCTGATTTACGAGAGGCTCTTGATGTGGGAGATCTTGGTGTGTTAGTTTTACTAGATTTTTCGAAAGCCTTTGACAGTGTTGTACATAATAAACTTCTCCGCAAACTATTCACCTGTTACTGTTTCTCTTCTTCAGCTGTCGAGTTAATAAAAAGTTTTTTGTCAAATAGACTTCAGCAAGTATATGTGAATGGAGCTTTTTCCTCCTTCCTGCCTCTGCTCAAAGGGGTACCACAGGGGTCAGTAATAGGTCCTCTCCTTTTTAGCTTATATATTAATGATATCTGTGATATTGTTCATAATGTTAATCTCCATCTTTTTGCTGATGACGTTCAGTTGTATTTAAGTCGTGCTCTTGGATTAATCGAGGATTGCATCGACAGGATTAATACTGACCTCGCGGAAATTGTTAATTGGTCAGTAGAAAATCAGCTTCTTCTCAACCCAAGTAAATCTAAGTGTATGGTCCTTTGCAGCTCTTCCCTTGACCTAGACGAATTTCCTTCAGTCCTACTCAATGGTACTATGTTACCTTTTGTTGATAGTTTGTCTAACTTGGGAGTCAAGCTCAACAGTAAATTGACATGTTGTGATCAAATTAAAGCCATGACTGGTAAAATATATGGTGGGTTACGAAGACTATGGCTGTCTGCTGATATTCTTCCAACAGGTTTGCGTATGAGACTTGTCAGAACTCTTTTGTTACCTCATTTCACTTATGGAAGCCTAGTTTTTCCTAAAATCGACTCTGTAGACGAAAGCTCGAAGTTGCTTTTAATGATTGCATAAGGTTCGTCTTTGGTTTGCGCCGTTCCGCACATATAACACCTTTCAGATTATCGTTACTGGGATGTCCTCTTGATATTTATTTAAAACGTAAAGCACTGCTCTTTCTATTCCATTTGATACATTACAGAGAGCCTAAATATCTGTACGATAAGATTCAATTTTTGCAGTCTTCGAGAGGTCGTAACTTACTTGTCCCTCTATTTCATACAACTACCTACGAGAGTTCTTACTTTGTCCAGGTTACTCGTTTTTGGAATTCACTTTCTCCCAATATACAACGCGCTGTCTCTGTCAATGAATTTAAGCATTCAATTTGTAAGTGTGAGCTTTAAATTTGAATTGTGCAGTATTTAATGTTCTTATTTCTAATTCTCATTCTTCCTTTTGTCACCTTGATTCTTTTACGTTCGCCTTGTTTTCCTATTTTTCTTTTTAATTTTTGTGTATCTCGATTGGTGTGTTTTAGTTATTTATTTTGGATTATTTATACTGTTTTGATCTAGTTTTTGAATTATTATTTTTTTGCCTTTAGAGTATTATTACCTTCTGTATATTGTACTATTATAAGATTAAGAATCTTGTGTACATAAATTGTTTAATAAATGATATGATATGAATGATATGAATTTCGGTTCAGCCGTTTTTTTGTTTAAGCAAAAAAACTGAAAAAAAAGTTTATTTTAGACTTTCTTGAACAGGGTTTCTTCGGTATAATTTGTTCTGATCACGATCGGGACATCAAAAAGTCGGATAATAACAATTTATTATGAACAGAAATTGTTTATAATGATGAAAAATTGTTAATAACAATAAATAATGGTTTATAACAATAATAAATTTATAATCATAAAAAAATGGTTTAACCTAGTTGAAAATTGATTATGAAAATTGGAAATTGAATACAAAATGATTGTTCACAGCAATTGAAAATTATTATAAACAATGAAAAATGCTTATAAACAATTGAATTTTTTTTTTACCAAAAAAAATTTCTTTTATGAATAAACTTTGTTTATATCAATTAAAAATGGTCTATAACAATTAAGAATTGTTTATATCAATTATAAATTGTTTATAACCATTCAAAATTATTAATAACAAATTAATTCCAAACAGAGTGCATTTATTTGGTTTTCGTTAAAAAATTGTGCTATAACGGAATAATAAGTATTTTTAAATGACATAAAAGTGGACGAAAGTTTTTTTTTGAAAAAGAGTCGTCTGATCTAATTGGTTCTGATACAACTCGGTACTTTAAAAAAAAATCAGATATTTTTATCCAGAACTACTAAGTTTTTTGTAACATTAAAAAAATGGTGAAAAAACCATAAATAGTTGATATTAATGATAAATAAAACGATAAATCGAATAATATGAATTTTATTGAGTTTTCCCTTACTCGTTCGTACTATGATCATGAAATTTATCGCTATTAACAATTAAATATTCTTAATAATAATTGCATATTGTTAATAACAATTGAAAATTGTTATTAACTGGGAAGTTGTTCGTGTGGACCTCAAGGGTCGCACCAATGATGCGACACCCAGAATCTGGACCCACCACACTAGTTTTAATTTTAAAATGATGTGCTAACTTAATTATGTTCATAAGGTTATATATATTGTCAATCGTAGAATAGAATTTTATGTAATTTTTCCCATTTGCTTAATCTTTGGTAAATTATTCCCGTAAATATTTTAACAGCGCTATCCATAAAAGAAAGGCCTCGGTAATTTTCAACATTATCGACATCACCCTTTTTGAATATTGGGAATATAACCGTTCTAGTAAAAGCGGAAGGAATGACCTCGCTTTCAAGGATAGAGTTATAAACACTTAGTAATTTGTGGTAAAATATTTCTGGTGCATTTTTATAGAACTCATATGGTATGCGATCTATTCCAGGCGCCTTTCCATCCCCCAAATTTCTCAATACCGACGTAAGTTCATCCAACGCAATTTCACTGTCCAAGATTTTATCACGCGTGCTTGGTGCAGCATATAATATAGGATGATAGCCGGGCGCTTGAGCAAACACAGATTGAAAATGATTTTTAAAGGAATCTATATCAATAGAAGAGCCAATTATAAACTTTTTGCCACTCAATTTCTGAGCTAGTTGCCACCATGATTTAGAATCACTAACCGTTCCTAATTCCCTTGCCAAAGTTTTGTAATATAAGCTGTTTTTAGTTTTACACAACTCTTTGAAGTTTTTGTTCGTTTGTAAATAATTGTCACTTGCAAGGTCGGAGTTTGTTTTTCTAAATATGTTGAGCCATCTAAAAGAGACATTTTTCTTGCACTGTACTACCTTTCATATACTTATTTTTCTTGCAGGCAGGCTTATGACGTTATTTAGATCCTCAACAGAGTTATCAGATGCTGGCATTGTAGCCAACATATTTCTGACTTTATCCTTATACACTACACTATCTTGAATCCTCCAATTAAGCTTTGGGAGAAGATTTAAAGTTCTATCTCTTTCATTCGTAATTGTGCTAGTTAGGGCAAGACTGACGGGAAAATGACCCGAATAAATCTCATCCTCAGCCTTAAGAATAAAAAAAATAGACTATGGAAAACCTACTTACGCTGTACAGACACGTCAGCTTACTGTAATTTCATCCATTGTTGACAGCTTTTTGGCATTGTCTTCATCGTTATACATCGGATACCTTGATAGTGTTTGAAATAATTTGCATAGTGACCCTCGTACCTTTTTCAAATTTGTAAATATGAAGAAGAAAACTGATAACTATCCATCTGAAATGTGGTCCTCTAGTTGCAACGCGTCCTATACTGCCGATAACTTTGCGTTGTTCTTCGAGAGCGCCTTTTCTTCTAACAATTTTGCGCCTTCCCTGGAAGAGTTTGATCATATCCAGGAGCGTCCTGCTGCCTCTATTCCTTTGCCCAATATATTTCGTGTTATTATCATGGAACTTAAACTGGACTTTTCTTTTGGTCCTGAGTTCGTGAGGTCCTGATCTGACGTATAGTTCTAAAAATGAAGTTAAAATCAAACAACAGGAATGATGCGATATGTGTAGACAAACTATTACGAAAATATGTCTCTTATAGACTTAAATAATTCCAACAATGGGAACCCGAACTTATCTCTGCTTTATTAACCGACTTCCCAAAAACAAAGGGGTACAGAGTATGATCCCCCATTACTAAAACGAGAAAAAAATTTGGCCTAGGGTGGGGGCAGGGGGGAGGGGTATTCTAACTTTGTAACGCGTGAACCGATTTGGATAATTCTTTTTCTGTTGGGTAGAGTATGTTCCGTGGTTGATACCAGGTGAAAAAAATGTTGAGGGGATGGGGGTGGGGGGTGGGGGTGGAACCTAACTTTGTAACGCGTGGTCCGATTTCGATGGTTCTTTTTCTGTTGTATAGAGTATGATCCCCCTTTCCTAATAGGAGAATAATTTGGTCCTATGGTGAAAGGTGTGGGTGGGGGGGGGGGGAGGGGTAGTCTAACTTCGTAACGCGTGGACCGATTTGGATAATTCTTCTTCTATTGGATAGAATATGATCCTTGGTTGATACTACGAGAAAACAAATGTTGCTGGGGTGGGGGTGGGAGAAGGGGGGGTGGAGGTGGGAGAAGGGGGGTGGAACCTAACTTTGTAACGCGTGGATTGATTTGTACGGTTCCTTTGCTGTTGTATAGAGTGTGATCCCCCATTGCTAATAGGTGATCCCCCCATTGCTAATAATTTGGTCCTATGGTGGTGGTGGGGGAGGGGGAGGGGTAGTAACTTCGTAACGCGTGGACCGATTTCGATGATTCCTTTTATGTTTGGTAGAGTATGTTCCTTGATTAATACCATGAGAAAAAAAGTTTAGTTGAATGGGGGTGAGGTAGGGGGTTAAAACTAATTTTTAACGCGTGGACCGACTTGGATGGTTCTTTCTTCGTTGTATAGAGAAGAAGACACTAAAAAGTGAAAAATAAAATAGTTTTCAAAAAAAAAGTTGAACCGACTTCACAAAAAGCGCTAAAAAGCATAAAATAATTTTTTTTTAATTTTATATCTATTACGACATTTTGAAGTCGGTGCAAATTAAACAAATAAAACAACTACAGTACCACAATTGAAAATAATACCTAATACTACCTGAACGTTTCAGTTTACGGGATCATAAGAAATGACGATTAAATACTTTCGTTGTAGTTGTTTGGTTTGTTTGATTTGCACCGACTTCAAAATGTCGTAATAGATATAAAATTAAAAAAAAATTATTTTATGCTTTTTAGCGCTTTTTGTGAAGTCGGTTCAACTTTTTTTTTGAAAACTATTTTTTCGGTTTGTAGTTTTCTCGTACAGTTCAGACTGTTAATGCGAATCGAGATATTGGAAGTGCATGCCGCAAAGTGTTAAATTTCGCATATTAAAAGTTCGAATATCTCAAGGAGTAAAAATGAAATGGCTAAGAGACGATTTAACAAAAATATCCCGCGCCCTTCTTGAGTCCAACATGTATGCATTATATATGCAAGTCTCTTCAGGCCGGTAGATTTCCCACGCTATGGAGGAGTTCCTTTATAATTCCTGTTTATAAAAAGGGTCATAAAAACTTGATTAAAAATTATAGGCCAAACGCGGAGCTTTCCTGCTTACCGCTTTGTTCGAGTCTGTTATATATTCACAGCTTCTGAGGCCGTGTAAGGGGCTAATCACGTCTAATCAACATGGCTTCCTGCCTGGTAGATCGACGACAACTAACATGCTTGAATTTACCTCCCACATAATGTCTTCTTTTTAACAGGGTCTCCAGACCGACTGCGTCTACACTGACTTTAGCAAGGCATTTGATAAACTCCCTCACTCTGTGATTATGCTCAAATTTAGAAAGTTTGGTTTCCCGTCTTTGATGCTTGACTGGATCTCCTCGTACTTAAAAGATAGGGCATATCGAGTATCTTTTCGTAACACTTTATCTAGAGTCGTTAGGGCTTCTTCTGGTGCACCTCCGGGAAGCCATCTTGGTCCGCTGCTGTTTATTCTTGCCATTGAAGACATTGTCCCCCTGATTAAACACTCCGAAGTCTTAATCTATGCAGACGATATGAAGATTTTCTCTTGCGTTAGAAACAGTTATGATTATTCCTGCATTCAGGATGATTTAAACAACTTCAAGGTTTAGTGTGGATCAAATGGCCTGCAACTTAACCTGGATAAATGTGAAGTTATGTCATTCTCTAGGAACCTCAGTCAGCTTGTCTTAGATTATACCTTTGTGGATACTACTATCCGTTGCGTGCAGTCCGTTACTGATCTTGGTGTGAAGCTAGATAAAAAGCTCGATTTCACTCTGCACACAAACTATATTGTGTCTAGGAGTAATTCAGTTCTGGGTTAGGTCAAGCGGTGGTCAAGGGAATTTTCTGATCGGCAGACCTTAATTCACTTATATTTTTCTTTGGTTAGAGCAGTTCTGGAGTATGCATCCGGTTTGGTCACCTTGCTATGCTGTTCATTCTAGACGCATTGAGTGGGTACAGCAGAACTTTGTTAGGTTCGCACTAAGAGACCTCCCGTGGAATGATCCATTAAGGCTTCCTCCTTATGAGGATCGCCTCCGATTGCTTAATATGCACTCTTTAGAGGTACCAGCAACTCTGCGTCGTACGTGGTTTTTATTCACCAGCTTTTGAACTCGAACATAGATTCTCGTGCCCTCGCACGTAAGGTTTCTTATAAACGTACCCCGTATAGCTTTAGGAGACTGCCTTTACTACATGTTGTTCACTCTCGGTCTAACTATGGTATGCACGAGCCCATAAATCGCATGTGTAGAGCCGTGAATGTGTGCCCTTTTTTCGACCTAATCCTTACTAAAGATTTGCTGAAACGATCTCTGGTCTCTGTGCGCTCCTGATTGTTATGCTGTGCATAGTCTAGTTTTGATTGTTTTTGTTTTTTGCATGTTGGTGTGGGAGCCACATTCACCTCAAAATATTCTATATTCTGGTGAATAGGTGAACTCATTCTAGGCTCCTGCTTGAGAAGTGCGCCTTCTGAGTTAAAAGGGTTAATTCTATAAAAAAAGTTGAACTGATGTAAATTTGTTTCGATTGAATATCTCTAATTGCAGGTAGGTAGTTGTTTTGTTTAACTAATATGACTTCAAAATGTCGTAATAGACAAATTAAGTTATTTCTATGATTTTTAATTAATAATAATATATTTCTTCATATAAGTACACAAGATTGCACAATCTTATAAATCTGTACTAATTAATGCTTTCT
Source organism: Leptarthrus brevirostris (assembly GCA_964036015.1). NCBI lineage: Eukaryota > Metazoa > Arthropoda > Insecta > Diptera > Asilidae > Leptarthrus > Leptarthrus brevirostris. The sequence goes on from OZ038373.1 coordinate 48,417,835, forward strand.
AATTTCTCCGGCTTACTGAGCAAAATGTTAGTTAAGAAAATGTAAACAAAGCAATAACAATGAGAATTCATCTATCATTAACATCTCTTTCTGAAGTCCATTAAACTTTTTTTTAAAGTATATTTTTTATTATCTTTGAAATAGGTAACTTTATATGCAAAAGTTCCATTATACAAAATTTTATTGTGGAGACCAAAGTTCTATGAAATTTGCTTTCTTTGTGGAACGTTCTGTTTATGCAATTTTTGAACGGAAGAGTAGAACGTTATTTAGAACGTTCTGTTGGTACCCCGGTCTTAGGCGTAGAATTTGATTTCTGATTTAGAGCTAGGAATCAGTTCGCTTACTGTGAATTAAAAAAAGAAATAAATGAAAATAACAAATAACTTTCTTTCTCTTTTCGTCGTAAAAAAATTAAATAATTCCTCACTTTGCGTGCGTGTTAAAAAATATGAGAACAACAGAGTTAAAAAGAATATGGAAATTTTTTAAAAAAAGGAATGTATGCTTTTAAAAGAAGAGGTTAACAAATCTGTAAATAATAAGAAACTCAGAACTTAACAGACACGTAAATAAGTTGGCACAAAGGATCTCATTTGTCGCAGTGCTCACCATATGGGTAACCTACCCTAATAATAATAAAATTTTATTCTATGTGACTATTGTGAATTATTAATTCCTTAACTCAATAATAATAGCAAAATTCTGGCTTCTCTTACTATTCTTTATTTCAAAAATGAGGAATCAATTGGTGAAAGATCAATGTGTATTGTGGCTTGTTTTGTATATTTATTGATAGCTATGATAGTATTGGTTATAGACGAACAAGTGTTGGAGACTGGATTGGAACAAGCATATCAAACGTTTAACAAAAGCGCTGCAATCTTTTTAGCAAAACAAGGAATTTCTTCTTCGTAAGTATTTGTAATTATAGTTACCATGAATTTTGAAGTAAAACTTAATTTTTTTAGTGGCCCAGCATCCAAAATAGTACTAAATTTCTTTGTAGCCTTATCGTGTGGACTTTTGGGATCACTTTTTACGTTTCCAGGGCTAAGAATGGCTAGAATGCATTGGGATTCTTTAAGGTTTAATTTTATTGATTTTTAAATAAATGGAAATATTTACTGTTCTTCTTAGGTATTGCCGCGAGAGAAGGGTTCTTCAAATTTTATTGAATATCAGTTTTACGTTACCATTTCTGTTGGTCGTTTTGTGGATAAAGCCTATCAGTCGTGATTATTTGACTAAGCGGACTTTCGGAGGAATGGACAATCCCTTGTAAGTAACCTTATATCATTTAGCTCGAAAACTAAAGAAATCGAATGTGCAATTTCAATGAATAAGCAACATTAAACTGTTTCCCATTGAACAGTATCAATATTCAGTTCAAAAGTACCTTTTCTAAATGTATTAGCAATACTAAATTGGAAAGTTTTAAAATTAACATAGAAACGTGATCAGAAAGTTACCTTTCAGCAACACTTGGTGGAAGTCATTTGTTCAAAAAATGAAAAGGAAAAACACTTGTGTTTCTTCCACAATTAGGAGTGAGATGGATGTTTCGACCGGAGTGCAAGTGGTCATCATCAGCGTGGTACTTGCACTCCTTACCACGGACATCCATGACGAAAAGTCAAAAACTCAACTCCTATAAAGACTCAGTTTTAAATCTGAGTACGAATTATATGAAGAGGATTTTTAATCCATCAATTTCATATAAAACCAAAAATGGTTAAAAATTGTGTGATCAGAAAGTTACCTTTCAGCAACACTTGGTGGAAGTCATTTGTTCAAAAAATGAAAAGGAAAAACACTTGCACAGCTCAAAGTGAATGACCATAGACAACGCCGTTTGTTCGCTGACTGGGCTACAGTACGTTTGGAAGAGGACCCCGATTTTGGCCGAAAAATCATCTTTAGCGACGAGGCGCATTTTTGGATGAATGGTTTTGTTAATAAGCAAAATTGCCGTATATGGGACGACCACAACCCACATGAGGTTCACCAGGTGGTAATGCATCCACAAAAAGTTACTGCTTGGTGCGGATTTTGGTCCGGCGGCGTCATTGGTCTGTACTTCGTCGAAAACGATGATGGCGAAGCCAGAGGCCATTACTGTCAACGGCGAGCGCTACAGATCAATGATTAACAATTTCTTTTGGCCTGAATTGAACGATATGGACGTGGACAACATGTGGTTCCAACAAGATGGCGCTACGTGCCACACAGCGAGCGACACAATGGACATTCTGCTGAACGGTTCGAGGGTAGGGTTATCTCTCGCAGAGGTGACGTGAATTGGCCATCAAGATTATGCGATTTGACCCCACTAGACTTTTTCTTGTGGGGTTTTCTCAAGTCGCAGGTCTATGCCAATAATCCGCAATCAACCGATGCCCTGAAAGTCAACATAACGCAGGCCATCGCTCAGATTCAGCCGGATCCATGCAGTAGAGTAATTGAAAATTGGACCTCTCGGATCCGTGCCACCGTTCGAAGCCCCGGTAGACATTTAAACGATGTCATATTTAATAAATAATGGCATAAATGGGCCTTTCAAATAAAAAAATAATTTCTTTAATATCTCACATACAGCTTGTTTTATTTAATTTCAACATCGATTCGTCCGTGTTGAAAGACCCTTTAGAAATCTTGTAATTATAAAACGGAAGAAGTGGATCATTATATGGAACCTAATAAGCACCTTTAAACCATTACCGAATTCCAATTTAGATGTTTTAGTTCTGAAAAACGGCAGATTAACTCCCTAAGTTGTTCGAAGTTTAACTTTAATTTAGGAGTATATAGAGGTTTGGGAGCAGTAAGACTAAAGAGGATTAGTCGAATGAAATACAAAAAATGGGGATAATTTTTTTTTTTTATGTATATATGGCTCTTTATTTGGCACAATCGTTATAAAGCGTAAAAATCCTACAAAAACTAGCTACCCTAAAAATCACATAAACATTAAAAAGACACTGTAATAAGGACAAAAAGAACATAACAAAAATGACTCAATATACTACGTTACTGTAAATAGGTTAAATAAAAAGGACTCTAAAACTTGAAGGCAAAAACCTGTAAAAAAGAAAATACAAAGAAATTTTGAAATGCCTCCAAGCGAGTGCCAGCTCTAAGAAAAGTTCAGGAAAATTTTGAAAAGAAACAAAACCTAGAGCTTAACCTAAAACGAACGAACAAAATGAACCGAAACCGAAAAAACAAACTAGAACATGGTTGTCTGAGTGTTCCCAGAGGGTAGATGCAGCACCGGGCGAAGTTCCTACTTCGGGAACCACTGCTCCCTAGCAAATGCCCTCTCCGTAGAGCCGTTCGCCACTTTTCTAGTCCTCCGGGAGCACTCATCCAAACATGTTCTAAACGAACGCACAAAAATTTCGAACCGATTAGAGTCCCGCGGGACCAGTCTGCAGAGTCATTGACGTCTGCAAACTGCTCCCATCATCCTCCCAGTTCTAAGATTCCAACGTGAGACTTGTCCTTCCCGCAGCACTTGCAGCAATACCAAAGCGAAGAGAAGCTTCGTGGACAAGCTGCTGCAAGTCTGCGGCCTGTTATTCCCAGTGAAAGACGAGGCTTCCGTTTCGCACCGACGATAAAGGTTGCCAGGTGCAGTTGAATGTGTCGGCCTTCGTTGCCATGAACTCTAGACGTAATCGCCTCTTCAATCTAGCAACGAAGTGGTTCTTAAGTGCGTGTGTGTGAAACTGTGGGTTAGTGGGCTGTTGCCCAGGCTCGATCCGCATGCAGTACAGATGAATTGTCGATTTAGCAAGTGTTAAGATAAAGCTTATCAAGCAATTTACCTGGTTACATGTCCTTGGCCCCAGTTTATTTCCAAAAATTCATTAAGTTTAAAGTACATATAAGTTCTTGTTTTTCTGCTCCTAATTCTTTCATAAAGCTAACCTAAGTTTTAAAATAAAAAATTCAGTAAACCAAGTACCTACTCTAAGAATTTAACCAACTAAACTTCAACAATGGCACCAAGGCCGTCTGTCGAGATTGACAATAAAAACTAATACAATAATTAAGTACAATTTTACTAAACTATACGAGAACATATAGGAATCCTAATTAAATTCATGTTTATAGCATTAATTTTAAGTTCATTAAGGATGTAGAAAAGAAAAAAAACGAAAAAGGAGAATAATACAACACTAATTAGTTATTATATTCAGAAATAAGAAATTCCCTATACCTCCAGGCTGTTACAGCAAATTGATAAAGGTCGTCATATTTATTTTTTCCGTTTAAAACTTCAACTAATTCGCTGTCAGATAACCGGTTTTTGCCAAAAGCATTGCTTCGAAATTCAGCAAGGATGGGGCACCTGCCGAGATAATGAACCAAGTCTTCATTTTCCATGAGATTACAGAGGGAACAAATACTACTACCTTCCCTTCTCCATGGGCTAGCATTAAGATTTAAAAGACCACATCTATATCTCAGGATAAGGTTTATCTTTTGGATAGAAAACTCATTTAGAAAATAATTTGTCTCCACAGAATAGCTAAGTTTGTCATACACTCCGTGTCTTACTGTTGCTCTTGCTCTGTCTAATGCTCTATTCTTGAACCAACTCTCTTCTAGTTGCATAATTTTGAATAAAGAGTCGTTCAGTTCATTTGCCGAAGCATGATGTACATTCAGGAAAATGTCATGTTTTTCCGCCAATTCTTGCCAACTCTCAAACCAGAAGATATTCTTTTCCACTATTCTCCAGCTCAATTTATGAGGAAGTCTTTCCGTGCTATATTCAAATAGTGCTCGTAATATATACCTAAAGTGACAACTCAATGTATAGATGTATAAATGTGGTAGGTCTGTTTCTAACAAAAGTGCGTAATTTGGAGTTTGAGATGGTAAATGGAACATTTTTTTCAAAAAGAATCTTTGTAGTTTTTCAACCTCCTCATAATGATTATAACCCCATATTTGCGCAGCATAGCATAGCACCGATATACTGACTGCATTAAATAGTTTAACCTTATGCGAATGAGTTACACCCGATTTCATAATAAAGTGTTGCCATGTAGAATTAAGGCTAGCTTTAGTCGAACACAAACGGGATCTCAAATGCATAGTCATAGATAGTTTTGGGGAAACAATGACACCTAAGTATGTATATTTTTTTAACTATTTCAATGTTATGGCCATTAATAACCCAGTTTTCAGAAGTTTTTCTCGGGCCAGTTCCCCTCTGGAAAATCATTATTTTTGATTTTTCCAAGTTAATTATTAGCCCCCAAAGCCTGCAATACTCATGTACTTTATCTATTTGATATTGTAATTTAATCGGATCATCGGATAAATAAAATAAAAAAAATATTATCCATTGTAGAGTATCCGGCACGAAATCCTGCTTGGCTTTCCGTAAGAATTCCATGCATTCTTTCCCACACGATCAATCTTTGGTAAATTATTGAGGTAAAAATTTTTCCTATACTATCCATAAAGGAGAGGCCGCGATAATTTTCAACGTTATCAGCATCCCCCTTCTTGAATATCGGGAAGATAACCGTTCTGGTGAAACTGGCAGGAATCTCTTCATTATCTACAATTAGGTTATATGTACACAATAATTTCTCAAGGAAAACATCGGGTGCATATTTATAGAACTCATATGGAATTCGGTCAACTCCAGGCGCTTTTCCATTCTTCAAATTATTCAATACAAATGTTAATTCGTCCATAGTTATATCACCGTCTAAAATTGTATCATGTACATATGGTGCCGCATATAATATGGGATCAAAAGCAATCGTTGGGTTATATAGAGATTGAAAGTGAGTTCTGAAAGCCTCTACGCTAATCGAGTTGCCCACTGTGAATTTTTTTTGGCGTAATTCCTTGGCCAGATTCCACCAACGTTTAGAATCTCTAATTGATCCTAATTTATTTGCCAGGTTTTCAAAGTAAGCAGCTTTCTTATTTTTACATAACTTCTTAAAAATTTTATTTGTTTTTAAGTAGTTAGTTCTCGCAAGGTAAGAGTTTGTTTTTCTAAACAAATTGAGCCATTTAAAAGAACGATTTCTAGCACGTAAACATTCTCCATCAAACCATTTCTGCCTATAAACAATTGCTGTTTTGCCTTGTTTTCTTGCTGCCCTAATTATCACCTCATTTAAACTTTCAATGGACTGTAACAAAACATTATTAGGAGTTTCCGTACATATATTGGTGATCTTTTCTTTGTATTCACTGGAATTTTGAATACTCCAATTAAGTTTTGGTAAAAGCGCTAAATTTTTTTCTTTCCTATTCATAGCTGTGCTAATGTTCAAATCAAGGCAGATAGGGAAGTGATCAGAGTAGATCTCATCCTGAATATTAAAACCCATTACTTGACTTATAATGCTAACAGACACTGCTACATAATCATTTACAGAGGACCCATTACCGCCGATATACGTCATTCTACCCTCAAGATCCCCATCAGTTCGGCCATTTAGAATAATCAGGCCATATTCCTCACACAATTCCAAAAATTTCTTTCCTCTATTATTAACTAATAAATCAGACGATTTTCTATTGTTTCGAACATGTGGGCCTAGATCTATTTCATCAGATAATGATTGTTCCTGCCCTACTCTTGCATTAAGATCACCAAGGATAATTAAGCTGTCGTTATTGATTTCCTCAATGCATTCGGCAAAGCCGTTAAAATCATTTTCCCAATTGTTACAATTAATGTACGATGGTATTAAAAGGAGGTGATGTGCATGGTGTTTTAATTTAATATACGGTCGGCTATTGGCCCATAAATAACAACATAAGGACTTAGAAACTAGTTCATTTTTAATGCCAAGAAGCCAGCCGCCACTTGCTCTACCATAGCGTGAATTCCTCGATGCGCTGACCCAGCATAAACTGTAGCCGCCAAAATACTTAGTAAACATATCGTAGTTGCCATCCTGTACATGAGTTTCAAACAAGCAAAATATATCAAAAGATTTTATGTATTTAAAAAATCCGGGAATAATCAATTTGCTGCGTAAACCCGCGATATTATAAGATAAAATCCTAACAGCATTTCTCTTTTCATCCTCACTAAAATTCAAATAAGTTTGCCTTAATTCTAAACAATTTAAACTGTTACTAACACTGCTACTACTCACAAATTCAAAATCTTTCGTATGACTAACATCTTGACAGACGGACAACTCCTATTTATTTTGATTTGGCAAAACTCTAGCTTCCATATGTTTATTTATTTCAGAATATTTACTAACATCGTTCTCATACTTGTAAACAATCCCTTTCGCTTCTTCGCTTTTTTTAAACAGACTACCAATTACATCAACTGCGAAGTTACTTCCTAACATTAGCCTATTTTTCTGCCATGTAAAATACTGACCATTTATAGTCAACTTGTCATCTCTAACACCTATTTTAACTTCCTTTTCCAAATTTAACAGATCAGATCTAATTCCAAATAGGATTCGTCTTTTTGCTCGCACCAAGTTGGTAGAATCTCTGTGAATAATATATTCAGTTCCCTTTAACTTTTTGACGTTGCTTAAAACCTCGTAAACTTTGGATGTTGATTGGAATTTAACAAGGCATGCAGATTTTTTCCCAGAGCCAGAGCCAAGTTTAGTAACCCGTGGGTGGGGATAAATAAAAATACTAATAAGACGAGAACTTTTGGAATTATATCCGGAATAATTTTTTTTTATGAGAATTTGTTCGCATATGAAGGATAAGGTGGTTTGTGAAGTCACATGAAGTGGATTGAACTGTATTATCCTGCTACTATTTAATAATAGAACAAGAATAATTATCAGCATTATCAATCAGAATTGAATACGTTGAATTCTTTCTTTCTTTATAATCCCTTTTTATGAAGATCATCCTGAATTTCATAATCCCTCACAGCGAATGATGATTTGGTAACTTCAGACTTGTTCCTCTCGACCACTTTTCTCTCTATCATATAGTTCCGGACGGCTGTTCGAGATTATAGGGACTATGCCATATATTGTGAGCTCGGCATTATTATTATTATTAAAGATTGGATCAAGGACTAACTGCATCCTTTAGTCACTTCGACCAATTTGATATTTTGTGACCTGATCCAGTTTCAGTATTAGACCGCCCCTTCAATCTTTAGTTTCCTTATCAGACCTAAAATTTTTTTGGGGGCTGCCTTGGCTATATCTGATGATGGGAAAGCCCCACCAAGGTGTATAAGCCTGAAACGACCGAGGCCCTCACAGTGACAGAGGGTATGTTCCGCTGTCTCTTCCTCTTCTAAACAGAATCGACAGGTGTCATCATCAGCTAGCCCTAACTTTTTTTGGTGGTAGCCCAGGTGATAGTGACCAGTTAGAAGTCCTGTTATCAGCCTTAAATCTGGTCTGCTGAGTGAGAGCAGCTCCTTCGTTTTCTGTTTTGAGTAGGTTATAAACCTCTTTGCTTGTCTTGACCCTGGGATATTTGCCCAGTGTGAGTGCTTACATTCGTCCTCCCATGACCGGATACGCATTGCTATTCGGCTTTTTGAGTAGCCACAGAATGGCTCTGGTCCAATAAACTGAGAATCCGCACCTTTTTTGCTAGGTAATCCGGTGCCCTGGTACCCATGCTAGCGTGATGCTGTTGCTCTGGGCTAAGAGCAGTGAGACAGTCCCAGACGATTTAAGACTCAAAGGTGTATGATGCCAGAGCCTTAAGTGCCGCCTGACTATTAGCACCGCGTATTCCTCTTTTGTGGGCTCGGCATACTCACAGGATGGGTTGGGGGTAGCCCAATAAGCCCTTTAACATCCATGGACTGAGGTTGCTTCGTTGTAAGGTAACATAAGTTTTTTGCGTTATTTCGAATTTTATCCCTTATTCTTAGTTTCCCTTTTTGCGATCCCTTGCCCTAAGCTGGTTTCACCTTTTGTTTGTGTACCAAGAGAGCCCGCAATATAAATGTTCGGGTGAGTGAGCCGAAGGAGGAGGCGAGATCCCTCCCCGATCCGACGAGCTTAGTACGGCTAACTAGGTGAGCCCCTCACTTCTTCGGCTTTATTACTCAGCCTGCACGGCAATCTCAAAACGCTCACCCTGGTAATCCCTGAACCTTTCCCTACCCTTTTTTGTTGTGCGTCCACACTTAGTCGGGGTTCTCACAACCCTCATTCCCATTCATGTTCACATGCTACCGCTCGATGGCAGCATGAGCGCATGAATTTCCGACCATTTACCATAACACAATGAGATTGGTGTCTACAGGAAGGAAAAAATTATCCAAATCCGGCAACATATTACGAAATTAGTCACGGTCACCCTTTCATACCCTCACCTTAGATACAAAATACCTACCATGGCGCTATTGTGCCACCTTACTCTATACAGCAGCAGAGAATCAGCATAGTCATCATAGAGAGAGTCATCATAGGTTCACTTGCAATCGTTGTCTACAGCAGCTGCGTTGTCTAGAACCTGGTGAAGTTCTCCTTGTTACAGGTCAAATCCGAAATCCGATGCTAGACGTTTTCTGTTAGCAAGATCGGATAACGGATCTGAACATAAAAAAGTTATACGAAACCTTCCCCACATCGCCACTTCATGAACAAACTACAGAGGAAATTGCATATCATTTTCCACGAAGTGGCTAACGGGTAAATTGTCATAAGCAAAAAATAATTCAATGTAAACAAAAACGACTACGAGGCACCTGAAGGAAACCAAATTCGTTCCCAGGCAAAAGCGCCTCGCCAACAAATTCCATTAAAGTCCATCGTCTTTTGCTTGGACTTACACAAACAAAAGAACATGAGAAAAAAAGCTTTTCTCATGTACACGAACTGAAATTAGCTTTGTGTTTAGCGATTGAACGAAAATCATGATCGAGAGTGAAAGCTCAAGCTTTCTTCCTCGATGGAAAAGTTCAAATCGACGAGGCAACAAGGTTAGTGATAATAATTCAGAGAGCCTGTTTGTAACATAGCTCATGATCGGTCGAGAATTAAAAAGTTTGGTTGAACTCGAGAGGAGGTCAGTTCGGCGGCTTAAGTGTTTTGACAAATAAAAGATTAGTTTAGAAAGTTATCTAGCGATAGCGGTGCTTCTATGACAGAAAATTATTAAGTGAAAAAACGATGTTTCTATAAAAGGAAAATATTCAGTCAGAAAACGGTGTTTCTACGAAAGAAAATTATTAATTGGAAAGTTATAATATGTTTTTGTGAAAGTAACATTAATTGAGTAATTTGTGAAAGTTCGTTTTAATAAGAGTATTAATTAATTAATTATTGTTTTTAAGAAGAAGAGTACTAAATGATTAGTTAAGTGATAAATGTTTTAAGGTAAAAGATTAATTAAGAGACACGAATGGTTGTGAAAGGAACATTAATAGAGTAATAAGTGTATTTGTGAAAGAACATTTTAATAAGAATATTAATTAAGGAATTATTATATATGCAATTCAGAGCTTACAGCGAAAGTGGTACGCTAAAGTATTTAAAAGGCAAACTTAAATATAAAGTAAAACTTAATATTCTGTAACTTATTGGCTCGTACTACCTCCAATTTCTTAGGTATAGATTGAACTAATTTTGTCGTATAAGCTTGGTTGGTAGAAACCGTAAATGCTTTAAAACCCTCGATCCAATTTCGAACAAAAAGGGATCCTTTGGCCACTGCTGGGTAGCTAATAGCCCGGTAAGTCACCCCCAATGCTCAGAGCTAAACAACTTAAGCAGGCTCTGTTCCAGGCTAGGAAGCGGTTGCACTTGAACAAGTGCACAAAGGCACCATCTTTAAGGAGCTGAGGATTTCCCCTGACCCGAGAGAAACAGTAAGAAACCCAGGAATCATCCCACAGGACCAGTCGCACCTCTGATGATAACCGAAGATTATCTCAAATGTGTGGAGTGGACTGACAACTGCCCTGGAATCAGACGACTCTACGATCAACCCGTCTGCATCTTTAGGCAAGGGGTGCTCAATGGACAACTCGCCCCCACCAATTGGCTCTTCAATAGGTCTGAGAGCAAACTAGAATACTGCGAAAAGCCCCCTTTCAGATCATAGGGAAACCTAAATACGGCTGAAGTAGCTCTCCTAATAACGCAGCCTCGACAACAAAGTTTCAGCAGAAAGGACGTCCCCAAACACCAGGCCAACGACAACTCCTCTCGCCTACTGACCTCGAGACCGAACTTTGTGGACGACAACTCAGAAGCGGCACAGTTTATTCAATACCGACAGCCGCTACAGTAAGTTTAAATAAGTATTTAGATAAGGTTCTCGAGAAAACGAGAGACTCCGGTAAACTCTCTGTGCCTCAATATGACGTTTTACGGCAGACATCGAGCAATTTAAGGGACTCTCACGCTCGCTCAAGTTAATTAAGGCAGACAATTTAAAAAGATTAAGTGGAGTAAATAGTGAAGAGGCCAGTGTATCTGTAAGAGCCTCATTAGGTAAAGCCAATGGCAATCAGACCCATCCAGATTCGACCGACGAAGACCTCCTATACGATTGGCTGGAAGCATCCTTCACGGATACCAGCCACGAAAAAAACCTGCTTAGTCATACCGAGTATAAATCAAAAACAAAAGATCAATACTCCAAGATAGTAGACTATGCCAAAGTAGCCAAACTAACGGCACAACTTGTTCCCTTGTTTACAGGCGTAAATAGCCCCCAGTTGAGCCAAGAGGCGTATCAGCTCTTCGCCTCAGACATTCCATTCACCTTCAAAGAAGTGGAGGAACGTCTAAACAAGGCATATTTACCTAGAGAAACAGCAAGAGTTAGTGCACAAACTCATTACTACTCGACAGTCACTCTAGAAACGCTAAATGCATACACAACCAGACTCAAACAATTGTTGGTCCTTTGTAAGGAAGCTGATAATACCAAATACGACAATGAAGATCAACAGTGAAGATTCAGTTAGAGGACCCGCATTTGTGTCAATGTATCCTTACCATAACAGATACAACAGTGAGTGAGCTAATTCATGGACATGGAGAGGCTCCAGCAAAGCGCCCTATACATACAATCCCCACTTTCACAAATGTACCCCCTAGGACATCACCACCAAATTACGACAACCCAGAGTATAGTCCCAGCCAATTACCACGCCCGCCATTTTAGTCAAGAGACAACAGGTTTTCAAACAAGCGACCGAACCCAAGCTCACAAGCACAAAATATTACGTGCAGCTTCTGTCAGAGGAGAGGTCACACGTACTCCGACTGTTTAAAGCGCAAAAACATCTCATTTTGCATTAAGCGAAAAAACTATGGGCACGATGTTCGCGACAGCCGAAGTAATCGTTCATACAGAGCCCCAGACACAGGCAATGCAAGAGGAGCCCCAAGAGAAACCAAAAAACTCCAGACCACCATCGCTCCAATGGCCCTGAGTGTTTAACATCAGCCTGAAATGTAATTTCCGTGGCCGACGCGGACACCGTTGACATTTGTCAATAAAAACAGAAATGGAAGTCTCAGAGTCAGGGAAACGACAAGGAGTCGACCCAAAACTTCCCGGCACGACTCTAAACCCTTCGCGAAACAAACAAAGGTCTCCTCAGACGCCCAAGTCTTGTTTCTCTACCGTAGAATTTCCATTGGACGGGCCTACATAACCAAACTAAATTAATAGTGGATACTGGCGCTGAGGTTAGTATTATTACCGGTCCAGGTCTTACCGACGACGGTCTGTTAACAATTTCCTAGTTAAAAACTGTAATGTTGAGTGCCCAAATATGGCGCTCCGGTTCTTCGCATGGAAACTAACCTCGAAGAGTTTGCTGTACCACTAACATTTGTATCGTACGAAGTGTGCTTACAGAACGCAGTCGAAGTAGAAACCCTGTTATGTGTATCACGAAGCTATACCGTTATAACTATTACTTTTATTAATTCTCCCTTTCACTACATGAGCATTAACCAATGGTACCCCTAACTAGATGATAATTTTCACTTAAGGATCTTCATCCACTTAGTAACATTTTATTAATTAAAAATATCGAAGATTACTTCACACAGTTTAATTTTATTTTTCATTAATTGTCACATTAAATTTTCTTTTTGCACAAACAGACACTTTCTCTTAATTAGAAATAACAAAGTGTAAGTGATCATAATTTGATACAGCTGTCGATATGGGTTTTAAAAATTTTGTGTTGGAGTTTAATCTAGTTTTCGTTTTTTCGCGAAGGCGTCCAGCAGCTGAGGAAAAGTTAACCCTTTGGTGCTGCTGTTGATAACGAGCCAAAGGTGCTTAACTTTTCTTCATTAGAAACGCCGATTGTGTTAAGAAATTTTTATATTTCTTACGTTGCTCGAGTTTACAAGCAAGTTTGTTTTGATTTTTATTTTGAAATAACAAAGCTTAACTTTTTTTTTTATTTTCCTTAATTGTCCCATTAAATTTTCATTTTGCACAAACAGGCACTTTCTCTTAATTAGAATTAACAAAGCTTAACTTAATACATTTTTATTTTAATTTTCCTTAATTGACACATTAAATGTTCTTTTTGCACAAGCAGACACTTTCTCTTAATTAGAAATAACAAAGCTTAACTTAATACATTTTTATTTTAATTTTCCTTAATTGACACATTAAATTTTCTTTTTGCACAAACAGACACTTTCTCTTTTTTTTTCTCGACCCCGTTTACTTTCTCCGTTGATTCTTTCGATTCCCGACTTTACTTAAACGCGCTTAAAACCAGACTCTATAACCGCGACCCTTCCCGATCGCGACCAGAACAAGACTACGAATCCCTCGGTTGATTCTTTCGATCAACCGTATCTACATGAAAAGAAAGCTTTGAGCTTTCATTTCGTTTATTCTTCGGTCCCTCTTTTGCAGGCCGAAGACGATGTAGCGAGAGATTGCGATCAAAACGACACACATGAAGAAAGCTCCCAGAGCTTTTTCTTCTTTTTGTATCTTACTCGTGAATGCCTGAGAAAGATACGATGCATGTTAAGAAATCACTGAGATAGGCACCTTTATCTGGGAACGAATTTAATTTCGTTCGGTACCATATCTGCTTAAATGCATAATTAGCATTTTTTAAGTTACCAATGCGCTACAAATTTCCTGGGAAAGGAATGCGCGGTAACTTGAGCGATTTGTTTGTCGCGAATTGAAATAATTTATGCCGTTTAGGCGAATTTAGTTACATCCGTTTGATGCAACTGAAATAATATTTCAATGATTGAATATTTCATTTTTTAATGATTGAATATTTCATTTTCATTATTATATTCAATTTGAATGAATAATAATATTTTATTTCATGACCATTTTTAGGTACTTAACAATCCTTCTCAGTACCTTACCTTACCCTTAAAAAAGTGAGCTGTTCTTGGGAGAGGAACAGATCACAGAGGGGAGTAAAGGGAATTTGAATATTTTTGTTTTATTTTGTGGTCTTGCCCTGGGCCGGTTTTGTATGTACCCTTAGGGGATGCAGAGACCGAATATGTCATGTTTAAATATTTATTTATATATATTTTATTTGTTTGTTTGTTTGTTGGTACTTGCTTTGCGCTACGGTCTCTTTTCGACCCTAGATTCCGCAATCGTCTAGATTGGCAAACTCACAATTACGTTATAAATAATATTGTAGTAAAGAATTAATACAACAAAAGAAAAAAGAAAATGTTGGCAGGTGGTACCTTAGAGCTGATTTCACTCGAAACATAATAGAATAGTTATACTATGGGCCCTGTGAACCTGCACAATTAATCACCTCGCATCGACAAGCATAAAACAACACACGGATTCTAAGTTGGGAATTGTACTCTTTGATTTGCATTTTGCGATATTTCCACGCCAAGGCACAGTAATTATATAAACCCTTCCAATTCTTACCGTTAAGAAGCTCAATCACTTCATTTCGAGCAAGCACTCTACTCCTCAAAAAGTGAAGCCTGTAACTTGCGAATATTGGACAGACCCCGATGAAATGCTCGGTATTTTCTTCCTGATTTAGATTACAAATTGAGCACTTGGAATTGCCCTCGGTTCTAAATGGGTTAGCATTTAGCCATAAGAGTCCGAAGCATTTAGCCATAAGAGTCGAAATAATTCAAATTTTTTATTTAGCTGGTTTGCTCCAAAAAAAGATTTTGTCTCCATACCTACTCTTTCCACAAAATCTCTTCCAGGTTTTCACAAAACGTTGAAGTATTTATTGCAACGGAGTGTTTCTCTGATAATTCACGCAAATCATTATACCAACTAGTTCTTTTTTCCATTACTATATTTGAGAGTATTATGGGTATTGTGATCTTGCTTGCTATTGTGACCCAAACTTATATTGTATAGTAATGTATGTACTTTTAATTACACAGCCACACACACAAACACTACATAGCCATCTAAGTATATTGAGGTTTTCTGTACGTAGTTCAGTAGTAAGTAAGCCGGCGTAGGTTCTCCCACTCGAAATTTTTATAATAGAAATAAATTGAATTGAAGTAGTCCAAACTTGTGTTTTAAATGCAACAGTGGCGACGAGGATGGGATTTCTAAATCTCCAAAAAGGAAGTAAAACACAAATTCAAAAATACAACACATGGAGGCGTGCTGCAGTGAACTTACTTCATTTATGTTGAAACGTGCAAAGTAAAAAAATTTTTCGGAATAGTTACGCTGGAAAACATTAAAGGAGTGTCATACGGAAGTTCATCAAGAGTTCGTGGAGCGGTTATATTGATATTAAAAGGTTTGCATAAGTAAGTTACTTTATGATTTTTTTTTCTCCGGTTACGAATGTCGGATGACGAATACAAAGAAGTGGAGGAAACTACCGTTTACAAGGCTTCATTTACAACACCATCCACTACTACACCGACCACTACTACATCAACATTGCCTTTCACGATTTCAAGTGCAAGTGCTGTGCATGAAAGTGAAATAAAATTGCTCGATACACTCACTGCGAGTATGGCAAAAGTACAACCTACGTTTACAATCGAATATTTCGATAAAAACCGCACACAATGAGCGCGATGGGTCGAGACAAAACCTCCGTAAACTACAAGCCATGAACTGACGAATTTCACGCACACACATTAGGGCCAAAATGGTCTGGTTTTTCGATAAGTTTACATTGCTTCTTATAGCAGCCAGGGGGTGATTTTTCTTTAAACTCATCCTATTGCCTTAACTATAACTTCTATGAAAAAATTTTTTTGTTCTACTTGAAGTAAACAAAACAATCTTTCGAATGAAGTAAAAATATTCATACCCTACTTAAGAAAATAATAAACATTTTTAAGCCTAAAAGTGCGGAAGTGGAAATTTAAAGAAAATACAAGCGACAGAGCATGGTCGGACCATGACTTACTGCTTGCGTTTAGGATGAAAATTTGGTTTGCGACTAAAATTTCACGTTTAATCAAAGATTTCTTGTTATTTTGCTTAATAAGGTGTACGTATTTTTACTTTATTAGAAAGATCATTTAGTCTGCTTTAAGTTAATATAAGACTAATTTTTTCATATAACTAATAGTTTTGGCGCTAGAGCGAGTTTAAGGAAAAATGTCCCCCTGGCTACCATAAGAAACAATGTAAATATGACCATTCAGTCAGACCATTTACGACCACATGTAAAAGTCCAGTTCATGGCTTGTAGTTTACGGTGGTTTTGGTCGAGAGGCTAGAAGGAGCTTTCCAAGTGTTCACAATTACAGACAAGAAGCAGCAGCTGTATTGGTTATTGCATTATTTCGGGCCAGAAACGTACAATATCGCTTGCGATAAATTTGCGCCAGAGAAGCCAAATGGAAAGACATACGAAGCGGTAAAAGAAGCACTACAAAATTATTTCGATCCCGCACCGTTAGAAATAGTGCAAAATTACCGATTTCATCTGCGTAAACAACAAGATAACGAAAGCGCAGAGGAGTACCTTACAAAATTACCCCGGCTTGCAGAGCATTGCAATTTTGGTTCTTACCTCAACACAGCTTTGAGGAATCAATTTGTTTTCGGATTAAATAACCGGATGATCCAGAATAAGTTACTCGCTACAAAAGACCTCACATTGGACACTGCTATTGCCACGGCTAGACCTTTAGAGCTCTCCGCTAAAGGCTGCGCGGAGATACAAGGCGCAAAGGCGGAAGCTAGTGTAAATCAAATTCGTCAACGTCATACAAAATCATCACTCAACAACAACAAAGTGAAGAAAAACTTTTCAAACAGCCCTAGCTCGTGTAGTTTTAAGTTAGCTAAGAGTTCAGGTAAGAAATTATTTTGTTATCGTTGTGGCGATGAATCGCATAAAGCAAACATGTGTACACACTTTAATACAGTTTGTCGGCATTGTAATAAGAAAGGTCATTTAGCAAATGTTTGTTTACAATTTAAAAATAAAAAGAATACAAATTATGTACAGGAATTGGATTTAGAAGAAATTTGCAATATTACGTCAAACAGTAGAAGTAAAATATGGATTGATTTGCAAGTTACAGGTAAAAATATTAAATTTGAATTAGATACAGGTTCGCCAGTTTCATTAATGAGTAGAAGTGATAAAAATAAGTTTTTTCAAAATGCTCGTATCCACAGGACGGATTTGCAACTTGCCTTCTGCAATCTGCAATCAAAGATTAGAAGTTTTGGGTTATTGGTTTAACGTGACAGTTAAGCACAATAATTTTTCGTGTGAGTTGCCGCTTTATATTGTCGATTCCGACAAACATCCTTTAATGGGAAGAGAATGGATTCACGCTTTTCAATTAAATTTTAACGATATTATTCAAGTAGAAAATGATATTTCGTGCACCAAAGTATACGGTAAAAAACTTAAATATTTCGGATAAAGTTAAGAGTTTATTGGATAAATATAGTAAGGTTATTGCTCCGTCGATCGGGAAAATTAAAAATGTTCGAGCTAAATTGCAGCTCAAAAATGACTCCAAACCTGTGTTTATAAAAGCGCGTCCAGTACCTTTTTCGTTAAAAGAGGCAATCGAATCTGAGTTGAATGAGCTTGTTAAAGATGGAATTCTTAAAAAAGTCAACCACAGCAGGTGGGCTACGCCAATTGTGCCAGTGCGTAAGGCACATGGCAAAGTTAGAATTTGCGGGGACTACAAAATCTCTGTCAATCCAAACTTGATTGTTGACGAATATCCCTTACCGACAATTGATGAGTTATTTTCGAATATGACAGGAGGACAACGTTTTACAAAATTAGACCTTACAAAAGCTTACTTACAATTAGAAGTTGAACCGGAGGATCGCGAAATCCTTACACTTAGTACCCATAAAGGATTATATCAACCAAATCGTTTAATGTACGGCATCTCACCAGCCCCTGCAATATGGCAACAAATAATTGAACAAATTTTACAAGGAATTCCTTACGTTACAGTATTCCTTGATGATATAAAAATCACGGGTCCTGACGATATAACTCATTTGAAAAGTCTGGAAGAGGTTTTAAAGCGTTTAGATACTTACAACATACGAATTAACTTTGAAAAATGCGCTTTCTTTACGAAAAAAATTGAGTATTGCGGTTTTACTATTGATAGAGATGGTATACATAAAAGCGAAAAGAAAATTACCGCGATTCAAAATATGCCGATACCGAAAAATAAATCGGAATTACGAGCTTTGTTAGGCTTTATAAATTATTATGGGCGATTTTTCTCAAATTTGAGCACATTACTTTACCCCTTTTATATTTTATTAAAAGAAAACGTACCATTTAAATGGGGAAAAGAACAAGAAAAAACTTTCAGTAAAATTAAAAAGGAAATGATGTCAGAAAAAGTTCTTGTTCACTATGATCCAAAACTTCCTCTGATACTAGCAACAGACGCTACTTTGAGCCATCTTGCAAATAAACGTCATAATATATTTATAATACCTCCCCAAAGCGATGAGTGACGCACATGGCAGTCCAGTTTCCAAGTGTATCATATAATTTGGGGAACTATTTGGCAGTCCAACAATTTTTTTCAGAAAAAAGCGTAGTAATTTGTCAGTCTCATCAAAGTGAACAAAACCCCACACTTGCGCTGCATATGTCATGATAGCATTGCATACAGCATTATTCAACTTGAATTTATCCGATAACTTTATGTTGCGCTTTCAAATAAAACTTCTCCATGTTATATTAATACTGTTAATATAACTCCCAAATATTTGTACTCCTTAGCAACTTCAATTTCCTCTCCCTGAAAAAACCACTTCTCATTACCAGCCCTCATAACGCCACCCCTACAAAAAATCAATACTTTGGGCTTGGTAAGATTGACAGATAAACTCCACAATTTACAATAATTTTCTAGGTTTTTATTCATTTTCTGCAAAGTAACTCGATTATCCGCTAAAAGTACCACATCATCAGCATACATTAAAAGTCGAATATGAATGCTCTCCAGCGCAATACCACCACTAATTGATTTGTGTAAAACGTTCGTGTAAAGTGCAAATAGCAGAGGGCTTAAAACACAACCTTGTCTCACACCGGATGTTGTTTCAAACTATTCCCCACACATATTTCCATTCTAAAGAGAAGACCTCGTACCGGAGTATAAACCTTTTAGGACATTTAAAATTTTTTTTGAGATGCCTGTCCCGCTCTAAAACCTGCCTTGATATTCGGTTAATACGTACCTACTGAGCCTCTCCAGCATAATAGCACAAAATATTTTCTGTATCGTATCCATAAATACTACGCCCCGGTAATTCTGTGGAATATTAGGATCACCCTTCTTATAAATTGGGAAGATTAAGGAACGAGAAAAGCTCTCAGGTACGGTTCCTGAATTCAAGATGTTAAAGCTTTTTAGGAGGCAACTGAAGAAATTGTCAGGGGCATTTTTATAAAACTCCACCGGGATTCTATCCGGCCCAGGAGCCTTGTCATTCTTTGATTTAAACAGAAGCGATAGGTGTCATCTTCAGCCAGCCCTAACTTTTTTTTATTATTAGAACTTATCTTTAAACTTACTTTATTTTTGATTGGGTAAAATACTACATTTTAATTATCTCTCCTAACCCCGTACAAACATCCGCCTGAAGCTCTTCCGAAATCCTGATTACGAACCGCAGGTACCCAGTGCAAATTGAAACCACCGAAATACTTAACATAATTTTCACATTCTTTGGACATGACAAATGTTTCCACCAGCAAAAAAAATATCAAATTGTTTCACGAAAATTATAAAAATTTAGATAAATTGTCTTACTTTTTAGACCTGCCACGTTGTAGAATAGAATTATTAATGGCTTTTGAGTTACAAGTATTATTTTCCCTTGCCAACAATTCATTAAGATTCGTGAATTGAGTGTTGTAAATACAATTAATCTCTTCTATCCCATCAGTTTTGTTATGAATTAGGCTGTCATTGTATCAAATAAATACCTTCCTCTGTATGATTAACCTGGCTGAGCTTTGTTTGGATCTTAGGATTGACCTTGTGCAGAGCAGATGTTATTGCAGCCAGTTGTTTACGTCCCTCCCTAGTAGCAGAAATATCGGTGCGGGCTATTTTCATGCAATTCTTTTGTATATTTCTAACGCTTTTTGTGGTATCAAGCTGAATAACAAAGTTATTTTTTCTTGAACTATTCTCAACTCTATCCAGTTGGTCGTTTAATTGCCTTTGACGAATAATAAGATCATCCACCATCTTTCTTAGTGCTTCACTTTGCGATCGAAGGTAAGTGACTTCCTCTTTTATTTCTGACAGATCATCTCTTGTAGCCACATTTTCTGCCTTTATCGCGCTTCGAATTGCCTGATGCAGCTGCTGCATATTTAGTGAATCAATTTAATATTCTCTCGGCATGTTGAATGGCTGATGTTTTTTATTAAGTTTCTTATCCGATGGAGAGTTTGGACTTCTGGGTCTTTTACCTTGATCACTAGCGACTTTTGAAACAATTGTAGACGCGTTCATCAGGTCGTTGCAGTGATCAGCAAATGTAGCTCTTCGTTATATGTGAAGTGAAATGGATTGCTCACCTTCAAAATGTTTAATCAGCCAAAAGCTTGGTTTCACCGTCTTGTCAGTGGAGTGAGATCGTGCTCCGGAAAAGAAAAACAAGTCCGTGTGAGTATTTCCAAAAAACATGTAAGCTTCAGCGAGAACATACACCTTTTGCAGGATTTTTACCTTTAAGAGAAAAATAGTCCGCATTCAGTTTCTTGTTTTAGCAAGATAGCCACTGAAGGACCGTGAAATAATTGCAAAATGAAAAATGTTAATTTATCACTTTTCCAACTCGATTTGCATCCCGTTTTCAATATATTGACTGTACTTCCTTATAGAATACCAATTCCAGCAGAGCAATATACAGGTTGTTTCAGATCTGACGTGTGACAGTGTGTTTCAGATCTCACCTAGAAAAACAAAAAACTGTATGGAAGGGGGTGGGGGGTATCTCAACCGTTTGGGAGTTGAGGGTGATTCATAAATTTCAGTTTTTCATGGTATGCACATTACTGTTTTAGTTATATCTTTTGATGTACCTAACACAGCGACATCAAACAAACGCTAAAAAACTAAACTACTATCCCAATGACCTTTTCAAAATTGTCAAAGATGTTGATCTAACTCCTAACATTGCAGGTACCGTCACTTCCAAAAGTGAACAAAATGGTTTGCGATTACCAAAAATTCAGCATTTTCCCAAATTTTCTGCGAAATTCATGTAATTAGTACACCCCTTTTTTATTTTTACTGGATTGCCCATCTTACAAGGTAACGTAGACAAAGGATTAGAAAAACCGCATCCTTAAAAATTCCTGACTACCTAATTATTTTATTACAAGTTAAGTAAGAAATTCTGTAAATAAACAAAATTTTTAAGATAATGGGTCGAAAATGTTTGTTTTGGGTTAACAGATAATTGATTTTAATTATTGCTGCAAAAAATTATAAAAGGTTAGTGTAATTTTGTTTTATTGCCGATATTAGCTTGTGTTAGCCGAGATTTTTACCCTTGTATCCTGGATACCTGATGGAAATTTTGCTATAAAAAGGGGTAAATCTGCAACAATACTTATCACAGTTGAAAAACAAATCAATAAATACGGGTGTTTTTAAGTAAAATTTATTAAAAAATGGTAGAATTTACTTTTGAGGAATATGCGGATATTATTTACATTTATGACGTAGTAGACTGTACTAGAATATTAACGAAGATTCCCTAATCGATGAACATGACATGACATGACTCGAAACCTCGGGAACTTCTGCCGACGTCGAGCAGCAAATAATCACCATCGTGAGGCAAGACCCTGAGACGAGTCGCAAGACGATTAGGAGTGTCTTCATCTAAGGTTTAGAGGGTTATTCATCGAGAGGAATTGCGTCCATATCTCCATCACCCAGTCCAAGGACTACTGGAAGGAGATTCGAGAGAAGACAGGAATTAAGCACTTGGCTTCTGGAACGCGACCTTGACGACAGGGCGTTTCTGGACTGAATTCTGTGGACGGATGAATCTCAATTCACCAAGGATGGTATCACGAACTTCCACAACCTCCATATATGGTCGCAAACTAACCCACACAGGACAAAAGTAACCTCATTCTAGCAGAGATTCAGTGTCAATGTTTGGGCTGATATCATCGGTAAGGACCATTCACTTTGCCCCAAGTGCTCAATAGTCAAATCTGTGGGGACTTTTTGGAGAATACACTGTCGGATCTAATAGAGGACATCCCTGTGCATAATTGAACGGACATGTTTTGTTAACACGATGGAGCACCAGCGCATACTGCTAATATTGTGAAGGCAATACTAACTGAAAAATTTCCTAACCGTTGGATTGGACGAGGTTCACCGATTCCTTGGCTTGCTAGATCTCCAGACCTTACCCCATTGGACTATTTCTTATAGGCAACAATGAAGGCTGAAGTTTATTCAAGCCCTGTTAACACTAGGGAAGATTTAGTTAGCAGAATTGGGAATGCAGCGACGAAAATACGGGAGAGGCTGGCTGCAATACGCCTTAAACAGGGACTTAGATGGAGATAGTTTACATGCATCCAAAGTGGCGGTGGACATTTTGAATAGCTTTTGTAATTTACTCAGATTAATTGTAATGCCTTTTTTATTAAATAAAAAGGATTTTACAGTTAATATGAGTTCAGTTTCTTTAAATTGCAATTACTCTACATGGGCTTGTTGTTTTGGAAAGGTAATAAGATGGAAAATCCAAAAAAAGGGATCGTGAAATCACTGATTTAACCTCTAGTTGAAAATGATTTGTAGGGTCTAAAATTTCGGTTACCTCGTTTTCTATAACAAAAACATTAACTTTCGTGTCATAATCCTAATCGTCTGCTTTATTATTAATTAAGTAATTTTCTATTAGCTTGCGCTTGTTTTTCTTTAACAACTAGATTTTCCGTGTTATTTACAATGTGATTGAACATCCTCTCCTAAATAGACGGCAGCGGCAGCTCAAAAATTAGGGCACACGAGTTTTATATGACGCGATACAGAACAAGCGCAGCTGCAGCGCAGACTCGTCTTCTCAAAATCTAAATAAGCTGCCGCTGACTCAGTGCAGCCAACTGAATTAAGTGAATAAAAAGAACAATTTCAGTTCAACCAATGTAATAAAATTAAAAAACTGAGTTATGTGAATATGAAAAAGAATTTCAGTTCAACCAAACAGTTTGATGAGGATGTTCATTAGTTAAACAAGCTAATATGGAAGAAACAATTATTGAGTTTGCACGCAATAAAAGGATGATTTATGACAAAAGTCATCCTGGATACTTATGTATTTACAAAACACTAAATAAATCGCCATTAGCTCAACAAATTGTTTATAAATTCTCGTACTAATATACAAGTTTAAGTTAAAAAAAACTTTCAGTACACAATTTCTGAAAAATGTTCAAACGTCAATTAAACTTCAAAAAACTACCGCTGCGCTGCTTCCTGGTCTGTTTGACAATCCTTGCGCTGCCAAGATTGACAGATTTGAGCTGCCGCTGCCGCTGCCGTCTGTTCTGTTTCAGACTTTATTCCTTATCAAGTCATTTATGTATAACGTATTTACTGCCGGTTTTGTCTTTTCCTATAGCGATATCGACGTCTATACTATTCTAATTCAACTTTAAATTAGGCGCATACTTTAGACATTGACCGAGTAATTTAGATTCATTGTCATTGAAGGTCACTTCAATTGTCACCTTCAATTTCTATTTTGTGCTAATATTAAAAATCGAATTCCACTAAGAAATATCGATAACGTCAATTGGTTAGGTGTTCGTCAATTCTATTAGCAATACAAGAATGAAAAAGTAAATATAGTACTGGCCGGCGTTATTTCACTTTTCCACACACACACTCTCATATTGTCGTTTGCGCTTTGCTTTGCACGCACTCTGATTGACTCTTAAGAGCGGAGTTTTGAAGAACAGGAAAATTGGGAATAGGCATACAAGAAAAATTTTGGGATTTGAAAACAAGAGGAAATTGAAACAATTAGCCGACCTCAGTCACACCTTCACTCCTCCAAACCTTGTTTTGTACGGTGGTTCAGTTACGTATTCGTCAGATAGCTGACTACTTATAGAGTTACGAGAAAACAAGTATTCAGAAAACTAGAAAATATAATAAAACTAAGATTAGAGTGACTGATATGGAAACATAGAAAAAAAGCGAAATTAATCCTAAACAAGCTGATCCCTGATTTGATTATTAGATATAACAAACAACTGATTTATGAAGAAAGTTCTGAGTGCTCAAGGAGAAAGACGGGACTGACAAAACCCAAGGAGACCTATATATGTCGTCTGGACGTCTAAAGTATAAGCCGATCAGCGTATAGTGGTAGACGGAAAGATATATATATATATATATATATATATATATATATATATATATATGTATATATATATATAATTATATATATATATATATATATATATATATATATATATATATATATATATATATATATATATATATATATATA
The DNA here is from genome assembly GCA_964036015.1 of Leptarthrus brevirostris. NCBI lineage: Eukaryota > Metazoa > Arthropoda > Insecta > Diptera > Asilidae > Leptarthrus > Leptarthrus brevirostris. Next base: position 48,442,798 of record OZ038373.1, read on the forward strand.
TGTATATATATATATAATTTATATATATATATATATATATATATATATATATATATATATATATATTTTTATTTATTTATTTACATAAAATTCATTTATTTTGTTAAACATGTACATTATTTTACAGTGTGTCGTTTAAAAAATGTAATTAATTTTTTGGTCAAGTGAACTTTGCTAACAGTTCCTATTCATTAATATACTTTAACACTAATTATATATGAGAGAAGACGTTTTTTAGAAAAAACGGTAATTAAATGCGTTTTCCCTCGCTAATGAAGCGGTTGGAGGTCTACAGTTTATGGGATTTGGAAAACCATATCCATAACATAATTAAAGAAATAATTTTGATTTAATTGCTAATCGTTTGTTCAAGAACATTGGCAATACCATGCTCCGTGCTAACGTCGCTTAATATTGAACGCGAATAACCTTATTTTCGAATATGCCTTTTCTATAGCGTTCATCCACTATCTCGAACCAAATCCGGAATTTGTCCCATTTTACGGATTCGAGCATTGTGCAGAATGAAAAAAAAATTCTCTAATTGTGGCACGTTAGTAATTTTTTCAAAAAGCTCCTGCAAGGATAATTTAAAACGATCGACATTAATGTAGTATTGACAATTATTTTTTGGCGCACGATACTTCCATTATTCATAGCCGCGAGCAAGAATACGTTTCGTCCTCTTACAGTCGGTACAACTATGTGTGTTCTTGTACCTGTCGTAGAACGAGCTTGTGATCTTCGAAGATGAAGATTAAAGTCACACCCATCTATGAAAATTAATGTTTCGCTTTGCTGTGGAGCCCACCGTGAAAACTGTTTAGCGTATATTTGTCGTATCTCTAATGTTCGTTTATTATTCATTCTCTCCACCTCAACTGAAGCCAATTTCACCGTAATGGTCAACGCCATTAATATGCTTTTCTACGAATGATTTATTTCTGATGTTTTTAAGAGTAATGCAAGGATCTCTTTCTACAATCATTTCAATGCACTCTAATATTTCTGGTGTCAACTTCTTTCCATAATTACCAACACGTTTAAGTTCTATTAAGGCATTGTCACTATTTTTGTATTGCGCGCATATTGTTAGTCGAATTTATATTTATCGAGGTAATTCGAGCAGCTTTAGAAATTGTTTTTCCTTCTTCATATGAAGCTCTTGTAAGTACACTATGAAGAATAATGACACGTTCCATTAAAAAGAAAATTTTAAATGCATTTTCTAACATTGTGACTATTGATTTAACGAGAGAGAACCTAGGACTTTCGGCAAAAAACGTAACGTATCGGAAATATCAAAGATATTGACCTCTTACGGTTCCGCAACGATTGTCGTAATAGTCTTATTGAGCTTTGCACTTCATTGTGTACTTCATCTCCACTGATATATCCATTAAAAAATGGAATATCTTGTCTGGATGCTTGTATGGCGATAAAATCTAAGCTGCGACTTCAAAGAATAGTAAAGCCTTAGATGTTTTTGAACAGTATAATTGGCTCTCCGGCTCTAAAACAGACAAACTTAGAAGAAGCTGTAATGATGTTTGCATTAAAGTGCCATTTTTTAAAGCGAAAATGCTAGTTTTTCGCCCCAACAGAACCACCGACTTGACGATTTGTGGTTAGACGTTATCCCAAAGACAGTAGAATATGAAGAGTTAAGCTCTTTTTTAAAAATGGTTTGCTTGTTTTTACATGGAAATGCTTTTTTTTGGGCTTCAGAGAAAATCAAGGACCTAAATACATACTCTAAAATAGATAATACTAGAAAAAGCCAGCATGAAGTCGAAGAAGAGCAAATATTGTATTGGTATTTTTCAGTATTTTTCATTTTTAGCTTTGTTTTATAGATTATGTTTATTATAAGCTTACTTTGACAGAGACAAAACTGATCAATATAAAGAGTCAGTATTATTTTACCAAACTTAAAAATTGGGAAATTCTTGAGAGTCATTGGTTGTTGATAATTGCTAGTCATTGATAAATACTCTGCCTCTTAAATAATTCTAATCATAAGTTAATTACTTTTTGATCCATGAAATAAATCTATATATCTCTCGTTTTCTATGTTTTTCTATGATTCCGAAATGCATCCTAATATCTAAAATCGTAGATGGCGAGAAGTAACGAGTAGCACATTTTTCTTGCTGTCAATTTCCTGCAAAATCTTTTTTAATTTATTTTTAAAATTAAATTCGTTCGAGGTGATCAGTGTAAATTGTCTGCAGTGAAGTTTTTAATTGAATTGCTGAAACACCTTGGCAATATCCAGGGTATACGTTTTCTTCCGACATGACATCAACAGAGGAAAGCCGCGTAAGCCGAAAATCTCCAAGATTTGACGACTCCACTGCCGCAATCACCACTATTCTGGAAAACTTTAAAAAATCTGTGAATACATCGATCGACGAGGTAAAATCTGGCTTAAATAAATTAAAGAAGGAATCAGCACCTGTGAAATCCTCACTAAACAACATAACCTCAAAGGTCAATGATCTGCAAAACGTACTATTGGAAAAAATCGCCAGTATCGAGAGTTCAGTCAGTGAATTATCTCGTAAAATCACCACTAACGAGAACTCAATCAGTGAGTTATCTGAAAGATTCACTGACTCTGAGAGAAATTCTCAAATAATTATCAGTAACATCCCGAAATCTAAAGGGGAAGATCTATCAGCACTTTTTAAGGCAATTTCAAGACACTTGAACCACGACACCTCACCCTATTTTGACATTTTTCGCCTGCCAACCAGAAAACAAAACAACGCATCACCTATTGTTGTAAACTTTGGTACTGTTGCAGAAAAAACAACCTTCTTTGCACATTACAGAAGAACTAAAACACTGTCACTTTCCGACATTGGACTGCAATTGCAACAACGTATATATATTAACCACTCTTTAACACATGGTGATCGAAAAATATTTCTGGAAGCGCGCCGACTAATGATAGAGAAAAGGTTGTCGTCCGTTTTCACTCGGAATGGATTTGTTTTTGTATAGCGTACTGATGCTGAGTCTGCAATCAGAATACGTAGCCTACAGCAACTGCAGGAAACAGCGGTAATGTTATCTCAATTAACCAATAAGTAATTAATGATTTTATTGTTTTATTATTTTTATTTATTCTTTTCTTATGAATTACTGAATATGTATGAAATTTTTATGTGTAATATGTTTGTAAATACCCTTCCTTCCTCTCCTCTTGGCCCCTTTTCCTATTCCCAACTCCTTTTAACGCTGTGTCGCGCTGCCTCAACTGTTACAATTTTGTTATTGTTTACATTCGTAAGATTATTGCAACTTTGTCTCTGTTCTGTCGACCGTGACGTAACGTAAACTTTAATGACCTATGTTAATATGTCTGATGGTATGGATTTGAATTACTGTACACGGGCTGTATTGAATGCGTTTTGTTCTCGAGTAGATGGACTTAAAGTCTGCCACTTTAACGCGCGAAGTTTGGTCAATAAAGTTGATGAGCTGCGTATGATTTTCTGTGGGATGAATACTGATGCCATACTTGTATCTGAGACCTGGTTGTGCCCTGATATTGCTGATGACATGGTTGATGTGGGCGATTTTCGCGTGTTTAGGCGTGATAGGATTGGCAGAAGTCGTGGTGGTGTTGCTATTTTTCTCCGTAAGGGTATCCGCGCTGAGATGGTTGATTTGGGACAATCTGCGGACGGCGTTGAATATATCTTTGTTGACATATTAGGTGGAACGTGTAGATGCCTGTTAGGATGTGTTTATAAACCACCAGACGCCTCATCTTTTGCAAGTTTTGAAAGTATTGTAGAGAGTGTACTACCTTCTTATCCTCTTGCAGTGATGGGAGGTGATTTCAACGTTAACCTGTTAAGTTCAAACTCTTATGTAAGTAACTTCCTCAACATGATTAATTCATTAAACCTCAAAATTATAAACAATATGCAGACGCGTTTTACGTCGTCATCTTCGTCACTTCTAGATCTTTTCATTGTTAGTGACCCCGATCTGGTAAAGTTTCAAAACCAAATGTCCCTTCCTGGAACTTCCGATCATGATCTTATTTTCCTTACACTTGATGTTCCATTATTCTTTCAGGGATTTTAAAAATGTCGATGAGGTTGCTTTACGAACGGAAGCAAGTTCGGTCAATTGGGGCAGCCTTTCAAACATTATATCAGTTGATGAGCGAGTGAAATGTTTTCAGGAGGTTCTTTTACACTTGTTTGATAAGTATGTATTAATTAAGACACGAAGATGCAAGAGAAGTTGTCCTTGGTTCTCGTTGGAGATCAAAAGATTAATGTCATCTCGTAAGAAAGCTCATTTTAGGTGGAAAACTACGAAAAGTCAGATACATTTGAATCGTTACCGAACCTTGCGTAATAAGGTGAATTGCGCAGTAATAAGGGCGAAATCACAATTCTTTGCTTCAAAGCTGGATCCCTCTTTACCATCTTCCGTTCTTTGGAGAAACCTACGGAACTATGGTGTCTACAGACCTAGTAATAATATAACTAACTCTAATTTCAGCCCTGATCAATTCAATAATTTTTTTATGGCTCACTCTGCCCCTAGCAACTTCTCTACTCAATCACATAACATTTGCTCGTCTTCAACTGACAGTGAAAACAAGTTATTCGATTTCCAGTGCGTTAGTGAATATGAAGTTTATCTATCGCTTAAATCTATCAGATCCAGTGCGATCGGTGTAGATGGACTCTCTTTAAAATTCATTAATATTATCGCCCCGATTATTCTTCCCTTGATTACAAATATTTACAACTCTTGCCTCATGTCTTCTTATTTTCCTTCCTTGTGGAAGGTAGCTAATGTCATTCCTATACCTAAATCACATAAAGCTGCTAGTGTTCATGACTACCGTCCAATCAGTGTACTGCCTTGTCTTTCTAAGGGTTTGGAGAAGATTATGAGTGACCAAATGCTGTAACATATTGAAAGCCTTAGTCTGTTCATTCCATGGCAGTGGGGCTTTAGACCTAAACATAGTTGTATTACAGCATTATTAAAAATTACTGATGATATCAGGGAATCTATCAATAGTGGCCAAATCTCAATTCTGGCTCTCTTGGACTTCTCAAAGGCTTTTGATTTTGTTAACCATTCAATTCTTCGGGAAAAACTCATTAAACTTTTTTACTTAAGTGAAAGAGCTGCAAATTTAATCACAAACTTTCTGGGTTGTCGTCATCAAAGAGTTGTTGTGGGACAGTGTGTATCTGAACTGCGCCCTTTATCTCGGGGAGTTCCACAGAGATCTGGTCTTGCTCCTTTACTATTCGCAATATACATAAATGACATTGGAAGAGTAATTAACTCATCTAACTTTCATGTGTATGCTGATGATATTCAACTTTATATCTCTAGACCGATGGGTCTAATAGAGCATTGCATTTGTCGCTTAAATGAGGATATCGAAGCTATTTCTGCATGGGCCATGTCTAATGGCCTCCAGTTGAACGCGCATAAAACCCAAAATATTGTGATATATAAAAATTCCATCGATACATCTGATTTTCCTCCTGTTCTGGTGAATGGTTTAATTGTCCCTTTCTTTGACAGTGTGAGAGATCTGGGAGTCATCGTAAATCGAACACTGACATGGACCGACCACATAAATGCTACGGTAGGCAAGGTATACGGTGTGTTGCGAAGACTCCGAGCCTCAGCCTATTTTACACCTACATCAACGCGACTCGCTCTTGTAAAAGCTTTAATAGTACCTATATTGACGTATGCTGACCTAATCTTTAGTAAATTGCGCTCACAATCTGAACGTAAACTGAAAGTAGCCTTTAACTCCGCAGTAAGATATGTATACGGACTACGCCGCTATGATCATGTATCTGAGCACTCTACAGCTATTCTCGGCTGTACTCTTGAGGTCTACCTCAAAGTAAGATTGTGTGTGTTTCTTCATAGACTGATATACTCTGGCAATCCAATGTATCTCTACTCCAAATTACAATTTCTACCTTCCTCCAGGACAAGTAACTTGCTAATTCCTAGGTACTCCTGCAAACAGTCAGAAAGGTCATTCTTCGTCCAGGCCATCAGACTTTGGAATCAACTCCCGGTAGTGACTAAGCGTACTGTCTCGGTTGGCAGATTCAGAGATGATGTTGCAAACTTCTTTAATTTAAACGGTTAGAAGGCTTTAATATATGAGTTGTGGCGGTTCGATATGGTCTTATCTTTACATTCCTCTTTTCCCTTCTTTCATACTTTCTCCTTTAATTTCTCCTAGAAATATATGTTTTTAAAATTATTATTAACTTTGAATTACCCTAAATTAGATAACCTTAATTTCTCCTAGAAATATTTGTTTGTTAAAATTATTAATAACTTTGAATTATCTTAAATTAGATTACTATGTATATATTATAAAGTAGATATAACTTTTTTGTACAATTTCTCTTGAATAAATTGAATTGAATTGAATTGAATTGAAATTGAATTGAATTTGTTACATGATTTATATATTATAACAGCATAAACAACTTTTTTTAAATTCTTTATATAGTTTCATGATAAACCATAAAGTCAGGGAAAAAACTCAAATGTTATCTGGAAAACCGGGAAAAGTCAGGGAAATTTGGTTTTGAAAAAAAGTGGTCAACCTGTTCAGCATCTTAGAACAAGAGTACGCACAAAAAATGGAAGAAACGATTAACAAGGTGAAACCAATGAACAACATCTGCTAAATCAGGTTACACAACAATTTAGCGTGATCGACGAACAACTAGTTCAGGTAATCAACGCAGTTAATGACATCAACCATAAATACAACGAAACACACCAAAGAAGGCTTAACCCTTTAATATTGACAAAAGGAATTAGTTGTCATACGAAAGCATTTGCCCACTGATCCAACATTACCAAAGCTATAAGAAGACGACCTAGCGTCAATATACGAATTTGCTCATGTAAAGGTCCGAGTAATGACAATCATTCGACCTATGGTTGCAACTCCTCAGAAGTGATCACTTCCACCTTTTTAAGATTAAACCACTGCCAACAAGGCGCAACGATTTGGCCATTCCGCACGAGTATTCTTGCAGCTGTTGTCAAATCAGTTCGACAACAGTCAGTGTTTTCCAAACAATTCCACAGGGATATTCTTGTTGCAGTTGTCAAATTTGCATTGGAATAAGAGGATATGAATGTGCATTGCTTTTAATTTTGATTTTCTTTGTCCCACTTACTCAACAGCCAAAACCAGAATGAAATCATGCGTTCCACGACAAAATATCTGACCCCTCCAAACCAAACAAATTTTGCTCTGATTGATTAGTGCGTAACAACAGGTGAAATAGGTTTGGATTTTAAATCACATTTATCTCCACATTTATTTAGTACATTTGTCGAAATTCATCTTTGCTTCTGTTACCTCTTCCCCAGACAACCGGTTAGACAACAGCTGCAAGAATACTGTGGAATGGCCCATTGCAGGAAAGGCCTACTAAAAATAGAACCAAACTGCGTGATAAAACAGCCAACCATAACAATTAGTGCCAACAGTACATATTTCAGCAACTGAGCGTTGGCCTTTATTCCTACAATTAACATCACATAGAGAATGCCCCTCATGTCAGTCCCTCCCTAACCCGTGAAACTGTTCTCATCAGAGCTGATAAGACCGCACAATCTTATCCAACCCCATAGGAAGATTAAAGGAGCAACAACATTTAAAGGAAGATATTTCGCAGCATGACCTTCATCAGTACAGCATTGGATACGGTATCTTGATAATCGTACTCGCCATCATTGGAATCTATATCTTGAAATACCTTCACAGCCAACAACCACGCAGGCAGCCATGTAGTTGATCCAAGACCTCAGGGGCGGGGAGGATTTTGAAACCTCAAATGATAATAATTAAGTCAAATAACACAGGTCGGCGAATTTACACTTTTAATTTCCCTTTTTAATAATAATATTTTTTTTAGTTTTTAAAGTGTGCTGGTTTCAAAAATAGTGTTGGTTTTATTCCATCACGTCAGATTTTTTTTATAATTTTTTTTAATTATTATTATTATTAATTTAATTATAATTTAATTTGTTGGGTAATAAAGTGTACTAATTTCAAAAATAGTGTTAGTTCTTTTTTATCACGTCAAATTTTCTTTCATAATTTTCAAACAAAAAATCATAAAAAAAATCTTTTATTGACCATTATTTGATAATTATCAAAAAAAAATTATAAAAAAAAGTCTGACATGATGGAAAAAAATGACACTATTTTTGAAATCAGCATAATTTATTACCTAGAAAAGGGAAATTATAAGTTTAAATTTTCATTACAAGCTAAATCATGATTTCGAATTTCTTCCAACAATTGTTATCATAAAAATAATTCCCTAAAGAATATTTATAAATCTAATTTTTCACATTTTCTCATGTTCTTGCACATTTCCAGACCTAACATAATCTGAGGAGCATGCACATTCTTGATAAGAGAACTTATGAGAAATTAAAAGTAACTGTCTTCATATAGGTAATTAGGGAAATATCATAGAAATTTGTTCATACGAAAGCTTGAGTAAATTGTTAGGTTAGCAGTTTTAAGTTAAGCAAACTAATTCGTAAAGTTAGCAGTTTTTTCTAAGCAACATACAAGTGAGCTAACCAGCTCTTGTACTCTACAAGTACTGTATTGCAAGCAACATACGGTTGAGCTTACCAGCTCTTAACTGTAGGACAATTGCAAGTAAAGGCAAATCAACCGATTTGTAAGTTTGCATACAGAAGACTCTGAGTAAGTTTAAACTCACAAGTTCTTTCTGAAAGGCAGGCTTCAAAGGCAAACAAAAGAGTTTGTCTCACCTCTGTAGGTTGCCGGATACTAGTCCACGTTGGACAAGGGAACCTACTTCCAGCCTGAAAAATTTAAAGATTTTCGTAACTTTCCGTTCAGAAAAATAAAACGCAATCGTTATTTTGTTAATAGAATTTATTCGGATCTAAACTTTCTAAATTTATCCGATCTTCTAAAGCGACTAACTGGAACTGATTTGAAATATAAATTTTAAAGAGAAAATTAAAAATTTTTTATAAATGTGTGAAGCAACAAATACACAAATACAAGAGAATTCAATGAATATATAGCAAAAGAAAAAAAACAAATTACTGTATAAGTGGTCGATCGGAAATTTAACATCCTCCCCCCGGCGATGAATCATCGATTTCTAACGGGTAAACATGTTGAACTGGTCGTCGTATTCTGGTTCCGCTACTTAATCTTAACTCACACGCTCGAGCTCTACCATCACGTCCAATGAAAAGGTTCTCTACACGCGCAAGTTTCCACAAATGCCGGGGTACAAACTGGTCATTGTAAGTGACGACATCGCCAATCTTTATCGTCCTTGAAAAGGGTTGCTTATTGTGATGTGCTGAACGAAGTTGACTTAAGTATTCGGATTTGAATCTCTTTTGAAAATTTTGCTGTAAGCGTAGCCGTGCCATCCACTTAGCACGAATGTCTTGACTGCTATTGCCTTCAAATGTAGTTGGTGCTAGTGTTGCGGGGAAAGTTCCAATTAAAAAATGTGTAGGCGTTAAAGGCGATAGTTCATGTGGGTCGTCTCCAACATAAGTTAATGGTCTGCCGTTAATAACGTATTCTGCTTCTACCAAGTACGTCTGCAGCTGATCCGTTGTAAGAACTTCGCGTCTAATAGTAGCCTTCAACAAATCCTTAACAATTTTCACAAGTCTCTCCCAAAAACCCCCCCACCATGGGGCCCGTTCGACTATGAATTTCCAGGATATGCCTTGGCTTGTTATAAAATCCAGCAAGCCCTGAGAAGAAATAATATTAGCTAGTTGATCGAGTTCTTTTGAAGCCCGTTTAAATGTTTTTGCGTTATCTGAAAGAATGAGCTTTGGTACGCCACGTCGAGCAAAAAATCGTCTCAGAGCCAACATAAATGTTTCTGTCGTCAAGTCGAGAACTAACTCCAAATGCACTGCACGAGTGACAGCGCAAGTTGCTAATAAAATGTAAGCCTTTCGTGTAGAACTTTCCGATGAAATAAAGTGGTCCTGCAAAATCTAGTCCAGTGTTTTCGAATGGTTTCGAGCTAACCAATCTGCATTTAGGTAATGGTGCGAACGGCTGAGTTATAGGTTTACTTCTGAGAAAGCGACAAACATTGCACCGATATATCGTTGATTTAATTAGTTGCCGGCCCCTGACTATCCAAAATTTTTCACGAAGCTTCGTTAATGTTGCGTTAACGCCTCCATGTAAAGCACGTTCATGAGAATATGATGCTATGAGCGAAGAAAAGTGTGAATCCTTCGGAAGTATTATCGGGTTAATTTCTTGCCAGCTAAGATCCGATTCAGTTAGGCGACTACTTATTCTAAGGATTCCGTTTTCATCCGTTACGGGGTTGAACGCTAAAATAGATGAGGAGTTAATAATTGCCCCTTTGCTACGAAGGGCATCGATTTCTTCCTTATATTCCGTATACTGCGTTAATTTAATCCAGTATATTTCCGCCATCTCGACCTCCTTTGCGTTAAGATGGATAGTTTCGTTCCCTTTGCCGCGAATTAAATTCACAAATCGTAGCACGTACGCGGTAACTCGGAGAAGTCTTTTATATTGACTGAAATTAGAAAGTTTTAATATAGGTTCTAATTTGGCTATTTCGGTAAAATGTCTTATATATAAATTTAAAGAATTGACTGGTGCTTTAAAATTCAATATCGTTTGAGGCCAGTATGATTCCTCCTCAGATAACCAAGTTGGGCCAGTAAACCATTGTGTAGAACGTTGCAACTTTCTTCCTGAGATCCCTCGCGTTAAAAGATCTGCAGGATTTTGGTCTCCGGGACAATATTGCCAAGTAGTTGTTGAAATTATCTGCCTGATTTCTTTAACTCGATTATTAATGTACGGTTCAGCTTTGTGTTCTCCATTGCAAATCCAATTGAGTGTAATCTGAGAATCTGACCACAGATTAAATGAATCAAAGGAAATATGCAAGCAATTTGTAAGGTATTTTAGTAATCTCGCTGCAATAACTGCGGCAGTAAGCTCCATCTTGGGAAGTGATAACGCAGACGTTTTATTCAGTGGGGAAACTCGGTTTTTCGAACAAAGGTAGGTAGCGGTGATTTTTCCATCAGTACCTTCTTCCCTAATGTATGCTACTGCTCCATATGCTACAGGGCTAGCGTCGCAAAATATGTGCAGTTGCGTCCTGATTGGGTTGACTACCTTTCGAACGCATCGTGGGAGTAACAAATCCCTTAAAAACGACATTCCGGTCACGCACTCTTCCCAGGTTGTCTTCAAGTAGCACGGCAAGGGTTCATCCCAGAGCATTTTTATTCGCCAAGTTTCTTGAAATAGAAGCTTTAATTTAACAGTAAAAGGCCCTAGTGTTCCTAGGGGGTCGTAAATTTTGGCTAAGAATTGCAACAAATTTCTCTTAGTAATGTTTATAGGAATCGAATCAATTACCTTGTCGAGATCAACGGCAATACAATCATTCTTCTTGAACCAAATTACACCTAACACTTTCTGAACGTCAGATAGATTCGCTACGTCTCCAAAATTTTTACATAAACCTTCGTCGTTGGAATTCCAATTCCGAATATTCATACTGGCTCGTTCAAAAATTTGTCTAGCTTCATTAAAACAACGTACGGCCTTGTCATATGAATCAACACTCATAGCAACATCGTCCATATAAAAACAGTTCTTTAATAACTTACACGTTTCGGGAAATTCGACCGATTCCATTTCCAAATGCTTCTGTAAAGTAGCACTAAGCAGACACGGGCTGCAGTTAACACCAAAAGTAAGACGGCACATTCTATACGTTCTGATTTTAGGCGTCGTACTGTCTTCCCACGGTTTTTCAAACCAAAAAAAACGATGAACGTCCTTGTCACTGGGTGTTAATAATATTTGTAGAAATGCCTTTTCTATATCACCCACCATTGCTATCTTACCGACGCGAAAATTTAATAAAATGGCTAGGATATCGCCCAACAGATTTGGTCCAGGTAATAACAGCTCATTTAATGAACTATTGTTTGTAGCCTTTCCCGATGCGTCAAACACGATGCGCGTTTTTGTAGTGGTTTTGTCTGGTCGATAAACTGGATGATGTGCCATATAGTACGTTCGCTGAGTAGGCTGAATATCCTCATGATCTTCACATGGCTCTGCGATTCCAGCGGTGATCAACTCCCACATGGCTCTGTCATAATTCCTTTTCTGTTCCGGATCTTTGGATAAGCGTCTTATCAAACGTTGAAACCTAATTAATGCTTCTTCTCTATAGTTATGTAGATAACAGTTTGGATTTTTCCATATTAATGAAGCCATATATCTTTTGCCGCGCTTAGAAATGTAGCTGTCAACAGAAGCTAATTTGTCTTCTTTAACGGGTGGTATAATACCTATGCTTTCTAGGGACCAAAAACGTTCAATATCAAATTTAATACCTTCAATTTCGTTCGCTTGCGTATGTAAAGTAACAATTGAGGCCGATAACGCAGAAGTTGCGTTGATTAAACCCTCTCGTTGACCATGAAGTGTCCACCCAAAAATGGTATTCACAGCTCTTAAACAATCTGTTAATCTTCGTGATTCATCTAGCACGACCTTCCAATAAATGTCAGCACCAATTAAGAGCCCTATCTCATCTTCCGTTGCGCCGCGATGATAGTTATCTGCGAAAAGAAGGTTCAACGTATTTTGCGTACAACTAGGAACGGGTAAAATATTAGAGCAAATTTCAGGCACTATTACTGCTAGAGCAGTCACGCTTCGATTATTATATTGACTTTTCAAAATGATCTTTACGCGATTCATAGTTTTAATGGGCACATCTTTGTTGCAACCAAATGTCATTATGCGAATGTTCACAGAATCACAAATATTTAATTTAAGCCTTTTCACGACACTTTCCTTTATATAAGTTTTTTGTGAGCCACCATCTAAAATCGCCCGTACTAGTTGATGAGAAGAACTGTCATTAAAGTTGGCTACCACCACACATGCAGTTTGTAAAAAGACAAGAGGCGCTTTTATATCAGACGCGGCAACGTCTGCCGACGGAGAGAATAAATTTGCCGTAGCCAGTTGAGTGCCTACTACAGGCGCTGATTTATCTTTCGAAGTGGTATTGATGGCTGAAACTGACTTGATTTTGGCTTGGTATACTGGGTCACATATAGCGGTAGCATGTTTACCGCTACAACTATTGCACTTAACATTTCTTTTACATGCTTTCGATCTGTGACCACTCCAAGTGCATCTAAAACATCGCTCTTCTCGTTTTAATATTTCCTTACGTTCCGATATAGGCATTGCAGTTGTACAATTTTCGGTAAAATGAGAAAGTGATTTACAAAAAACACACACTGCAGGATTTATCTCTTTCGTTGAAACAAAGAGACCAGCGGTTGTCTTGTTAATATTACGATTATAATGCTGTTCTCTCTTCGATGGAGCTGCTGCAACCCCGCTTCGTTCCAGCGCCATCACCTCGGTTTTTAGGAACTTTAATATACGGCTCATTTGACTGTCACTACAATATGTAGAACTTTCGCTTCCTGCCTTCGTAGATGATATATCAGCGTTTTCTCCCGCCTCATCTTTCTCCGTTGCATTCGAATTGGCCGTTAAGTATTCCACTTCGGTCTCTTCCACGTCCCCTTTCCAACGATGATACGATGAGCATACTTCTGACGGCAGTGCCTTTAAAACCATCATTCTCAGAATTACCGAGTACTGAGTGGCCGCTACTCCTAAGGAATTAAGCGATCGAATGTTGGAAATTACGTGATTATATAATTTTCGCAAACCGGCAGCGTCGCGCGACGAAACAACACGGGGAAGAGACATCAATTGGCTCGTTGTGTATTCAATAAGTTTCTCTTTTTCGCCATATTCTTCTCGCAGCAGGGATATGCATGCTTCATAGTTGGCTTCGTTTGGCGTGTAGCCAGCGATAGATTCGGCTGCTCTCCCTTTTAAATGATTTTGTAAATAATTGAACTTATCAGCTCCAGTTAAATCCGTTCGATCATGCACTGCCGTACGAAATCTCTCCCAAAACGGTAGCCATTCTCTTACGTCACCTGAAAATACTCTTAGTGCTAATTTTGGAAGTTTCGCTGTGTTTGTAATTGTAGTGGGATATGGACGTGGAGGATGGGTCGGTGGTTGAGCTGTAGAAAACGGATTTTGCTCGCCGCAAATTTTTTCCAGACGTTTCTTTAAGCGTGCCAGCATTCCGATGGCTTTATCTTCGTATTCGGCGATTAATTCCATTTCTTTGTCGTAATCTTCAACTTTAATCAAGGGTTTCACTTCCTCGTTCGCCCTTTTAAGGCTTTCCTTTGCAGCTTGAAGACGCTCGATATATGTCGTTAACTCTTCTTCGATTTCCAACAATTTATCTGGGTCACCAGATGCCCTTGATTCGGCGGAGTTTAAATATTCTCCGGCGCGATTTACTATTTTCGTCACTTGTGTCCTATAAACGCCACGTGAAGCGAGTTCCATTGTGATTCGATAAAAACAAAACCGGATTCGTTACTAAATTTAATAGACCAATATAAACTACGTTTTTCTTTGAATTCTATTAACACGCTTATTCCCGATAAAGTTCCCGGGTTTCGGCACCATGAAAAATTTAAAGATTTTCGTAACTTTCCGTTCAGAAAAATAAAACGCAATCGTTATTTTGTTAATAGAATTTATTCGGATCTAAAATTTCTAAATTTATCCGATCTTCTAAAGCGACTAACTGGAACTGATTTGAAATATAAATTTTAAAGAGAAAATTAAAATTTTTTTATAAATGTGTGAAGCAACAAATACACAAATACAAGAGAATTCAATGAATATATAGCAAAAGAAAAAAAACAAATTACTGTATAAGTGGTCGATCGGAAATTTAACACAGCCTAAATTCTGAGCAAATGTTAGGGCTGGTATCATCGACACCCATTTAATAGGACTATTCATTTTACCGCAAGTGCTTAATAACTAAATTTACACGAGCAAGCACCAACGCATTCTAGTATCAACATAAAGGCAATTCTGAATGAAAAATTTTCTGGCCCTTGTTTGGATGAAGTGCACCGATTCCTTGGAATGCTATCCAGATCTTACTCCATTGGACTTTTTCTTATTTTTAATAATGAAAGATGAAATTTACTGAAGGCCAGGTAACAATAGAGATGAATTTGTTAGCAGAATTGGGACTACAGCGCTGAAGAGCCTGGCTACATATCACATTAAAGAGGGAATTACAAGGCGGTTATGGGCATGTATCGAAAAAATTTCGAACAGCTTTTGTAACATACTAAGATTAATTGTAATAAGTTTCGAATTCAATAAAAAACATTTTAGCCTTAATTTGAGTTTAATTTTTTTAAATTGCAGATCTTTATAATATTCCCCAAAAAGTTTTCTGCATAAAAATATCTACATCCTTTTTCTACCTGGACATGCTTTACCTCTTTGGAAAGATAATAAGAGGACAATTTAATAAAAATAAAAAACAGGTGTATTAATTACATGAATTTCGGAGAAAATTTGGGAAACTGCTGAATTTTAGGTATTCCCAAAACTTTTTAACGGACTTCATAAAAACCTAGGTTAGGGGTAGTATAACTTTGTAACGCGTGGTCTGATTTATATGAATCTGAATGCATAGAGTATCTATTTGTGTTATAACAAAAGCTGTGGCTTATGTTGAGAGTTGGAGGAGAGCCGCCGCCTAGCTTCCATAAGGCGTAGACCGGTTTTGATTAGTTTGATTGTGTGTGATTCTCTCTTGCTAGAGTACGGTGGCGCATTAGCGCCATGATAAGAATTTTACGTGAGGGTATGAAAAGGGTTACCGTGACTAATTTCGCAATATGTTGTTGGATTTGGATAAATTTGTTTCCTTTCTATGACTGCACTACCTCTGCAACTTTTTAAATTACTTTGTTCGTACGAGCAGCATTCGTCGAGTCGTATATATAAAGACACTAAAAAGTGAAAAATAAAATAGTTACAGAAGAAAAAGATGAACCGACTTCACAAAAAAAGCTTAATATAATTTTTAATTTTATAGTTTATGACATTATGAAGTCGGTGCAAATTAAACAAAGAAAGCAACGACCTAACCACAATCAAAGATACTATATAAAACTACCTAAACGTTTCGGCTCACGCATCATAAGGAAGAACGACTAAATACTTTTGTTGTAGTTGTTTTGTTTTGCACTGACTTCAAAATTTCGTAATAGATATAAAATAAAAAATATGTTATGATTTTTAGCGCTTTCTATGAAGTTGGTTCAACTTTTTTTTAAAAACTATTTTATTTGTTCACTTTTGTAGATGACTGTACCGGCAATGGTAGATAATTTTGGAAAGGTCATTGATAATAATTTTGGAAAGGTCAATGAAATAGTAGAGTTTTGACGTTTGCTTGATGTCTCTGCGTTGACTAGATCGAAAGTTAAAGTAATCAGTTGATACCATGAATATTGTAAATTTATGAATCACCTTGCCTCCCTAGCCATATAATTTTTGTTTGGCTAGGGGAGATCTATCACAACACTTGTTTTGGTATATCAGATCTGAAACACTCTGTATAAGGTAAAATTAGTCCTGAACTTAATATTGTTGAATTTATTAACATATATAATAATTATTAAAACTTTTTTTCTTACCAAACATAATCAAATCGTTTTAATCACTTAAATATCTTTTTGTTTTTGTAGAATGTCTCCTCACGGCTTTGAAACTGCAAGACTTCTAGTCGTAATCCTTGTTATTATAATTCGTTTTGCATTACTGCCAATTTATCTTCAATCGTATTTGAATGTCGCATATGATCGCATTGAAAGTTTAAAAAAAGAAGGTGGTCGGATCACAAACGTAAAGTTGCAACAAAAGGTGAGATATGTAATACAATAAGTGTTTATGTAAAAAATTTTATTCATGTTATTGCAGATTTCTTCTATATTTTATTATCTTTGCGTGGTAACTTTACAGTTTACTGCTCCATTGGTAGTCTGCACATACTTTACTCTTATGTACAAAACATTAGGCGGTTATAGTTGGACCGGATTTGTGCAAGACTTTAGTTTTCAAAACGGAACTGCGGAAGAAATATTTTCCAAAAAGCTTATTAATGATGAAATGTCTGATAGTATCAACATAGCAGACGAATCAAATGTGCTTTATTCAGCACAGGATTTCCAAACATCATTTCAAAACCTTAAAAGGGTTAGTACATGTGTATACTAAACAAGAAAATAATTAACATTTACTTTTTTAACAAGATTTTCTCAACGGAGGTATACAGAGGCTTCTTAGGGTTTGCAACATGGTGGAGCTATTTTGTTTTATTTGCCACATCGTCATTAGGCTTGTTATATCAAACATATTTTACAAAAACTTAAATTTATACTTTTTAAAATTAAATATGAAAAGAAATGTCTGCTGATAGAGCATTTATTGACGAGGAATATTAGCCTTATATATTGGGGTTCGTTGTAGGGTGGGCTGAATTAAAAGTGTTCATACTTGTTAAAATGCGGAATAGAAAAAGTTTCAAGTTTGTTTGTTATTGATGATTCTTTGCTGTATTTTATAGAGTTTGACCTAGATTCTGAATAAATTAACAAGAAAAAGACAATGGTAAAGTGATTTTCATTATAAACACGTGTAGAAAAAAATCGATTTACTACGGCTATTATCAGTTAAATAAGTGTTAGACTGGTGATTTCGCCACAATTTGATTGCTGTGAACCTCTAATTAATACAGGAGACGCCACTATGCTGGAGCCGGCTCAATTGGTTGAGCGACATGACCACAATAACAATAACAACAATAATAATATATTTATTCAAGATAGTACAATAAGACATGAGTCTTTTCATTAGTACTGCTAAATTACTATACACTAATTCATAATAAGTAATGATAATACATATCGAAACAAACGTTAAAAAAAAAGAAACTAGGTATACTATATATTTAATACAAATTCAAGAGGTTATTTCCAAACTAACACTGACATAACTAATGCGAAATTGTAATTTACCAAATTGAGAGACTAATATTAATCGTGAGAAGAAAACGAAATGAAGATACAAAAGAAAGCAAGAAAGATACAAATGCATGTAATGTTGCTCTATATAAAGTTAAACTCTAGATTTAAATTAAGATAAGTGCTGGCAAAGTAACCGTTTGAAAGTGGTAGCCGAACTCGCGCGCTGAATCGAAGGTGGTAGTGTATTCCAGATACGAATAACGTGAACAAAGTAAGAACTATCCATGACAGAATGTTTAAAGCGTGTTAGTAGCAAGTCACAACGTCTGTCACCACGTAGGAAATTTATAAATTCATACAAATATGCGGGATTGCGAGTGTAAAGAACGTTATGGAGAAAAAGTAATGCCTTGCGACGCAAATAAATATCTAATGAGCAGTCTATAATTCTGTAGCGGAAAGGAGAAATGTGATCATATCTGCGCAATCTAAAAGCAAACCTAATGGAATCATTGTAGGCTACCTCAAGCTTACGCTTACAACGTGAGTCAAGTCTAGGATAGATAATAGAGCCATGTGTGAGATGCGGTAATACTAGGGTTTTGACTAACTTTACGCGCAACTCGGTGGAGAGTAACTCAGCATATAGCCAGAGTCGGCGGAGTACACCATAAGCCCTACTTAGCTTCATCTTGACATGGTCACAACAGCCCATTTGAGAGTTTAGCATAATGCCTAAATTTTTTGCTATAAGAACAAAGGGTATAATAGAGCGGTTGAACACTATCAGAGGAAAATAAGCCAAGTCACATGTTTCTCTGCTCAGTACCAAAGCTTGCGATTTTACGGGATTGAGTATTAGATTATTATTTATAGACCAGTGTAGGATACTATGAAGATCTTCGTTAATTCTACAAACACAATCCTCCAGGAGACCAATGGGACGATCGATAGATTTGAACATTTGAACATCATTCGCGTACAAGTGAACAGAGCAATTTTTAATAACAGAAGGAAAATCATTGATAAAGAGGCTGAAGAGCAGGGGTCCTAGTATTGAGCCCTATGGTACACCAATAGACAATGGAAGCTTAGAAGATATATCTTCACCCACTTTGACCCTCTGCGAGCGGTTAGCCAAAAAGCCTCTAATTAAGTTCAGTGCCGAAGAGCCGAAACCAAAGAAGTTTTTTAGTTTGAGAAGAAGCTTATGATGATCCACACTATCAAAGGCCTTCGTGAAATCCAGAAGGACTAAAAACATGACATGATCATTATCAAGAGCAGTTCTTATATCAGTCGTAATTTTTAAGAGAGCCGTCTCGCAGCTATGCGCCGCGCGAAAGCCAGACTGCCAACAGCTAAGAGAGCTCGTATGATCTAAGTGCTCAGATGTTTGTTTTGCCATGATTTTCTCCAAAGCCTTCGCCAGGAAGCATAGAAGACTAATTGGTCTAAAATCCTTGAAGTCCTTAGGAGATGCGATCTTTGCGATTGGGACCACAAGAGCCTCTTTCCAGAGAGAAGGAAATTCATTGAACGTTAGGCAGCTGTTAAAAACCTCTGTGATAGCACCTACAACGAAAGGCAAAATTAATTTCAGAAAACGCGGGGGAACGTTGTCCGGTCCAGTAGCATCAGATTGAATGGAAGTAATGGAACATGCGACTTCAATCTCATTAACACAACGAAAACTGAATTCTGAGCCAACGGATGCTGCTTGGATATTCTGGACATGGGATGATGAGGAATAGCCCGCATTTGTGCTACTTCCAGCTACACTGGTGAAGAACTCGTTGAGTTCATTAATGTTTAACTCGCATGCTGTGATATGCTTTTCATTAACACCCAGTCCACGAAGGGCACTCCAGAGCTTCTTAGGCGGGGCGTGACAATCTAGCTTAGACGCAAAGTAAGAAGATTTTGCATCTCTCACCTTCCTATTAACAAGATTACGCATCTTTTTAAATAGAGAAAGACTGTGAGAGGACCTAAGTCTTTTATACTGACGGTGTAAGAAGTCACGTTCAAAAATTAATTTGTTAATATCCGGCGTGAACCACGGACAGCCCTTTATTTTTATAGTCTTAGTCTGAAGCGGAGCATATTTGTCTAATAAGTACGATAACACGTCATTGATAATTTTGACCTGTGTGTCAAGGTAGCATGACGGAGAAACAATATTTTGATCTAGTGCTATAGCCCAGTTTATGTTTCTGCATTCCTCGAAGAGAAGATCAGTATTTATGTTTTTAAAATCTCGAAATTTGATAATGCGAACAGGTGACGAGTAATTATTAATTGGTAAGTTATACTTTAAGAATAGCATGTCGTGATCAAGAACAGCAGGAGGGGAGAGCTGAGCATAACGTATAACACGGGAAAGGTCAGGAGTGAGCAAAAGATCTAACTGGGAGGGGGATGCAGTGTCGAAGTAGGTAGGTAGAGAATTAATTACTCGGAGATGCAAAGCTTCAACAAAAGATAGAAACGTCTCTGACAAGTTGTTGTTACAAAGAATGTTGACGTTAAAATCACCTGCAACAGTAATATTAGAGTACCTATGAGAAATCGCATATAAAGAAACTTCCAAATCTACAACATTTTCGAGATTGAATAGATTTGCTGGACAGTAAACCGAACATAAGACGACTTTATCAAGTCCAGTATTTACTTCTACACAAATGAATTCCAAGACACTAGAACTGGAGTAGTGTAGTACCTTAGACTTAAAACAATCGCGGACGTAAATTGCGACACCGCCCCCTGTTCTTACTTCCCTGTAATTACGAAAAAGATTGAAGCCTGGCATGGATACCCAGGCTGAAGGAATATTTGGCTTAAGCCATGACTCACTGATGAGGATCGCATGCAGGTTCGTGCCCGAGAACATTTCCCTCAACTCATCCATCTTCGACCTTACACTCCTAGCATTCAGATAACAGACGTTGAAACCCGTAGAATGTCCATTTAAGATGTTAATCATAGTTCTTACCTTGTTGCCAGGAAAGAAGTTTTCACCCATAATCCAACAATGCAACGCAAACGAGTCGATAACTATTTATTTATTTAAGCTTAATACAAGCTATTGCATAAAAAATAAAAAAATAAAAAATAAAATACAAACAATAACTTAATACTAATTCTACAGAATATAATAAATGAATAATTAAGAATAAATAAATAAAAAGTATAAGCTACAATATGAGCTATATATATTGATAACTGGGAGAAGGCGAAAGGAAGAAGAATTAAAGTAGGCGATCAGGATCAAGATGGGCGGGGTCAAGATATAAGGCTTTGTGGAGTGATGATTTGCTCAAATGGAAGTCAAAAGAGGAAAGGTCGTTGACTTTTCGTAACATCCTGGTAATTGGCTCGCTTTGACCGTAGTTTGTGCGATGGCGGTGGAGTCGGAAAAGGGGAGTGGACCTAAGGTTACGGGGATTGGTATAGATGGGTAAAGATTGCAGGATTGAGGGGCAGTCTATGGCACCAGTTAATAATTGATAAATGAAGAGAATGTCGGAAACATCACGACGTTTGCTTAGAGGTTGTAAGTCGATCAGTTTCAGACGGTTTTCATAGGGAGGAAGGTTGAATCTGTCAACCCACGGAAGATCACGTAGAGCAAAGCGAATAAACCTACGCTGGGCAGATTCAATCCTATTAATGTGAGTTGTTTGTGTAGGGGACCATACCTGGCTGGCATATTCAAGGAGAGGTCTAACGAAGGAGACGTAGAGAGATTTGGAAACATAAGGATTAGAGAACTCTCTAGACCAGCGCTTCACAAACCCTAGCGCGGAGTTAGCTCTGTTAATTATGCTGTAAATGTGGGAACGGAAATTGAGTTGACTATCACAGATTATTCCTAAGTCACACAAAGAGGTAACGATAGGGACTGGTACGTCGGTTAACATATAGACTCTCGGGGTGCCGGTAAGACGCTTGCGGGAATAAGAGATGGACTGGCATTTGGAGACATTGAGCGCTAGAAAGTTTTTCATGCACCATGTGATGAATGAATCGAGGTCTTCTTGCTGGAGAAGAGAGTCGGTAGTGGAGGAGATATGTTTGATTATTTTCATGTCATCGGCATAAATGGACAACTCTGAGTGTTTGATGACACATTCAGCATCATTTATTGTGAGGATAAAAAGCAATGGACCTAGGTGGCTGCCCTGAGGGACGACGGAACGAGCGACAATAGGGTTAGAAATGGATGAACTGAAAAGAATATTGTACTGACGGTTGTTGAGGTAGGATCGGATCCAGGAGATGAATCTGGGGGGGAAGCCTAGGCGATCAAGTTTGAACAAGATAACGTTATGGGAGATCTTGTCGAAGGCTTTACTAAAATCGGTGGCGATAACATCAACATCTTTACCGTTTTCCAGGGCACATAGGGTTTTAGAGACGAAGTCAGTAAGGTTGGTGGTTGTAGATCTACCTTTTAGGAAGCCATGCTGGGAGAGTGAGAAGATAGACTTACAGCGGAAGAATATGGAATCATAGATTTTTCGAATAGTTTAGGTATGGATGATAATTTAGCAATGGGTCTGTAGTTGGACACATCGTTCTTGCAACCTTTTTTGAAGATGGGAATAATATACGAATTTTTCCATAATTGAGGGAAAACCCCTTGAGTGACCGAGAGACGAAAAAGCAAAGTAAGGGGTTGGACTAGATGTATGGCACACTTTTTCAGAACGATGGCCGGAATGCCATCAGGACCTGGGTGAAAGTCGTCCTCAAGCCTATTAATACTGGCGGCGATTAGTTCTGGATCAGGGTCAAAAGATGAAAACGACGTTTGAGTGCATTTGTCCATGAATGCAAAATAGTTAAGGTCGGGTTGTAGAGAATTGTCGCTGAAAGATTTACTGAAGAAGTGTGCAAAGAGGTTAGCGATAACCTAAGGATCAGATGAAGAGGTAATCTCGTGCTGTAGGGTGGAAGGGTAACCATTGGATTTCTTCTTAGAATTAATAAAGCTATAAAAACGCTTGGGGTCGGATATGAGGCTAGTTTCTATCCGTTGGAGGTACTCATGTTAGAGGGTATCACAACGTTCAGAAAAAGAGGTATAAGCAGATAGATAGGAAGAATAGTCAGACTCGGTCTGGGTTAGAAGAAAAGTTTGCCAACGTTTATTTCTCCTGTTGCGAAGAGAGCGTAATTCTTTGTCGTACCTTACGGGGGATGAGGAGTAGTTTTTACGAGGAAGAAGAGGGATAGACTGTGTAAGACAAGCGTGTATTTCCGAATAGAACGCCTCTAAAGCAACGTCAACTGGGAGATGTTGAGGGATATCCCAATATTAGAGTTGAGGAGCAAGTGATTTAATTTGTCAAAGTCGCCTTTACGAAAATTGAAGGATAAAGAAGACTCGGAGCCTGAAACGGCATGAAGGTGCTCGTAGGAGAAAACGAGGATCAAAGGAGGATGGTGACGGTCGAGGGAGGAGAGAAGATGGTTGCTTTCTGCGACAGCCGAGTTAACTGGGTCTGAAGAAAAGATTAAGTCTAATAATCTGTCCAGGAAGTTCCTGCCTCCGCTTACTTGAAAGAGACCTAAAACGGAGAGCTGATCGGTAAAGAAGGCTTCTTTGGCCGTAGATGCGTTAAGGGGGACAAAGTGAGAACAGTCCTCGGACAATGACCATTGGATACGGGGAAGGTTAAAGTCACCCAATAAAATAAATTCATCGGACGCGTTAGCGTTTTCAAGCAGGGTATCGATCGCTTCAATTATGGGCTCGTAGGCGTCTAAAGGTTGAGAGGGGCAAATGTAACAACAGAGGATGTACAGAAGACACTTATTTAGTGCTATTTTTATACACACAAATTCTGATATTGTAGAGTCGGAGGTCTTTAGCAGGGTGGCGTCATAACGGTTGTGAGCAGCTATGAGAACCCCGCGACCTGGTGGATCATTGGTGCCTACACAACCGTCGACACGGAAAATGGTATAGTTTGGAAGGAATAGTTCGTTGTCAAGAATTCCTGGTGTTAGATTGGTTTCAGTTAAGGCAAAGATATCGTGCGGGAATTTGTGGGAGTTAAGAAAAATATTAGATGTTTTTGTACGAAGTCCTCTTACGTTCTGGTAATAGACAAGCTGTTGGGGAGAGGATCTTGATCGGAAACCGCGGGTGCAATAGAAGGGAAGTCAGAAATAGGGAAATCAAGGGGGTTAGGAACGAAAGTAGTTTAAGGAGTCGTTACGACTTTTTTGAAGATGGGAAATACGGCGAGAACTGACGTACGCAGCATAGGTGGATAGACCACCCCTTCCAGGGCCACATGCAGCACATAAGAAGCAGAAATATTCAAAATAAGAGGTAAGCAGTAGAATTAGTTGAGCAGCACATGCAAAGGTAACATAATTAAAGAAGTTACTAGAAAAGAAACGATTTAATAAGAGAGAAGAAATGATATATGAAATGGAAAATAAAGCAATAAAATAAACATGATTATAAAGATTCATGAAAGAAGATATATCCATCTGGGATCTGTCATTAATCACTCGAAGCCGCATCCACGTTCGGTCTGATAGCAATAAGGGCAGCTAGCTGATCCATATTCGACAGTTTTATAGGAGCCTCACCTTTGTCACATCTTACATGAACAATACCATTTGACGTGT
Source organism: Leptarthrus brevirostris (assembly GCA_964036015.1). Taxonomy (NCBI): domain Eukaryota; kingdom Metazoa; phylum Arthropoda; class Insecta; order Diptera; family Asilidae; genus Leptarthrus; species Leptarthrus brevirostris. The sequence continues at coordinate 48,467,503 of OZ038373.1, forward strand.
AAACAGAAGAAAGTTTTTTCTGCTTTTGAAATTTAAGAGCCTCACGCAATAGTCGTTGGTTACTGGAAGTAAGACTCTCATTGACGTAAACAGCAGCATCGGAGCAAAAGCCATTAAGTTCCCGCAGTTTTAATTGCCCATGTATTCGGAGTGCCGAGAAGAATGCAGAAAGAAAAGCGCCGAAAGAAAAGCGAACAATTATAGCCAATATTTGTTAAGGTCAGTGACGAACTTGGCGATGCAGCTGGCGCTGCACTAACCGTCCCCGTCGGGCCAGAAGTAGTGGTACTGGTAGTTGCCTTTCGATGACGTGTAGTAATCCCAGCAGTAGATAACGACATCATCGCCGAGTTCTCTGTGTTGGTGCGACCGTTATTCCCGCTCTTATCTGACGCTGCCACAGGAAAAATCCAATTAAAATTTTAATTCACAAGATGTTGTAATTAAACTGGAATAAATATTGGCACAATATTCTTAACTGCCTTCACAGAACCTTCACTGCTGGTAATATATCAACAACAAAATGCGTGGATGAATATCACACGTGCAAAGCGTTCATGAAAGAGCGATCCAATAAGAGTTTTAATATAAATATGCTGAGATTATCCACAAATTTTACTATGAGCACAACGTCTTTCACTTTCTTAACAATTATTTACTGCCGAAAGCAACAAAAAAGCGGGGTAAAATAGTTAAAACTTTACACTAAACGGGAGCGAATTCGACAGACGTCTACTCGATAGCAGCCATTACTTGTCAATGCCATGGTTCGCGGGTTCGAGACCAGTCTCCTCGTGGGTTTTTAAAATTGAATTGAAAAATCCACTCCGTCTAGCTCGCAGCAATGCCAAAAAAAAACAAGACATTCAAGTTTCCTCACTCCCTTTACCCCAGTACCCTTCCGCCCAAAGCCATGCTAACGCATCAAAGGATTGTCCCTTAGGCTTTGGCCACATCGTAAAAAACAAAGCAAAGCTATTTTTAACCGACTTCTCAAAAACAACGAGGTTCTAAGTTCGACATATAGGAGTAGTCTAACTTTGTAACGCGTGGACCGATTTGGAAATTTCTTTTTCTGTTGGGTAGAGTGTGTTCTCTGGTTGATACCAAGAGAAAAAAAATTCTGGTGGGGGTGGGGGTGGGTGTGGAACCCAACTTTATAATACGTGGATCTATTTGGATGGTTAATAGGAGAATTATTTGGTCCTAGGGTTGGGGTGCTGGAGAGGGGGGGGGGTAGTCTTACTTCGTTACGCGTGGACCGATTTCGATGATTCTTTTTCTGTTGGGTAGAGTATGTTCCCTGATTGATACCGCTAGATGGGACGGGTGTGGCGGTAGGGGGTTAAACCTAACTTTTTAACGCGTGGGCCGATTTGGATGGTTCTTTTTTTGTTGTCGAGCATAGAAGACATTAAAAAGTGAAAATTAAAATATTTTTAAAAAAAGATTGAGCCGACTTCACAAAAAGGGTTTAAAAAGCATTAAATAATTTTTAATTTTATATATCTTTATATATTAACTTTAAAAATATATATTAACGTTAAAAAGCATTAAATAATTTTTAATTTTATATATCTTTATATATTAACTTTAATTTTGGTTGGGTAGTTGTTTTGTTTGTTTAATTTGCACCGACTTCAAAATGTCATAATAGATATAAAATTAAAAATTATTTTATGATTTTTAGCGCTTTTTGTGAAGTTAGTTCATCTTTTTTTTTAAAACTATTTTGTAATTATTTAAAGATCGGGTAGGAGGAATATTATTATTGAGAATACTTTCAACTATTTTTTACCAATTTTGATAACAAATATTAACAATTTAAAAAGATATTTCCTCGATTCCTCCTTACGTTCTTATTTCAAGTCACTTACCATAAATTCCCATCATTGCATTGAAACCGAAACTCTAAACCCTAAATTATTGTTTGCTTAAGTATCGTCTCTAAGTACTGAAGTGCATGCGTAATCGAAAACTTCAAGAACTTTCACACAAAGAAAAGCGACTGCCTCGCCCAACCGTAAAGCAAGCCATTATCCATTCCCCAGTCCGCCGCGGTTCCGTCCGGTCCGCGTGTTAATTTTTGTCAATGTTTTGTGTTAAAGCAAGAATTACCTATGAACAAAACTTAGTTTCTACCAGAGACGACTACAGTATTTATAAATGAAACCCTTCTCACCGCATAAATTTTGGTCCCAGGAGTTTGCTGGCCATGTAAAGGTGCACACGACTTCATGAAGGAACTAGAACAATAAAGAACATTTTTATCAACAACAGAAGCCACTTAGAAAAATAGCAACATTTGAATATAATCCAGTAATAAAAAATCGCATAACAAATATGTTTGATAAATACCGCATCCAGTTAGTATACAACAACAATAATAAATTAAACGCTTTACTTCGGAACACTAAAGACAATATAAGCAATACAGAAAAATCAGGCACCTACTTTTAATTACTGCGACAAAGTAACATATATGTAAGTCAAACGAGAATAATAATAAAATAAAATAAAATTCTTTTAGAACCTTACTACTGAAGTACTTTATATATAATCACTATACAGGGTGTTTCAGATCTGACGTACCAAAATGAGTGAGTTGATTGTATGGTAGGGGGGCGGAATTCTTAACCGTTTGGGAGTTACAGGGTGATTCATAAATTTCAGATTTTCATGGTATGCACATTACTCTTTTCTTTTATCTCTTCATCTACCCAACACAGCCACATGAAACATACGCTAAAAAACAAATATCCTAATTACCTTTCCGAAAATGTTAACAATGTTGATCTCACTACTACCACTGCAGTACGTTCCAGGTCTGGATTGAGTTAAGTCTAATGGCGGCTGAGGATTCGGTTTGCTTACCAAAGAGATAGTGGAGGATGTGTTCATGGCTTTAGAAGGTGTGGTTCTAAGGGCACCTGTTATCAGCAGTGTTGCCTTCCTCTGAACTTCATCCATTGCTTTATTATGGGTTGAAATAAGTATAGGTCGTATGACACTTGTATAGAGCCAATGCACAATGCGTGGCTCCATTCCCTATCTTTTCCCTATAGCCTTCTTACACGAGTACAGCGCTACTGTTGCCTTCCCTACTCTTTCTTGGATGTTAGGCTTCCAGGTAAGTTTTCTATTTAAGACTAGACCTAGATATTTAACCTGGTTACACAGTTTCAGCCTAACCCCGTTTAGTGTAGGGCAATTCATAGGAGGTGTTTTATGTCTCCGAGAGAAGAGTATTAACTCTGTTTTACTCGGGTTTATGCCCAGACCACACGCATCACTACATATAATAACCTCAGCATAATTACAATGAAATTGATTCGTTGAGATACATAGTTAGGTTAGGGTGGCGGCTATCAGCCCTACAGCCGATCAGCCTCACATAGACCTATAAATGGTCCGTTGTAATACGAGATACATAGTTCATACATGCGGTGTAATTATGCCAGCTTGAGCAAAAATATAGTTTAAATTATATTGAATTTTCTAATTGATTTCTTACGATTTAACAAATATTTGTACATTTGCCGCCACGCTGCTACCGTGTAGCACAAAGTCTTCGTTTTGAAGCTTTCGATGTGCTGGCTGCGGTAAATGTAACTTGTGGGTGCGAAACCTTTCCATTTTGGGAATAGTGCAAACATGATGATCATTGCTACTAACATATAGATGAGTCCATACAGATGTACGTCGTGCGAACTGATTTTGGTTTTATTTGGAATGTTTTCCTTTAGTTCCTGAATTGATCGTTCCAATACCTCTGTATCATCCTTGTAGTCTTTAGTAACATATATGCGTCCCGGAAACCTAACTGCTTGTTTTCTTGTTTTTGAAGCTAGTAAATATTTGGTGTGACAACATCTAAAGAACTAGGAAAATATTACTAGTCATGGTTTTCTGTTTGATTACACAGTTGGCATTTTTAATATTCCATCATCCTTGAGACTAAAACTTGATTTCCAGAAATGATGTTGAACGTATATTTCCAGTTGAAAACAGATCCATGTATTCGGGTTGTGCAACTGGATTCAAACCTGTGAAGGTTCTATGTTGACAAGTTGTAGAGAGCATCCCTTCGTGCCGAAAGAAATTCATTTCATAGTTATTAATATTTGCTAGAGAGTTATAAAGCGGCTTGTGTTGTTTACATAATATCTTTTCGTGTGTCCAAGTTCCTCTGAGCTTAGAGAATATTATTCATCTTGGTCCAAACTCACTATAAGATAGTCTGCTGTGGGCTCAATAAATACGAATTCCTTATCATTGAATTGGAATTGGTACTAGAATACTTTTGTATAGTTGAAACTGTTTCCTTTCGACTAGCGGTATCTTCATATCTAAAATAACTTTGTGGCTTGTTACCCTTGCTTTTACGCTTAGTAGTTTGTACATTTGAATTGTTCTGTGAGATGCAGGATCTATTGGCAGATGATTTTTTATAAAATTTAATTGTTGTTGTAATTGCTCCGTTGTCAGGAGCAGTGGATCTACTTTGCCAGTGTGAATATGTGTTCCTACTTTTAACAATGCGTCTTGTATTCTCATGTAGTTATCCATTATCAGTTTAAAAAAAATTGCTAAATTGACTAAGCTCCTAGAGTTCATTATTGGTTTCTTTTGTGTTTTTTCTTAGTATTTCGATATGGTTTTTAACGGCTTTAAATTGTTCCTGAACTTCTGATATATCCTTTCTTAATATATTTTGTTCTTAATATAAATCTTTTTTTAATATATTTTTTGTTGCTTCAGCTACTGAAGTTTGCTGTTTTATTAAAGTGAGTATGTGATCTTCATTTGCCCTAATTTGTTTTATCTCGTCATCATCCTGCTTCGCGAATTCTGAATTTAGTATTCCAACTAAAGAATTACTAGTGTTCCCCACTATGTTCACTGCTCCTCTCTTGGTGCGATATTCCTTATATCTTACTGTCGAGAAAAATTCTTTTATTTCCCTATAATGTCACTGAGTTAAGGCACTTAAACCTTTGGTCTTGATGAGGTGTACTCGGTTCGTGTGCCAATACGCAGCGAAAGCCGACTGATGAGCAAAATAAACAACAAATAAAGTACTTGTACTTTAGCTTTACATTTAGATACCCAGCAAAATCTTGCAATGAAATTCAGCGTTTATGCTGAGTGAATTATGGGATGCGTTCGAGGATACTGATAACAAGTTCCGCATAGACCATGGAGTTCAACTTGATCACAGTATTCTGCGAAGAGTTATCCATGACGTCTTAGCTAAAAGAGAGTGTCTGAAAAATGCAACTGAGAACTCAAGCAATAAAGATGTGCAAGAAGTCGCACACAAGAGTCAAAGGGGAGTTTCTACTAACCACACATTGCAAGCAGATAGAAAAGGCGCAGTTAGGAAAAATAATGGTACATCCAGCATCTTTGATAATATTCCCATACCACCAACCCGGTTGACATCGTTATCTCAGGAGCTTGGAATTACATTTATTCAAAAGCAACAATCTTTGATTCAAGGTTTGCAGAGAACATTGTCCAATCTAGTTCAAGGTACGAATCAATCAGTGCAATATTATCACATTAATATAAAGGTGATCCAACAATATTGCGACAAGATCCAAGACCTTCACCATAAGATGTGGGAACAAACAATCAATCCAGTCGCATCCGAGGATTTAATTCAGCTTCATGAAGCCATTAATGAAGTAGTCTCAAACTCTACTAGACAAACCACACAATTAAATAGTTCACCAGCTGCATCAATTATCAAACTACTGAGCATAACGCTGCATTAAGTGGCGCCAGTTCAGATCCCTCTTTATTGAATTGATCCACAATCAACCAATAACAGAAAGCCAAAAGATTTGGTATTTCAAGTCAAGCTTATCTGGTGAGGCATAAAGGCTAATCAGGCACCTCACCATGCCCAATGCGAACTATGCCATGGCTTGGAGGATCTAAAACGAGAGATACAAGAACAAGAGACTGCTTGTAACCCCCGTACTCAATCAGCTATTAAGACAACCGATAATATCAAGTCAGGGTCCTACAGCTGTCAAAACTATGCATGACGCCACACAAAAAAAAAATTGGAATCCAATTATGCGGCACATTTTATTTAAAAAACTAGCCAAGGCCCTGCACACCATGGAGGAGCAATCACAGAATTGGGCAATCCCAAAGACAGTTCCGAGTAAATCGATTTTGGGTCAAGATTCAAGCCTATGTCTTGCCACAGATCATTTCCCCACAGCCAACCTACACTATAGCTACTTCATCATGGTCTTTACCACATAACATATCCCCAGCAGATCCACATTTCAACAAAAGAGATATTGATCTACTCATCGGGGCAGAAATATATTACTCCATTTTGGCTATAAGTAAAATTAAGTTAAATGACCGGATACCTACTCTGCAAAATATTGTGTTTGGATGGACAGTTGCTGGTAAGGTGCATGCCGTAGACACTAGTCAAGCCACCTGTGGGGTTTGCACTGAGGATTGAGGATGAGTGTCTCAGTGAATAAATAGAAACAGTTTCGCGCCTTGGAAGTCAAAAAACCAAATAATCAACTTACATCTGGCGAACCAGAGTGTGAGAGTCACTTTGACCGAACCCATTAAAGAGAAACAAGCGGTCGTTTCGTCGTGAGGCGAACGAACAATTAAAACATCAATACATTAAGTTTATGGAGTATCAGCAATTGCGAAATATGGAGGAAATTCACTTCAATAAGGCATAAAGACATATTATTTCCTACCACATCATGTAGTACTGAAGGCAGATAGCAGCACCACAAAGCTTCGGGTTGTGTTTGATGCCTGGGCGAAAACAAAAGTAGGTGGTTCATGGAATGATATCCTCCATATGGGACCACCAATTCAAGACGATGTTTTGTCCATATTACTGAGATTCCGCCTTCCTAGATTTGCGTTTACTGCCGATATAGAAAAAATGTATCGGCATATTCGAAGGGACAATAATGACCAAAAACTGCAATTAATTTGATGGCGCATTAATGCAACCGAAAGAATGAGATGTTTTCAGCTGTCGACCGTTACCTATGGCACGGCATACGCAACATATCTAGCTGCTAAGCGCCTTCACAAACTAGCAGATGAAGGAACAGATTCACACCCCCTCGGATCTTAAATTATGAAGAACAACTTTTACGTGGATGATGTGTTGGCATTGTTTTAAGTCACCCTTTTTATTAACTATATGGGGACTTAGGACTAGGAGTGCTTTTGTCTAAGTTGTACCAGCCCTGATGTACTTCGTTGGGAGTGTTTGAATCATTCCAAAGATTACTCCGCAAGTTCTTCAGTCAAGAATAATTATAAAACAATCACTTGATGTTAAGTCTTTTATTATTTTCACTGATGAACTCTTAAGATACTTTTACAGAATTAACGAAAAGCTAAAGACCTTTTTAGCACTTTGTACTTTATTTTACGGATTAAAGAAAACTTGTCAAATATAACAACATAATATCGAAAGAAATACTGATGATGAAAACTGCCCTTTCTTACTTACCATCAACTATATTTATTCACTCGATCTTTTCCCTCCTTCGATTTCTTTCCTTTCATTGATTGAGCCAATAAAAATCTTCGATAATTACTTAAATAGCAAGAATGCTATGTAAATATAATTTATTTATTAGGGGACAGGTCATATGAGTTTAAAAAGAAATTTACGGCACGTGTTATGTGAGCTGCACAGGATGATTTACCCAGTACGCCAGCGTCAGCGCTGCGGTCACAAACAGATGAACGATTAGTTTTTTCTAGGGACCGCCAGGTGTCGCCACGGAGGCAACAAAAACATAACGCTACTCATGGCAACACGAGGTGCCTGCCAAATATAACTTTGGGAGAAGAAGAAGGCATCATCAGAAAATTACTTTTTTTTTTTTTTATTTATTTAAGCTTAATACAAGCTATTGCATAAAAAATACAAAAATAAAAAATTAAATACAAACTATAACTTAATACTAATTCTACAGAATATAATAAATGAATAATTAGGAATAAATAAATAAAAAGTATAAGCTACAATATGAGCTATACATATTGGTAACTGGCAGAAGGCGAAAGGAAGAAGAATTAAAGTAGGCGATCAGGATCAAGATGGGCGGGGTCAAGATATAAGGCTTTGTGGAGTGATGATTTACTCAGATGGAAGTCAAAAGAGGAAAGGTCGTTGACTTTTCGTAACATCCTGGTAATTGGCTCGCTTTGACCGTAGTTTGTGCGATGGCGATCGAGTCGGAAAAGGGGAGTGGACCTAAGGTTACGGGGATTGCTATAGATGGGTAAAGATTGCAGGATTGAGGGGCAGTCTATGGCACCAGTTAATAATTGATAAATGAAGAGAATGTCGGAAACATCACGACGTTTGCTTAGAGGTTGTAAGTCGATCAGTTTCAGACGGTTTTCATAGGGAGGAAGGTTGAATCTGTCAACCCACGGAAGATCACGTAGAGCAAAGCGAATAAACCTACGCTGGACAGATTAAATCCTATTAATGTGAGTTGTTTGTGTAGGGGACCATACCTGGCTGGCATATTCAAGGAGAGGTCTAACGAAGGAGACGTAGAGAGATTTGGAAACATAAGGATTGGAGAACTCTCTAGACCAGCGCTTCACAAACCCTAGCGCGGAGTTAGCTCTGTTAATTATGCTGTCAATGTGGGAACGGAAATTGAGTTCACTATCACAGATTATTCCTAAGTCACACAAAGAGGTAACGATAGGGACTGGTACGTCGGTTAACATATAGACTCTCGGGGTGGCGGTAAGACGCTTGCGGGAATAAAAGATGGACTGGCATTTGGAGACATTGAGCTCAAGAAAGTTTTTCATGCACCATGTGATGAATGAATCGAGGTCTTCTTGCTGGAGAAGAGAGTCGGTAGTGGAGGAGATATGTTTGATTATTTTCATGTCATCGGCATAAATGGACAACTCTGAGTGTTTGATGACACATTCAGCATCATTTATTGTGAGGATAAAAAGCAATGGACCTAGGTGGCTGCCCTGAGGGACGACGGAACGAGCGACAATAGGGTTAGAAATGGATGAACTGAAAAGAATATTGTACTGACGGTTGTTGAGGTAGGATCGGATCCAGGAGATGAATCTGGGGGGGAAGCCTAGGCGATCAAGTTTGAACAAGATAACGTTATGGGAGATCTTGTCGAAGGCTTTACTAAAATCGGTGGCGATAACATCAACATCTTTACCGTTTTCCAGGGCACATAGGGTTTTAGAGACGAAGTCAGTAAGGTTGGTGGTTGTAGATCTACCCTTGAGGAAGCCATGCTGTGAGAGTGAGAAGATAGACTTACAGTGGAAGAACATGGAATCATAGACCAATTTTTCGAATAGTTTAGGTATGGATGATAATTTAGCAATGGGTCTGTAGTTGGACACATCGTTCTTGCAACCTTTCTTGAAGATGGGAATAATATACGAATTTTTCCATAATTGTGGGAAAACCCCTTGAGTGACCGAGAGACGAAAAAGCAAAGTAAGGGGTTGGACTAGATGTATGGCACACTTTTTCAGAACAATGGCCGGAATGCCATCAGGACCTGGGTGAAAGTCTTCCTCAAGCCTATTAATACTGGCGGCGACTAGTTCAGGATCAGGGTCAAAAGATGAAAACGACGTTTGAGTGCATTTGTCCATGAATGCAAAATAGTTAAGGTCGGGTTGTAGAGAATTGTCGCTGAAAGATTTACTGAAGAAGTGTGCAAAGAGGTTAGCGATAACCTTAGGATCAGATGAAGAGGTACTCTCGAGCTTTAGGGTGGAAGGGTAACCATTGGATTTCTTCTTAGAATTAATAAAGCTATAAAAACGCTTGGGGTCGGATATGAGGCTAGTTTCCATCCGTTGGAGGTACTCATGGTAGAGGGTATCACAACGTTCAGAAAAAGAGGTATAAGCAGATAGATAGGAAGAATAGTCAGACTCGGTCTGGGTTAGAAGAAAAGTTTGCCAACGTTTGTTTCTCCTGTTACGAAGAGAGCGTAATTCTTTGTCGTACCATACGGGGGATGAGGAGTAGTTTTTACGAGGAAGAAGAGGGATAGATTGTGTAAGACAAGCGTGTATTTCCGAATAGAACGCCTCTAAAGCGACGTCAACTGGGAGATGTTGAGGGATATCCCCAATATTAGAGTTGAGGAGCAAGTGATTTAATTTGTCAAAGTCACCTTTACGAAAATTGAAGGATAAAGAAGACTCGGAGCCTGAAACGGCATGAAGGTGTTCGTAGGAGAAAACGAGGAGCAAAGGAGGATGGTGACGGTCGAGGGAGGAGAGAAGATGGTTGCTTTCTGCGACAGCCGAGTTAACTGGGTCTGAAGAAAAGATTAAGTCTAATTGTCTGTCCAGGAAGTTCCTGACTCCGCTTACTTGAAAGAGACCTGAAACGGAGAGCTGATCGGTAAAGAAGGCTTCTTTGGCCGAAGATGCGTTAAGGGGGACAAAGTGAGAACAGTCCTCGGACAATGACCATTGGATACGGGGGAGGTTAAAGTCACCCAATAAAATAAATTCATCCGACGCGTTAGCGTTCTCAAGCAGGGTATCGATCGCTTCAATTATAGGCTCGTAGGCGTCTAAAGGTTGAGAGGGGCGAATGTAACAACAGAGGATGTACAGAAGACACTTATTTAGTGCTATTTTTATACACACAAATTCTGATATTGTAGAGTCGGAGGTCTTTAGCAGGGTGGCGTCATAACGGTTGTGAGCAGCTATGAGAACCCCGCGACCTGGTGGATCATTGGTGCCTGTACAACCGTCGACACGGAAAATGGTATAGTTTGGAGGGAATAGTTCGTTGTCGAGAATTCCTGGTGTTAGATTGGTTTCAGTTAAGGCAAAGATATCGTGCGGGAATTTGTGGGAGTTAAGAAAAATATTGGATGTTTTTGTACGAAGTCCTCTTACGTTCTGGTAATAGACCGACAAGCTGTTGGGGAGAGGATCTTGATCGGAAACCGCGGGTGAAATAGAGGGGAAGTCAGAAATAGGGAAATCAAGGGGGTTAGGAACGAAAGTAGTTTAAGGAGTCGTTACGACTTTTTTGAAGATGGGAAATACGGCGAGAACTGACGTACGCAGCATAGGTGGATAGATCTTCTGAAACTTTATGGGAAGGTATATTGAATGATTCATGGTATTTTGTGAAAAGTTGGAGTAAGACTGATGGGTCTGTGGGCAGGCCTTCTTGTTGTATACTTAACATGACGTTGGTGCTGGTTTTACCTTCAACACAGACGGAGTTCGGTTTGTCGTGGAGATAGGCTAGAAATAGACGTACGTTGTCATAAATGCGACGGTCCCGTAAACGGGACAAGAGGTATCGTCCATCGCCAGAATCAGCAGAGCGCAAAGTCAATTTAACTGTAGGTGGGAGAAGGGGATCGATAAATGAATGATGTTCGGATATAGGAGTTTTGGCTAGCGGAATGGGCGGGTTAACGGAGGTAGAATTTGTTTGAGACGGGGCGACAGTGTAGGAGGATGACGGCGTGGAATTAGGTGGGCATGCGGAGGAAGTAGCGGGTGCAACGTTTTGCGTATATAGAGGAGAGGTGGGACAGACGGAAATCGGAGCAGAGGTGGTGGAGTGGTCGGAAGAAGTTGGCTTGAGGTTAGAAGGGCAAGCGGAAGAAGTTGGGAGTGCATGGTTAGGTGGGTGCGCTGGACATACGGAACTCAAAACAGTATTGGTTGGGTTGACGGTTGGAATGGACGTGTTCGAGGGATTCGGTGTAACTGGAACAGGGGGGTTAAGGGTGTGAGAATATATAAAGTTGGGATACTTGACTGGAGTACTTAGATTAAAATTTGGAAATAGTCCCATTTTGAACTGCCAATTGGAGTTAGGATTACTAGATTTAGGATTAATGGTGAGATGTGCGGAAGAGTGAGGAGTACTTATGTTGCTACTAGTTCTAAGATTCTTATGGTTAGGGTGAATACTAAATTTAGGTATGGGAGAAGGTCGTTTGGGGTAGTTAGTAAGGTTAGGTTTTTTAGTATTTAATTTAGGGTTAGGTGCAGAGGGCTTAGGGTTAAACTTAACGTACTTCGTAGTCCACTTAGAAATTGTGATGTTCCCGAGAGTGAAGAATTTGCTGGAGGGGTTACTGATGAGCCAGACATATTTGTTTGGGATGAAGATCTTGAAGTTGCTGGATTTCCCTTCGTCTGACGAGAGTAACTTCAGGCAGCTAACGGGGGTGAATCCAAAATTGCGGGAAAAAAAACTGTGGGCCCAGGAATCGTTGGCGTTATGAGGTGCACCCTTTAGAAGGAATGGAGTTGTGCTTGATAAAGATAAATGTTTACTACCTAGCCTTTTTAGTCTCTGCTCCCATTCCGATACTGTCCAGGTGGTGCCAAGTTTGTTGATCGTAAATGTGGTGGAAGTGGGTTGGGATGACACTCGCGGAGAGACATTGATGGCAACATCAGCAACCTTCTCTATAACGGGCTTGACCAAACCAGCAATAGCATCAACATCTGAGGCAGGCTGTACCAAGGAGGAATGCGGAGGAATCACATACACGGTGGATTGAGGCGGAACTGCGGAGGTTGCATCCCGGAGAGTGGAGCAGTCCCCATCAGGAGATGTAGGTCCAGAAGAAGAAGAATTCTCTATAACGGGCTTGACCGAACCAACAGGAGCATCACCATCTGAGGCAGGCAGCGCCGAGGAGGAATGCGGAGGAATCACATTCACGGTGGATTGAGGCGGAACTGCGGAGGTTGCATCACAGAGAGTGGAGCAGTCCCCATCAGAAGATGTAGATCCAGAAGAAGAAGAATTCTCTATAACGGGCTTGAGCAAACCAACAGGAGCATCACCATCAGAAGCAGGCTGCAACAAGGAGGAATGCGGAGGAATCACTTTCACGGTAGATTGAGGCGGAACTGCGGAAATTGCATCCCGGAGAGTGGAGCAGTCCCCTTCAGAAGATGCAGGTCCAGAAGAAGAAGAATTCACACCAGAACCATCTGAGGTGTCAGACCGAGGAAAAGAGGGGCGAGATAGCTTCTAGTGGTTAAACTCTTAATATCAGAGCCGACTGAGCCAATTAATTCCAAGTTTTTCACAATGGCTGTTGAGCACGAATCCAGATCCCGCTTGACGTGCCGGACACCGCGCCGAATGTCGTCTAAGATTGGCATGATAGATTCCGCAGGTTGGCCGATGGAAGGCGATGGTGATCCAGCGCGGAGGTCATCCAAGGAAGCGACCAGGCCGCTCAGCTTTAAGGAAAGCTCGCAAATCCTGCTTGAAAGAAGCGATGAGTCGTTGGTCAAACCCTCAGCGATCTTAAGCAGCTTGTCCAGTTTTAAGTTTAGACTAGCGCAGTCATCGGACAAAATTTGCAGTCCAGCAAAGTTTGTGGAGATCTCATTGACCTTATCTGCGATGTAGGATTGATCCGTGGAGAGCGTAGCAACGACCTCCTTCATGAGCCGTAAGACGTGACAGGGCTTAATGTTGGAGCACTCTTTACATGTAGAAAGACCACGTGAAAGACAGGTGCCATGAAAAACACCTCCACAGATGCCATCACAGGTAACACCATTGTTAAGCAACTCATTAGAGCATGACTTGCAAAGGGCCATTTTGTGCGTGAGGAATTAGTCGGAAATAATTAACAATAAAAAGTTAAACAAAAGGCTTTACACCAGGTTGCAATAATACCAGATTAAAACAAAATAAACAAACTGAGTTACTTCCGTTTGAAAAACAAAAATATTTCCCGGCACTGTAAAAATCGAAAAAACTAACTGAGTCACTTGCAAAATAGCGGCCAGTTGAGAAATAAGGTCACTGACAAAAATGTAAACAAGGAGAAACTGTGTCAGGTATGTTATTGACCGGGAAAGAGTGGCACTCACTTTGCTGAGACACGCACAAAACACACGAAACGAAAATACTGCGAAGAAATTGAACTGACTGAGGAGCGATCACGCAACGCGTCCGATCGATTAGGCGGTAATTGGAGAACGATGATGTTTTGTTCGGCATATTTATGGACAAAAAAGTGGGTGTTCCATTTTAATACGTAAAATATCTATTTAAAGTATAATTTCTTGTCCTATTGGTATCGTTATCTTCTTAAATTCCTAAAGTACTCAATCGGTTCTTACATTTCAGTAATAAATAAGTGCTGGTAAAAAAAAAACGATTCCAAGAAATAGGTACAATATTTCCGGGAAATTGGACGATTTTTTTATGTTGTCTACCAATTTATAAATTAGCGAGCAAACGCTAGGCTGTAAGCCTTACTAGTGTTAATAATCTTTAACAAAGTCAATTCTTTTTATAAGAAAGGTTCTATTCAACGCGTTAAAGTGTAAAGTGCGTATGCTGAAGAAAAGGGAATTTTCGGAATCCGAAGCAAAATATTCTTGCCAATTTTAATATTTCAGGAATTGATACGGGTATATTTTGGAAGATTGATGACTATGATGGGATACTAATCATCAATTATGTTTATGATGAAATTGGCACCCAGGAAAAAAGAGAAAATTTTTTCAAAAGTTTACGTATATAATCGGAATGAAAGATAGGGATAAACTACAGACAAGCGAATAAATAAGGTAACATACATGATTGTGCGATAAAATTTCTATTTAATATTTAATATTAAGAAATTTTAGTGCCCTTATTTTAAATCCCGAAATAGGGCGATTGGACAAGTATGGCAGCACCCACACCGTGTTGTGGATAAAAGAATTTCCGGCGGGAAAAAAACGTCAAAAGATGGGGATACGAGAAGAACGGCCCTTGAAGAGAGTTAGAAAGTAGCAGCGGACGAAGAAACACGTCAGTGACCAGAAAGTTTCAAAGTTTTGAAAAATTTTAGCGGCCCTAGCAAACGGGCGAATAATCGAAGTGAGGTGTTCGGTTTTTGTTAGTGAAAAGCGTTGCCGGAGCTAGGAAGAAATGTCAACTCAAAAACTAATAAAAAAAAGGATTCTAAGAAGACTTAGGATTGTGACGACATGTCGGGATGGTAACCACGTTTTTTTTCTGAGACCAATGGAGTGCGGCTCTGGAAGCATGTGGTAAAATTATTGTACAAATCAAGTTTTAGCGAAGATATGCATATTATATGCGAAGTCGCTCACAGTACGTTGTTAAAATTGTATTAATTGCTTTTAGTTATATGCATAAGTTTTAACGGTACTTAGATAATCATAATCCAATAATCCTTTATTGATTCTAATATAATTTTAATTAATACATTACTATCAGATTTGCATTTTTGAAAAAAAAAATTATTCTCTAACGACAGAGTAATAAGAGAAGGAACCTACAAAAAATTAAAAATTCCTTATATAACCCAATTACAAAGAAAGATATGAAGGTAAATAGATACCAGGGAAACAAAACGTAAGCGAAAGTTGAGAAATTAAATAAAGAAGAAGTCATTGAACACAATAAATTTTTTGTCAAGTATATAAGCATGTAAGGTACATATCCAGTTCAATTTAGCCGACCGACATTGTAGCATAAAGTGCAAAAATATTATTTTTACTAAGAGTATATACTATACAGAAACCTGTATATAGATTAGGGACACTGATTCTCATTTCTTTGTTTCCATTAAACTTTTTTTTTTATTATAATTTCACCGGATTATATACTATATGAAATTATTTCAGTATTTTGTTTTTAATTTTTTTCTCTTAATCTACATTTAATGATTGCTGCTAAGGGTTGAATTTTAAATAAGAACTCAAAATTTCTACATTTGTTGGATTATTTTATTCAGAAGTCTGGATATAAGAAATACAAGGTTGCTGTTATTGTTACAAATTATTATTATTATTATACAATTCAATGTGTGCTTTCTTTGTTTTTCTTCCTAGGTTCTAAGGACATCAAGAGTGCCCGCAACAAATGTTCGGGTGAGTGGGCCACTGAAGTTGGCAAGATCCCCCCCCCCCTCCTCCCAATCCGGCGAGTTTAGCATGGCTAGGCGTGACAAACAACTTAGTGGTGCTCACAACCCTCAATCCAATTCATGTCCTCATGCTACCGCTTGATGGCAGCATGGGTACATGAATTATTCCTCCAAACCTATAACAAAATGGCGCCCAACGTATGCGCCTAGTCCTATATAAGGACCTAGAAGGGAAGTAAAATTCCGTCTCTAGACTAAACGCAAATTTTAGGAGACTCCACGTCTCCCTTGTTTGCTTCGACAGGTTGTTCGGACCAATTTCCCGAAGTAGAAGAGTTAGTAGTCCACACGGCTTACATACTTCTACTTTCCCTGGGATACAATTCATCTCAAGGGTTTAAGTTAAGGGCTGTGAGAAAACTTTGATAATGAAGTAAGAAAAGTTGAAAGTGGTCGTGTTACTTACAACACCATCCCCTCGGAAAAAGTTGAATGTAAATGAAACTTTTGGATGTAGAAGAAAGAAAAAGATTTACACTTTCGATCAGGTGAAATATAGTTGATGCGTCATAATATTAACTTTGATAGAAAAACAATTTTTGTTATATACTTATTAAACTAGAAAAAGTTGTAAGTTTTGACATTCTTACATCTTAAGTTTATTTGAATATTGATACAATTGTTGTTTCTAATTAAGGTTACATTATAAAATATTTTTTTTGCTTGGGTTAATTTAGCATCTAATTACTTTTTATACATACAGTTCTCTTTTTTTTAACTTCTAAGGTGACTTATTTTGTACAAATTGTTTACGTAGTAACATGAAACTGTGCTTGAATATTTTCTCTTTTTTGTGTTTTCTCATTAATTTTCATTGCTATTGGAATATACATATATGTTCATTTATTCGTCTGAAGCCTATGTCTTGCCACAGATCATTTCCCCGCAGCCAACCTACACTATAGCTTGTTGCGCGCTGGGAGCGACGCTGCTGCTGGATGATTGCCCAAGGCAAGCTATGACTCTGGATGACATCAACTGTAAGTCAGCTGATGTCAGCCAGGATCACGGCCTCCGCCGGACATTCATCTGTCAGCAGATGCTTAGGCAAAGATGAAGGATGGCATGATGGAATCGCTAGCTTTGCGATAGAGAGAGGGGGTTCAAAAAGGGGATGCCATCTCCGCCTGCGGTTGCGCAACAAAAGCAGAAAATCATGCCGAGGATGGGAAAGGGTGTGACGAACCGACAAAAAAAAAATGAAAGAAGAAAAAAAGAGAAAAAAAACCGCGAAAATTCTGAAAACGAGGAAAAACCCGAGGAAAATTTCAAATTAAAAAAAACAAAAAAAAATTAAAAAAACAGGAGGAGAAAGGATGCAGGCAGGCGTTGCCCGACTTACCGGCTATCATTGGGGGAGTCTGGTGTCATTACTC
Organism: Leptarthrus brevirostris; assembly: GCA_964036015.1. NCBI lineage: Eukaryota > Metazoa > Arthropoda > Insecta > Diptera > Asilidae > Leptarthrus > Leptarthrus brevirostris. The sequence continues at coordinate 48,484,883 of OZ038373.1, forward strand.
CCCTTTGCATGCCCCGTGCCCCAACAACCCTTGCATCTAGGGGGCTCATATAAAAACTTATTTATTGTAAAAAGCCTAAGGCTAGGGCCTTTTTACCCCTTTGCAATAGGGCTCTGAGGTATGATACAGCGAAAAGATACATTTCAAGATACATAGGATGTAAGATGGATAAATTTAAAATAGCTAACTCAGTTGGACATATATTATTTCCAGGGTCTAGAAATGCGCATTCCCTTCCTGTTGGTTAAAAAATTATTTTTTTTTGATGCCAACACATAAAGTCTGTATAACTTTTTGAAAAAAAATAATAAATCTACTCTCAAATGACTTCGAAATAATCCAAAAAAACTATATACATCTTTTTTTTTTTTGAAAAAAACAAGGTAACCTTACTTTTTAAATTCACTTTTCTCCGTTTGTCTTTTTAAATTTTCACTTTCTTTGGCTTTTTAAATTCACTTTTCTCCGTTTGTCTTTTTAAAATTTCACGTTTTCTTTTCAAATTCAAATTCAAATTTTTTCGATTCTCATAAAATAAGTCTGATAAGATATTTCAAGCAACTTCTTCATTCCCTCCAGACTGACTAGGTTAGGTTAGGTTAGGGTGGCGGCTATCAGCCCTACAGCCGATTAGCCTCACATAGACCTATAAATGGTCCGTTGTGATACCACATCCGTGGAACCATGCCTGATTGCCGGGTTTAACTAAAACCAGCCGCAGCTGTCAATAAACCTTAGGAGCTGCTTCAGCCCGATGCCGGCTATATCGCCCATGCCACCTAAGAAGTACGTACCCATTGCATTGTACCTTCTTTTTGCTAGGCCCGGGCATTCGCAGAGTAAGTGCTGAATGCTTTCCACCTCTTCCTCGTCCATACAGCTCCGGCAGAAGTCATTCGTGGGAACGCGCAGACGTTCTGCGTGTCTACCGAAAAGACAGTGGCCAGTGATAACTGCCACAATGTTTTGGAGGTTTATCCGGCTTCCGTTTAATAGAAACGCGGTTTTCCTCAAATCCCATTCAGGCCACAGCTGCCTTGATAGGCTGCATGTGGTTAGATTACTCCATCTCTGCTTAGCGAGCTGAACAGTCTTAAGGTCAATTTCTCTCTTTACTGATTCTAGCGGCCAGCCGATCGATCTGTCAATAGAGGAATCATCCAAATGTGATCCCTCCTTTGCCAGCTCATCAGCTGCCTCATTCCCTTGAACACCACTGTGACCAGGGACCCAGCATAGAGTTACCTTATGCCTTGCCCCTAAAATCCGGAGACCAGCCAGACACCTGCCGACCAGCCGTGACCTGACTAAGTTTGAGTCCAGCGCCTTGATAGCTGCTTAGCTATCGATGTACAAGCATATCTCGCTACCCATTGGTAGGTTTGGGCGTCCTTGTATTATTTCTGCCGCCCTTTCTATGGCCAAGATCTCTGCTTGGAATACACTGCAATAGTCCGGTAGCCGGTACCTACTGCATATGCCTAGGCAGTCCGAGAAGACCCCCGCTCCCACTCCGTCCTCCGTCTTAGACCCATCCGTGAAGACTGATATTTCTGCACCGGTGGCAACCCCCCACTCTTCCCACTCTTCTCTAGTTGGGATTTTTGTGGAGAAGGCCTTCCCAAAACTAAGTAGTGGGATGGTGTAGTCGGTGTTCGCCTGCAGATAGCCTCCCGGATAAGTCCTTAGTATACTGCTATGGCCGTTATCAGAGCTCTTCCAGCAATTGGACTCTTTCAGTCTTACGGCACTGCGTGCAGCTATACTTTTTCCGTGGACGTCGAGCGATAGGAGATGGAGCATGGTCTCCATTGCAGCCGTAGGCGTTGTGCTTATAGCTCCGGAGATGCCCAAGCAGGCAGCTCTTTGAATCTTGTTTGTTTTCTTAAGATTGCTCTCCTTCTCTAGAGCGGTCCACCAGACTATTATGCCATAGGTAAGAATAGGTCTAACTATGGAGGTATACATCCAGTGGACAATGCGAGGGCTTATACCCCATTTCTTGCCAAACATCCTCTTGCAGGCGTAGAACGCTATTGACGCTTTCTTCACGCGTTCATCTATGTTCATGCCCCAGCTTAGTTTGGAGTCGAGTATGACCCCTAGATACCTAGTGTGGGTCTTTATTGATAGGGTGCTGCCCGCTAGTTTAGGTGGTTTGAAGGCTTCGATCACTCTCCTCTTTGTGAATAGGATTGTCTCCGTCTTCTGAGGATTGACCGATAAACCACAGTTCTTCGTCCACTTGTGGAGTTTACCTAGTGCTCTTTCCATTAACTCGCTCATGGTGCTTAGGAACTTTCCTGATACCAGTAAGGCCAGGTCGTCTGCATAAGAAACCACCTTTATCCCATCTCTTTCAAGTGAGATCAGGATATCGTTGACCACTAGGAGCCACAATAATGGTGACAATACGCCCCCTTGGGGTGTTCCTCTGTCTACGGATTTGACTCTCTCGTGGTTGCCCAGTTTTATGTGGATCTGGCGGCTTGATAGCATTGCTCCAATCCACTGGCAGATAGAGTGGTCTGTACCGTGAGACATAAGGGCATCGTGAATTGCTTCAGCCTTGACGTTGTTGAAAGCCCCCTCAATATCAAGAAACGCCCCCAACGTGTATTCCCTGTTACTAAGTGACTGCTCAACCGTTCTCACTACTGCATTCAGCGCAGTTTCGACTGACTTCCCCTTTGTATATGCGTGCTGGGAGCCGCTGACCCCACTTGGTAAAATACGCTCACGCAAGTATATGTCGAGAAGTCTTTCTAATGTTTTGAGTAAAAACGATGAAAGGCTAATTGGTCTGAAGTCCTTAGCGATTATGTGTCCACTTTTTCCTGCCTTGGGGATAAAGATCACCTTGACCTGTCGCCAAGCTAGAGGGACATAAGAGTGGGAGAGGCAACTTTTAAATATCACCCTAAGCCACGGAATAACTGAAGCCTGTGCTTTTTGCAGCATGATAGGCCAGATCCCGTCTATTCCTGGTGACTTGTATGGTGCAAAAGTTTTAATTGCCCATTCAACCTTGTCTTGTGCTACTATGTAGCTGGCGGAATCTAGGCTTGGTAGCTCCAATCTAGCCGGCCTACCAGCATAACTCGCCGCCCTGTTTTCATCCGAGTTACCGGGAAAATGCGTGGTCATAAGCAGTTCCAGTGTCTCCTCTGCCGATTCTGTAAAGGAACCATCGTCCCGCATCAAGAGAGGGAACACTGGGACTGCTTGCGAGGGCCTTCCTGAGCCTAGCAGATTCGCTTGCATACTCAATGGACTCACAGAAAGCCCTCCATGATGTGCGTTTGGCCTTTTTAATGGAGTTTTTATACTCTTTAAGACCCCTTTTATAGGCAGTCCAATCCTCAGCTGTTTTTGCTGATTTAGCCCTATTGAAAAGCCTCCGCGCCTCCCGTCTTAGCGCGCTCAGGCTCCTGTTCCACCAAGCGGGGTAAGACTTCTTGGGTGGTCTGCTTAGCGGACAGCTTTCCTTGAAGGCGTCAGTACACGCTTTGGATAATTTCTCCACTGAAGCATCAATGGATGTGGTGCTCAGTCTCCTCCCGGTCAGCCCCCCCTAGTTCCTGCACCTGAGGTTCAACCTCCATCTCTTCCTCGCCCGCAATGCCTTTCTTTTGGCCGGCTACCTCCTGGACAGCTGGTTTCCCAGCCTCCGCTCCGGTTGCTGCCACCTCCATTGGCTCGAGTTTTCCAGGAAGTTCCTGTTGCGTTCCCCGATAGACCTTTACCGTCACCGAGCTGAAGCCACAGTGCAGCTTAAATTCTGCACGCTTCAGCAGGGGCAGGGACTCATCTGTCAACTGCAGGATGACATTCCTCCCCGTCGGCTTCGGCTCGTCCATCCGAAGGACTTTCCAGTCCCCGCAAGGAATGGTGGGGTTCTGAGATCCCAGAACCGCCAAAAGCTGTTTTGCGGGTAAGACAGGCTCTGGCAACCAGATCCTCCCCCTCCCCTCCCCTAGCTTCGCCTTGTCCCATACCGCCCCCAACTTCGACACGCTGCTTCTCAGGAAGTCCAGTGAAAACTGATCCTTGCAACAGAACAGCTTCACTCCCCTCAGCCAACCAGCCGTGTCATATTGTGGGACAGGTCCTCCTGGCTTTGACGCTAGGTGTTCCATTAGGACCGCCATAAGCTTCCTCTCCACCAAGAGCATCTGATCTGCCGTGAGCTTCCATTCTTTGTTGCCAGTGGCTAACACTGCAACTTTCAGGTAGCTACGGGCGGCCTCCGCCATCGTCAAAGTCGTACCTTTCTTGCTCATACCTGAGGTTGATGGCCTTGGTGGGCTTTTGATTCCCACCGCCGCCGATTTTTCGACTCCCCCATCCTTAGGTGCTACTGCATTCTTCAGACGGTTAGCGACAGAGCTCTTTGTAGCTGCTGAACAGCTTGCAGCGCCCTTCGCAGGTGTCCTGGAAGTCCTACTGGTATTACCATGAACAGGAGTCTGTCGGACTTCTTTTGTTTTCTTGGCGGAGTTTTCCACCTCATCTAAGGAACGCGCCCTTTTACACGCCTTTTCCGTGATGCAGGCACTTCCCTGAGGTTTGTCGCCTTCGCCAGGTTTCCTATATGTATAGGGGACATGGTATGGATCTGATGCCAGGAGATTTCTCGCCCGCATCATTTCCCTCCTGTCCCTTTGGCTGATAGACTCCGGGTCCATCTTCTCCAGCTTCATCAGGACATGGCGTGCCTTTTGGCACCGCCTTCTCTTCCTCAGTCCTTCCGAAGTTTTCTTCGGTGGCTTCTTAAGACCGGATTTATCCCCCCGGTCCTTACCTGGCGATTTGAGGAGCCTTTCCTCCTCTCCTTGTCTCAGTGTCCTCTCCTTGTGAGTGTCTCAGTGAATAAATAGCAACAGTTTCGTGCCTTGGAAGTCAAAAAACCAAATAATCAACTTACATCTGGCGAACCAGAGTGTGAGGGTCACTTTGACCGAACCCATCAAAGAGAAACAAGCGGTCGTTTCGTCGTGAGGCGAACGAACAATTAAAACATCAATACATTAAGTTTATGGAGTATCAGCAATTGCGAAATATGGAGGAAATTCACTTCAATAAGGCATAAAGACATATTATTTCCTACCACATCATGTAGTACTGAAGGCAGATAGCAGCACCACAAAGCTTCGGGTTGTGTTTGATGCCTGGGCGAAAACAAAAGTAGGTGGTTCATGGAATGATATCCTCCATATGGGACCACCAATTCAAGACGACGTTTTGTCCATATTACTGAGATTCCGCCTTCCTAGATTTGCGTTTACTGCCGATATAGAAAAAATGTATCGGCATATTCGAAGGGACAATAATGACCAAAAACTGCAATTAATTTGATGGCGCATTAATGCAACCGAAAGAATGAGATGTTTTCAGCTGTCGACCGTTACCTATGGCACGGCATACGCAACATATCTAGCTGCTAAGCGCCTTCACAAACTAGCAGATGAAGGAACAGATTCACACCCCCTCGGATCTTAAATTATGAAGAACAACTTTTACGTGGATGATGTGTTGGCATTGTTTTAAGTCACCCTTTTTATTAACTATATGGGGACTTAGGACTAGGAGTGCTTTTGTCTAAGTTGTACCAGCCCTGATGTACTTCGTTGGGAGTGTTTGAATCATTCCAAAGATTACTCCGCAAGTTCTTCAGTCAAGAATAATTATAAAACAATCACTTGATGTTAAGTCTTTTATTATTTTCACTGATGAACTCTTAAGATACTTTTACAGAATTAACGAAAAGTTAAAGACCTTTTTAGCACTTTGTACTTTATTTTACGGATTAAAGGAAACTTGTCAAATATAACAACATAATATCGAAAGAAATACTGATGATGAAAACTGCTCTTTCTTACTTACCCTCAACTATATTTATTCACTCGATCTTTTCCCTCCTTTGATTTCTTACCTTTCATTGATTGAGCCAATGTAAATCTTCGATAATTACTTAAATAGCAAGAATGCTATGTAAATATAATTTATTTATTAGGGGACAGGTCATATGAGTTTAAAAAGAAATTTACGGCACGTTTTATATGAGCTGCACAGGATGATTTACCCAGTACGCCAGCGTCAGCGCTGCGGTCACAAACAGATGAACGATTAGTTTTTTCTAGGGACCGCCAGGTGTCGCCACGGAGGCAACAAAAACATAACACTACTCATGGCAACACGAGGTGCCTGCCAAATATAACTTTGGGAGAAGAAGAAGGCATCATCAGAAAATTACGATGATGTTTTGTTCGGCATATTTATGGACAAAAAAGTGGGTGTTCCATTTTAATACGTAAAATATCTATTTAAAGGTTCTATTCAACGCGTTAAAGTGTAAAGTGCGTATGCTGAAGAAAAGGGAATTTTCGGAATCCGAAGCAAAATATTCTTGCCAATTTTAATATTTCAGGAATTGATACGGGTATATTTTGGAAGATTGATGACTATGATGGGATACTAATCATCAATTATGTTTATGATGAAATTGGCACCCAGGAAAAAAGAGAAAATTTTTTCAAAAGTTTACGTATATAATCGGAATGAAAGATAGGGATAAACTACAGACAAGCGAATAAATAAGGTAACATACATGATTGTGCGATAAAATTTCTATTTAATATTTAATATTAAGAAATTTTAGTGCCCTTATTTTAAATCCCGAAATAGGGCGATTGGACAAGTATGGCAGCACCCACACCGTGTTGTGGATAAAAGAATTTCCGGCGGGAAAAAAACGTCAAAAGGCGAGAAGAACGGCCCTTGAAGAGAGTTAGAAAGTAGCAGCGGACGAAGAAACACGTCAGTGACCAGAAAGTTTCAAAGTTTTGAAAAATTTTAGCGGCCCTAGCAAACGGGCGAATAATCGAAGTGAGGTGTTCGGTTTTTGTTAGTGAAAAGCGTTGCCGGAGCTAGGAAGAAATGTCAACTCAAAAACTAATAAAAAAAAGGATTCTAAGAAGACTTAGGATTGTGACGACATGTCGGGATGGTAACCACGTTTTTTTTCTGAGACCAATGGAGTGCGGCTCTGGAAGCATGTGGTAAAATTATTGTACAAATCAAGTTTTAGCGAAGATATGCATATTATATGCGAAGTCGCTCACAGTACGTTGTTAAAATTGTATTAATTGCTTTTAGTTATATGCATAAGTTTTAACGGTACTTAGATAATCATAATCCAATAATCCTTTATTGATTCTAATATAATTTTAATTAATACATTACTATCAGATTTGCATTTTTGAAAAAAAAAATTATTCTCTAACGACAGAGTAATAAGAGAAGGAACCTACAAAAAATTAAAAATTCCTTATATAACCCAATTACAAAGAAAGATATGAAGGTAAATAGATACCAGGGAAACAAAACGTAAGCGAAAGTTGAGAAATTAAATAAAGAAGAAGTCATTGAACACAATAAATTTTTTGTCAAGTATATAAGCATGTAAGGTACATATCCAGTTCAATTTAGCCGACCGACATTGTAGCATAAAGTGCAAAAATATTATTTTTACTAAGAGTATATACTATACAGAAACCTGTATATAGATTAGGGACACTGATTCTCATTTCTTTGTTTCCATTAAACTTTTTTTTTTATTATAATTTCACCGGATTATATACTATATGAAATTATTTCAGTATTTTGTTTTTAATTTTTTTCTCTTAATCTACATTTAATGATTGCTGCTAAGGGTTGAATTTTAAATAAGAACTCAAAATTTCTACATTTGTTGGATTATTTTATTCAGAAGTCTGGATATAAGAAATACAAGGTTGCTGTTATTGTTACAAATTATTATTATTATTATACAATTCAATGTGTGCTTTCTTTGTTTTTCTTCCTAGGTTCTAAGGACATCAAGAGTGCCCGCAAGAAATGTTCGGGTGAGTGGGCCACTGAAGTTGGCAAGATCCCCCCCCCCTCCTCCCAATCCGGCGAGTTTAGCATGGCTAGGCGTGACAAACAACTTAGTGGTGCTCACAACCCTCAATCCAATTCATGTCCTCATGCTACCGCTTGATGGCAGCATGGGTACATGAATTATTCCTCCAAACCTATAACAAAATGGCGCCCAACGTATGCGCCTAGTCCTGTATAAGGACCTAGAAGGGAAGTAAAATTCCGTCTCTAGACTAAACGCAAATTTTAGGAGACTCCACGTCTCCCTTGTTTGCTTCGACAGGTTGTTCGGACCAATTTCCCGAAGTAGAAGAGTTAGTAGTCCACACGGCTTACATACTTCTACTTTCCCTGGGATACAATTCATCTCAAGGGTTTAAGTTAAGGGCTGTGAGAAAACTTTGATAATGAAGTAAGAAAAGTTGAAAGTGGTCGTGTTACTTACAACACCATCCCCTCGGAAAAAGTTGAATGTAAATGAAACTTTTGGATGTAGAAGAAAGAAAAAGATTTACACTTTCGATCAGGTGAAATATAGTTGATGCGTCATAATATTAACTTTGATAGAAAAACAATTTTTGTTATATACTTATTAAACTAGAAAAAGTTGTAAGTTTTGACATTCTTACATCTTAAGTTTATTTGAATATTGATACAATTGTTGTTTCTAATTAAGGTTACATTATAAAATATTTTTTTTGCTTGGGTTAATTTAGCATCTAATTACTTTTTATACATACAGTTCTCTTTTTTTTAACTTCTAAGGTGACTTATTTTGTACAAATTGTTTACGTAGTAACATGAAACTGTGCTTGAATATTTTCTCTTTTGCTGCGTGGTCTATTTGTTTATTTGTTTATTTGTTCAATACAGATTCATAAAATGACTATTAAAGCAGTATATATATAAATTATTAAACTAAAACTAAAAATAATCAACAGAGTTCAAATCACCCACATCAGCTTAGGCACTGCCTGAGTAAGCCCTTCAGCCGCAACCTAGAGAAGTCCATGTCGAAGTTGGTGAAATTTTGATTGAAGAGGCGAGACATCGACGTGATGGGCTCGTGCATCTCATATAGAGTTCGATGACCAGGGACGTACAGGAATTCTCGATTTCTTAAGGAGTGTTGCGGGATCGAGATATTAACCGCCTCCAGTAGTTGGGGTGAGTTTATCGTTCCCTGCAATATATCAAACAAAAATACTATTTTGGCAATATTGCGCCTCTTTTCGAGGGTGTCGAGAGAAATCAAACACAAACGATCGGTGTAGGAGGGGAGAAGCAAAGGATTAATGCAGGGAAGTCCGCGGAGAGCAAACCTAAGGAATCTACGCTGCACTGCCTCGACGTGGTTGACATGAACGGCAAAGTAGGGGGACCACACAGGGCTAGCGTATTCTAAAAATGGTCTAACGAAGGTGCAGTAGAGCAGTTTGGTTAAGAAGGGATCATCAAGCTCCTAAGACCATCTTTTAACAAAACCCAACATTCAACTAGCCCTAGCAACGATCTAGTCCACATGATCCTCGAAAGAAAGACGAGAGTTAAGAACCACCCCCAAATCCTTCATCGTATCAACCCTAACCAAGACAACACCATCGACAGTGTAGTCGAAGAGGAAAGGAGATCTTCTACGGGAAAAGGTCATAACGGTGCACTTGTCTGTGTTTAACGGAAGGCGGTTGCGTGAACACCAATCACAGAACGAAGCCAAGTCAGAGTTCAGGAGACCACAGTAACAGTGCGAAAAATCTTGGTATCGTCTGCATAACACAAAATTTTACTATGGGATAGCAGAAGCGAAACATCATTAATATATATGATGAACAGGAGGGGGCCAAGAATACTACTCTGAGGCACTCCGGAGGTGACAATGATTTGGTTGGAAAGAGGACCACGGAATAGGACCCGCTGTGTACGACCAGACAGGTAAGAGGACAGCCAATCCACGAAGCCATGAGGAAACCCAAGAATAGACAGTTAGCTTTAAGGAAGCCCTGCTGGAATGACCGCAAAAAAGGACTGCAGTGAAATCGGAGTATGTCGCTGACGAGAGACTCAAAGACCTTCGCAGTGGCATAGGCTGGCAATCGGTCGATAGTTGGAAACGTCTGATTTGCTTCCTTTCTTATGGAGCGGGATAAAAACCGAAGTCTTCCAAAGTTCGGGGAAGCGACCAGAACGCAAGGACAAATTGAACAGATAACAGAGGACACGAGCTAGAGGCAGTTGGCATTTCTTCAAGAAGCAAGCGGGAATACCATTGGGACCACTCGAGAAGCCGTATGCGTTGTCAAATACTGAGTCCTTAGACTCAAGGGAAGTAGGCGGGAGCCACGTCAAGTGGTCGAAGTCAGAGGTGGAAATATCACAGGTGGAATCACAGAAAGAAGTTCGGAAAAATTCCGCGAGGAAATTAGAAATTGTAAACGAGTCACCGCTCTCACAGTCATGGTACCTCAAGGAGGAAGGATAAGCGTCACAATTACGTTTCGAATTGATGAACCTCCAGAACCGTTTAGGATCGTAACGCAGCGTGGCTCTCATGTTAGACAAGTAATCGGCGTAGGAGTCTTGTATCCGAGCGGAGGAACGCTGGCAGAGATCAGAATAAACCAAGTAGTCATCGTATCATCCAGAAGCACAAAACCTCTTCCAAGCTTTGCTCTTTAAGTTCCTCAGATGTCGTGAGGGACCGTCAAGCCAGGGACGAAACAAATGTGATGAAACCGATCGAGAAGTGCCGATGGGGACAAATCGAGTAAAACAAGCATAAAGGACATCGTAAAAAGCGCTCACAGCCAGGTCGACATCACACTGCTCCAGCACCCTCGACCAATCACAAGAAAGAAGCCAGTTATTCATGGGCGTGAAATCAGCCCGTTTAAAGTTAAAGTAGAGGTCACCTAATAGGGAGGGAAACGTGTCAGCGGTGTCGAAACACATGACAATCAGAAGCGCGGGGTGGTGACTTGATTCAGGAACCAAGGGGGTCAGGCATCTCATAACAGTTGTACAGTCAGGGTCAGATGAGAACACAAGGTCCAGAAATCTGCCTGAATCATTAGTAATGTCACAGCATTGAGCCAGGTTAGAAGCGGCTACAGAGTCCAGAAAGGATAAAGCAAATTGGGAAGCAGACGTGAACGAGGGTAAGAGACCATCAGCGTCAGGAGAATGACTTGATTCAGGGGGTCAGGCATCTCATAACAGTTGTACAGTCAGGGTCAGACGAGAACACAAGGTCCAGAAATCTGCCTGAATCATTAGTAATGTCACAGCATTGAGCCAGGTTAGAAGCGGCTACAGAGTCCAGAAAGGAAAAAGCAAATTCGGAAGCAGACGTGAACGAGGGTAAGAGACCATCAGCGTCAGGAGAATGTACCCAATGCAGGACAAATTAAAGTCGCCACAGAGTACAAGGTCGTCCGAGGGAAGCATGGAGTCTGACAAACTGTCGACAGACGCCGCAAGCAGCTCATACACAGTGGAGGGTGAACAAGGTGGAACATATGCAGTTAGAACAAATACGCTTCTGGTGGGAAATTTTAGAACCACACATAAGAGCTCAAGATCGCGGGAGGCTGAAATGTCCACGACCGAGCACGAGAGACCCCCCCTAACCGCGCACAGAACTCCACCACCAACAGGTGAACACGAGTCAGATAAGTGTCGATCCCGACGAAAGACCTGGAACTCAGGGCCGAACAATTCAGAGTCAGAAATTCCGGCACACAGCCAGGTCTCAGTCGGGCAGATAATGTCAGCATTGGACGCAAAGGAGGAGGAGAAAAGCTGCGCGGTTTTAGAGCGCAACCCGGTCACGTTGGCATAATGGAAGGAGACCCGGCTGGCAAGTTTTTTGGCTGCAAAGTCGGAGCCGCACGGGCCTTCGGGATGAACTCACGAACGATAGCACCGGAGGGCCATATACTTGGAGAGATAACCGCCAGGAAGGCGCTCTCTAGGTGCACAGGATGATTTACCCAGTACGCCAGCGTCAGCGCTGCGGTCACAAACAGATGAACGATTAGTGTTTTCTAGGGACCGCCAGTGATTTCTGCTTCTCCTTTTCATTTTCGTTCTTTTGTTTCTCTCGTCTTAGTCTATTTATTTAGTTTTTATCTGGGTTTTCTGGTCTTTTATTTATTTATTTATTTTTTCGTCTTCCTTCCGGTTTTCTTGTCTTTTATTTATTCATTTATTTATTTTCTTCCTTTCGGTTTTCTTGTCTTTTATTTATTTATTTATCTTATTCGTCTTCCTTCCGGTTTCCTTGTCTTTTATTTATTTATCTATTTTATTCGTCTTCCTTCCGCTTATTGATCTCTGCTTCTCCTTTTCATTTGCGCTTTTTTGTTTCTCTCGTCTCAGTCTATTTCTTTAATTTATTTCTAAGTTTTCTGGTCTTTTATTTATTAATTTATTTTATTCGTCTTCCTTCCGGTTTTCTTGTCTTTTATTTATTTATTTATTTTATTCGTCTTCCTTCCGGTAGTTCGCTTGTTGTTTCTGCTTGTTTTCTCTTCTATATCGTCCATCATGGTTGTCTGTGGTTCCTGTTCGGGAGAGATAGTCCTTGACGCCGTTGCTTGCGATGGTGTATGTGGCTTGACTTTTCATCCGGATTGCTTGAAGCGTGCAACTCAACATGTGGTGAATGCTCGGATATCAAACCGTGCCACGTGTTGAGACTTGTAAGCAGCATGATGGAAACGCTTTCTGGCGACTTGTCGCTCGTCGCTGACAAGGTAAGCTTCTTCTCGAGTCGTTGGGGTAATCTCGAACTTTTGTCGGACGATGCTGTCTCTCTGATGGCCAGGGTGGACAAATTGATGGGATCTGTTGATACTATCGTATCTAACTCGGGCGTGCTCTTGGAAAAGTCGCATGAGATTTCCTCTCGCATCACATTAATGTCGGGTTCCCTGGACGATGTGCACACAGCGATCGCAAGCCTCAGCCCCTGCCCAACTCCTCTTGCGGGCCCTTCTTCTGTCACCCCCATATTCGACGATATTCGTCGCGGAGTCAAGCAGATGAAATGTGATCTCGGTGCTTGGTCCTCAGTCGTTTCTGCCAACTCCGAGCTGCTAGGCTCCATTGCATCCGACCTTAATTCTTTATCCACGCGGTTCTTGACATCTCCCACCCCCCCTCCGTCCAACGCGTCATCTATTGGTTCTCAACATACGTCTCCATTGACTGTTCCCTCTGTTTGCCTTCCCTTCGCAGCCGTGGGGGCCTCTTCTCCACCTGTTGTCCCTGAGCTCTACGAAGCTGTTTCCGACGGCCAGATGCCTGACCCTGCTCATTCTGTGAACTGCTCCCCGCGAATACAAAGGCGTGCCGAACGCCAGCCTGCTCTTAATTCCCGGGCATCCCGCAGGCGCAAGCGTCGCGGCGGTAATGCGCTCTTCTTCAGGATTTAATTCCTTCTCATCCCCCCGCGGGTTTTTCCGCTGATGTTGTGTCAGGTGGATCGATTGCCCTCTTAATTTCAACTGCCCCGGAACCCCGTATTGGCAGCCAAGACCAATACTCGATAGGAGGGACTGTAGACGTCGCTTCTGGTGCTGCGCCAGACATTGCATCTCACCCTAAGGCCTGCCAGACGTCCGAAATGCCTGTTCGTTTCCAGAGTTCACCCTGACACCTCTGAGCATGACATAGCGAGGAGTTTTTCTTGGCAGCTATCTGTCCAAACTTGTGGCCTCCCGGCTCGATCGTTCGTGAGTTTGTCCCGAGAGCACGCCTAGGCGGGGTCCAGCACTCAAAAAACTTGTCGGTGTATGACCAGCTGCCCTTTCCATCGACGGCTTAAGCAGCGCCCTCTCACCCTCTGACGAGGTAGTCGTTCTTGGTGAATTCTACATTCCAGAGGTCGGTTGGATCCGGTCTCCTGCACGGCTGCTGCTTCAACTTCAGATCTGCCGATTTCTCTATCATCAATGATTGGCTTTCGGACTACTGATTGGCTTTCCTAACTGAGGCGGACATTGACCAGGCCGTCCATTCTTTTTACAACGCTCTTTATACCTGCTTCACGCAGTGTGTTCCGATCTCGTTTTCCTCTTCTTCCTCCTCCAGTTCATCGCAACCCTGGATCGATGGCCATTTGAGACACCTTAAAAATCTAAAGTGTAAAGCCTGGAAAAAGTTTTGCTCCTCTAGGCGCGATGAGGACTACCTGGTTTATTATGACCTACACCTGCGATTCTCCTCTGATCTACAGGCGTCATACAGTAGATTCCTGTCTAACTCGAGATCCAATTTGCTCAATTATCCCAGACAGTTTTGGAAGTTCATCAATTCTAAGCGACGCAGCGATGGATACCCTTCCTCCCTGAGGCTGGGTGACCGCGAGAGTCATGACCCTCTTGTGGTGGCAAACGCTTTCGCTGACTTCGTTAGTGCCGCTTTCTGTGACCCTTACTGTGATGGTTTTTCCAATGACTTCTCCCACTTGACAAGGCTTCCGCTTACTTCGCTTGAATCCAGTGACCTTGTTCTCAACGACTCGGCTGTCTCCGCTTATCTGTCGAATCTGTTCCATGGCGCCCTATCCACCGAAATCTCAGTCACCTCTGGTGTGCCCCAGGGTAGCATCCTTGGCCCGCTCCTCTTCATTATTTACATCAATGACGTCTCGTTACTTCTGCCCAGGTCCAGAATACTGTGTTATGCTGATGATGCTAAAATCTTCCGCGCGGTCTCCTGCGACGATGACTGTGCACTGCTGAGCTCCGATATGCGCATTTTCGAGACTTGGTGCTCTAATAATCGTCTTCCACTGAATGCCAGCAAATGCACCGTTATGTCTTTTTCACGTAGAATGCGTTCTATTTCCTTCAACTACTCCATGGGTGGTTGCATCTTGAGCAGGATTGACTTGATCAAGGACCGGGGGGTGTTTCTTAACTCCCGTCTCTCCTTCGAGGGCCACGTGGATTTCGTGGTTGGCAGAGCTAATTCCACGCTTGGCTTTGTAAAAAGATGGTCTAGAGAGCTTGACGATCCCTACTTGACAAGGCTTCTCTACTGCACTTTCGTCAGACCTATCCTGGAGTACGCCAGTCCGGTCTGGGATCCTTACTTCGCAGTGCACATTAACCGAATCGAGTCAGTTCAATGTAGATTCCTTAGGTTTGCCCTTCGCGGCCTCCCCTGGCGCGACCCTACCTACCTCGCTCCTTATCCTGCCAGACTTAGTCTGATTTCCCTTGACACACTTGAAAAGAGACGCAAGGTCTCCAAAATTGTTTTTTTATTTGATCTGTTGCAGGGGTCGATCGATTTTGGCGAATTAATCTACGACGTGAGCATTTCCGTCCCGGCCCGGATGGAATCGGAATCGTGACTTCCTCCATGTGCTTCGCCACCAAACATTATATGGTATGCACGAGCCCATAGCCTCTATGTCCAGGCTATTCAACGAGTTTGCGGCCCACATCGAGTTCGGACGTTCCAGGTTGCAGCTCAAAGCCCAACTTAAGCAAATCGTTGAACTCTCGTTGATACTGTATGTATCACATTTGTAGTAGCCAGCTTTGGCAAATCTTCTTTCATAAATAAATAAATAAATAAACCGGTTCGTCAAATTGTCTTCGCAGTTGAAGATGGTCTGTATTTCACTTTCTTTAAATGAAATGGACCAGAAGCGTTACACGGATCATTCGATAAACTGTCACCCTTGAAAGCTTATTTATACTCTCGGTGCCTTCGTGATGTCAGAAAAATCTATGCGCATCTCTGACTCTTTGAGATAACGAGATTTGAAGAAATGCCTTTTCAATATCAGCAAAAAGCGCAACTTTCCCCAATCGGAAATTCGTTAGAATTGTAAAAACATTTGGAAGTAAATTTGGACCTACAAAAAGGTGGTCATTAAGCGATAAATTATTACTCTGTAGACGGGTCGATGTGGCATATAATAAATAGGAATGTTTGACTGTGAATCTTCACACGTTTGTTCCGCTATACCGACTGAAATTAGTTCATGAATGCCATTATCGCATACCAGTAATTTAAATTGATCGTTCAATAACTTATTAGTAAGTTATCCAAATCGTCGCAACGCACTATGCTTATTACTGTCCAAGGTACACTTTGGATCCTACCACAATAGTTTAGCCTCATATCATTCATTCCTTTTCACAACATAATCGTTAAAATCCAAGTCCTCTTTATATTTCGAAGACTCGTTACTGATAATAATTATACCCAAACCCCAAAACTTGTTCACGTATTCTTCTATACCTATGCACAATGATACATAAGCCATTGGCATAACAAATGTACGGGTACGCCAATTACACAGTGGGGTACGCCAATTACACTGTGGTGTACGCCAATTACACTGTGAAGTATCCCGAATTGTACTGTGGGATACGTGAATTGCATTGTGGAGTTCCCAAACACAAAAGGGGATCCATCAACAAAAGAGGAGTATTGAAAGAATAGGCCCTCCAACAAAGAGACCATCGGGATTGCCTGAAAGAATAGGCGTCCAAGAGAGGATAAATTTAAGGCAGGCGGCCCATGATCACTGCCCAACTATAAATCAGTGAAGATCGACGAAATCAATCAGAACGTCATCAGTAATAATTTTGTACAACTAGAAACCGTCGAAACCGTCCTAAAGACCGAAAATGGACCCCCAACAGGAAATCGAATTTCTTAAGGAGGAGATATCGCTCATCGAAAGACCTGCTGGACCAGTGGAAGAAACCGTGGACTTTTCCTACTACATTCAGCTGAAACAACGTTTAGCTGCTCTCATCAAGTAAGTTTTATAAATTCTAAATTGTAATAAAAAAATTTTTTATATATATTTCTTTTATTATATATATTATATACATATAATTTAAAAATTTCTTACTGAAATTTAAATATGCAAAGATATGTTTTATGGTGACTAAATAATTAAATAATTTTTGAAAAAAAAAAATTAACTACATGTTTGAGTCGTTTATACGCGTTGTGTACGTTGTTGAGTTGTTCTTGTGCGTTACTAATTTTTTTAAATAATATGTTAACGTTGTTCAATCGTTCAATCAAGTTGTGAAAAGTGTGGAAATTGTGGTTTCACTATTTTGTGTCCGGTGATTTCTAATTAATCAGTTTGCTAACTGCCCTCAGAATTTTTTCTTTTCCTTTCAAAATTTTTATTATGTTGGTCTCCTCACCTTAAAAATTCTTACCAGAAGTCAAGCTCGAGTGCTAAATACGTTAGGTATCGACAGCCCCAGAATGGCTCCGTCACCTAGTGATAATGCCACCGAGCAAGCCAACGACCCTCCATCCCTTCGTGTAACTATTTCTGACGCAAGGGAATTGATACCCTAAGTTGGAGGCAATAAAAGTGACCTAAATAGATTCATATCGTGCTGTGATAATCTAAAGCTCTTTTTTTTAATGTAATGAAGACAAAAGGCTCAGGTCCACCATACGATATTATAGATTATGGAAACGTTAAGGATTGGGAAGAATTTAAAGCCCAGTTACTTATATATATATATAAACTATCACGTTCGGCAGTCCGCGAAGATCTTAAAAGGCTAAGACAAGCTCCACGGAAATCCGTCAACGATTTCTCCCTACGAGTGACTAGAACACTTGGGGAACTAAATAAGGCCACAACAATAAGCGTAACCGACGCTGGCGCTAGAGTTATTTTCCTAAAAGAAAACGAAAAGGAAGCTATTCGTGTTTTCGAAAATGGCTTAAAGAGCGAACGGTTAATAACATTGGCACAAGCCAAAAATGAAACTGAACTTAGCAGTTTAATCGATTACGTTTTAGAACGTGCTATACACTCTGAGGATAGAGTACAGAAAGATTATTCGGGTGAGGGAACATCCAGTCAAGCCCTGGTGTGTGAGATATGCAAAAGAAGAGGTCATACCAGAGAAACATGCTTTAGGAATAAAATAATTCCCACGTTCAGCGGTCCGCAAATAAAACGAGAAGTCCGCAGATTCCATTGTTCCTATTGTAACCGACCAAACCGCGACATTAGTGAATACCGTACTCGACAAAACGACCACGATAGGGCAATTTATGACCAACCAGGTCGATACAAACAGAGAACATCCTACAACAGGCATAACGAACCTTGACAACAGCAGCAACAATTCTGCACGCAGCCCGTATGCCAAGAGAGACGACTACCATTGTCGATTCAGCAGCCCCGATTCAATAATAACCCAGATTTTCTAGAGAGGCGCCCAATGTCGACAAACAATCGAAACGAATCGAACAAATCCCAATCAAATCTACGGCAAGTAAGGTTCATTAACCAAAGTAGCGATCATGATTCGGGAAACGCAATTTCGCGGGAAGGAATTTTCGGCCATCCAACTCGCAACACAGAGGTAGGGGACGACATACACCCGAAAAATTTAGGGGTAATAATCAAAGTTCCACTCACAACAACCGAACGCGGTGCCACTGTTACCTTACCATTTTCGTTGTCAAGAACAGGTAAATCTACTTTCCTCATTGATACTGGTGCTGAAATAAGTCTGCACAAGCTAATGGCAACTTCCGAAGAAAATCTAGCTGATATCACACAGAGGTGTTTGATCACCACTCTCTTAGGAGACTGTGTGCCCTCAGCAGGCTTGTCATATGGAACACTAAGTCTAGAAAGCAGCTGCAGTAACATTGAAATCAGTCACCATTTCCATTTAGTAGGAGGAGAGAATATTCTACCTTGCGACGGAATGCTAAGTAACGACTTCCTAAGGAAATACAATTGCACTCTGAATTATTCGAAAAATGTGATGAACATTGAATTAACCGAAAGCAATATTGAGACCTAAAAACATTTCGCTGTAATACAAAGCGACAATTACCCTGAATCCCGAATTAGCATGAGAATCTCTACAAATAATAGTCTAAAGAATGACAGAAAATTTAATGAATTAAATAAATATGAAACAGTAAATACGAGGCGCGAAAAATCGCAAGAAAATATAACTAAGGAAGTAAAGAAATACGTTCCATTTATGATCAAAAATGAAAAAGAAATAACAAATTATGCAAATTAAATCCAAATAAATGTTAGCGAAGAAAAAAGGAATCGAAACTTAAATGAAAATGAAAATAGAATGCTTGAGAATAAAGCAGTTAATGAGGTGATAAGAGAATATATAATAATAATTTAGCGGAAAATAAGAAAAATAGCCTTAACACGCATGAAAACGCACTAATGAAGGATACATATAACGAAATTAAAAGCATCAATCCCAAAAATAAAAACAAATAGGAAAGGCATGGTAGTAAATAAACATGGAAACACAGTGTCTGGAAACACTGGGGAAATAGTACAGAACGGCGAAGAAAACTTAACCATCAGAAATTAAAGCAAAGTGTAATGAAAATGCAGTATGTGCAAAAGAAGAAATAGTACCGGGAGTATATTTAGAAGAAAGCATAGTCCCACCGAAGAACGGATACGCTAAGGTACTTATATTAAATACTAGTGAAAATGATGTTCTACTCTCTATTGGTAATGTGATACCCAGGTGGTCAAATCTCAGTGAATATGACATAATTCAGATTAAAGTAAGACTAAAGGAACTATCAAAACTCATCAAGTTGGACCATTGCAATAAAGAAGAAAGCGACAGTATAATAAATATTTGTAAGAGGTACAATGATTTTGTTAGGGTGAAGTTCTTTTACTTCACTAATTATAGCCAAGGTTCATGTACCTTGACTTGTTTTCGTTGATGTATGCGGCACTTGAAACCACTACACCTTATTGTTCTGGACCTGGAACTGAAATAACGATTAAAAAGCTGAAAAGGAACCGTACTAAATTGAAACACCACTCAACTTTACTTTTAGACAACAACTGAATTTATTCATCTTTCATAATTTCTTATATATAAATTTTACAAACTAAAAATGCCTTATTAGCAAAATTACTAGACAAACAAAATTGTTCCCACGAAAGCTTTCTCACGAGTCAACATGTAAATACTCGAGCACGGCTCGAGTTACCGTCACCGTCCGCGGAAAATTGTTTACATTGCAAGAGCATTACCGTGATCGTACGTGCAAATTTGCTCACGTTGCAAAAGCTTTCGTGGGAATGTACAATTTATATGTGCATGATATAAAATTAAATTTAACAACAAAGATTCTCAAATGATGAATCTTAACATCCTCCCCCCGATGAACCATTGGTTCAGCCTTCATCGCATTCTATGTTGACGACGAAGTCTTCGTTGTCCCTTCGGTGGTAAACTGGGTGATGCTGTCCACATAAGTAAGTGTTCTCTTTGGTTATAGTGCAGCCTGCTAGCTCTTGATCCGTTAAAGGATAATGTTGATCCCTGTGCACAGTAATTGCTAAATAATTTGCACAAGAGTGTATCGCCACCATGCTATTGTTTATGTACAGTGGGATTGGAATCACTCTGAATAAATCATATTCTTCGAGATTGATTAGTGGAATCGTTAGTTTGAAAATAACGTAAGTATTGACTGGTCGACTTGCCACCTTTATTAGTCTGTATAGTTGCAGAATGTTCTCCTGACTCGTGGGAAGCCGCAAGTTGGTTGGCAAGTGGTTTTGAATGAGATATATCTCCTGTCTTAGTTGAGACGGCGAGAGCAACTGAGGACTAATTTGGCCATGGTGAGAATTGGTCAAGGCGTCATTAATTGACGTTGATATTCTATGTAGATTGGTTGCGATCAGGGACATTTGAATGGATAGTGATGAAAACAATAATGTTAGTTTAAATTGAAACTGCTCTTCTTCCATGCCGTTGAGTCGGTTGACCACTTGCGTCAACTGGCTCTCTAATGTTTGAAATTTCTTGTCGTTGTCCACTTGGTCCCGCTTGATTATATTGATCGTTGCGTCAATTATCGTTGTCTGGTTCTTAAAAACCGACTGCAGATGGTTCTCGTTTGCCTTGACCGCATCGATGGTGTTGGCCATATCCTCTGCATATTTAGAATCCAGAATACCAAAGAGAGAGTTTGCAATGTTACCCACAATATTAACTGCTCCTCTTTTGGTTCTGTTGGCAGGTGCTTGCATTGATAATAGCTCATTATCGCTACTAAGCTCCTCTTTAATGTGTTGGAATTGGGTAATAACTGGATTACATGAGCTTTTGTGTTTAATTTGATTGCACAAGTGATTAAGTGCTCCTATTCCCCTTTGCAAGATATTGAATTCCTTCCAGTATGGTTGAAGATCATAATAGGCCACCAGATTCCATTCAGTAGACACTATTCTTGTTGTTCCTATTCGCTCGAAGTGGATCCCTGGTTGTTTATGAAATTTATTTATTTCAAAAGGACTACCTCTGATAGCTGGCAGGAATAGACAGACCAGCAGTGTTGACATTATCAAGGATCCAAAAGTTGTTTTTGCCTTCTTTCTTGGAGCAAGATTGTGATTTTCCGGTGATCGCCTTGTAGGTGCAGTAGGGTTGTTTACTTCCTCTGATGGTGCTGTGTCTTCGGTAAGATTTGTCTCTATCGGCAGAGGTGCAAGCTTATGAATTGGTCTTCGCACTACGTTCGTTGCGGTACGCACATCCGCTACTCTTATATACCCGTCGTTCCCTGGGTAGGTTTTTATTATACGGCCCAATGGCCACTTCATGACAGGGGTGTTGTCTTCTTTTATGACCACTATAGTACCTGGTTCAACGTTCCGGCATCCCTTTTTCCATTTATTGCGGTACTGAAGTTCATTCAAGTATTCACGAGACCAACGCCGCCAAAATTCATGTTTAACATATGAGACTAACTTCCATCGTGTTAAGAGACTAGCCTTACAAGGTTCGGCAGAAGCGTCCACCGAGGCTGTAAGTGGTTCTCCAATCAGAAAGTGACCCGGGGTTAGGGCCATCAGGTCATTAGGATCACTAGACATGGATGTTAAAGGTCTGGAATTCAATATGGCTTCTACCTCGACCACAACAGTTTCTAATTCTTCGTACGTCAATGATGCTGACGCCACGCTCCTCTTTAAAAGGTGTTTTGCTGACTTTACCGCAGCTTCCCAAAGACCGCCGAAATGGGGCGCTCTGGGAGGTATAAAATGGAAGTCTGTGCCGCTTGCGCTGCAAGTTGAAATGATCTTTCTCTTGGAATAATCAGAATATATTGCATTTTTCAGTTCACTTAGTTGGTTATATGCCCCAACAAAGTTTGTTGCGTTATCGCAATACAAATTCCTGCAGTGGCCTCGTCTTCCCATAAAGCGTCTCAATGCAGCTATAAATGCATCCGTGCTAAGATCTCCGACAATTTCTAAGTGTACCGCCTTTGTGGCAAAGCAACAGAATACGGCTACATAGGCCTTTCTGGGCTGTTTGCCCCTAATTTGATAATGCGCCAAAAGTGGCCCACAGAAATCGACACCTGCATTTATGAATGGCCTCGCTGGTTGAATTCTGTGAGCAGGTAGGTTGCCTATCATCTGCGATAAGACCTTGGGCCTTGCCTTTGCACAACGTACACAGTGTTGGACCACTGACCTAGCTAATGTCTTGCCCTTAATAGGCCAAAATCGTTGCCTGGAGGAAGCTAATAGCGCCTGAGGTCCGCAATGTAGATTTTCGTTATGAAGAGCAATCAGTAATAACTTCGTCCAATTGTGCTCATAAGGAAGAAGCATGGGATGTTTGGCATCGTAGGTGATATTTGACGCTTCCAACCGTCCTCCGACACCAATTATTCCCTGATCATCTAAAAATGGTGCGAGGGTGCTCAAAGCGCTAGTCTTATTAATCTCCTTATATTTTTGCAGCTGACTAATTTCCTCATCAAAGTGTGCCTCCTGCATTGTCCTTATGATAACATAGAGAGCGGAGTCGAGTTCACTTGTGCTTAGAATGGTTGCTTCGTTGGTTGTTATGGTCCGCCGTCTGGTCCGATTAGCAAATTTAAGCACGTAGGCGGTAATCCGTTGCAGTCGTCTGAAGGAATTTCCGTGCTGGATGCGATAAAGGGGATTGACTGATTCTTGGATCTCTGTTGCTGCGGAGCTGGAAGTTAACGCTGTGCGTTTTTTCTCTAGCTCACACGAATCATGAAGATTTTTGCAATATACGGGGGGCCACAGTGATTCTTGACCATGCAAGAAGGGCGGACCATAGAACCAGAGATTATGTGTCCTCAACTTCTCAGGTGTGATTCCGCGTGATAGCACATCTGCCGGGTTTTGCTTGGAACCAACGTGATGCCATTGCTTAGGATCTGTGAGTCTTTGTATAGATGCAACACGATTAGCTACAAAAACATGGAAGGACGATGATGTGGAGTTTATCCATTCCAGAACAACTTCTGAGTCAGTCCAAAAGTATGTGACAGCATCCTTGAGGTTCAAATCCTTCTTGACTCGACTTGCGAGTTGGGTACCCAACTTAGCCGCGCAGAGTTCAAGACGGGGTAACGTAATTGTTTTTACTGGTGCCACTCTAGATTTAGCACAAAGAAGTCGAATGATGATTCTTCCTTCCTTGTTGATAGATCTTGTGTACATAGCAGCACCGTATGCTCTTTCGGATGCGTCTGTGAAGACATGAAATTGGATTGTCTTTGGAACTTCATTTGCAAAGACATGTCTTGAGAAGTGTATATCATCCATGTTGTTCAGGTCGCTTTGAAACTTGACCCATTTTGTGTGCAATTCCATCGGAAGTGCGGCATCCCAGTCTAGTTTTAACTGCCATAGTTCTTGAAGAAATATTTTGGCTGTAACAACAATGGGTGAAATGATTCCAAGTGGATCAAAAAGTCGAGCTATGTGGGATGCCACACTCCGTTTCGTGATCTTATGAGGATTGATCTCATTAGTCTTTACTACAAATTGGTCTGATTTAGGCAGCCATGTGAGACCTAGAGTCTTAATCTTCTCTTCTTAGTCTAGTGTAAAGTACAATTGTATTGCTTGATCTTCTGGCGATATATTCCTAAGCAGGTAAGGATGGTTGGAACACCATTTCCTAAGTTTGAATCCTGCTTCCTTAAGTGACGAGCAGAGTTGCGATTGAGTTTGGATTGCTTCTGATAAAGAATTGTTGCCAGTCATGACATCATCAACGTAGCAGTTTTGTAAAATTGAAGTCGATCCTAATGGGAACTTCTGAGCTGCATTCTCAGCCAATACTTGTAAGCACTTTGTAGCCAGATACGGGGCGGGTGTGGTACCGTAAGTGACCGTGCGCAGTTGATAACAACGGAGCGGTTGATTTGGATCACTTCTCCAGAAGATCAACTGATAATTTCGATCCTCTTGCCTGATTAGTATCTGGCGGTACATTTTCTCAATGTCTGCCGTAAAGACGAAGCGTGGAAATCGAAACCGTAATAGAATTGTGAATAAGTCCTCTTGTATAGTGGGTCCCGTGTGCAATAGGTCATTAAGTGAAACATTCGACGATGTCTTTGCAGAGGCGTCGAACACGACCCGTAACTTTGTCGTGCTGCTGTCTGGTTTGCAAACTCCATGGTGTGGTAGAAAATAACATTGGGACGTTATCTCTTCAGGGTCGATTTCCTCCATGTGACCTAGTCGGATGTATTCTTCCATGAATTCGATGTATTGTTTCCTCAATTCATCTTGTCTAGCCAATTTACGTTCTAATGAGAAGAATCGACGCAGGGCTGTATCTCTTGATTCTCCTAACCTAGCAGCATCGTCTGCGAATGGTAGGCTAACTATGAAGCGACCAGTTTCATCTCTTCGCGTAGTTTGGTGGAAGTAGTTTTCACAGCGTGTTTCTGCTGGGGTCATTTGATTTATCGGCTCTTCAAATTCCTCGATTCGCCAAAATTTTTCGATAGCATTGTCGAGAGCTTCGTCTTCAATGGAAATTCCACATGTGGATGTGATGGCTGGTACCTCTTCTGCCTTGCCTGAGATAATCCAACCGAGAATGGTGTTCTGCAATGTTGGAAGACCTTCTCTTAGTTTTATTTGCCCTATGGCGAGCAATTGATGATAAAATTCTGCTCCGATCAATAAATCTATATTCTCTGGGATGTTGAAATTAGGATCAGCTAGCGGGATATTGTGTGGTATGGCCCATGTGGTAATATCCAACATTCGAACTGGCTGAGGTGATATTATTGTTTGAAGTACAAATGCTTCTACTCTGGCAGCATAACCATTTAACCTTGACTGCAAGAGTACATTTACCTTCTGGTTGGTACGTTGTTTTCCTTGTCCGATACCTTCTATGGCTAATGCATCGGCTACTGGTTGAAGTCCAAGCCTTTTCACTAGGCGTTGGCTGATGACATTAATCTGCGAGCCTGAATCAAGAATCGCCCGGGCTTCCAAACTGGTTCCATTACTTGCAGTTAATCTTACTCTTGCTGTGCTTAAGAGGACGTACCCACGTTGATGTTTATTACTCAAAGCTGTTCCTGCGGTTTGTGATTCGCTTGATGTGATCATATTTGTCGATGAATGAGTGCCATCTATGGTTGGAATGATTGCAGGTTCTCTGGATTTGACGTTCGTTGGATTCTGTGACATTTTTGATTCTGTTGGTCTTTGTAGGTGAACTAATGTGTTGTGTTTCCTTGCACACTTCGTACAGCCACGTAACTTGCATTGAACCGCAGTGTGCCCTCCTCTTAGGCAATTAATACAGAGGCCGTGCTTCCTTAGGATCTGCAATCGGTTTAATGGAGTTAGCTTCAGAAAGCTACCACATTGGAATAGCTGATGACTACCTTTGCAGACAGGGCAAGCTGTGGTTGTAACAGTGGTGGAAGTCAATGATCTTAAATTTGGTTTTCGCTGACGATCATCTATAGTTTTATTCCTTGTACCCAATGCTTCAAGTGACTGGAACCGTGTTGCCAAGAACGCCAAGAAGTCCTTAATGGTTTGCAGGGATCTAGGGTTTGACAAGGATTGCTCATATAGGGCATGTGTAGCCTTGTCCAGTTTTTTCAGCAAAATATGAAGAAGCATCGGATCCCAATTTTTTGTTGAAACTCCTATATTCTCCAGAGCGAGCAAGCACTCTTGCGTTGTGTCATGCAAGGACTTAATGCCACTAGCGGATGCAAAATCGGAAGCATGACTGGGCTGCGCCAATATTCTGTTGATTAAGGTGGTGACCAAAACTCTTGTGTTGTTATATCGCTCTTGTAGCATTTTCCACGCTGTTATGTAGTTTTCTTCAGTCAACGACAAGTGTCTAATTAGCTTTTCTGGTTCACCTAATACATTGGCTTTCAGATACCACATTTTCTGGCAGTTGGATAGTGGCTGTTTGTGCACCATCTGCGTATATAGGTCATAGAACTGTGGCCACTTCAGATAATCACCGTCGAAGCGAGGGAGTTCTATTTTCGGAAGCTTCACAACTGGCACAGCGATTTGCTGATGAGTGTTGCTTGTTGTTGATATGGGCATCTCATCGATCTTTGCCAATAGTCCTACTAATATTTGCTGTGTAGTTTCCTCTAGTGTTACGTACTGATCAAGATCGTATCCTAGTTTCAGTGGGTCGTCAGTTAATTCCCAAATGGTATAATTCTGTTCCTCGATCAAGGCCCTATGTTGCTGAATGGTATCAGCCTTCAACTTATAATATTGCCTTGGGTGATCATCACTTAAACGTAATCCATCGAGAATGCGCCGTAGCGATTGAACCATCGCACCTTGTCGACGAATGAATGTTGTTACTTGAGAAGACTCTGGGCTCTTCATTGTGGTTAGCACTGGAGCAATTGGGTTCAGGGTTAAATCCGATTTTAACCTGTATGGGTCCTTGGGGACTGTACCCAGATTCTTCACTGTATGGGTTGGTGTTTGCGATGGTACGCATGTTAATGGATCATCCTCTTGTTGGTCTGGACTAGTTGCAGCCCTTTCATCTTGAGGTGCTACTGCATCATCGTTATCACTTGTATGTAATTGATCATCTTCCCTAGTCTCGAAGGAAGTAATCATTTCTTGAAAATGCTCCCGAAATGGAGTGTAGATCGAGAGAACTGCCTTATAGTAGTTGTTACAGAAGTACGGATGTTCAAGTGGCGGCGGCTGCAGACGTCGTATTTGCTGTAACTTAAGCTGGTAATAAGCCTTTGTAGTTTTTCTCGCGCTACCGTCCTTCTTAAAGTTAGTAATGATGCGCTCCACTACAGTCCCTTGTTCAGCTTGCTTTTTTCCTAATTAATTCATAACAGCATCCATCGATGATCTGCACCAGGTAATCAAAAAATTGGACGTGGGATCACGTCGGGGTCACCAAATGTTAGGGTGAAGTTCTTTTACTTCACTAATTATAGCCAAGGTTCATGTACCTTGACTTGTTTTCGTTGATGTATGCGGCACTTGAAACCACTACACCTTATTGTTCTGGACCTGGAACTGAAATAACGATTAAAAAGCTGAAAAGGAACCGTACTAAATTGAAACACCACTCAACTTTACTTTTAGACAACAACTGAATTTATTTTTCTTTCATAATTTCTTATATATAAATTTTACAAACTAAAAATGCCTTATTAGCAAAATTACTAGACAAACAAAATTGTTCCCACGAAAGCTTTCTCACGAGTCAACATGTAAATACTCGAGCACGGCTCGAGTTACCGTCACCGTCCGCGGAAAATTGTTTACATTGCAAGAGCATTACCGTGTGTAATAAATTAATTCTACTACTTTTGGTTTGCCCGGTAAAGCGCACGGTTGCTATGTAATGTTGAAATTCTACGGTCGCCAAATTAATCTTTTACTTTAAGTTTTTCGACGATCAGCCCAATTTGCTTTTAAACGTTTTAACCCTGGGAGCAGCCTCAAGGCTGTAGCTCCACTGGAGCAGCTAAATTAGCTATTGCCCCAAAGCTAGAATGAACTACGAGTAAGAGCAGCTATACTAGCTTAACTCTTGTTAAATGAAACTCGGCGGATTGATTCTAACTTGAATCTGCTTTATTGAAAAATTCTTACTCTATTTATATACAATATTTATGCTTACCTAACTAATGCTCTTTGGCCACATTCTTAATTGTTCAATAATTTGCCCTCTTTAGTAATTAATTATTGCGAAAGAAAGTATCGTTTATAATTGCATACTTTGTTATTTTCGATGGCCCATTTACATCATACGGCGCGAGTTCATATTTCCGCTGTGAACTGGTCGCTGTAGATGCGTCACGTGCTTGTTTGTTTACCTAGTGCATTGTGCCGCTTTTCCATTGAGTTATTACTGATATGCAATGGAAGTGTCGCTGACCGCCGTTAATGTAGGTCAGGAAATTATGCACAGCACTTTGTATCTCAAGCTCGTAAAGTTTTTATTTACGTTATTGGGCATGTCATGTTATTTGATGACTTTAGTGATTTAATGCAATTTTATTCGGGGAATATATTTTGGTATATTACACGTGATCGTACGTGCAAATTTGCTCACGTTGCAAAAGCTTTCGTGGGAATGTACAATTTATATGTGCATGATATAAAATTAAATTTAACAACAAAGATTCTCAAATGATGAATCTTAACAGATTTATTCCATATAGAAGGAGATCATCTGACCAGTACTAGTGCTGTGGCGCATACCATCCCGACATTACCGGATAAACCGCCAATATACACTAAGCCGTACCGACTCCCTGAGTCACAAAGATCGGAAATAAATAGACAAATAAAAAGTATGTTGGAAGATGGAATAATAAGTCCAAGCAGCAGCCCCTGGAACACTCCTTTACTTCTGGTACCGAAAAAACTGGACGCGGAAGGCAACAAAAGGTGGAGATTGGTAGTAGACTTTCGGAGATGCGTACCCTCTACCCAATATA
Source organism: Leptarthrus brevirostris (assembly GCA_964036015.1). NCBI lineage: Eukaryota > Metazoa > Arthropoda > Insecta > Diptera > Asilidae > Leptarthrus > Leptarthrus brevirostris. The sequence continues at coordinate 48,513,617 of OZ038373.1, forward strand.
ACTGATATATTGGATCAGTTGGGTAAGTCTAAGTACTTTACCACTTTAGATTTAGCAAATGGGTTTCACCAGATTCCAATGGACGGAGTGGATAAAGAGAACACTGCGTTCAGCACTCCTTTCGGACATTATCATTATAATCGAATGCCTTTTGGACTCAAAAGAGCCCCAGCCACTTTCCAGCGGCTGATGAATACCATATTAACCGGAATCCAAGGAATACGTTGTTTTGTTTATTTAGATGACGTTTAGATGACGGTTATAATTTACAAGATCATAACAACAGGCTAATGGAAGTATTCGACAGGCTCAAAGAAGGTAATCCAAAGCTCCAGCAGGAAAAATGTCACTTCCTTGCGAAAGAAGTAACATATTTAGGTCATTGTGTTAGCGCTGCAGGTGTACATCCTGATCACACAAAAATAGAGGGAGTAAAAACTTATCCGCAACCTAGGAAACAAAAAGACGTTAAAGCGTTCCTGGGTTTTATGGGTTACTATAGTCGGTTCATCCAGGACTTTGCGAAACTAGCAAAACCTCTGACAAATCTGCCCAAAAAGAACGTACCATTCGAGTGGGACGCCTTCTGTGATGAATCTTTCAGAACATTGAAAGGAAACCTAATCACCGCGCCCGTGTTGGCCTATCCTGATTTCGATAAAGAATTTGTAGTCACTACTGACGCTAGCGACATAGCGCTCGGAGCAATCCTGTCACAAGGAGAGATTGGGAAAAACCGACCCATATGCTATGCAAGCAGAACTCTAAACCCAGCCGAAATGAACTACTCAACCATTGAGAAGGAACTCCTTGCCGTCGTATACGCCGTTAAACAGTTCAGACCGTATCTTTACGGTAAAACATTTACGATAGTCACGGATCACAAGCCGCTCGTCTGGCTGATGAATATAAAGGACTGTTCAAGTCGACAAGCTAGATGGAGGATACGCCTTGAGGAGTATGACTACAAAATCAAGTATAAGGCAGGTTGTCTGAATACCAATGCGGATGCCCTAAGCAAAATCAATCCTACCGGAGACGATATTCCAGTCGAAGAAAAAACAGTAAATGTAATCACCCGAAGTCAAGCGAAGCGAAACACAAAGCAGTAAATGCCCGATCCAATTAACAGCAAAGAAACTACCGACAAACAAAATAAAATTAAAATTTCACCTTCTTCAAGAAAATATCCCTTATAAATTTTTTTGTATTCCCTTTAACAAACAGCGACATTCCATAAAATATTAAGCGATCTTCCTGATACACTAGAAGTAGGAACAATATATAAATCAAAGGTTAAAGGACGTAATTATATTTTAATGAAAGCTAATATCCCAATGCGATCTATTAAAGACCGAGATACGGTAGCTGAAGTGTTAGAAAATTTTAAAGGAATATGTCAGGTGAAAAAACTTAGTAAACTAAACCTATCGCTACTCTCAATCAATAACCGCGATTTATGCGAAATTAAGAATATATGTATGGATAAATTTGACAAAACCAATATTGAAATAGTAGTCTACCTAGGGAAGATACAATTTTTAACTGATCCCAACGAAATACAGAAGGTCTTGCGTGAATACCACGACGTCCCAACCGGAGGACACCAAGGTATTACCAGAACGCTTAAGAGAATTAAAACTGCTTACTCATGGCAAGGAATGCGTAGCGATATAAAGAGGTATGTTAAAAATTTTCGATCCTGCCAAATTAATAAGCAGACACAAACTCCCAAAATCCCGATGAAGATTAGGACAACTAGTCGAAGCCATTCGAAAAAGTATTCTTAGATATTGTGGGACCGTTACCCATAAGCTACAATAGCAGTAGATACTTGCTTAGGTTCAAGGACGACCTTACAAAATTCTCAGCAGCAGTTCCGCTAGAAAATGCTGAAGAGACAACTGTAGCAACAGCGTTCGTAGAAAATATAATTTGTAAGCATGTAATCCCGCAATCATTGTTAACCGACCAGGGATCCAATTTTCTTAGTTCCATGTTTAAGGAAGTAACGAAACTACGAATGGAATGGAGCCCTTGAACGGATATCTCAGGCACTATGTGAACAGAGACCCATTAACCTGGGACACATGGATACCATACGCCATGTTCACATACAATACTACGTCCCATTCTAGCACAACTTATACTCCGCATGAACTATTGTTCGGATTTCCCGCGGAGATACCTACAAGCCTTCATACTAGTCTATCAACCGTATATAATTATGACAATTACGCCTTCGAATTAATGGCAAGACTTCAGCATGGTTACAAAATTGCTAGGGAGACAATTATTTCGCGCAAAGAAAAATCCAAAGGGTACTACGACAGAAAAAGTGGAGTAAAAATGTTTAACTTAGGTCATAAGGTTTTGCTGAAAAACAATGCAAGGAAAAATAAGCTATCAGCGCTTTGGGAAGGACCCTACCCGGTAATAAGTTTAGAATCAGCAGAAAATACTACTATTAGAATAAAAAGTAAGAATAGAACTATACATAATAAAAATCTTAAAATCTTTACGGAAGATATATGGCTCCTCTTCCTGCCACTCGCAACCGGGAATGACCCTGCTTTCAAATAACCCTGGAATATACTTTGAGGAGATCGGTAAAACTGCCCTATAAAGCAATGAATGGCAAGTTCTCTAATTAATTTTAAGTATGAATTAGATAAATTAAAAGAATGTGAAAATAGGATAGAAACAATATGTCACGGTCACGACATGTGCTCTTCAATACCCCAAAAATTCTCAATTATATTACAGGAAATAAGCGGGAAGACAAAGGTCCTATACATAGATGACCCTCGGCACAAAAGGGGAGTAATTAATGCAATAGGCACACTCAGTAAGAGACTATTCGGAACTTTGGATGAGGAAGATGCTAAAAAATACGGTGAAATAATAGAAAATGTCAAAAATGACCAAGGACGACTACTCGCAAGTAGTATGAATATGCCGGTTCTGGGACAGGAGAAAATCGAGCCGAAAATGTGCTATACCGATTCTGGGACAGGAGAAAATCGAGTCAAAAATGTGCTTTGCCGATTCTGACGCAATCTTGGATTTAGGGTATTCGGTCTTGTAGGCTACAATTGAGAGATAAGGAAAAGAGATAAGGTTTGTCGGCCATCTTGGATTTTCGGTATTCGGTCTTGGAGGCTACAATTGGTCTTCTTCTTCTAAAAAATGTGCTATGGCGGTTCTGGACCATCAAAAAATGTGCTATGGCGGTTCTGGCTCATGAGAAAATGCTATGGCGGTTCTGGCCCATGAGAAAAAAATCGAATCTTGGATTTTGAGTATTCGGTCTTGGAGACTACAATTGGTCTTCTTCTTTGGTTTGATGATGGAAAGATAAGGATTGTCGGTCATCTTGGATTTTCGGCACGAAAAATGTATGAAAAAGTAAGAAGAAGATGCGAAATGATCGCTTTTGTGTTTTTGGGTCGGCTTGGGTGATAAGGCTTTGTAGATTAACCTTGGCTCGTGCTGAAGATAAGAGTTTGTTGTTTTGAGTTTTTAATTACGAAGTACAGCTTTATCAGCTAAATGAAATAACATGATGCGAATTTAATTGGAAAAACAGAATATTGCGTAATAAAAGATTTCACCACTTTGAGTAAATAGATGAAGATAATTTTTTATTTCGGTTGCAAATTCTTATTTTTATGATATCATTTGTTTTCAAGCAAGTTTTAACATGTTTTTCTGGTCGAGCTGTGATTGATAAGCGAGCTGGTGACTGCGTTGAAATTAATAATTTGGCGGCAATGTTAAGGTCGTTGGGTGATAAGGTTTTGTAGATGAACCTGACCTCGTGCTGAAGATAAGAGTTTGTTGTTTTGAGTTTTTAATTACGCAGTACAGCTTTATCAGCTAAATGTAATAACATGATGCGAATTTAATTGGAACACAGAATATTTCGGTTTCCTAAATTTAATGTGCTATCAGAATTTAAATTGAATGCGATAAATTCGCCTTATAAAAGACGGGTAAGTTAGCAAAAGTTATTTCAGTTTAGTTCGGAATTTTATCGTCGGATGTTCTTAAGATGAATAGATTTGTGTGTGAATCATGTGAAAAGGTTTTCGTTAAGTTGACGACCTTAAAAAGACATAATAGGGTTAAGCATGGCGACGGCTTTCTGTGTCATATATGTGGAGAATTGGTTAAAAGTTTTTCTGATCTTCGGAAGCATTTGGATAGTGCTCACAATCAAAATGAAAAACAAAAAGTGAATTTGTTAAATCAGAGTGAAAGTCAAGTTGAAAAACAAAATTCAAACGCAGCGACGGGTATCTCTTATCAAGATTTATTGGATGCTGGTAGCTCTAGAGTTGATGAAGTTCCATTTAAATACTGTGAAATGTGTAAAACAGAAATTCATCCAGAAGAATGGAAATATCACATTCGCACAAATAAGCATAAGAAGAATGCCGCAGTGCCTATAAATGCTGCTTGTAAAACTGTAAAAAGCTCCTTTAATGAAAGGATTGAAACGTTTTTATTTGAAAATGAAGATGAAATGCTATTAGATACCAGACAATTTTTTCAATTCAAGAAAAACCCAATTCTAGAAGCTTTGCTGTATTTATTAAGCAAACATAACGCATATAAATTTAATTTCGAGTTGTTTGCAGAGTACATTAAAATGACTGAGAAAGATGACGAGAAAGATGAATATGATATTGTGTCGTCAATTAAATCTTTCCAATCCAAAATGGAAGTAATTCGCAGTAGGGAACTATTGCCAGAAATCTATGAAAACATGATTGAGAAAATAATTTCCAAAATGGAGGAATTTCAAGAGAGAGATAGCGGTTGGTCTCTAATAAGGATTGTTCATGTTGAGGTTAATGTGAATCAGTATAAACCGATAAAAGGAGGACATTACTTGCCATTACCAACTTATATTGAACGCAAACACGCTTGTATTAATGTTAAAAACTCAGATGAGTACTGCCTTAAATGGGCTATTATCTCGGCCCTGATTCCAGGGAATTTTCGCAAGGACCGTCCTTCATCGTACGGAATTAGTAATATCGCTGCTGACACCTTAACCCTAAGAAATGGAGTTACTCTTCATTTTGGCCAGCTAGAGTTTCCTTTTCGACTTCCGAACTTAGTGCGTTTTGAAGAATTGAACCCCTCAATAAGTGTAAATGTGTTTGGATACGAACAAAATTACATACATTCGTATAATATTGTAGGACCATATTATTGCACGAAGGAAGAGAAGGCTACGCACATCAACTTATTGCTAATTCAAGATGAGACACGAAGTCACTACGTTCGGATAAAAAATATTTCAAGGTATGATATTTTTGTAGAGAAAACATTTACTAATATATTTATATTTGAATCTAAATTTTTTTTTACTTTCTAGATTGATTGGACATCAAGTGACGTTATCGGAGCATCAGATTTACCTCTGCAACACCTGCCTTCAATATTTTTATGCGGAAAGAGCCCTAGATATTCACCGAACTGAGTGCAGTAAAATTGTCTCCATTTTCCCGTCTCCGGAGAAAGCTGAATTGAAGTTCGAGGGTCATCATAAAAAACTCCAGGTTCCTTTTGTTGTTTATGCCGATTTTGAGTGCATCTTACAAGATGTAGCCACTTGTGTTCCTGATCCGCTTTCTTCATCAACAACTATAATCCAGGAACATGTTCCGTGCTCGTTTGCATATAATATAAAATGTTCGTTTGACAGTAAGTTAGATAAATTTAAAATTTATAAGGGTAAAGATGTTGCAGTCCAATTTGTGGAATATTTAGTTTATGATATAAAAAATCTTTATTCTGAATATATAAGCAACCCCAAGCCAATGCTATCTTTAACAAGGGAAGAGATACGCATGCAAAAAGAAAATGAAATATGTCACATTTGCAATTCTGAATTAGGTTCTGATCGAGTAGCGGATCATTGCCATTTAACTGGACAATATAGAGGCCCTGCCCACAACGAGTGTAATTTAAAATATCGTGTACCTAAATTTTTCCCCATTTTTTTTCATAATTTTTCGGGATATGATTGTCATTTATTTGTTAAAGCACTTTCTCAATTTGAGGGCGAAATAAGTATTATTCCGCTAAACAAAGAATTATATATTTCGCTTTCCAAACGAATATATATCAATGGAACTGATACAGTAGAATTACGCTTTCTTGATTCAACCCGATTTATGCAATCGAGCTTGGAAATGCTAGCAAGTTATTTAAGTCCTCAAGATCTAAAAGCCGTTAGAAATATGTATAAGGATGAAGAGGCCTTCAGTTTAATTAGACGAAAGGGGGTTTTTCCTTATGAATACATAACCTCTTGGCAGCGTTTGGATGAGACCATTCTTCCACCCAAAAACAAATTTGATAATAAGCTAACAAATAGCACATGTTCTGTTAGTGATTATGAGCATGCTCAAAAAGTATGGGGAACATTTAAATGCAAAAACTTGTGGGATTATTTGGAGATTTACTTAACAACCGACGTATTACTTTTAACGGATATATTTGAAAACTTTAGAAAACTTTGTATAAATATCTATTCTTTGGATCCCTGCCAGTATTATACAACGCCAGGCTTGTCCTGGGATGCAATGTTGAAGACAACCCAAATCAATCTCGAACTTTTCACTGATATTAATATGTACAATTTCATTAAAAAGGGGATCAGAGGTGGCATTACACAATGTTCACAAAGACACACAAAAGCCAACAATAAATATTTGCCAGATTTTGATAAAACCAAACAATCTTCCTATATAACTTACCTAGATGCTAATAATTTATACGGTTGGGCTATGTCCCAATTCCTTCCTCACTCTGGTTTTAAATGGGTTGAATCCGAAAATATCGATATTTTAAACATTGCGAAAGATTCTAATATTGGCTATATATTTGAAGTAGATTTAGAGTATCCTATGATCACAACGACTTACCTTATTGTGTTGAAAACAAGACACCTCCAAAATCGAAGTTTCCTAAACTAATAGCAGATTTAAATAATAAATCACGCTATGTAATTCATTACTTAAACCTTCAGCAGTGCCTTAAAAATGGCTTGAAACTTCAAAAGATTCATAGAGTATTGCAATTTAATCAATCAGACTGGCTTAAAAATTATATATCAAAAAATACTTATTATAGAACTCAGGCTCAGAATGCCTTTGAAAAAATTTTTTTTAAATTATTAAATAATGCCGTATATGGAAAAACCATGGAAAATGTCGACAAAAGAAAGGATGTTCGACTTGTAACGAAATGGGAAAGCAGGGGTAGATCACTGGGAGCACGAGCTCTTATTGCGAAGCCTAATTTTCATAGCTCTACTCATTTTACTGAGGATTTAGTCGCAATACAACTTAATAGAATCAAATCATATTACAACAAACCCCTTTACTTAGGATTTTGCGTTTTAGAATTATCCAAACTGAAAATGTATGATTTTCATTATGGATATGTGAAACCTAAATACAGACAAAATGTAATGCTAAATTACATGGATACTGATTCCTTCATATATACTATTTTTACTGATGACTTTTATAACGATATTTTAAATGATATTAACCAACATTTTGATACTTCAGAATATGCACTCGATAACCCTTACCAAATACCTTTAAGAAACAAAAAAATTGTAGGGTATATGAAAGACGAAGTAAATGGCAAAATTATAAAAGAATTTATAGGACTAAGAGCTAAAATGTATTCATTAGACGTTGACAAATGCGATTTAATAAAAAAAGCCAAAGGGTAAAGAAAACTGCGTTAGATAATATTGATTTAAATAATTATAGAGACTGTTTGTATAAGAAGAAAATAATATATGGAAATATGTATATCTTTAAATCTATTGTTCATAATATATACACGCAAATTATAAATAAGGTAGCCTTAAGTTATTTAGACGATAAAAGATTTATTCGGGATGATGGCATTTCCACATATGCCTGGAATCATTATAAAATTAATGAAATGGATGTTGAGGAATAAAATTAATAAAAAAAATAATATTTAATTTTAATAAGTCTTTTTATTAATATGAATCCTATATATTTCTTTCTTATTTCTTGCTATTATCTAAAAATTTTTTAAACAGGTATACATTTTTTTGAGCACATTGTCCCTGATGACATAAACAGCAGGGGGTGTTACTATAGAAAGATTTTAACCATTCTATATTAGGACACTGCAATTCTTCTTCCATATTATATACTATTACACCTTCACCAAATGTATTTTTGATCCAGAAAGCCTTTTCACAACCTTTCACATACAGTATTTTGTGTCTTATTAAAGGCATCACTATAGCACGTAATTGATGATAGGGAATATATCCATCGGTCCATCTGAATCCATGATACTTATCATGCAGCCATTTCGCTTCTCTTCTCTTTGCAGGTGTTAAATCCTTAAATCTGAATGGAGGTTGAAAAATAAAGTGCTGTATTTGGTTTCCGTTTGTCAAAATTGCCAATTCCTTCACAATAAACTTGTTATGATCGTCTTTAAATCCTTGAATATCCACAATTGCAGCCATTTGTTGCCTTAAATTATTTTTCTAACTTCACTCGTCAATGAACTATATTCGACTATTCTGTCATGCAAAAGCAAACAAAAAGCTGTTGTGTTTGCGGGAATATTACTAAGTGTTTTAAACTGTATACGAATATCGACTGGTCCTGATTTGATCACCTCGTTTTGATGTGAGCAATCGATAACAACAATTGGAGCGCTTTCCTTGAACTTCTCTCGGGTAAGCAGCGGTTGATGCATCCGCCCATAATACGATTGTTGGAATTTCGTATACATATCATACAATAAAGCATATCTCTCACGATCAAATTTAATGTTTAAGTCTTCATATGGAAATGTTTCAGAATTTAAGTGAAGCTTCACATCTGAAAGTTCGCAATGATCAAACTTGCTTGCATCTTTACTCTTCTCGTTTTTTCGATCCGTTTGAAGTGCTAAAATTACATATCGAGGTTTTTCTAACTGAGTAGATGTTTTAATTGTCCAATTATGATCAACAGTTGTAGGTAATATAGGATATTCGTATATATCCCAACTACGAAAACTCATTTGTATTGGCCGTCCAGTATCGATTAACTTAAGCAGCGATAGTTTTTCTTCATCAGCTACACTTATGTGGGGTACTCGCCATTGTAGTTTGAAAATATCTATTTTAACTTCATCGTTTGGTGATATAAAAGCATTTTCATCGCCTCTACTTCGAATCAATATAAGTTCATGTTTAGCATTTATAACAATTTTCTTATAGTCTTCAGCAAAGCCGAGCAACAACTTTAAAGGAATGCAAAAATTGAAAAATCCTCTTGTAGGTAATATTGAATTATCTGGAGACCAGGAAGCATTTAGCAACACATTGCTTTCATTTTGATTTAAAGATATATAATTTTTTATTGTTGTAGCAAATCCCAGATTTCTCGTGCGATCAATTTCTACGCCATTTAATTCATAGCGAATTTCGTCAAATAGAAAAGCTATGGCGTTATTAGTTAATTTTGCCGTTGTTGAGGCCAACCCATCTGATTTTGTTATCGCACCTTCTATATATAAGGAGCTTTCACTTGGTAAAATATACAAATCCTGATGTTGTAATGATATTCGAACTTCATCGCTATTCTTATATGATGCTAAAAACGGAGAGTAGCTGTGATACTCAACTTTTGTAATACTATTATCATAGGTAGCACCTTGAGTAATATCGAGTATTTCACTCATTTCTTAACTTAAGACCAAGAGTTTTTAAGAATTGCTTGTTAGCGACTGTTAGCTTTATTCCTGACTGTTGCGTGGCTTTAGGCTGACTAGAAGAGTTAACACTTTTGTGTTTGTATTTATTATCAATGGTATTATTGTATATTAACATGCTGCGGCTTCAAATGCAATCTCACTGTAATCGTTTCTCCTCTAAAATTAATTAGATCACCGTCTTGATCCACGAACTTCAGCGTAAGAGAACTTATCCGTTTGATGTTCAGTGGCAAATAAATGACATTCTTGGGAACTTCAATTATTTTATATCCCGGACCTACCGTAGGAGAGAACTCGTGTAATGTATGCACTTGTTGATTATTTATAAAAGAGCCTGATACTATATTACATTCAACTCGAATCACATTAACTTTTATTATATTTACTGGTAAATCAGATTGATATGAAATATTAGGTTCTAGAACGCGTTTACTAAATCCTAATAATGATCCAATAGAGTTATTTTTATTCAAAAATACTCGGGTAGAACTTTTGATTTCTGTTTTCAAGGTGTTATTATTAGCTGTTATTTGTACTATAGGTTTAGTTTTCGTCTTAGTTAGCTCCTTTTTGATAAATCCTGCAATATCATCAATTTCATAGGAGCCTTCTGGAATTTTAATTTCATCATCATCATCCAGATGAAGTAAGTTATTTCTATTGTCCACATTAGGAATTGAATTATATGTCTGTAAATCAATAAGTCCGCAAACGTATTCTGAACTTAAGTCCAACGGAGGAAAGTATTCAACTGTAAGCACAGATGAATCCCCAGTCAAAGTCAGTGTTAATGACATAGTAGCTCAAAGTGAAATGCACATGTTATTTTATGTAAAGTTTATTTATAGTTGTTATCTTACAATGTATAATTATACTATTAAATTTATAGTTACTTATTATTATTGTAATGATTATATAAAAATTCTAAACATAAATGACCGCAATTTATCATATTATAATTTTGGTAAGACTTATAATTGTAAACAATGTTTTTTCCTAAATAGCTTAATATTTCCTTTGGCGGTTGCAAGTTTCCAAAGCTGTCAAAGTATTCTTTTTTGGATTCACTTTTGTAATATGCTACCCAATGACTACCAGGACCTGATATAGAGTCCAAATTTACTATTCCACACTCATATTTTTTAGGCTTTTTGGGGAGAGCATCAAGCATAAAAACACCTCTAAAATGTGGTAAATTATTCGCATATTTATATAAATCGATTTCATTTAATGCTTGATTAGGTAGCAGTTTTAGACGTTTTTTGGAGGCGGATTTAAGAATAGACCAAGTCCTTTTCTGTATGGCTTCAAATATAAGCCGCTTCCCTTTTTTCCTAATGCAATAGCTTCCATCGTATTATTATGTCGATTGCTCTCCTTTAGCTGTTCTTTAGCATTTGTTGCAGCATTAACAGCCTTTGCGACACCTGATACTCCTCCCACTAAAGCACCTAGTGCTGAAAGACCAGCAAAAATAGGAATTAGAGGTAGCACTCCTCCAGCCTTTGGAATCGGAATAATTCGAGGGGGTCTTACATCCTTCTTCTTTCGCTTAAATACACTTTTAGTAGCAGCAAGTGCAAGACCTATAGCTTCTTTTAAGGAATCAGGCTTTTTTAACTTTAAAATATTTCTTGCTTCATGAACTCCTTTTTGTAGAGTTAATTTTCTTTTTGGTTTCCTAGAGTGAATTTTAGGTTTTTTTCTTAACCCCATTCCAAATTTTACTTTCGCCTTCATAGCGTTTGTTACAAGCCAGGCGTTGCTACGTTCACCAAGGGATGCGTTTGAAGATGTCACTCGTTCCCAAGCTTTACCGGATAATATACGATCAGCAATATGACGATCGTCGATATTTTTATGTTGAGAATATGCGATATCGTGATCTCTACAAGCTGCGTCAAGAGGATTAATTCCAGGGTCACCCCTTGCTAATCTTTTTTGTAGTTTAGTACCAGGACCGCAATATTGATATCCAGGCAAATGAAATTCAAATGGTAAATTGCTAATTGCTGTATTTAACAAACCGCCTCCTCTTCGACATTTACGTTGGCGAGAACGATTTTGATTCTTTGAATGATCAATCATTCAACTGATAAGATAAACCTTTTAGACGTCCTCACAACAGCACATTGAGTTGATGACTGATATAAAAGTTCAGTGTTGTGTAATAAATATTTCAGTTCTAATAATGAAGTTCGTGAAGCAGAAGGACTCTTTATCAATAAAAAATCTTGATATTAAATCTACAAATGAATTCAAAAGACATAGCTCGCTTATACCTAATAATATAAGAGGTATTCTTGTGGGACCTTCAAACTGCGGTAAAACCAATCTTATGATTGGTCTTATAGAACATCCAAATGGACTCAAGTTCGAGAATATTTACATCTACTCAAAATCACTACATCAACCCAAATATCAGTATCTAGAACAGTTGATAAGTCCTATTGTTGGTCTGGGCTACTACACGTTTTCTGATAATTGCGAAGTTATATCTCCTGAGGAAGCTAAACAGAATTCAATTTTTATTTTCGATGATGTAGCATGTGGGAAACAAAATAACATACGTGATTATTTTTGCATGGGTAGACATAATAATATTGATAGTTTCTATCTCTGTCAGACTTATACCCATATACCGAAGCACTTAATACGTGACAACGCTAACTTTCTTATTTTATTTAAACAAGATGATATGAATCTTAGGCATATATATAATGATCATGTTAACACAGACATGACCTTCGAAAAATTTCGTAGTATTTGCGGTGTTTGTTGGAGAGACAATTATGGCTTTTTAGTAATCGATAAAGATAGTTTGTTGAACAAAGGACGTTATCGAAAAGGAATCGATACATACATTTCGCTATAATTTTAGAAGATCTAGTAAAGAAAATCAGTTAAAGCTGTTCATAGACCTGCTAAAGCTGGTAATAGATCTGTTAAAGCTGGTAGAAGACCTGATATAGCTGTTCATACACCTGGTAAAGCTGTTCATAGACCTGGTAAAGCTGTTCATAAACCCGTTTGAGCTGTTTTATAGAGCTGGTACGGAGCTGTCAAAAGCTGTTCACAGACCTGATAAGAGCCATCCATAGACCCCTTTAGATCAGTATAACCCAGTTCACAGACCAGTTCAAATCTTATTACAAAGATGGTTAAAAAGAGAGACGAACTATTAAAAAATCTTATCAAAACTAGAAATGCTATTAAGAAGAAATTTCGCGCTGTGAAAACTGGACGAGTTGAAACTGAAACTCGTCTTGAGGAGACATTTAAGCCCATAACAAAACCACTTCATGAGTTCATAACAAAAGCAAAGCATGAGACTAAAATTAAAGAAGAATATGGAGATGATGATGATGATGATTATGGTAATATAAAGCTTACTCCTAAAATGAAACTTCCGAAAATGAAAATGGAGCCGACCAGTACACCTATAAAACGCTCAGATTATTCCTTAATGTCGGAAGATGATAACTTTGCAACACCTACACATTCTAGAACTTTGATGGAAAAGAGAGATTCTCCTCTTAATTTATCAAGCGGTATAGTTGATAAATATTTAGATCTATACCTTAAAAAAAGCTTGATAATTGACAACACTTATGGAGTTTATTTAGATGATGATAACGAATGGAAAATTGGAAATTCAAAGATTGTAATTGAGAAAGATTTTTTCCTTATTAACGGAAAATCGTATAAAATAACGCTAGGTCTATGTGAATTGCTTTTTATGAAACAACCTGCAAAAACTTTGTATAGTAAGGATGACTTGGAAAATTATCAAGCTATCTTAAAAGAAACTAACGCCTATAAAAGAGATCATAAAGCGGCTGGTCAAATAAAAGGAAGTAGAGCTTTAAAGTACTTAGAAATTATAAGTAAACTGGTTTCTCATGAAGGCAAGGGCTTGATGCATATACCCAAGAATAATATTGATTATGTTTATTGGAATGATCCTAATGAACTTGTGGATAGACTTCGTCTCTTAATAGCATCACAAAGTGCTGGGCATACTAATCACAACAATGAAATTATATCAATTATTGAAGAGTTAAAAGAAGGCGGCATTATAGTATAAATAACATCTTTAATCATATTCAGTTTTAATGTAATAATGAGTGTCGACAAGTTTGGGAGATATTCTAAAAAGGTAAAGTTAGGATCTACTGGCAAGCGTGGTCCTAGAGGCTTACCAGGCGAACCTGTTCCTCAAGGAGAACAAGGAATACAAGGTCTAAGTGGCGTGGGCTTTAAGCTCACTGAAAGTGGAGATTTCAATCTAAGTTTTAAAAATTTGAAATACCTTAAGAGCCCCATAGAAAGGGATGATGCAACCAATTAAACATATGTTGACGATGTAGCTGACAAGATCATACATTTAAGTAATTCCTACGTTAATGAAAAAATCCAGTTAGTCAGCAACAATCTAACTGAGCAAATACATAAGGAAAGTGCTGTACTACAAAGAGAATTAAAGGAGTTATACAACATAATCAATATAACAAGTGAAAAAGATAAAAACACTAGTCAATTGTATACGAATGAAACAATTACGAATCTGCAAGAGCGATTGAAGAGAGCAGCCGAATTATATGCAAATGAAGCAATTGTTGACGTTAATGAGAAGTTGATGAAATATATAGATCTAAATATACAAGAAATGAAAGACACTTTAAAGGCGTTAATTAATGTAGAATCTCTGACAATTTCAAAATGAATAAAACACAAGTAGTTAATGAGCTTCATAAACCAGCCAGAAAAAATTTCATAAGAAGACGTGTTATAATTAAGGGAATAGATGATCTATGGCAAGCCGACTTAGTTGAAATGGTTGCTTATACTTCAAGCAATAATGGACATAATTTTTTATTAACTGTAATAGATGGGTTTTCTAAATATGCATGGGCAATTCCTATTAAAAGAAAGACTGGTGTCGAAGTTACTCAAGCTATGAAATCCATACTAAAAGAAGGTCGGAGTCCCACAAATTTACAAACTGATGATGGAAAAGAGTTTTTCAATAGCTCATTTCAAAACTTAATGAAAAACTCCTGCATTAATCATTTTTCTACATACAGCCCTTTAAAAGCATCTATAGTTGAACGATTTAATCGAACATTAAAAAGCATGATGTGGAAAGAGTTTAGTATGCAGGGCTCATACCGATGGATAGATATGGTTAAGAAATTACTCGTAAAATATAACTCAAGTAATCATCGAACAATAAAAATGAGACCACGTGATGTAACAAAGCAGAATGAGAAGAAATTGCTATCAACAGTTTACAATCATTTAAAGACGTTTCATTTGTCAAAATTTAAGATGGGAGACTTTATTCGCATTAATAAATATAAACATGTATTTGAAAAGGGGTATACACCAAACTGGACTACAGAGATCTTCAAGATCGCAAAAATTCAGATAACGAATCCTGTAACATATCTCTTGGAAGATCATGAAGGAACCGCAATAAAGGGTAGTTTTTATGAAATGGAGCTCCAAAAGACGAAGAATCCTGATGTTTACCTCGTAGAAAAAATATTGAAGAGAACCGCAGATAAAGTTTATGTTAAATGGCTCGGATTTTCATCAAAACACAACTCTTGGATTAAGAAAGATAATGTATTATAATATTGTTATACAAATATATATTTTATATTAAAAGTACTTGAGTTCTTATTTTATTACTTAATTTAAAATTTTTAAATCTTAACCTATAAATTTTATTTCTATGCGAGATGAATAAAATGGGATCCAAAATATCCTTCATATTTCGAATTCGCTCTTGAAATCGAAATCTGTCCAACGCAAATGTTTGCCAGGGACCCTTGCGATCGTATATTGGAACGAAATGTATCTTTGGGATGATATTGAATTGAACTACTTTTTCTCCAACTACTTTGGCCTTCTCTTCTTCTTTTTGTAGCAAAAGCAAAACATCTTGAAGATCCAAACTCCTACAAATATCCTTGAATTCTTTATATGCTGCTGAATCAGATTTAGAAATCTTAAGAAAGAACCTCCCATGCTTTTGATAATCGTCAAACAAAAGTTCGTTCTATCAAAAAAATAATTATAATATATATAAATAAATGAAAAATGATGTTGGCTTTACATTTATAACCTCTTTGATAGCAGGAGTCAATAAATCTCGTTTTTTATATTCAGCAATAAGTTTATTATAATCTGTTAATTCGATTAATTTGCAAATATTATCCCAAATTATTTTTGTATGAATGTGCTCCATTTTGAACTGTCTTAAAAATTAATTACACTTCCTTTTATAGCTGCTTATTTTGAAATATTCATTTGATATGTTTGTTTCATTCCTCTCAAATTCACTAATTCCACATCGCTTTTATAATTAGCATCAACTTGTTTCACCATCTCTACTTCACCACTACTTAGAATTCTTTCAGTTTCAAACTCGCGATATTCATAGCATGATATCTTCAATGAGCGAGTTACGTAATTACTGTCATATGTACAACGAATGGTTAGCATAGTTTCGTCATCGAATTCAAGTTTAAAGTGCCTATAAAAGATATCTTTGCTCTCAATAATTCCTGCAATATCCAATTCTTTCTTTAATAGTTCTTGCCTGAAACCTTCGATGGCCTCGTCAATAGACACAAATTTCTTTTTAGGATTATCATTCGTAGTGATCCTTGATGTGGTAGTAGGAATTTGCTCGTCATTACTTTCTTTTGAAGTAGAAACTACATCTTCTTTGGGATTGCTAGCGTTACTGTAAGTCATCAATTTAAAAGATAAGCCAATTTGTATAGTATCGTTATTGGGTAGAGTTAGTGCAAAATCTAAATTGCTATTACTTTGATCCATTAGGTTTACACTTAACGGGATCTGTAAGCTATTGATGTGTAAGATGCATAGTGATAAAAGCAAAAGACTTGTTGAACGTCTAGCCATTTTTAATGTTAATATGTTGACTTGAACTCAAGAACTAAATGAATTTTATGATGTTGATATATTTATAGCATCTCCCTCAATTTTTTTATTTTCCATTTTAATTTTCATAGGATGATTCCAATTCCAATCATCCTCATCACCAAAGGGACAGTTCCTGGGGAAATGATTTGTAGCTTTATATCTAACTGTGCGATCTTGTGATTCACCAACCAATACAATGTCACCTCCTAAAATCAATATAAGGAGAGATATTTGCTTGATTCTAGACCAATTCAATTACCGTAGACTTCTAACTTTACATGCTGCCAGGGCGTAAAATTAAAATCAAAATGAAATGTGGAAGTAATTGGCTCGCCAGATCTCAAGCCTAATATTAGACTCCTGTTTCCATCTTCTGGAGTCATGTATACTTCTAAAACATCATTAGGATCCACACTTACATTAACAATTCTAAAATTGTTCCACCCTCCTTCGCAGACACAAAATTTACTGTCTGCCTTTACTGTTTCAGACCAAAACATCTTTTCTAGACTGACGTTTTTTTATGAAGATACAGGTATTTATAGCATCCATTCAAAATCTCTTAAGAATTGTGACTTTTTAAAAGTACTCCACTGACCCCGCGGTTCAGCAGCTAGATTAGGAAATTATTAGACCGCTGGCGACTTGTTAAAGTATTTTTTTTTTTGCAGATTCAAATCTCAATCAAGCAAAATTGTTGGACTTTTTTAATTTTAGCTAGAGAATTGGAGGAGGTAAAATGAAATAAAAACATATATTTAATAAAAGTACTTTTATTTATTTATTTATAAATTTAAATAATAGCCAGTGCTAGGTGCTATCTTAGAAAACATTAAATTAAAATAGCTGCCACCTGCTGCTTTTCTTTCAACAAAGAAGCCTCCATCGTTCATTTTCTCAATTGTATGATCAGAAATTTTAGCGTCGAACCTAGGTGGCAAAAAAACATGGTACTTCTCCAGTTCTAAAAGGATCCTGGGTCCATATTTTGTTGTTGTTCTTCTGCAGCTTATGATTTTGAAATTCTGAGACTCTTCCATATCTTTAACAGCGAGTGCAGGCTTAAAATTTGCAGAATTTAACTCCTCCAATACTCCGAAGTCTTCGATGACTGCTTCGTTGATCGGTTGCTGATACATTTTAAATTTTTTTTTATTATTTCAATCTGCCTTAGAACCTGAATTTTAAGTATAAGAATTTCACTGGTTGACTTCACTATGAATACTAAAAGACTACCTAAGAACGCTTGATATTTATACAAGAACTCAACATTCTGTTTTCCAATTAAATTCGCATCATGTTATTACATTTAGCTGATAAAGCTGTACTGCGTAATTAAAAACTCAAAAACCAAACTCTTATTTTCAGCACGAGGTCAGGTTCATCTACAGAACCTTATCACCCAACGACCTTAACATTGCCGCCAAATTATTAATTTCAACGCAGTCACCAGCTTGCTTATCAATCACAGCTCGACCAGAAAAACATGTTAAAACTTGCTTGAAAACAAATGATATCATAAAAATAAGAATTTGCAACCGAAATAAAAAATTATCTTCATCTATTTACTCAAAGTGGTGAAATCTTTTATTACGCAATATTCTGTTTTTCCAATTAAATTCGCATCATGTTATTTCATTTAGCTGATAAAGCTGTACTTCGTAATTAAAAACTCAAAACAACAAACTCTTATCTTCAGCACGAGCCAAGGTTAATCTACAAAGCCTTATCACCCAAGCCGACCCAAAAACACAAAAGCGATCATTTCGCATCTTCTTCTTACTTTTTCATACATTTTTCGTGCCGAAAATCCAAGATGACCGACAATCCTTATCTTTCCATCATCAAACCAAAGAAGAAGACCAATTGTAGTCTCCAAGACCGAATACTCAAAATCCAAGATTCGATTTTTTTCTCATGGGCCAGAACCGCCATAGCACATTTTTTGATGGTCCAGAACCGCCATAGCACATTTTTTAGAAGAAGAAGACCAATTGTAGCCTCCAAGACCGAATACCGAAAATCCAAGATGGCCGACAAGCCTTATCTCTTTTCCTTATCTCTCAATTGTAGCCTACAAGACCGAATACCCTAAATCCAAGATTGCGTCAGAATCGGCAAAGCACATTTTTGACTCGATTTTCTCCTGTCCCAGAATCGGTATAGCACATTTTCGGCTCGATTTTCTCCTGTCCCAGAACCGGCATATTCATACTACTCTCGCATTAATGAGAAATCGAACCTTAGTAATAGAAACAACCGCGAATATATTTAATAAAACGAGTACTGCCATAAAAGAACAATTTTCCCATCTAGAAGTGAAATTCCAAAAAGTCAGTAGAGCAATCACACTAAAATTGGAATCATTAGTTAGTCTCACAACCCTCATTACAATGCGATACCAGACAACCTTAAACACTCTTCTAGACCTAGTTACTGACGTAAGACACGGTCGACCACATCCATCCATCATTACTCCAAAACAGGTGAACAACTTGCTAGCCGAAATACTAAAACATCTACCTAGTACACTTACATTACCAATAGCTCGACATGCAAATACCATTTAACAGATTTACCGTTTAGGACATATAAGTACTGCCATAGTAAAAGACAAGATAATATTTGAATTACGAATCCCCCTTCAATCCCGTGAAAATTACCAACTGTTCAAAGTAGTCCCAATACCAACACTCCACGATAGCAACTATATTTTCATACAACCATTCCTAGAATATTTAGTTGTGGACTACAATCGCGAACACTATTTAACCCTCAATAAGCTCGATTTAGACAACTGCGTAACGGAAAATCTCCAGTACTATTATTTCCGAATCGTCCATCCATTATTCAATGTACACTCTTCCAATAATCTATGTGATATAGAACTTTTAAAGCATGACACTACCCTACCGAAGTCCTGTGACATCAAAACAGCTCCACGAACTAATTTTTGGATTCAGTTAAACCAACCAAACAAATGGTTATTTGTTATGGACGAATATGTCACTGTAGAGAAAAAGAAATGAATTAGATCTTATTGGTAAAACTTTTCTAATAGAATACAATAGCGATGACGAATTAAGAGAATTAAGCGCTGCAATCGAAAAACAAAAGCAAAACGAGGAATTAAGTGTAAGCGTGACTAAGAGTCACACCATCCACCATTACTCTATGAGCTATATACTATTAGCAGCCGTAATAATAATTTTCATAATACTCCTGAGAAATAGATTTTTCGCTCACTGTAGGCAAGTTAATGCCGACATAGAAGTACAAATTCGGGAACACGCACAAGAACATACCTCTTCCTACACGTTAACAACGACTTAGTATTATACCTAATTCTATAAAGATTTAGATTTAGCCATAATCAAAGGTATTCAATTTACAAAAAGATAACATATTTTATATTATTATTCGAAGATAAAAAAAGGGGAATGTGTTAAATTTCATACATTCATTTCATATATATATATATATATATATATATATATATATATATATATATATATATATATATATATATATATATATATATATATATATATACGCTGTTAGATTAAAAACCAAATAGAAAGCCATATGTAAGACCAATTTTAATTTTTTTTACCCAACTAAGTAATAACTATTAGTTTATAAAAAGAAAACATATAATACTTAGATGTTAGGCAAATACTAAAATCTCACTTGTAACGAAATAAACAAATAAAATTGGGTACAAACAAAACCTCCGTAAACTACAAGCCATGAACTGACGAATTTCACGCACACACATTAGGGCCAAAATGGTCTGGTTTTTCGATAAGTTTACATTGCTTCTTATTGCAGCCGGGGGGTGATTTTTCTTTAAACTCATCCTAATGCCTAAACTATAACTTCTATGAAAAAATTGTTTTCTTAAACAAAACAATCTTTCGAATGAAGTAAAAATATTCATACCCTACTTAAGAAAATAATAAACATTTTTAAGCCTAAAAGTGCGGAAGTGGAAATTTAAAGAAAATACAAGCGACAGAGCATGGTCGGACCATGACTTACTGCTTGCGTTTAGGATGAAAATTTGGTTTGCAACTAAAATTTCACGTTTAATCAAAGATTTCTTGTTATTTTGCTTAATAAGGTGTACATGTTTTTACTTTATTAGAAAGATCATTTAGTCTGCTTTAAGTTAATATAAGACTAATTTTTTCATATAACTAATAGTTTTGGCGCTAGGGCGAGTTTAAGGAAAAATGACCCCCTGGCTACCATAAGAAACAATGTAAATATGACCATTCAGTCAGACCATTTACGACCACATGTAAAAGTCCAGTTCATGGCTTGTAGTTTACAGTGGTTTTGGTACAAAAGAAAGGTACACATGTATTATGTATTAGTAAAGAAATTAAATGAAAATGTAAGCAAGACGTAAATTTATAACATTAGCGTAGATAACAGCTAGAACATTGCATATATCTAAATAAGAAATAAATTTAACTTTGTAAAATAGTCAATCTAATCTAAATTATTAACCAAAATAGAAATGTTAAATATGTAAAACTAAAACAAGCCATATACACAAAGTAATAGTAATAGAAAAAACAAATATAAATCTGAAATAGCAGAATATAATGTAAAAAAAAAATAAAACAACACCCTTCAGCAGACCACATAAATATTGTTCCAAAAATGTTTACACCATACCTTTTTGGACGAACGTTTCACTCTTTTTATTCGTGCAACTCTCTCTTTTAAGGGAGAACGCCTCATTACCACATTTTCATCCTTACATTCAATACTCTGCATCTCTTGTAATGAGCCAAGGCCTCATCACCACATTTTCATCTCTACATCTGCCTATTTTTACCATCTTTTCATCTTTTTCCCAGCACGAGCCCTGACCAATCTTTTCAGTGCAATATGTGCACATTTTCCAGTTTCACAAAAATCTCATATTAATGGCTAACATATTCACTAAAATTGCCTAAAAAGCACTTAAACAATCTATTACCCCGTATACATGCAGGGTTGAACCTAGGTTGAACCTGAGTTCAACTTCATGTATACACGGATCGAGTCGAAGTAGGGTTAACTCAACTCCGCTTAGCAGGCTGGGTCGAGTTCAAATGACAGCTGTGATTGCCGTATGGACGCGGGTTGAGTAGTCGAGTTTGGAACGGAATTTTGTTTGCTGTGTTTTTGGGTTAAAATATTTTCTTTTGTTTTTTTTGTATTCTGTTTTTCGTGCTGCGATTTAAGAAATGGCCAGAGAAACATTTGGGATATTAATTATTAATAGGCGATATTAATTGTCTTTGGATTAAATTTAAATAACTCGCCCAAGCATTTACAATAATATCGTAATCATCACTGATGATTTTAACATAAAATATTTCGATAAAATCACACAAAAATAAACTCAAAGTTTTGAAGGTTACTTTCGTCTGTCACTTCAACTATATTTCAACTAGAACTCAACTCGATCTTTCAACTCGGAAATCGGAAAACGGAAATCGGTATACGAAATACCACACCGAATTTCCGTTCAATCCATAAATTTAAATCTGAAAAACAAAAGTCTCAATTGCTCTTGACCTTCATGAGCACAGTCCATTTCCATAAACCTTAACCTATCCCAATATCTCATGCTTGCATGTCACATACCTTTCTTCGGTAAATAACCCATCGGCGTACTTCTATCATACGCCACCGATTGACATTTCCCCTGCTAATTATGAGCACTAAAGAGATGAATAGTAAACCATAAGAAGTTTTTGGTTCTTCCCCAGGTCTGTAAATCCACTGCACATGCTTACTCCCAACGCATAATGCACTCCATTCATAATTCTCATATTTTCTGCTTCAATGCTTATGAGCATTAAGAAGCCATGTGTGCTTGCGCACATAAAGGTTTTCGAGCCTTTTGCCAGTTGATGGCGTACATAATTAAGCTGGTTCTAATTATGTATTACCCAAAATCTGGAATAGCCAATTAGAACTCCCGATTTATGTATTTATGATTTAATGGTAAATCGGGGGAATTGGTAACAATTAATAAATATGGTCTAAAGAGAGTGACAGAAGTCAGAGTGTCTGAAGTATCAGAGTGAACCCAGTTGGGCATTTTGTAAAATTAATTAAAAATATTAAAGTACAAGGAACGAAGTTAAGTCAGAAGAGTCTTCAACTCTTCTTGAGTCTTCGGTTCCGGGTTTGATAAGAAAAGTAGTGTAAACCGAAAATAAAAGTTTAATGTGGTAAAATAAACAACGAAAAAGTGTGTTTTCTTTCAATGTTCTGTGCAATCAAATAATCAAGGAATGGTGACCTTCGAGTTCTATTCAAGCACTCCCAGGTCCTTGTCGTGAAAAAACGAAATCACAACAGGGGTGTAATTAGAAGGACAGAAGGTACTTTGTTTTATTTTTATATGAATTTACACGATTCTTGTAGATAATACCGCAGCAACTGCTCTGTCAACGGTATCTGCTAGGGTTCGATGACTCCTTTCCAAGGCACCATTTGTTTGCGGGTGGTAGGGAGTTGTTTGGAGCATCTTTATTTTGAGTAAATTATATACTTTCGAGAACATTTCACTCAAAATGTTTTGCCCTTGATCAGTCAGTATGGATCCCGGAAATCCATGGCGACACACTATATTAATGACAAATGCTTCCGCTACCGTGTTAGCTTCGGCATTATGTAGAGGTGCTGTAATGTGAGCCCATGCCTTTCGTTTTCGGTATAAACATACCAATTCACACTCTGTGGTTGTCGCCCCTGTTCGCTGCCACGGATGTGATCTGTTTTTGGGAAGAAGAAGAACAATTCATTTCGTGACAGCTGCCAGGTGGTGATCGACATACAGAGGTAAGTAAACATTTTCTCAGAATAAAATTCTAATTTATCCGAGCCATCCAGGCCCAGATGCCTTTTGTAATGCTCTAATTATTATTATGTAATGTTTTTGGTTCCAAGATTCCCTGTGATACCTGAAATATTAAAGCTTTCCGGAAGCTAAGCCACAGGCCAGCTTATGTTACCGGAGTTTTATTAAAGGCGTCTAAGAAAATCTCAGCCTGCCTACTTAGCGAAGTTCTTTGAATCAAACAAAACCTCTTCGGACTCGAGCTAGATCAAGAGTGATTTTATTAGCACGATAATCAAGTATATATACAAAATTTACAATACTTATTTCTAGGTCACTTACTTTCTACTTACATTCTAGCGTCATCCAGAACATACAATTTGTGACGCAACATAAATCACAAAAGTTAATTCAAGGGTGATGCAACAACAGAGTCAATCAAAACAAAAGAGTTGTTGACATATGTGAAAATTCTGTTCGGTGTCGGTAACCCGAACGTAAACGTTAATTGCTTTTATGGGTCATATGGGAAGTGTCTTTTTTTCGAATCTTTAAGGCGCGTGTACAAAGGTATCAGTTTAGATGTGAGTAAAAGTGGAAGTAATTTAACCAGATGTTTTATGATAGGGTTACATTGTCCGATTTAGAGAAAGTGTTTTCATTGATGAGTCAATGGAATCTTGGGAATAATTTTGACCTGGTATAATTTAGCAATTTTGACTGTTTATTAGTTTTATGAGGGTAATATTGAATGAAATGATTCGTGGAATTTTGTGTACCTTTTATGACTCAGCATGTGGAAATTAGGATAACATTTGGTAACGAAGATAATGTTTGGCAATGGAGATAAATCACATGTACCAAATGTGTTGAAGATAATCTGCATATGCGTTTAATGCAAATTTAATTAAGATATATGTATGTGCTTAATGCACTACAATTACCAGAGCAATTAAAACATTCGAATCTTGGAATCTTGGGCAATACGGAAGCCAAGAAATTTGTGCTAGTTGGAGAAGGTGTAATATAAAAGTCACAGTGAAGCCTTCCTCTCTCAACTTACAACTTCCTCCCCGGCTACCTGGGTGTGGATGGGTATTTATCTGACACCTAACATATCCATTAAAAAAAAGCTTTTTAATACACACGATGTATAAATGTAATAGTAGTAAGGCTAGAACCGAACGAAAACTTAGAGCAGTGATGTCCAAACCTATGCCCGCGGGCAAATGAGCTTTTGAGCTTTTAAATTCGTATATGCACTTGTTTGGCTGTATTCGGTTTCCTGTTTATGCGTTTTTTAATCGTCAAAGCATACACAAGTTAAAAAAATCGTCATATTTAAGTAGTTTTGTAAGCAATTATACAATATCTTAAAATATATAACCTTTTACAAACATTTTAAGGTTCTAAATTAAAGAAACAGTACGAAATGCTTCTAAAGCTTTTAAGCATTCCTCACATTAAGTAGTGTGAGTTTGGCCATCACTGACTTAGAGTATCCCCCATCGACCACGATAAAGACAGCTGAGGCCTCCCCTCAGTAAACTGAACGAGAAATAACATCCTTACCCCAGTTCACTCGAGAAGAAAGAAACGCGTGAAACGCTTCCCCCTTTCCTAAGGAAAGTCCCACAAACCAAGAAAAAGCTGGATAAGTAAACAGCCAACCGCTTTCTGCAGACCCTATTACTGGCTGCAGGTAACCAATAATAATATAGTAACGACAATGATCAGGAAGATATCGAGTGAGATACAGTATCTCATGTTGGTTTATTTTAATTTGATATTATGACTTATATGCTAATATTTATAAATTGTGTTGTTTGTTTGTTATCGCATCAGTGATGTACCTTGAAATCTATAGTACTTTGATGAGTGAATATTGAATAGGTTAGATGTATCGAAAAGCATATTTACATTCATAGAGCGTTATATACCTTTATAATTTTTATTAAACAGCCGCAACAATAATAACATTAACATAGAAGCTATGTTCATATTCATATTTTTAATTCAGAAAACAACTTATATACCGGGTGTGATTTAGTATGTTTGGGAAGGTCAACCTAATCAATGTGATTGCATCACTTTGTAATAGATCAGATACGGCTGCCTTATTAAGTAAGTTGGTTAAGGTCAATTATAGAAAATTTAAAAAATTTAAAGTTAGAATTTCGAGTAAATAGTAGCACGTATTTATATAACTTATAAATTTTAAAATGAAACTTACTAATTAAATGAGGATGTTCTTATGTCAGAAGTTCGGATAAATCTCTTTTTTCGATGTAGTTTTACTGGCGATAGATATTTTGCAATTCCTCAATATGTTTAAGTTATTTTGTTGAGTGCTTTATATATATATATATATATATATATATATATATATATATATATATATATATATATATATATATATATATATATAGTATGAAACTGAAGTAATTGCATAAGGACGATGTATTTGTTTGATAGAATTTTAAACGAAAATATATGAAACTAAAAACTTATTACTTTTTAGGATGTAATTGCCGTTCTAAGCATTTTTTTTATGTACAGGAACATCGTTGAAATGATATTGTTGAATAACTATAAAGATTGATTTGAAGTCGATTCACAAACACGTTTAACTTGCCTGATAAATCAGGAAAAGACCAAGGAAAACCATCGGATGTAGTAGATAGAACCGTCTATAACTTTTTTTTTGCATGTTGGCAGTTTTTTTAAATAAATATTGATAAAAGCCCAAGGTCTTTTGGGTATATCCTGTTCTTCTGAATGAATTAACTCGCTTGTCCAATCGAGTATCCTATTTCGCTGTTATATTGTATACTTTGTGCACAAATTATGCAGGCGTTAAGTGATGTAGTATAAAAAAAATTAGTGGCGACGCGATTAACGATGGTGACGGTATTGAGTTGGCATGACAATAAGTAGTATCCTAAGGAAGATATATAAGAGTTTTAGTAGGTTATAAAATGAGATTTCCTTGTTTTACTTAAAGTGGTAATCTGACTGTAAAATAGGATTGTTTTTTTTTTTGCTTTAAGCGGTATTCTGTATATTAGTACTAGTTTTTCTATTGTCAATATATTAAGAATATGAAGTGAATTTTTAAATTTTTATTTCAGGAACCCCATAAGGCTTCAGCCCTGACTCATTTCCCTTATCAATCATTCCCATGATTTTAATTTAATTTAATTTTATTTTTGACTTTCTTGTTTCGGCACCCTTTATAGGTTGGGCCTGCATCCTAGCCAGATGCAGGATAGAGGTGGGTTAGTACATTTAATGGGGATACATTTTCTTTTGGAATTTTTCAATATGTTTCAGTGCGGCTAGGAGTAACAGGTGTCACCATACCTGTTGCTCTTCCTTTTTTCTGTTTCTCTCTTTGTTTTTATCTTTGGTGACAAACCTGACAGATGGAATCCACAACCATCTATCGCCAACGCTGCCTTGTTCTCGGCCTGGGGTGACCGATGCTCGGGATTAGAGCAGGTACTCTAAGCGATGGCCGATGTCGCTTAGAGTATGCCTAATCTCCGGGATCATTGGCATCTTATGCTGTAGGGAGCTGTGGAGTCAGACCAAGGCCTGTCTTAGGCAATGGCTGCAGAGTCACTCCACTAGTCGAGTACCTTGTTCGACCTCGACCTCGAGCCTCGTTTGGGCTTGGGGCACATGAGGATGCCACCATCTGAGGCCGAACTGGTCCAAATGGTCCGGGACAATCTACATCCAAGGATTGGTCCACAGTTTTCTACGGCTACGGTTTATTCCATGGACCATCTATAAGAACTGTGTAGGAAAGCTGAACGCTGGCTACAGTTCCGCGATCAACTAGATCCGACATTCATAATATTAATGTTTACGTAGTCCAGGTAGCAGAGGTGTCCTCTGGTCACCCTGCGGTGGGAACGGAGGAAGTGATGCGCTCCCCAGACGCGGCAAGTCATGTGACTTGTAGGAACTGTGGCGTTGTGGGACGCTCCTTCCACTTATGTATTGAGACCAACACATGCACTTCCCACCCTAGTAGTCAAGATGGAGTGGACGAAGTGATGCGCACCCCTGAAGCTGCAGGTCGTTTGACTTGATGGAACTGTGGCGTAGTGGGACACTCCTTCCATTCTTGCCCCAGTGAGACCATGAGACTTCTGTTACTCCTGCGGCCAAGTAGTGTCACCTAAGTGCTCCAGGTTTAATCCGGAAAACGCTAGGGCGAATGATCGACACAGGGGACCCCACTCGCCGAAAATGATAAACAAGGCGACATCGACGACCCCCTGATTCCCTCTGATTTTGTCAAGACAAACCCAGACTGATCCCACTCATATCGATTGTACTAACCAGACCGATCCTTTTTGCCTCATGCGAGCAATGTCCTTGCATGCGAAGCAACTTAATTACGAGAGAAAACGAGCTCGCATCGTGAGACTTCCTCTGAATCGAAGAGGACGACGATGGAGAAGATTCAGTTAGAGAAAACGCGCGCTTAAAAAGACTCGCCAGTCTTTAGTCTCAACTGTTATTACCAGCCAGGAGGGCGGTCGTCCTTACGTGAAAGGCAACGAAATTATCTAAGGCTTTCTCGATAGCGGTGCCAGCGAGAGTTGCTTAGGACAAGGAGCATTAGAGTTAGTCCAGCGCTGAGGCTTAAAACTCCGCATTGACAGCCTCAGTACGTACCATCGACGGTACTAGCCAGTCCGTCCCCGGCACAGTAAGAACTTCAGTAACCTTTCGTGGCCATACCGAACTCCTACCCCTGTTTGTAGTGCCTGTCTTAAGCCAGCAGTTGTATTTGGGCGTTCACTTCTGGCGAGCATTTCAACTTGCGCCAAACCTCATCTCCTCTCTTGACGTACAGCCCTCTTCTTCGATTGAGACGAACTTTCACTCATTAAGTAACCTTGACAAAAAAAAAACTCGACACAGTCATTGTTCAATTCCCTTTATTTACAGCACTAAGTTTGGAAAAGACCCACCAAGAAGAGCGTGTTATCGACACCGGTGATGCTCTGCTGATCAAGCAGAAGCACTATCCCATCTCTCCAGCGATCCAAAAGCTGATGTATGTAGAATTGGATCGTGTGTTGGAGTTAGGAGTAATTGAAGGGTCCAACAGCCTATGGCATTCCTAAGTTGTAAGTACTTGTACGTAAACCTGGGATGGAAACTTAAACTCGCCATACTCGCCAAAGTATGAGCAGTTGAAATCGGCTGTGCTTGCTAACCCAGCACAACTCCCTGATCTCTGTGTCTCGGACGGGTACGTCTATAAGAGGACCCAACCACGAAACGGTGATACAGGAGGACTTAACCTGGTGGTTTTGGGTCCCATCGGTTCTGGTGGAAGGTTTGATCCATGAGACTCATGAGTCACCTCAATCAGCGCATAGAGGTTTTCGCAAGACCTTAGGTAGACTCCGCGAGAAGTACTACTGGCCTTATATGGTAACACATGTACGCGCATATGTATCAGCAGCGCGCGTTGCAATAAAGAACCATTTCGTCAATTGTTTTTGGGATTTATTTATTTGCTTTCAATGTAAGCAATAAAATTTGCTTATTAACAAATGATATCATCTTTATCCTTTAGTATTTTTCCCTTCTATTACCGGTTATTACCTACTTCACTTATAACAACAACATTTAATGATTTGCCTTTTATTAATTATTGTTGAAGAGAAGGAAGAAATTGAAAGAGACAAAAGCAATACTAAAAAAAATAAAATAAAAATTGTGTAATAGATAGGATTTAACAAAAGAAGGAAAGAACTTAATTGGAATCTGAAACATTTATTCAATTAAACATCGACTGCTTTGCAGAATGGTTCCCTTGCGACTGCTTGCTTTAAAGACTGACTGTAGTAACTGGGACTTCTACTTTATGCTCATTTACTTCACATGCTATCTTATTTAGTTGAATATCAAGCCGCTAGAATAACTGCAGCAGCAACAAATACAGCTTCAACTTCGATTTTTACAGTACTGACAACATAATAATTCTGAATGACCTGTAGGAAAATGCAAAAAAAAATTTTTGTTGTGATTGGCGGCAAAAGGCGACATTTCAAGTTTGGCAACATTTATTTTGGCGAAATTTTTAGGTGTTCTCGTTAAAAACTGGTGACGTAGTAGTTTTACCCGTTACAGACCGTCTCCAGATAATTCGCTTTCGCATATCAAACCACCTCCAGCAATACGCGCTGTCGTGACGTTACATATACTCCCGGTCAGGAAGTGTACTGTAGGTCTTTTATACAAAGCGACACGCAGAAAGGCATTAGTGCTACCAGGTATGGAGGTTATGGAAGTTCGTGATATCATTCCTTTTGAATTGACATACATCTGTCCACAGAATTTGGTCCAGAAACGCTCTGTCGTCAATGTCGCGTTCCAGAAGCCAAGTGCTAAATTTCAGTTTTCTCTCAGAATCTCCTTCCAGTAGTCCTTGGTCTGGGTTATGATGACGTAATCCCCCTCGATGAATAACCCTCCAAACCTTAGATGACAACAATCCTAATCGTTTCGTGCTCGCCTCAGGGTCCTGCCTCACGATGGTGATTATTTGCTGCACGACGTCGGCAGTGGTTCCCGAAGTATCGGGTCGGGTCTCCATGTTGTGTGAAGTTACACTTCCTGTTTCTCTTGACCTTTGGAAGGTCCGTTTAAATACTCCTTTTTGGGGTGATCGTCGATTAGGGAATCTCCTTTGATATTCCAGTACGGTCGCTCTCTCGTTTCCGTCTACTACATCATAAATGTATGTAATATCCGCGTACATTTCTTTAATAATTTTTGCTTAAAAACACCCGAACTAATTGATTTGTTTTTCAACTATGTAGGTATTCTTGCTGACTGACCCTTTTTGATAGAAAAATTTTCATCAGGTACGAGTACAGAATGCAAGGATACAGTGTGTGAATTCTGGCTGGCAAAAGCTAATATCGGCAATAAAACAAAATTACACTAACATTTTTATTACTTTTTTGCAGCAATTAATTACCTCTTAACCCAAAACAAACATTTTTGACCATTCATTTTAAAAATTTTGTTTATTTAAAGAATTTCCCACCTAAAGTGCAATAAAATAATTAGGTACTCAGGGAGTTCTAGGTTAGGTTAGGTTAGGTTAAAGTGGCTGCCTAAGAAGGCACACTTAGGCCTAAGAGGCCTTTTGTGCTACCACATTGAGGCTTGAAATTAAGAAACCCCATAAAATTACCTAAGGAATAGGAGGGTTAACATTTTGTCCCCCGTGCACCGAACCAGTTTCTTGCATCTAGTGGAACTAGTTCACGGGAAGTCAAAATCATTTTGACTGGGTTGTGAAGGATGTTCATCCTTAGTTCGTCGGTTAGCTCTTTGAAGTAGGGGGAGCCCAAAAACCGGTTCCTACGGTTGGCTAGGGCCGGGCAGCTACCGAGGAGGTGAAGTATGGTTTTTTCTTCCTCCTCGTCGTGGCAACTCCTACAGAAGTCGTTTGAGCGGACGCCCAGCCTATCGGCGTGTCTACCTATGAGGCAGTGACTCGTGATTACGGCTATTGTAGTGCTACAGGGAGTTCTAAGGATACGGTTTTTCTAATCCTGTGTCTACTTTGACATGTTGCACCTTTTTGGAAAGGTAATAAGATAGAATTTTAGGTAATCGCAAACCATTTTATTCACATTTGGAAGTGACTGTATGTGCAATGGTAGGAGTTAGATCAGTACACGACAACTAATGGAAAAAATCTCTTCTGTGGTGAATCATGATCTCTCTCCATATTCAACTGCATTTCGGGCTAGACCCAAACGTCGTGGGCAGATTAACCCAAAAAGCTCATCACCACTAATATTTAAATTCTCCACGACTAGTGAACAACGTATATTCTTGCAAAAATTTAAGCGGTGCAAAGTGCTACTGAACCAAATTTCCCCAACCTTCCGCTCGGACAGTAGAATATTTGCAAATGAAAGCCTGACTCGTAATAATCAGCAAATCCTACGCAAGGCAATTCATTGTAAGAGAAATGCTTTTATCCACTCTGCTTTCACACGCAATGGTATTGTGCACATCAAATACGCAGAAGCTGATGCACTGACACCGATCATAAGTATTGACGCCCTGGACCAACACATATCTGAAGCATAAAAGGAGGGAGTTGGGTGTCGATATGTTTCTTTTTAATATTATTTTGAATTTCATATTAAATTTTGGTTATGGATTTAAATTTAAATTTACTGATAATGTCTTATTGTATCTTATACTTATCTTATTTGCTGTTTAATTTTATTGCCTATGTAATTCTTAAAATTAGTATGATCCTTTTATATGTATTTGCAGTGTGCACCATTTCTGTTGTCTGTTTGTCGATTTTGATGGACCTCTGTGGCTACCTGTTCGTTTCTAACTATGGCCGATAGTTTTTCACTGTTTTATATTTTTTATCTTAAAAAGAAAACTCCCGATTTATTTTAATGTTTTATTGTACTAAGCTACTAACAACGGTGTCAAGTATGCAACTGTTCTGCTTATTCCAAAACTATTCTAAAACTGTAAAATAAAACTCTCGTCTCTACTACTTGCACTTATATAACTGGCACCTATATAATATATATATATAATCTACTTGTATATAATATTTAGATAATCTTAATAATCCATAGTCGTCGGTAAAGTAATTCAATTCTATTTTAAATTTATTCATTATTAAATATAATTTTATTTATATATTGGTTTATTTAGATTTTGAATTTAAATTCATTATACAACATCTTCCTCCCTTTTGTTTTTTTTTTTTTTTTGTTTTATAAATTTACTAATACATTATAGTTCTAATATTTACAATAAATCAAACTGTTATTTCTTATATGTTCTAAAGTATAATTTCAGTTAAGGATAAATTCAATTAACTTTGCCTTGTTATAAAGAAGTCTAAATTAAATAAAGAAATTCAGAATATTGAAATAGTATAAATTACCAATCATTTTGCCTTAACCTTAGAACGGGTGTTATAAGTTTTATTCGACTTTAAATTTTCATTATCAGAAGTATCAGAGGCGACTTCAGTTTGAGTGACTCTTTTCCTCAAATGTATTTGATTTCTACGGTAAGCGCCTCCATCTTCTAATTTCACTATAAATGACCTTGGGCATGGGTGGCTTTGTAAAATTACTCCAGGGTACCACTTATTATTAGGTCTTTGCATCCATACTTCATCCCCTTCCTTAAAACTTGCCTTTTGTCTCTTATTTGTATTATACCATTTTCGTATTTTTTCCTTTTGTTGTTGTATTTTCTTTATTGCTGATGTCTCTATTTTGGGTCTTAAAAGGTTATCGTGAGTTGGTAAAGCAGTTCTCGTGCGTCTACTGAAAAGTAACTGTGCAGGGGAACTTTCTAATCCTGATAATGGTGTATTTCTATATTCCAAGAGGATTGAATAAAAGGATTGTTTAGAAGACACTGCTTTGTTCAAAATATTTTTACTAACGCCTACATATCTTTCTGCTAGCCCATTGGATTTAGGGTAATAGGGACTTGTAAATGTGAATTTTGCCCCTATAGAGTCCGCGAACTCAATGCAAGCCCTGCAATTGAACGGAGAATTGTCTGAAACAATTTCTTTGGGATAACCGTGTGTGGCAAAAACTACTAATAGATTTTTTATTATTTCATTAGCTGTTTTGTTTTTCAGGGGGAGTATTTCCAGCCATCTGGAATAATAGTCAACTAGAACCAGATAAGCTTGATTAGAATAATCAAATATGTCTAAAGCCACTTTCAAAAAAGGTATATTTGGTATTTCATGAAAATTAATAGGGTCTTTTTGCTTTGAATTTTGTCTGTGTTGACAGACTGCGCAACTATTTATTTTAAACTCAATATCTTTATTCATATTTTTCCAAAAGATTAAAGATTTTGCCCTTTCCCGTGTTTTAGAAATGCCTAGGTGACCCTCATGCAAGATATTAAGATATTCCTTTTGTAGTGCTCTAGGTACTATTATTCTATCATTATAAAATAAAATATCTTCTTCAAGGTGAACTTTCTCCTTGATATTAAAAAAGTATTTTAAATTTTCATCTATTTTGGAACTACTTGTAGGCCATCCGTTAATAACAAGATTTCTTACTTTTATCAAAGTTGGGTCATCTCGGGTAGCGCGTAACAATTGATCCTTTCTCGAATCACTGATATTAAGAGAATGAACAATTTCATTGAAGTCCTCTTCTTCGCAATTTTGTTCATCTTTCAGGTAACACCGAGATAAAAGATCCGCAATATATAAGTATTTTCCCGGCAAGTATTGCACATTCAATTTATATTTTAGAAGTTTAAGTTTCATTCTCTGAATTCTTGTCGCATATATTTTTTCTAAGTCTCTCTTGAAAATTGAAATTAAGGGTTTATGGTCTGTTTGTACTGTAACAGACCTACCATATATATAAAAATGAAATTTGTTACAGGCGAAAGTGATTCCAAGGAGCTCTTTCTCGATTTGAGCGTATCTTTGTTCCGCTGGAGAAAGACTCCTTGATGCAAATGTTATAGGCCTACCATCCTGCAATAGGCAGCAACCCAAACCACTTTTGGAAGCATCTGACTGCACTACAATAGGCTTGGATTCATTAAAATTTTGTAATGTTGGCGCTTCTGCTATTAATTGTTTTATATAATTTAGATCAGAGGTATGAATACCTAACCACATAAACACACTGTTCTTTTTTAATAAGTTTCTCATGTTTGTCGTTTTTTCCGCCAAATTGGGGATAAAGTTTCTTAAGTAATTTATCATACCAAGTATGCGTTGCAATTCCTTTTTGTCTTTGGGCGGTTGAATATTTAAAATTGCTTTGACTCTATCGGGGTCCACGCTCACTCCCTTTTCCGAGAAAACATGTCCTAAATATTTCACTTGAGATTCTTTATATTGTAATTTTGATGGATTGAACTTTACACCTAGTTTTCGAGCTGTTTCAAATACTAACTTTAAATTCTTATCGTGCTCTAATTCGGTTTTGCCATATATAATTAAATCATCAATATACACTGAGACTCCAGGTAAACTTGCAAAATTTTCATGTGTGTATTTCTGAAAGATTTCAGGCGCTACACTCAAACCGAAAGGAAGCCTGGAAAATTTGTAAAATCCGAAAGGGGAACTGAAAGTACACAAATCACTTGAAGCAGAATCTATTTCTACCTGCCAAAATCCGTTTTTTAAATCGAGAACTGTAAAGTACCTCATTCCACATAACTTGGCTTTCAGTTCATCTAAAGTTGGTATTAAGAAATGTTCCTGAACTAAAACTTCATTCAGGTCTTTTGGATCTAAGCAAATCCTAATTGTCTTATCCGCCTTTTCTACTATGACAAGATTATTAACCCAATTTTTTGGTGTTTCTACCTTTTGAATGATACCTTGTGTTTGCAAAGCACCTAATGTTTCTCTCAAAGGTGTAAACAAAGCATTTGGGATGCGACGTGGTGGTTTGATAATAGGAGTAGAATTTGTTTTTAATTTTAACCTGCACTTTTTTGGAAATTTCCCAATCCCTTCAAATAAATCACTATAATCTGATTGTAATTTCGTTTTCTCAAGGCTTAAATTGTCAACTCGTTTAATTAAATTCAAATCTATACACCCTTTAATTCGACCACTAAAAATTTTTGTACTACAGAATCAGAATGATCCCCAACATGACACTTTAATTTTACTATACCCACTGGAATAATTTTATAACCTCCATATGCCTCAAGAGTCATTTTTACTGGTTTTATTTCAATTTTTGTATTTATTTTATCAAACAATTTTTTGGGTAAAACATTTACCTCAGATCCCGTATCCAGTTTAAATGTCACTGGAACATTTTCAACTATTATTGTTTCTAACCAGCATATTGCATTTTTATTCAAGAGCTCATAAATAAAAAAGTCACTCTTACCTAAGTCTTTTACCTTGACAC
Source organism: Leptarthrus brevirostris (assembly GCA_964036015.1). Lineage (NCBI taxonomy): Eukaryota > Metazoa > Arthropoda > Insecta > Diptera > Asilidae > Leptarthrus > Leptarthrus brevirostris. The sequence continues at coordinate 48,549,179 of OZ038373.1, forward strand.
TTTTGAGGTCATCGTTATCATCTCCATTACTTTCTTCCTTTAGTTCATTCACTTTTTTGGATTTACAGGCTATCGCAAAGTGATTGGGTTTTTTACACCTTTTGCAAAATTTTCCCAAAGCGGGACACCTTTTATTGCTATTATGTTTAGTATAACATCTATCACAACAACTCGAATCTTCCTTTTGTGTGTTATTTGCCCTAAAATTTTGAAAAGAACTATTACTCTCTACATTTTTTCTATCTTGCCTAAATTGACGTCTAGCATTGTGTTCAAATTTTTTAACATTCTTAAAATTATATTGATCAGAAAATTGTCTACTTCCCCTGTTTTGCAGTTGATCTAGTTGCACTCTCTTTTCACCTTGCACATCTTCCACTCTGGACCTGTCCAGCTCGTACAGACGGCATGTTTTAATAGTTTCGTCCAAGCTGATATTACCTACTTGCAATAATTTTTCTTGGCATCTCTTTGAGCGAATTCCAAAGATAAGTCGATCTCTAATTGCCTTGTCTTTCTCGGTTCCTTCAAAACTGCATGAAATAGCCAGCTGTTTGACATCAGTCAAAAAATGATCGAAGCTTTCACCTTCCCGTTGAACTCTGTCGTACAATTTAAACCTCTGATACACCTCATCTTTCTTTGGATTGCAATAGATTTCAAATTCCTCTAAAATTTCTGACACCGTTGCATTCTTTTTACCGCTATCTGCCATGGTATTATATACTTCGAGCGCATCATCTCCCAATAAATTGAGCAATATGGCCACTTGAACTTCATCAGATTTTTTCTCACCTTCTGATGCCCGTAAATAAATTTCAAACTTTTGCTTAAATTTTTTGAAATTTTCAGCCAAGTTTCCTTCCATTTTTAAACATTCTGGAACTCGAAACTCCATTTTTCGTAATTGTTTTAGTTCTCCCTCTTGTTTCACACCTTCTTGCTTTATGACCTCTTGTACTTTATCTGTCTTCACTGTCACCTCAGATTTCACCTGTTTTTCGTCAATTTTCACCTGATTTTCAGTAGACTTCTCACTTTCACTGGATGAACTCAAATTTTCCTGTTGCTTGTTTTCTTTATCTCCGTATTCTGTTCCGGTATTTTGAGGTAAGCCTTTTGCTCGTGCTCTGGTATTAGGTTTTTCTTTCTTTGGTGGCATACTCTCTTAGCGTTATTAAATATTAGTTTTTCCCGGCTGCGCCATGTTTTATATTTTTTATCTTAAAAAGAAAACTCCCGATTTATTTTAATGTTTTATTGTACTAAGCTACTAACAACGGTGTCAAGTATGCAACTGTTCTGCTTATTCCAAAACTATTCTAAAACTGTAAAATAAAACTCTCGTCTCTACTACTTGCACTTATATAACTGGCACCTATATAATATATATATATAATCTACTTGTATATAATATTTAGATAATCTTAATAATCCATAGTCGTCGGTAAAGTAATTCAATTCTATTTTAAATTTATTCATTATTAAATATAATTTTATTTATATATTGGTTTATTTAGATTTTGAATTTAAATTCATTATACAACATTCACCCCTGAATAAAGTTAGAGCGCTGTGTAATATTTTTGCTTCACGTGCTTCGGGATTAAATATTATTTACATGAATGTAAGAAGTTTGAGAAATAAAACTGATCAGCTGCAGGAAAAGTTTTTGGGTGCTAAAACTTGGCTGAACGAGAATGTGAGCTCAGGACTTGTTTCAATACCTAATTATACCATTTTTAGAAATGATCGTGTTGGTAGGATGAGTGGCGGTGTTGCTATATATGTTCACAATACTCTAATGGTATCTATTGCTGCTTCTTCCTTACCTGAAAACGACTTAGAATTCTCGGGAATTGAAATTAATACAGGCTCTGAGAAATGCGTTCTTCTGAGCGTCTATTGCTCTCCTAATAGATTCAGTATGGAAAAAGCGTTGGGATTCGCTGATACTGTCTCGTCTCTTGAGTTGAGATATCAGAATCTTATCATATGTGGTGACTTTAATGTCAATGCTCTCAATATGGGCTTAGCAACTGAAAATATGCTATACCTATTTCAGACCCTCGATATCAAGGTAATCAAAAGTCTGCCTACCTACTTTAACTCAGGATCACCATCTCAGCTTGATTACATACTTTCTACCAACAAACATAATGTATTATTTCATAGTCAAATAACACCTCCTAGCAACTTTGACCATGACTTTCTATTCTTAATCTATAAAATGAACCTAGGTCCTTTGCCAGATAGTGTGAGTTTTTCGTACCGTGACTTCAAAAATATTGATAAAAACCTTCTAATGGAGGATTGCTACGAGATGTCGTGGAATTCACTACTTGATAGCAACTTTGTGGATGAAAAGGTGGATATTTTGAGGACTTCCCTTTCATATCTTTTTGAAAAGCATGTCCCGGAAAAATTTTTTAAGGTACGTAGTCCTCGCTGCCCATGGATTACAAGGGAGATCCATCATGCCATGGCTGAACGTGATTTTTTGCTCAAACAATATAAGAGAACACGCGATTTAAACATGCATAACAGATACAAAGTGATGCGAAATAGAGTAACCAAATTAATTCGATCATCCAAAAGGGAATATCTTGCTGCAAAATTGAATGTGCACTTACCTGCGAAAAAATTATGGAAAAATCTTCGCAGCCTGGGAGTACACAGTAATGATCCCCCTCAAATTAACATGGATCCGAATAGTCTAAATAATTTCTTTACCAATAATCATAATAATCGGCCTAGTGCACAACAATTATTCCATGATGGTGGCTCTTCAATTATATTAACAGATAGATTTGCGTTTCGATGTGTTGATAGCCATGAAGTTCTTGAAGCGGTTTACTCTATCAAGTCAAATGCCACAGGTCCTGACATGTTACCCCCGGAATTCCTTAAAGTCATCGCCCCTTACATATCAACGCAATTGGTACACATTTTTAATTTTTGCTTAACCACGTCTCAATTTCCTATTGCTAAAAAGGCGTCTCCATCTGAGCCTGGCGACTTTCGTCCCATCAGTTTTTTGGGTTTTCTAGCTAAAGTATTGGAAAAGATTATGTTTAAACAGGTTATGAAATTCATTGATGAGAATAATATGATGACTGCATGGCAGTCTGGTTTTAGATCCGGCCACAGCTGTGAAACTGCATTATTGAAAGTTACTACTGATATTCATGAAGCTCTTGACCGGGATTTTGTTACAATTCTAGTTTTACTTGACTTTAGCAAAGCGTTTGATTCCGTGAATCATCAAAAGCTTATTTACAAACTTATAAATAAATTCAATTTTTCGTCATCTGCTGCAAGGCTGATAAACAGCTTCTTAGATGGACGTAGTCAGACTGATAAGATACAGAAGTCCTTATCTAACCCGATGCCGTTACACTCAGGCGTCCCTCAGGGCTCCGTTCTTGGCCCACTTTTGTTCAGCTTATACATAAACGATCTTCCAAGCACTATTTCTGATGCTTCTATACACCTCTATGCGGATGATGCGCAGATATACCTTAGTAGGCCAATTGGTTTAATCGAGGACTGTGCTCAACGAATAAACGAAGACTTGGAGCGCATCCATGAGTGGTCTTCAATAAATGATTTGAAGCTCAATCCATCAAAATCAACCTGTATTGCTATATATAGACATGACATTAGTAAGTCGAACCTTCCAGCCATTACGTTAAACAATACCATCTTGAACTATGCTGATTCAGTAAAGAGCTTGGGCGTTAAATTAAACTGTAGATTTACTTGTTGCGATCATGTTTGAGAGCAGCTTGGAAAGATTTATGGAAGTCTAAGACAACTGTGGATTAGCGCACATTACCTATCAACAGAATTACGCCTTAAGCTTGCGCGAACACTTATTGTCCCTCACTTTACATATGGGAGTCTTGTCTTTAGCAAGCTTGACTCTGAATGCAAACGGAGATTGTCAGTAGCATACAATGATGTCGTAAGATATGTTTTTAAACTACCTCCCAACGCTCATATATCAGCTTATGTTAACTCTCTGCTTGGGACGTCTATTACAGCATACCTAGCAAGGCGTGAGCTCACTTTCTTACATAGTCTTATAACAAATAAAAGTCCATCATATTTATACGAAAAGCTGCAGTTCTTGCAATCGGTCAGGAGTCTTCAACTTCTTGTGCCTAGATCTTTTTCATCATATGGTGAGCGCTCTTACTTTGTTCAGACTATTCGTAAATGTGTTATGGTCGCCTTTACAGATTATCCAGTGGTTCAGGGTTATCTGACCACCACGTCAATTTAGGTCTCATTGGGCACAGGGTAGATATATACTGGGTGAAATTTGGATTCAGCTATGCGAGCCGAATCCCTTATTTTTGATTAGACCAATGAGGTTATGCTCATCAGCTAACCTTGCCCCTGCTCCAGCATTGAGACATCCTAACTCGAATTTCCAGGCACCCCACAATACTTACCTGCATTTCAGGGCACTAGATCCGGCTCCTATAGCCGAATCCAAGAGCATACACATTTTTGTTTTCACCTGCAAAATACCTGAAACAAGAAAACCTGAAAAGGGATAAAAAAATTTTATATACGCGCATAAAATTCGGCATTCGGTAGAGCATAAAATTCCTTTCTCAAAAACCCCTCAAACGTCAAAATCTGTGTGCGGAGAGCTGAAGAAGATAATTTAATTCAATTAAATCACCTTCGGATAATTTCTCAACTCTTGCACACAAATTCCCTAAAAATTGCTAAAAGTAACATTTCAATAGAAATTGCAACTGTTCACATAACAGCACACACTCAAGCCCCGCCTATAAACGGTAGAAATAATGAGACAAAATGCAAAAATCCTCAGCCGCCTGTAAAAGAATGAAAAATTACAGCCAAAAATGGCCCGGCTGCAAAAATAATTCTAAAAATAGAATTATTTTCAAGTCAAAGCAGCAAATTGCAACAGAATTTGCAACAGAAAATGAACATCTGGCATCAAGTGGCCTGATGACACCATTGTACAGCACACAGTGCATGAAAGGTTGGATGTCGGCAGCGGTAGGCCAAGTTGGTGTGCGTGATCGGTGTGGACAAGAAAAGGGCTTGACGCAGACAGTTCGAGGAGTTGAATTCTAGCTGTGGAGTACGTAGGGTGAGCTGAATAAGAAATCCGTGGCGTGAAAACATTGAAGAAAGTTTTTTGGAGTTTTTGCTTGAGATCGTGGCGTTTTTCGTGGTGCTCTTAAGATTAATCATGTGGAGTTGAATTCTAGCTGTGGAGTACGTCGGGTGAGCTGAATAAGAAATTCGTGGCGTGAAAACATTGAAGAAAGTTTTTTGGAGTTTTTGCTTGAGATCGTGGCGTTTTTCGTGGTGCTCTTAAGATTAATCATGTGGAGTTGAATTTTCGCTGTTTAGTACGTCGGGTGAGCTGAATAAGAAATCCGTGGCGTGGAAAACATCGAGGAAAGTTTTTGCGAAGTTAGCATTGAGATCTTGAGAAGTGAGTTGGTCTCGTTAGTCGCGCGGTAAATAGAGTTTACTTTTTGAAAGCAACATGTTCATGACTTTTGTTAATACATCTCACGTTGCGGTGTTTTAATCTTAAATTACGTTAAATATTTGCGGACATTGTGAAAGAATTGAAATGGAAGTGTTGAGTTAAATAATGTGCTATCCAAGAGTAAAAGTGCGCATCTTATTTTTTTTGCGAAATCGCGGGAAATTAGCTGGAGTAAATGAAGCATCTAAAATTTAATTTGGAAATTTTACAAAAGCAAAATGGGAACTCATTGTATTTATCCGAATTATCTCGCGAGAATTGTGTAGTAAAAAGAGCAGTCAGATTTTGGACGTTAACGTGTTCGGATTTTGAGTGTCAATCGCGGTTCCTTTGGAAACAATACTAGAGGAATATAACTAAAATTGCTGCAATTTGTGTACAGTTATGTGTAAATCCAACAAACTTCTAATTATTTTATTGTCATGAAAAATTGAACCGATTATCTTGTGAAAAGTGAAATACATTAGTGATTAGTATCGACAAAGTAGAAATCCTTGAAATTTATTACTCAAGTATTACTAAAAGATATAAGATTCATTTTTGTTGAAATCAAAACTTTGGTAATGTGCTTCGGACAATTGCAGAACAATGTTAACAGGTATTGAAATGAAGAGGGATAATTGTAAAACAAAAATGTCAGGTATGTCAACAGGAAATCTATTTACAAATATATGATATGAAAGCATTTATTAACTAAAAAGGTGTGAAAATTAAATTTGAATAAACGAAAACTAAAAAGTGGAAACTAAATTTAAATCAAAGAAAACTAGAAAGTGCGAAATTAATGTTAGAATTAAAGAAAAACTAAAAGGTGGGAAATTACAATTTAAATTAAAGAAAACTAGAAAGTGAGAAATTAAGGTTAGAATTAAAGAAAAACTAAAAAGTGTGAAAAGTAAATTTGAATCGACGAAAAACAAAAGAATGGAAAATAAAAATTGGATTGAAGAAAAACAAAAAGTGGGAAGTGAATTAGAATTAAAGAAAAACTAAAAAGTGTGAAAAGTAAATTTGAATCGACGAAAAACAAAAGAATGGAAAATAAAAATTGGATTGAAGAAAAACAAAAAGTGGGAAACAAAATTTTGAATCAAAGAAAAAAATTAGAAAGTAGGAAACTAAATTTAAATTAAAGAAAACTAGAAAGTGAGAAATTAGGGTTAGAGTTAAAGAAAAACTAAAAAGTGTGAAAAGTAAATTTGAATCGACGAAAAACAAAAGAATGGAAAATAAAAATTGGATTGAAGAAAAACAAAAAGTGGGAAGTGAATTAGAATTAAAGAAAAACTAAAAAGTGTGAAAAGTAAATTTGAATCGACGAAAAACAAAAGAATGGAAAATAAAAATTGGATTGAAGAAAAACAAAAAGTGGGAAACAAAATTTTGAATCAAAGAAAAAATTAGAAAGTAGAAAACTAAATGTAAATTAAAGAAAACTAGAAAGTGCGAAATTAATGTTAGAATTAAAGAAAAACTAAAAGGTGGGAAATTACAGTTTGAATTAAAGAAAACTAAAAAGGTGTGAAGATGAAATTTTAAATCAAGAAAACTAAAAAGGTGTGAAAATTAAATTTGAATAAATGAAAACTAAAAAGTGGAAACTAAATTTAAATCAAAGAAAACTTGAAAGTGCGAAATTAATGTTAGAATTAAAGAAAACTAAAAGGTGGGAAATTACAATTTGAATTAAAGAAAACTAAAAAGGTGTGAAGATGAAATTTTAAATCAAGAAAACTACAAAGGTGTGAAAATTAAATTTGAATAAACGAAAACTAAAAAGTGGAAACTAAATTTAAATCAAAGAAAACTAGAAAGTGCGAAATTAATGTTAGAATTAAAGAAAAACTAAAAGGTGTGGAAAGTACATTTGAATCGACGAAAAACCATACAATGGAACTTTAAATTTGAATGAAAGAGAAACTAAAGTGGGAAGCAAAATTTTAAATCAAGGAAAAAAAAACTAATGGGAAAGTAAATTTGTGAACAACGAAAACTGAAAAGAAAAAAAACAAATGGAAACCTGGATTTGAAATAAAAGAAATCAAAGTTGGTGAGTCCGTTCCGTTTTTTTTTTATTTTCAACAGAAAGACAAAACAAAATTTTTCACAGAACTACCTTTAGGTTATCAAGAAAAGGGTTTATAATTTCATACAAACAGTAAATACAAGAAAGTGGATGTGAATACAATTTTAGTCCAATAAAACACAAAGTATTTGGTAAACAAGCAGGAATATTAGACAATTGTATAAAGCCTGCCGTTTGTAAAGAGAAACACCGGAAATTTGTCAAAACGAAAATTATTTTAAAGTGAATCCAAACAGAAAATAAAATTTTAGTGTATTTCAATACCAGAAAACCTAACATTGTGTGGAAGCCCGAAAGAGTGCTTTTACTTCGTCTAACTACAAATTATAGAGCATTTCCTGTGTACCGAACAACTTTAAAGCGCTTTCTTCTTTTCTGGTGTGTTTTTTTTGACCGACGTAATATAAAAATGTGTTTAACAAATATAAAGGAAAAGAAAAAGAAAAAAAGGGTGAAAAATGTCTAACAGATACTTTTAGAAAGACCATAATCGTAGTAATATCCAAGGAAATTGTTTTTGCTATTCCCTGTCCAATCTAATGTAACTCTTATATACTATATATAGTGCATAGAAACTTTGAGTCTGTTATAAACACTAAGAACTTTCGTTGTGAGAAAATTAACTATAGTTATGGTAGACAAAAGTTGATGAGGGTAGTAATGTTTAAATTACATATGTGAATAACTAACAAAAAAAAACTGTTAACTGCTTTAATAATAATAATAAATACAATTTTTAAAATCGAAAATAAGCAGGAGAGAAATGCGCATTTTTTTTCCTCTTTCGTTCCCCTTTGGGAATTAAGATAGTTTTTACATAAGTAAGAAGATTCAATTTGTAAATGTTGTCTAGCTTAAAACTTAGTCAGGAGCAGTAGATAGGCCCATAGGATATAAGTAAACAGTATTGTTTTTTTTCTTTTCTTGTTGTCGACCGAGCCTCATTGCAGAGAGGTCAATAGACCCTGGCCTCCAGCCAGTTGGCCGTGTGCCCTCCGCTGGAGGGAGTAACTCTGTTTTCTTATAAAAAATAAATAATATTTTCATTATGAGCGTTAATTAGGTCTTCTTCTTTCTCTCTCTCCTCGTCGTCCTTTTCTAGGGCGGCTACATCATCGCTACGTCGGTGGGCGGGGTCCTCACGATGAGGTGAGTGGCCCTCTCTTTCTTTTCAGGTCGTTATAGGACATCCAGATGACAACGGCCCCCTGGATGCATAGGGTGGTTGGGGCATGGGCCAAGTAAGGGGAGTCAGGACACCAGACTCCCCAAACGAGATCCGGTAAGTCGAGCAACGCCTGCTCGTATCCCCTTCCTCTTGTCATGTTCCTTTGTTTTTGTTTTTTTTAATTTTTTTTTTATTTCCGTCATTTTTTTTCTCTTCCAGAATTTTCGCGGGTTTTTCCTTCTTTTCATTTTTCTTCAATTTTTTTTTGTATTTTTCTTCTCGGTTCGTCTCACCATTTCCTATCCGTCGGCATGATTCATGTGCTTTTGTTGCGCGACCGCGGGCGGAGATGGCTTCCCTTTTTGAACCCCCCCTCTCTATCGCAATGCTAGCGATACCAGCATGCCATCCTCCATCTCTGCCCAAGCATCTGCTGACAGATGAATGTCCAGCGGAGGCCATGATCCTGGCTGACATCAGCTGACTTTCAGTTGATGTCATCCAGAGTCATAGCCTGCCTTGGGCAATCATCCAGCAGCAGTGTCGGTCCCAGCTCGCAACAAATGGAACTCCCTTCCTAGAAATATTCAACTTGCAGGTGCTAGCAGGGGTTTTGTTATATTGATAAAATCGTATAATGATTTATAGATGTAAATGGTGCACATTGTTTTGATTAGTCTTAATGTATTGCAGTTCACTTAATTTCGTCAATTTTTATTTTCTTTTCTTTTCTTTTTTTTCTTTTTCTTTTTGGTTTCTTTTATTTTCATTTTTGTCTAATTATGCTCTTTAAGTAGTTAGTTTTAGATTAATTTTTGCACATTTTGTATTATTGCTTGTTGCAATTCACGCTACTTTATTTCAAGAGCCATAGTATGTAGGTACAGTAATAAGATTATAAGTCTTTTGTACAATTCCAAGTAAATAAATTATTATCCGGTTTTGACGCGTGTCATCTCGGCCTTTGGCCGGCGCTGCGATAGTTTTCCCCTACATCGGGCGTAATGCCAAGATTTCGGGGATTTGTCATTCGTTCGATATGTCCTTATGTATTGTCTGTAGCGTCCTGTCCGTAGTTCAGGAATTCGCGAACCGTTCGGCAAGTGTTAAGAACAACCGCTTTCTGTAGTGTGTGTGGAGTGTTTTTATGTAACTTTAGTGTTTGTATATTTGTGATTAGTGTTTTCGGTACAACGGCTGTGGAAGACAAGATGATTGGCACGATAGTCACTTTGTCCATTTTCCACATCCGCTGCACCTCGTGTGCCAAATCTGTATATTTCGTAATCTTCTCTCTAAAAGTGTTTTGCACATTGTTGGTGTTGGGTACTGCAATGTCAATTAGGTATGTTGTTTTGCTGTGTTTATCTATGAGAGTAATATCCGGTCTATTGTGGTGTATTGTCCGATCAGTTATTATTGACCGATCGTAATATATTTTATGTGTGGAGTTTTCAAGAACACTGTCTGGTGTATATTTGTAATATGGTGTGTATGTGGCGGGTGTAATAAGGTTGTGTTTTAGGGCTAACTGTTGGTGGATGACATTGCAGACCTGGTTGTGCCTATGCAAGTAATCTGTTTGAGTAAGGAGTTTGCATCCAGCCGTTATATGTTCTATTGTTTCAGAAGCTAAATGACAAAGTCTACACGTGTCGTCCTGAACTGCCGCATCCTTAAGAATGTGTTTCCTATAATTCCTCGTGCTAATGACTTTGTCTTGTATAGCAAGCATGAATCCCTCCGTCTCAGGGAATAAATCACCGCGACTGAGCCAAGCGTTCGACGCATCTTTGTCGACATCATTTTGGTTCAAGTCAGCGTAATGTCTTCCGTGGAGAGACTACTGTGACCATGCTTGCTGCTTATCTGTGTGTGTGCCTATGTTAAGGGTATTATCCAGCATTCTGTTGTGCAAATCAAGTGGTGTTTGTTTGTTGTCGGCTTTGATCACTGCTGCATGCAATGGAGAGTTATCTTCTTTGTTATAGAAGTATTCTCTGATAGATTTCACTTGTTTATAATGAAGTGACTTTATGTCTATCAGGCCGCGACCCCCCTCGCACCTCTTGTGTCCATTTAATTATCCCAAAGGAATAAGTAAGGACTGGTGTTGCATACGTGTTTATAGCCTTAATGAGATTTTTCCCATTAAGGCTAGTTTTGAGAAGACTGTTCAAGCGGCCTGTATATTTGGTCTCAAGCGCTCGCTTTATGTCCGTGTGAGGTATATCACGTGATTGTTGGAATCCAAGATACTTGTAGAGTTCGTCCTCCCCCATTGGTTCAATAGTGTCCCCGGATGGGAGATCGAATCCCACCAGTTCATGTTTTCCCCTCGTCACATGAAGCGTCCTACATTTGTCAACTCCGAACTCGATCCGGATGTCATTGGAAAAATCCAGAGCAGTCTGCAGCAGCTGTTGCAGATGAGGTTTCGAGGAAGCGTATAATTTGATGTCATCCATATACATGAGGTGCGTGATTTTATGAATATTTTCTCTGTCGTGTCGTATATTATACCCATAACCGGTGGCATCCAAGGCACGTGATAGTGGATTCAGAGCGAGACAAAACCATAGCGGACTCAAAGAGTCTCCCTGGAATATACCTCGCCTGATTGGTATCGGGGGTGTTGTTATCTGTTGGTTTGGTGTTTTTATGTTTATTTTTGTGTTCCAGTATTTCATTGAGTGTTGCAGAAAGTGGATGATTGTTGGATGTATTTTGTATACATTCAGTATATCGACCAGCCAAGAGTGCGGGACAGAGTCATACGCCTTCTTATAATCGATATATGCTGCATGTATATTCCGGCGAGCAGTTTTTGTTTGTCGCAGGATCACAGAGTCTATGAGCAGTTGTTCTTTACAACCCAATGACCCTTGTCGGCATCCCTTTTGCTGCTCAGACAATATGTTATTTTGTTCTTTGTCTTTGTGGATTAGTTTACTGGTGCAAGAAGTCATAATCTTATAAAATGTCTGTAGGCAAGTGATCGGTCTATATTTGGATGGATCTGTGGTGTTATTATTGCCTTTTGGTAGCATGTTCGTTATTCCTTCCGTTAAAAACTTCGGGATTGTTTCCGGGTTATTGAAAAAATTATTAATGTGGTGTAAGAGGTGTATATGTATAGATGTAAACTTCTTGAACCAGTTATTTTGAATATTGTCTGTGCCTGGTGCTTTCCAATTATGGGTATTTTGTATGACATCCCTTAGTATCTCCATCGATATCTGTGGTTCTGGCATGTTGGGTATGTCTTGGCCTCACACTCACTTGGCTGAAATAGTCTTTTAATAAGCAAAAAAAGGTTCAAAACACACTTGCCGACACATCCAGCTCATTATTGATCGAGTCCTTGGAAGATACTCCTTTTTGGATAAAAAAAACGGCGAAAAAAGCATGTCCGTATAGATCTCGGTTCCTCGCTGGCTTGAGATATGTGCCTTATCCTCTTCCGACGCATTTATAAATCTTCTGCCTTTATGGGGTTCCCAGGGGAAGACGTAATGGTGCGTGCTGGGACCCCACTCGCCCTGAGCCGACTTAAAATGGTTGGCCCTTAACAGCGCCTATTTTCCTGGCCCCGGCAACCCGATATAAGAGACAAATAGTGCACGCTAAAAAACCAAAATTGACATATAGGGTGTAACGTTTCTAGAGGTCAATACGAATACAAACAAAAAATTGTATGGAAGGTGGTTGATCTACTCAACATAGCGACATCAAACAAACGCTAAACAACTTCTATCCCAATGGCCTTTCCTAAATTTTAACAATGTTGATCTCACTACTACCACTGCAGGTACAGTCACGTCCAAAATTGAAAAAAATGTTTTGAAATTACCAAAATGTCAGCATTTTCCCAAATTTTCTTTCTTTTTTATTTTTATTGGATTTTCCGTCTTATTACCTTTCCAAAAAGGTGCAACATGGCAAGGTAGACAAAGAATTAGAAAAACCGCATCCTTAGAAATCTCTGATTACCTAATTATTTTATTGCACTTTAGGTAGCAAATTCTTTAAATAAACAAAATTTTTAAGATAAAGGGTCGAAAATGATTGTTTTGGGTTAACAGGTAATTAATTTTAATTATTGTTCCAACAAAGTAATAAAAATGTTAGCGTAATTTGGTTTTATTGTCGATATTAGCATGTGTTAGCCAGAATTCAGATCCTTGTATCCTGGCGTTTTGTTATACGTACCTGATGGAAATTTTGCTATAAAAAAGGGTCAGTAAACAAGAATATCTATCATAGTTGAAAAACAAATCAATAAGTACGGGTGTTTTTGTGCAAAAATTAGTAAAAAAAACTGCAGAATTCAGTTTAGAGTAATACGCGGATATTTTTTACATTTATGGTGTAGTAGACGGAAAAGATAGAGCGGATGTACTAGAATACAAAAGAAGATTCCCTAACCGGCGAGCACCCCAAAGAAGGGTATACACACGGACTTTCCAAAGGTTAAGAGAAACAGGAAGTATAACTTCACACGACCTGGAGACATGACCCGAAACTTTGGAAACTTCTGCCGACGTCGAGCACTAAATAATCACCATCGTGAGGCAGGACCCTGAGACAAGCACGAAACGAGTCGCAAGGCGATTAGGAGTGTCGTCATCTAAGGTTTGGAGGGTTATTCATCGAGGGGGATTACTTCCATATCATCATCACCCAATCCAGGGACTACTTGAAGGAGACTCCGAGAGAAGACCGGAATTTAGCACTTGGCTTCTGGAACGTGACTTTGACGACAGAGCGTTTCTGGACCGAATTCTGTGGACAGATGAATGTCAATTCACCAGGAATGATATCACGAACTTCCATAACCTCCATACCTTGTCGGAAATTAACCCACGCAGGACAAAGGTGACCTCATTTCAGCAGATTTCAGTGTCAATATTTGGGCTAGTATCATCGGCAACCATTTGGTAGGATCATTCATTTTGCCGCAAGTGCTTAGTAGTGAAATTTATTAGAATTTTTTGGACAATACACTGCCAAATCTAATAAAGAAGAACCCTATGGATAATCTTAGAGGAATGTTTCACTAACACGATGGAGTACCAGCGCATATGTCTTACATTGTGAAGGTCATACTAAGTGAAAAATTTCCTAACCGCTGGATTGGACGAGGTGCACCGATTCCTTGGCCTGCTAGATCTCCAGACCTTACCCCATTGGACTTTTTCTTATGGGGAACAATGAAGGATGAAGTTCATTCAAGCCCAGTTATGTAAACAATAGGGAGAATTTAGTTAGCCGAATTGGGAATGCAGCGACGAAAATACGGGATAGGCTGGCTGCAATATGCCTTAAACAGGGACTTAGAAGGAGATTGTTGAAATGCATCGAAAGTGGCGGTGAATATTTTTAGCGGCTTTTGTTACTTATCAAAACTAATTGTAATTATTTTTAAATTTAATAAAAAGCATTTTAGAATTAATTTGAGTTTAATTTCTTTAAATTGTTGATTTTTAAAACATTCTCCGACAGAATTTCTACGTATAAATTTCTAAATAGTTTCCCTACGTGAACATATTACACCTTTTTGGAAAGGAAATAAGACGAGCAATCCAATAAAATAAAAAAGAGGAGGAAATTTTGATAATTTCTAAACATTTTTTTTCAATTTTGGCCGTGACTGTACCTGCAGTGGTAGTAGTGAGATCGACATTGTTGACATTTTTGGAAAGGTAATTCGGGTAGTAGTTTTCTAGCTTTTGTTTGATGTCGTTATGTTGAGTAGATCAAAAGACAAAAATAAAAGAGTAACGTGCATACCATGAAAAAGTGAAATTTATGATTCACCCTGTAACTCCGAAACGGTTGAGATTGCCCCCCTCACTGCCATACAATTTTTTGTTTACTAGGTGAGTGCTATCATTTGTATTCGTATTGTATTAATCTCACAGGTGATTGTGCCGTCATATATGCAGGGAAGGTAGCTCAATGACTGCGTTAATTTTATTTCTTTTTCATCTTGATTGAAATATTATTAATATCTGGGGTGTGCAGCTTGCTTTGGATGCTGTAAGTTATGATTAATGTCTTAGTATTACATCCAGACTAGGATAGGTGGAATAACATCGAGAAGAAAAAATTTAAAAAGGGAAAACTCAACTTCTGCTGTTTGTCCCGCCAGCTGCCACAGTTTTGACGTCTTTCTTCACTTCGGAAGTATGCCGTCTTTCCCATGGCGGTAAGCAGGGCCGACAACCTCTGAGTTTCAATTAAAAAGCGCGTTCAGTTGTAAAGCTTTAGCAATGAATGCCGTGGATACTCCTTTCGATGACAAAAAGAATCGAACAACGACGGGAACACTTATATTATTTATTAACGATGCAATATAAAATTTCGTGCCTGGCGAGAAAGCTTCGCCACTATATTTTTGCATTCTACGATTTGGCGTCTATGGACCGCCATTCTTTATGGTCAGGAAGATTGGTTAGGCAGTTGCTGCCGATAAATATCCGGGATGGATGTATTGAAACTATCTCTTTACAGACCTGAGAACTACTTTATTCAAATCGTACTGTTATGGTCGCGGTAAAATTTTGGACGTTTTGCCCAGAAAGATGAAAATTTAATGAAAATGAATTTTTCTTTATTAACCGACTTCCCAAAAACAAAGAGGTTCTAAGTTCGACGCGTATGTTTTTTTTAATAAATTATTATTTTTTATTTTAATTTATTTTTTTATGTCTGACCGGGCATAACTTCGTAACGCGTCGACCGATTTTGATGATTCTTGTTTTGTTGGCTAGAGTGTGTTGACCGATTGCTACCATGTCAAAAAAATTTTCGGTAGGGTGGGGGTGGGGATGAAACCTAACTTTGTAACGCGTAGTCCGATTTGGATGGTTCTTTTTTTGTTGTACAGAGTATGATCCCCCATTGCTAATAGGAGAAAAAAATTTGGTCTAGGGTGTGGGGAGGGGAGGGAGGGGTAGTCTAACTTTGTAACGCGTGGACCGATTTGGGTGATTCTTTTTCTGTTGGGTAGAGTAGGTTCCGTAGTTGATACCAGAAGAAAAACATTTTAGGGGGATAGGGGTGGGGGTGTGGGTCGAACTTAACTTTGTAACGGGTGGTCCGATTTCGATGGTTCTTTTTCTATTGTATAGAGTATGATCCCCCATTGCTAATAGGAGAATAATTTGGCCCCATGGTGAAAGTGGGGGAGGGTTAGTAACTTCGTAACGCGTGGACCGATTTCGATGATTCCTTTCTGTTCGGTAGAGTATGTTCCTTGATTGATACCGGGAAAAACAAAGTTTAGTGGAATGGGGGTGGGGTAGGGGGTTAAAACTAACTTTTAACGCGAGGACCGATTTGGATGGTTCTTTTTTCGTTGTATAGAGTAGAAGACAATAAAAAGTGAAAAATAAAATAGTTTTTAAAAAAAAAGTTGAACCGACTTCACAAAAGGCGCTAAAAAGCATAAAATAATTTTTAATTTTATATCTATTACGAAATTTTGAAGTCGGTGCAAATTAAACAAATAAAACAACTACAGAACCACTTTTGAAAATAATACATAATACTACCTGAACGTTTCAGCTTACGGGATCATAAGAACTGACGATTAAATATTTGTCGTCAAATGTCAAATGTTTGTCAAAATGTCGTAATAGATATAAAATTAAAAATTATTTTATGCTTTTTAGCGCCTTTTGTGAAGTCGGTTCCACTTTTTTTTTAAAAAATATTTTATTCGATATACAGCTCACTCAGAGCCATCTTTGTATTAACCTCTCCGCACAGAAAACCAATCAAATTTAAAAACCCCCTAGACTACTGACCTGTAAAAACATTTGCAAAATCAACACACTCCCAACCCCAGCTAACCAAGCCTAAAGCAAGTGCTGTAACAAAACCACCGTAAACTACAAGCCATGAACTGGACTTTTACATGTGGTCGTAAATGGTCTGACTGAATGGTCATATTTACATTGTTTCTTATGGTAGCCAGGGGGACATTTTTCCTTAAACTCGCCCTAGCGCCAAAACTATTAGTTATATGAAAAAATTAGTCTTATATTAACTTAAAGCAGACTAAATGATCTTTCTAATAAAGTAAAAACATGTACACCTTATTAAGCAAAATAACAAGAAATCTTTGATTAAACGTGAAATTTTAGTCGCAAACCAAATTTTCATCCTAAACGCAAGCAGTTAGTCATGGTCCGACCATGCTCTGTCGCTTGTATTTTCTTTAAATTTCCACTTCCGCACTTTTAGGCTTAAAAATGTTTATTATTTTCTTAAGTAGGGTATGAATATTTTTACTTCATTCGAAAGATTGTTTTGTTTACTTCAAGTAGAACAAAACAATTTTTTCACAGAAGTTATAGTTTAGGCATTAGGATGAGTTTAAAGAAAAATCACCCCCCGGCTGCCATAAGAAGCAATGTAAACTTATCGAAAAACCAGACCATTTTGGCCCTAATGTGTGTGCGTGAAATTCGTCAGTTCATGGCTTGTAGTTTACGGAGGTTTTGGCTGTAATCATAATTGCATACCATACACATACCAGGTCAGCAAAAAGTATTACCGGCATGGCACACTAAAGCCAATACGTGCCTTCAGACTATACAGAATGAGCCTTTATGTGTATGAGGTGTGTATGTGAAACCAGCCACTTGCTCGTGCGCAAGGTGAATACGGGAATGGAAAAGAAATTGAACTGTCAACTCGTAATTGTTGTGATTCGGGTCTAAAACGGTCGTGAAAAAAGACAGATTTTTCTTAAGTGTCGTACAAACTGATCGTGGATTCTCGGTTCTAACTGGCTAAATAAATCAAGAACATATCCAAAAGTGTGTTAAGAACGTTAAGTGCTGCGAGTAGTGTGACTTCATCATAAAGTGCTGTGTTTTCTGCAGTAACAAAAATCCCTGTAATTCGCCAAGAACATAAAGTGCCGTGGAAGATTATAAGTGATAACTAGTTCCTTGTGAATGTTCAGTGTCATAATATACCGGAAAAGTTTAAATCCCAGAAGAAAAGTGATAATAAGCGAAATTTTAATTCCAACTTCCAGTTTGTTTACATCGTAAACAGTGCCATTTCCATTGTCGCTGTGATTTGAAAAGGGGCATGCCATAACCCATAGATAATAATGATTTGTTTCTTCGCTACATAAATATCGATCTTTCAAAAGATTGAATGTGCCGGATAAATAGTTCATAACAACGGAGTGACGCACAGTGGTTCAAACATTAATTTCACATATTAATAATAAAATTATGTGTAGGCTTTTTTAACAGTGTATTAACGTCAACTAGTAATAATAGTAGCAGGAGTTGTAATTGTAGTAGGTTTGTGAGCTGTTATTAATGGATCTGTTAAATGAAGGTATATGCTTGATATATTGCGCAATTAATATGATTTAAAGTGATTATAAATTATATTGTAGCATTTTAGAAAATTATGTATGCCTTTTCTTGTTATAACTGCAATCGTTATATTAAAATATTGTAATAGTTTTTTGTCTGCGAGTGTCAACGTTATTTTTGGCCTAATTCTAACAAATGTTCATTGTAGTGTGCTTTTTCGAAAAATTCGGTTCCCAAATCATACCTTTGTTCCTACATTTATTACAGATTTGTGTTGATAGGTACAATTTCGCGAAGTGAGCCCTTTGAAGTTTGGAGGAGTAAAGCTGATCTCTTAATTGTTCAGCGTAGTGGACTGAGAGACTGTAGCGACCAAAGTGTTTTATGAACGCGAAATATTTCCCGTCAGTTTTGTGTACACTTAAAGCTGAGAAGGGTTAAGAGTAACTACACTTTAAATGCTTTTCTGCACAAAAATAAGGCTTGGTTAGATGGAAATATTAATCTTTCACAACTTCAAATTAATCCAGAACACCATTCATCATCTATTAGCCAGGAAGGAATCACACCAATCACGGATACACGAAAAGTGAAAGCTTTTCAAAGAATTGGCTTTTGCAACCCAGATGAGTTTTCGCTCTGAAGGAAGAAGGAATGCAGCTGAACTTTTAGGTCAAATTTGCCAAGGCCCTCCAAGGCGTGTAACGAAATTTAAGAAAGCACTACTTTCAAAGAAAAGCCAGCAGATCAAAATGACTGCAAAAGAAGCATTAGCAAGCTATGTGGACAAGAAAAGTAGCAAACATCAATACATCTACACACGCAAGAAAGCCAAAGAGAGACATACCAACATTTATCCAAGCTACGGAAAGCTGTTAGAAACTAAAAAACAATGCTACCCTGAAAGTATTGTAATTACTGAAACGTCTGCAGAGGTCAAGCTTCAATCTTTGCTTGATCATACCATAAAAAGGTTGTTCGCGGCTCGCAAGGATATTGTGCAAAGTTTGTGTGCGAGTGATAATTCACTCTGTGTTGTTAATATTTTTTTAAAATACGGCTGTGATGGAGCATCTGGTCATACTATTTGTAAGCGAAAATTCACGGAACCAGAAGACGAACGCTATGACGATTCATCTCTATTTGTTATTTCGATTGTCCTACTAAAAATGACTGCTAATGGTACTAGTGGTGATACGATTATTTGGAGTAATCCTCGACATTCGTCGACAAGATACTGCAGACCAGTTAAAATAATATTCAAAAGTGAAAGTACTGAACTTGTTCAAAAAGAAATGAATAACTTAGAAGAACAAATAGTGCATTTAACGCCTATAATAATTGAAATAGCGACAAAGTTATTACAGTGAAGCAACATCTGCTATTAACCATGATTGATGGAAAGATTGCAGTGCGTTAACTGGTACAGCTTCCCAGAATTGCTATATTTGTGGTTGCACTCCAAAGATGATGACCGATATAAATTTAGTGCATGCGCCTTTGGAATTTCACCTCTTCACGCTTGGATTAGAAGTCTTGAATGTATTTATTTTAAATATATCGTACAGGATGGATTTGAAAAAGTGGCAAAATAGAAAGAAAATTATTAAAGAAAGACCAAGAAAAGAAATGGTTTTACTTGTTGATATACCCAAACCTGGCTTTGGCACGACAAATGTTGGCAATACGGCTCGACGATTTTTTGAGAATCCTCCACTAGTTTCTTCAATAACTGGAATAAATGACGAATTTATTGAACGCCTTAACGTGATTTTAAAAACGATATCTTGCTCTTCTTTGATTAATGTGCTAGCATTTGAAAACTATGCCTTAGATACAGATAATTTATGTGTAGAAAATTATGGTTGGAATTACATGCCAGCATCTTTACACAAGATTTTAATTCACGGAGGCAAGATCATAAACCACTGCATTTTGCCAATCGGAACTTTGCTTGAAAAAGCACAAGAAGCCCGGAATAAAGACAGCAAGAGGTATCGAGAGCACAATACAAGAAAATTAAGCAGGGTTCAAACAATGGAAGATTTGTTCCATATGTTATTAATAACTTCTGACCCTATAATGCGGATTCCGGTACCGCATCGTCAATTCCTACAACATGCGACGTTGCTGACGCTGTTCCACCATCTAACACGCTGGATTTCACCGTGGTTAACGCCGTTGGACCTGTGTCTGCAGCGGTGGCTTTGAGACCGGCTGAGCTTCCACGTCATATTTTCTTGTCGCGGTTGCATCACGACACCACTGTGGATGATATCGTCAGCTTCATTTCATCATGCACCAGGACTGATCGGGGCTTAATTGTCTGCAAAAGAATTGGTGCATGACGCGGACAGCAGGTTCGTTCCTTCTCTGCTTCATTTAAGCTTCTTGTACCGGATGCTGTTTTTGATTCGGTACTTTGAAACCCGACATCTGGCCACTTAACTCTATCGTTCGTGAATTCATTCCAAGGACTCGCTTGAACGCAACTACAGCCCGTAATATATCATCAAAAAACGCATTAGTGAGTTTTCCCTTTACTATGCCAACGTAACCGGACTGCGATCGAAGACGACTCGACTCGACTCTTCATTGGCTCGACGAATAAATGTTTCGACGTAGTCTGCCTGACTGAGATTTGGCTTTATGGAACAATTGCAGACGCTGAGCTCTTTGGCTCTGAGTACTTGGTTTTCCGCCGTGACCGCCACCTTTCCGCTCCTGATGCTCCAGCAGGAGGTGGTGTTCTCTGTGCTGTCTGCCATGACATTCCTTGTATGGTCGTTGATGTTGCGGGATCTGATCCCCTAGAATTAATTTGTGTGATTCTCAAGCTTCCACACAAAAATGTTTACATTGCCACGGTCTTCCACCTCGATCGCCTTCTGATTACTATGAGTCGATGTCTACTTGTGTTGAAGGACTGGCTGATTTGCTGCTTCCGTCGGATGACCTTATGCTCCTTGGAGATTTTAACATGCCTTGGATCAGTTGGGAGAACTCCTTGGATAAGGATTGCCTACTACCATCTTTTTCGGCTGCCCCACGGTATGCTCCGGCCTTCATGGATGCCATTGCCTCTTGCGGTTTATCACAGGCCTGTGACGTGATGAATGACTCGGGCAGGTTCCTGGATTTGGTGTTCTCATCTGACTGCTCGAGTACTGTCGTGAAGCACTGTCTGTCTATCCTGGTTCCTGAATCTCGTCATGATCCAGCACTGCATATCATTTTTGGTTTTGATCCTGTACTGACGGCATCTTCTGACTCAAGTAATTTTTGTTATAACTTTAGCAAGGCTGATTATTCTAAACTTAATAATTGGCTCTTTGCCTGTGATTGGTCGAATGTTCTGATTGAACGTGATATTGATAACGCTGTAAAATTATTTTACGATTATCTTACTGTTTGTTTTGCTACTTGTGTTCCTGTTTCAAGGTCTCGTGGTTCGCGTTCATATCAGCCTTCGCTCAATAGTTCCGTGAAGCACTTAAAGAATCTGAAGAATAAAGCTTGGAAGCGGTTTTGTTCCTCAGGGACTGATGCTGACTACTTCACTTACTCCATGTTACGTAACCAATTTTGCTCTGAATTTGATATTTCTTATTCTGACTATTTAGAGAGAATTAAATTGACTTTGCGTGTTGAGCCTAAACAGTTCATCAGCGCAATTGTGATTGCTACCCTTCTGTGTTAAGTTTTGGTGATGTCGAGAGCGACGACCCCCTGATGACTGCCAACCTATTTGGCGAATTTTTTGGCACCGCATTTTTGACTACAGACTGTGATACTAGTGATAAGGATTTTACTCATATGACGAGGTTTGCTCCGACTACTCTTGAAACCAAAGACCTTGTATTTGACGAGGATGCTGTGCTAAAGCATATTTCTGGTTTGGCTGATAGTTTCTCTTGCGGTACTGATGATATCCCTGCTTGCTTTGTAAAAAATTGTCGCTTGTCCCTAGTTTCTATACTTTGTCACTTTTTAACTTATCTATTTGTTGTGGTGTTTTTCCGAATTCTTGGAAAGCATCTGTCATCATTCCCCTACATAAGGAAGGAAGTATATCAAACTACCGCCCCATTGCCGATTTATGTTGTATCGGTAAAATGTTTGAGGCTCTCGTGTGAAATGCTCTTAACTTCCATTGCAAACCTTTTCTAGGTTCCTTTCGGCATGGCTTCATGAAGGGTAGATCTACTGCGACTAACTTGCTGGAGTTATCTAATTGCTGTATTTCTGCCATTGAAGCTGGCAAGCAGGTCGACTGCATTTTTACTGATTTTAGCAAGGCTTTTGACAGAATTAACCATAGTTATTTCGAAGTTCACTTTCAAACGATATTTATGTTACCTCCGGTGTTCCTCAAGGAAGTCATATAGGACCATTGCTTTTTATCATTTACATCAATGATGCATCCTTAATTCTCCCTAATTCCAGAATTCTATGTTACGCTGATGACGCCAAAATTTTCCGCGTTATTTCAAGTGCGAATGACTGTGCACTATTAAACTCCGACTTAGACGCCTTTCATAATTGGTGTTCTGTAAACTTCCTTCCCCTAAATATTAGCCAGTGCACTACTATTTCATTCTCTTGATAAAGAAATCCAGTGCACTTTAACTACACCTTAGACGGTGGCTCTCTGAACAGACTTGACAAGACCAAAGATTTAGGGGTAGTGCTAAATACGACCTTTTCATTTGACGACCATATCAACACTATTGTAAACAAAGATAATTCTGCTCTGAGCTTCGTCAAGCGATGGTCTAAGGAGTTTGATGACCCATATATAACTAAACTCCTTTATTTTACGTTCGTGAGACCTGTTTTGGAGTATGCTAGTCCTGTGTGGTCTCCTTTTTATGCGACTCATATTAATCGTATTGAGGCTGTGAAGCGTAGATTCGTTAGATTTGCCCTTCGCGGCCTTCCTTGGACCGATCCTCTTTAGCTACCTCCCTACGCTAACCGATTAAAGCTTATTTCATTGGAGTCCCTTGAAAGCAGACGCGACAACTCCAGAGTTGTTTTTGCCTTTGATTGCTTGCGGGGCGTGGTTGATTCCCCCGAACTGCTGGAGCTCTAGGTTTATCGATTCCTGCTCGCCCCTTGAGGAACCAAGCCTTTCTCTATATTCCCCACCACCGCACTTTTATGGTATGCATGAGCCTATTACATCTATGTGTCGCCTTTTTAATAATCATTTTGAGCTTGTTGATTTTCACTTATCGATCTCATCTGAAGAATCAGCTTTGTTAGGGTTATTTTTGTTTTTCTTTCTAGATATTTTGTTGTTTATTTAAATTTTGCAGTAGTCAGTATTTGATAAGTCTTAATAGTAAATCACTTTGATTCTGTAGTTTATTTTGATATTTCATTTTACGTTATATTTACTGTTTAGATTTCGTTGATTTGTAGTAGTCAGTATTTGGCGAATTTTGTAAATAAATAAATGCCTTTCTCACGGGAATTTAGGACTCGTACCAAAATTTCTTTCTTTTCATCGATAGTTACTAAAAATTTTCCAACTGCGACATTTCTTATTTGTTCTGTTCGATCTGGTTCTACTTAATAGAATCGATAGCTCCCGGGATCACCAAGAACTTTTGCTCGTACTAAAGCTTCTGCACAAGGAGGGAGCTCGACGTCTTCATAATCTATAATAATTTCATCCCAGAGCCATAGGAATCTCTCTGTTGTCGTATTTCATGATTCCTCTTCCAATATCCAGTTGAATGTTGAGTGCTCTCATGAAATCGAGGCCAAGTATGCACTCATCTGTTATATCTGCGACAAGAAATCTGTGTGAGAATCGGTTGTCGCCGAGGAATATTGCCTTTAATATTTCCCCATATACCTCGACGGATTCTCCTGTAGCTGTCCTCAAAATGTGTCGATTTTTGTTGCTAAGCCACTGGTTTTTAGCATAATCATACCGAAGAATAGACCTGGAAGCACCTATGTCTACTGTTATCGTACATTTTTGTTCTTAAATTCCTCCGTTGATTACTAAGCTGCTATCATTTCACTGCAATTTCTTAATGTTGATGATGATTCCGGGGGCGTCGACTCCTGCTCCGCAGAGTTAGTCTTTACTCGTTTCCCTGTTGCGAGCGTAGAGTTGGTATGGGGCTTACAGCTCCATTGCTTCTTTGTTCCACTCGCTCTCTTTCTCTGCATTTTTCACAGCCGGAGCCGGATTTCCTCTTGTCATCTTGTGGGGAGTGCGATCTTCGTCTCTTCTTTTATTTTGAGTTGTCCAGATAGTTCTTTTCAATATCTGATTTTATCTCTCCCGTTTTATTATCCATATGGCTTTCGAGATTGACTTTGATAGAGTTTTCTATGGTCTCCAGCTTCTTCTCTACAGTTGACTCCAGACCTTCGAACTGTTTTTGCATGGAAATTTCCATTTCACCTTTTACTTCCTCAACAGATACCTTAAGTTCCGCTATTATTGATGACTTCAACTCGGCCGTCGACAATTTCTGTTCTTCAATAGATGCTCTTAACTCAGCTGTCGACGATTTCTGTTCTTCCATTGATGCTTTTAACTCATTAACCGAACCTTTTATCGTTGATTTCAACTCGGCTGATGACATCTTCTGTTCTTCCATTGATGCTTTTAACTCATTAACCGAACCTTCCATCGTTGATTTCAACTGTGCTGATGACGTCTTCTGATCTTCCATTGCTGACTTTAACTCGGCTGATGACGTCTTCTGTTCTTCCATTGATGAGTTAAGTTTCAACAGAGCATTGAAAAAATCTGTCATGCTTGGAGTATTTGTTTCTTCTTCTTCTTCTTCTTCTAGCTCGTCTTCAAAAACGAAAGCCTCGGATCCTTTCCTTCTTTTTCCATAGATTCTTGTAATAACCCTACCAGGTAACATTTATTTCCAACTGCAGGAACGTTTATTTAATTCCCCCTTAAAGTCTTGAACATGTAAGTCTTTCAATTTGCGGCCCATATTTAGATTATTCCTTGCACTATTTCACTTTAATTTCACAGTCGCACTTTTTTTCAAGTTCACTTTTAGTCTTTCTTAATTAATCCCACTTCTGACAACAATTGTTACGTAAATGGGGCTCTTCGGGCTCGACGGATTAATTAAGACACTTATTGACTTGTGACTGTCACAATTTTATTAGTCTTCACTTAATTAGTTCTCTTTACAAATTCCTTTACACGTTTTCTTCACAATATAGCAACGTTTCACTTTTCTAATTATCAGTTATCACTTCACGGGTTAAAATACAACTGACTCACTAGGCTTCCATTTAGCCCTATTTATACTACTTAGCTTATATCAAGAAAGTTCAACAACTTAGTTCTAGCAATTTCGGTTACTCATTTTCACCACACCAAGTCACCACAGGTTTTAGTCGGCCTTGACTTCATACGGCATCTGACGTTTTCCTTTATATATATATATATATATATATATATATATATATATATATATATATATATATATATATATATGTGGGATCGAGGCTTCTCCATGAAAAGAACTTTGGAACGGAGAATCGGCAACGACGCTGGT
Organism: Leptarthrus brevirostris; assembly: GCA_964036015.1. Lineage (NCBI taxonomy): Eukaryota > Metazoa > Arthropoda > Insecta > Diptera > Asilidae > Leptarthrus > Leptarthrus brevirostris. Next base: position 48,574,887 of record OZ038373.1, read on the forward strand.
GGCCCAGTGGTTAGGAAAATGGAGTATCATGCGCATGGTCTCGGTTCAAACCCACCTAGCCAAATGGTTTTTTTTTACGCAGATTCTCCGATTCCTACAAATTGGTGTCAGAAGTGGGATGGAGAAGACCTCATACGACGTAGCCTCACAATCGGTAATTAAGAGACGTAAAAGACGGACATCTGGGGGCAGATGTCATTTCAGGACGGCCGAGTTGTGGGATCGAGGCTTCTCCATGAAAAGAACTTTGGAACGGAGAATCGGCAACGGCGCTGGTGGCCCAGTGGTTAGGGAAATGGAGTATCATGCGCATGGTCTCGGTTCAAACCCAGCTAGCCAAATGGTTTTTTTAACGCAGATTCTCCGATTCCTACACATATATATATATATATATATATATATATATATATATATATATATATATATATATATGTAAAACGATGAAAGCTTTCACGCGTCGTGACAATCAAAAAGGAAGTGTCAAGAATCAAAGAAGTGACGTTAGCTGGATGTGGGCTTACCAGTTGTGCCAACAGTTGAGTTACCTTGGCCGCGTCCACTTACATTTCGGCCGTCCTGTATAAAGGATTCGTCTTCGGATCCTTCGTCATCAGTCTTGTCAGCAGCGTCAGGATCGTCATCAGAATCAAGATCGTCGTCGGGGTTGGAGCACCAGGGCTTCATTGAATCCGCAGCAAATACCGACTCGAACGGTCGCTTAGTTCTGGGAGCTCCAGGAATAGCCTTAACACGATATCGATCATTCGGTAAAATTTCAGATATAATGTAGTGTCCTTTGTACTTTGCCTCCAATTTTCGTGAGTCACCGGTCGATACGAGAGGTCCTTTTATAAGCACTAGATCGCCCTGTTGATACTTCTTCGCAGGTTTCCGCTTAAGGTCGAAGTAGTACTTTTGAGTTTTCTGCGATTTCAAAATGTTTTCTGTAGCCTGCTTCCTTAATTGTTCAAGATTGATCGATCGCTCTGTATTGTCGTCATGGAGCGCTAGAAGGACTTTGTTCTGCAACGGGTCTCGAGGTTGTAATCCGAACAAGAGCTCATGGGGTGTGCGCTTTGTAGATTGACTACGCGTAGAGTCTAAGCTCCATTGAATGCGGTTTATAAGCTCATCCCTTCTGCCTTCGTCTTTAAGGCGGTAAGAACCACGCGATTGCAGCGCTCTATTTGTCCATTTCCTCTGGGTGTTCTTGTAGCGATAAGAACGTGATGAATAGAATTATCCTTACAAAAGGTTTTGAAATCTTTTGACGTAAAAGCGGTTCCGCGATCGGTTATGATGCGTGTTGGTGCTCCAAAATAAGTTATGACACCTTTCATTACTCGTAGCGTTGCACGTGCTGATGTATTTTTGACAGGATAGAGTAGAGTATATTTCGTATACCCGTCTTCGATCCCCAAAATGTGCGTGTTTCCAGCGGAGCTTTCGGAAAAGGTCCCAGATGGTCTACATGAATCGTGTGGAACGGGACAGCCACCTTTTCTATAGGATGTAGTTCACCTTCCAAGCGACCTTCGGGTTGTTTATAATAGGCACAGTTAACGCTTGATGAAATGTAATTCTTCGTCTTGTTTCTCATTCTGCGAAACCAATAGGAACGTTTAAGAACTTCTAGCGTTTTTTCTTACCCATGATGACCTAAATCATCATGACATGTTCTAACGATTCGTGATATCGCACTTCTAGGTACTACCCACCTTAACCCATTCTTGGTCTTCCGATACAAGCGATGGTTCTTGATGACATAATCAGCATGGGCCTGCTTCTCTTCGTTGTTAGTTGGTGTTCTTTGTAAGATAGACACGATATTTGTGGGTTCTTTGTCTTGGATCTGAATTGTGAATAACCAATCAGCATTCTCAATGTTTAGCAAAATACATCTGCTGCCATCTCTTCCATGTTTCTTGGAGGTTCATGCGGATTCCGACTTAAATAATCTACATGTTGGATTAGATGACCTTTTCGGTATTCGATATCGAAGTCGAAGTCGGAAAGCGTTAGCCACCATCTGGCTATTCGTGGAATTATGTCTTTCTTCTTGGCAGTCATTTTCACGGCCTCACAATCTGTGACAACCTTAAAGTGCTCCCCAAGCAAAAAGGTGCGAAAACGTTTCGGGGTTTCGACTACGGCCAAAACTTCCAATTCGTAGCTGTGGTAAAATTTTTCTTCATCCGAAGTCCTTCGACTAAAATAGCTTACAGGCCTTAAATTTTTATCAACATCCCATTGCAAGCATCTGTATAAACCTCGTGTTTAAAACGTGGATTAAACAAAGTCAGCAAAGGTCGCGATGACAATATATCCTTCAGTGTATTAAAGGCTTTTTCTTCTTTTTCTGCCCAACCAAATTTAACATTTTCCTTCAGCAATTCTGTCAGAGGTCGTATAATTATTCCATATTCCGGGACAAATTTTCTGAAATAATTGGTACGAACTGTCTGATCTCATGGACGTTCTGAGGTCTGTTAAATTCTCGTACCGCTGAAGTCTTTATGCGATCTGGTCTCACTCCTTCTGAAGATACTTCATATCCTAGGAATTCAACAGATGACTTGAAGATTTTTTAATTTCAATATAAGGCCCTCTTCCAAAATTACATTTAGAAATTCCGTAAGTACAGCAACACCGTGTTCGAAACTTTCACAAGGAATGAGGACATCATCCATGTATACCACGATTTTTCCTGAGTGTATGCGTCTTTTCATGTTATTCATTAGCCTTTGGAATTGTGATCGACAGTTGGATAGCCCGAACGTCATTCTCGTAAATTCAAATTCTCCATCAGGCGTGACGAATGCAGTTAATTTGCGTGACTCCTTGGATACTGGGATCTGATAGTATCCAGATGCAAAATCTAGAGCTATAAAATACTTGCTGCCGTTTAACTGTTGCAATAAATCCTCGATTATGGGTAAGGGATTTCGGTCTTTCACTGTAATTTCGTTGATTCGCCTGTAGTCAATAGCCGTGCGATCATCACCATCCCTTTTCTTGACGAGCAAAACGAGAGATGAATACTCGGAATTCGATTGTTGAATAATGCCCGCATTTAGCAATTCCTGTACTATAGCTTGCATCTTTTCTTGTTGAGCATTTGACAAACGATATGGTAGTGAGTTAATAACAATCGAGTTTTTCAGCTGTATCTGGAATTTTGCACTCCTCGAACATCCCAGTTCAAATACGTTTAGCGCAAAGCATTTTCGAAATCGGTTTATCAGACTTTGAAGTTGTTTACATTGTTCCCCGGAAATATCTCAAACGTTCATTTCGTTTAAAGTGATATCGTTAAGTACTTGGTTACTTTTCTGCTTGCTTATCACCATTTTACATGACTTACTATCCTTACGATCCTTGACCTCTTCATCAGCAGACTCCGATTCGTTGTTTTTAATCGTAAGCTTTCCTTTTCTTTTGATTACGACAATATGGTTCAAATCTATGAAATCTCTGCCTAAAAGAAAATCAACCTGTATTAATTGATCGTTTACAATTAAAGCAAAAATTTGAGCTGAAACCGCATCTATTGACAATTTGATTTTTACACGTCCTATCGTGTGAAATTTTCCATTTCCAAAGCCAGTAAGCGAAATCGTATAGGGTTCCCACGTTAATTTACAAATATTTGCAAAAGACATTTTCATAATACTGACGTCACTACCCATATCAACAAAAGCTATAGTTTTATGCTGATCATTAATTATGACAGGCTTATGATATTCGTCGTGACGGTTCAATGAAACTTTATTTACTTTGTCAATATTTTGACAATTTTTCTCACTGTGTCCGATCTTAAAGCATTTTCAGCATCTTTGCTTTTTCTGCGGCTTTGGACATTTCAACGAAATATGACCCAGCTCATTACAGTTGAAGCACTTAACGGTGTTGTTGATTTTATCATTTTTACTAGAGGTAGATGGTTGCATTCGCTGTTGCGGATTAAATCTTAATATGTCTTCATAGTTCTTATATTGCCACAGTAGCTCTTCTGGTGACTTGAAACACTGAAGTGACAATGTTGTTCTAAGGTCATTGTTGGTAATACCATTAATAATATAGCGCATCTTGGCTTGATTTGTCATGACGATCCTGTTGGCAATAGCCATCATTTAAAAAAAATATTGTTTAAATGGCTCGTGCTGCAGTTTCTTTCGTTTGCTCAATAATAAGTGAACTTCTGACCCGTCATCGACGGTAGGAAAGGCTAAGAGTAATTCTGATTTCATCTGGGTCCAATTAGACACCTTGCCTTGGCTGGCTTGGAGCCAGAATTTTGCAGCACCTGCTTACTTGGACGATGCTAGTAGTAACGTCATTTTATCGCTCATGCCGTACACTTAATTTAATTGTTCAATTTTGATGATCCATTGTTTACTTGTTGGGCCAATTTTTTCACTAGGGTCAAACGTAGGTGCAATTGAAACTAGTTCACGGAGACTTAATTGTGCTGGACGATTATCAGCTGCTGGAATATCTATAGTGCCTATCACATCTGTGGTTTCGATACTGTTTGGAAACGTTTGCGTTATCTCTGCTAATGTTGTGATGGCCATTAAAGCAGTTTACGTTTACACTACCTTGATTACCCGTTTTATCACTACAATGATTGCGTGAGGTAGTTGGATGATTGATGACGTTAAAATATGACCCATGAAGGGAATTCGACGTTGCAAAATAATTCGAAGAGTTTTGGATTACGCTGCGTGGTGTAACGTTTACGTGAGCCGTCGCTATGTGCACATCATCGGAGGAATTCCAATGCCCTTTCTGTTGATCGTTTGTTGCCGTTGCGACGTCCGTAGGTTTTCTGTTTAAATTTCGTTGTGTGAAATCATCAGGTATTTTACTTAAACTATTCGTATAATCGTCATGAAATTGTTGTTCGTTAGAGATACGAGTACTAGATTGGCTCTGAAAAAGAAGCAAATTGGCTAAGGTGTACGTGGTATGTTTCTTCCATGTCGCGCGCTGATCTTCCGCATTGCAAGTTTCCTTTAGCGTGATCCACACAGATGAAGGTAGAATTAGCTAAGCCACTATCAGCGTACGTGTCGTTAATGGACGTTTGATCGAGCACTTCTGAATCGTCGTTTTCGTTCATCCTATACTGCGTGAGCCTTGCGTTTTCAGCAACTTATTATTATGTTTGATGCGATGATATTCTTAATCGGTTTTCGACTTCCTTTTATCTTCAGCTCGTTGATAACCAAGTCTCACTGCACGCGGGCCTAGTGAGGTTTTATCCATTAATATCCCACTCTGAATTTTGTAAAACGATGAAAGCTTTCACGCGTCGTGATAATCAAAAAGGAAGTGTCAAGAATCGGAGAAGTGACGTTAGCTGGATGTGGGCTTACCAATTGTGCCAACAGTTGAGTTACCTTGGCCGCGTCCACTTACATATATATATATATATATATATATATATATATATATATATATATATATATATATATATATATATATATATATATATATATAATTCAACAACTGCAGCTAACTTCACGATATTTGTGCGTATATCCGACAAGTTGTCATCGAATTGCTTTATTGTTCTTCTTGCTACGACTCTTGGCGTGTTAAGTTGGGCACCTGAAATCCACTTGGCGTTATATCCATAGTGTAGTATTGAGTATTAAAATAAAGACTAATTGAATTTAATCGGGAGTTTAATTACGGACCTGACAATACATTAACAATTTAGGTGTGGGGTTAGGCGTGATGAAATTGGATGAAAGCGCCCACGTGAAACTTTAACATACAGAGATTTAATTAAGCAGAACAACGAAGTGCGCAACGGAGTTTGGATTTTCTACGACAATGCAAAGCACACGGTGCGGTAAAGGAAAACTTCAATAAATGCTGCACTGTAAAAATTTAAAGGCAACGTATAAGCCACGGTAGAGAAAAACTCCAGTGACCATATTATGATTTCAGAGTTTCTACGATAAGGCAACGTTTTCGCCTTAATAAAAGGAAACGGCAAGGAGCACCGAACTACAAAAGATTTTTTCGAAGTTTCGATCGACAAGTGGATCTGCAAAAGATACTGAAAAGCGCTGCTTATATAACCTCAAAAGCATGAGTGTAGATGAGCTGATTGAGTTTCAAATTCAAGATGAGCAAGGTACAAGTTCATGGGTCACAGATTCAAACCAATTTCACGGAAACATTGAAAATGAAACATTTGCTATGCGAAAAGATGTTTCACATTTTCCTACGCAACATGGACATACAAGTTCCCCAATGAGCCAAGTTTAAGCACACGCTAAGGAGCTTGAGCTATTGCGACGTGAAAGAGAAATATTGAGACATGAAATAGAATTAATCAAAAGAGAACATTTTTTTTACAGTCCCAACCTACAACCAGTTTCAATGAAACTAACGTAAACAATAAACAAGTACATACAACGAATGCATTTGAGTCAACGTCATTAAATTGCAATCCCACTAATTTAAAGAATATTTACCAGAATTTAATCCCGCAGCTAAAACGGGGCTTTCAGCAAAACAATGGATAAACAAAATTGATAAGTTTACACTGTAACGGAGTTACAAATCGACGCAAAACCTTACAACAGCACCGGAGGAAAAAAATGTTTTTTTAGTGCTGTTGGACCACCCCGGACGTCAAACTAGGTCAATCGTACCGATTCACCACCCTCCGCACCTGCTGTGACAGTCTTAACTTCCCAAAACCTGTCAACGACAGAAGCAAAACCTGTCAACAGCACCGGAGGAAATAACGGGTTTTAAGCATCCCCGGATCATCACCGGCACTGCCCTTACGAAACTACTATTACTAGTAAACATTCCGTACCATTAGCAGGCCAGATTTCCCCGAAACAACGGAGGAAACCCAAAATCAAATTCGCCGCCATAGCCCCCCGGCACTATTTAAGCAGTGCCGGCACCACAGAGCAGGGACTCTTCGACCAGCAGTCAACCGGAGCAGACCTACTAGGAGCTTAGTAAAGGAACCTACCTATCCCGTTCACCGAAGATTCCCCGAGGAAAGCAGGCGACCAGCGTTCCGTCGACGAGAGTCTGTCAAACGACGCCACGAACCGAACCGAAGGAGGACATTTCCAGGAAGGAGACACCAGCTATTTATTCGCGACCGACAGAGGAAAGAATACCTACGCCGAGACCACGGAGTTAAGAGCGAGTATTAATTTATTTTAAAAAGGGACAGAATTATAGTTTGTAAGAGAAAAAGAAAATAAACAGTGAATTCGAAATCTAGTGTAGAATAAAAGTAAATTGTAGTAAGGAATCGGGGCGTTTTCTTCAGAAGCCTTGACCCTGGAGCCGGCGAGCTCAACCCCGTGGAGAAAACCAGAGACCCGCCTGACTGCAAAGTAAAACACGTTACCAATCGGTGTCCGAACAGCGACACGAAGATAACGCGTTACAAATTGGCGCCCGAGCAGGGACATAATAATGTCAACCGAAGATTCACAGGAAAGAGTCTGGGAGCAACAAACAATCAAGCCGGACGGAAACGAAATTGAGAGAACTCGCATACGGATTAATTATGTGAAGAAAGACGAACTGCAATGAGAACTGGGGAGCCGAAAACTGGACATCGAAGGAACTGCGGAAACGACTGAGCCAAGCCGTCCGAGAGGAGAAAGCAGGAAAGCTTTTCGTCGACATCGGAGAAGAACCAGGTCTGGCAGGAGCATCTCTACCATTGACACCGACTATATACCCAGAACAGACAGTAAGCCCCGCTCCCCCGAGATTCACGAAAATATCACCAAACGAGCCGACACCGATAATGCCGGAAATCGGGCCAACAGTGACCCGAATAAGTGACGCCGACATCATGGATAAAGTACGGAAATGGAACGTACGTTTTGATAAAGGGCAAGACCCCTTAGGCTTCCTAGAAAGAATTAAAGAGCTGGCCGAGTGATACGAGATCCCCGTAACACGACTCTACAGAGCGCTTCCAGAATTATTGACGAAGGACGCTCTCGCTTGGTATCGCAACAACCGAGCCGACTGGGCCGGATGGAACGATTTCGTCAGCGCATTTAAAGAATTCTATCTGCCACCACGATATCACGTCAAGTTGGCCCAACAAATGCGAACTCGAGTTCAGCGAAATGGGGAAAAGGCCAAGGACTTTGTGACAGCTCTCCAATCTCTAATGCGATGGCACCCCAATATGAGCCCGGAAGAGAAACTAGAGCGGGCATATGACAATCTGCGCACAGATTACCGCTTCTATATACGCCGCACCGATTTTCAGACTCTAGCCGAACTAGTGAGGATGGCCGAAGAGTATGAATCACTTCGCTCCGAGGAACAGAAGACATCACCCCAGAGAAGTGCACCTCCGCGACAGTACGCCCCCGAGCGAAATCGAGCCGTACCGATAAAGGAGGGATACTCGACAAATGACTGCTGCTGGAGATGTGGACAACGAGGTCATCAACGGCGACATTGCCGAAACGAACCAGTCTTGTTCTGTTCGCGATGCGGACAACAAGGGATCCTCACCCGCGACTGCCAGTGCAACGGTCGACGAACCGAATCAACCCGTACTCCGAGAGGCCAAATGACCCAAACCGACAATGGATACCGACCGGGAAACGAGAGAAGGGTGCAGGACCGAGGAGGTCGGCCTGTACCCCAACACCCACGGTAAACCGAGAACCCGACGACCGAACCTCCACACCGCAACAAGACTTTGACAACCGTCAGTTCGTCCCGATACAAATTGCAGACCATACCTTCGAAGCATTAGTGGACACCGGAGCCGGCCGATCATTTATAGGAGGAGATGTGCAACGACTCACCAGAGACATCGGAATAAGGGAGCAGCCCTGCAGACTAATAACGTCTCTAGCCGATGGAACTGAGGTCATCATACAACGAAGATACGATCTAACAGTCGTAATTCAGCATTGGACCGTACGAAATAGTTTCTTTCTGATGCCAGGACTAGCCGAAGCAGCGATTTTAGGTATGGATTTTCTAAGTAAATGCAGTTTGAGGATGACACTATGGGGAAAGGAAATGTACCCCAACCAGTTTGGAACCGACCAGGAAGAGAAATCATATAGTTATCAAGTCGAGATCCCCAGAAATCTCGTCCCCAGAGAAGTAGACTTGATCACGGACTTTCTAGCAAAGCAGATACCCCGTTTCGAGTCTCTCATGGGACTCACGAAGCTAACCGAACACCAAATCGTCATGAAAGACGACCAACCCGTAAAACAACGATATTACCCGCGAAACCCCGCCATGCAAGAGATCATCAATACTGAAATCGACGAACTCTTGAAGACCGACCGAATCGAACCGTCTCGTAGCCCGTACAGTTCCCCAATTGTGCTAGTAAGGAAAAAGCAAGGGAACTGGCGGCTTTGCATCGACTACCGCCAGCTGAACGAACACTCAGTGAAGGACGCATATCCGCTGCCACAAATCAACCACATTTTAGGCAAGCTGAGAGGAGCACAATACATCTCAACCATCGATCTAAAACAAGGTTATTGGAAAATACCGATTGCTGAAGCCAGCCGACCGTATACCGCATTCACCGTACCCGGCCGAGGACTCTTTCAATGGAAAGTTATGCCATTCGGGCTACATTCAGCCCCAGCCACGTTTCAACGAGCCCTAGATCGAGTCATCCGACCCGAGATGGAACCATACGCATTCGCCTATCTCGACGATATAGTCGTGGTAGGGCGATCTCTCGAGGAACACATTGAGAAACTACGAATAGTATTCGACCGACTCATCGATGCAAACTTAAAAATAAACCCCGAAAAATGTGAGTTCTTTAAGGAGAGTCTGACATACCTCGGACATGTGATCTCGCGAAAAGGCATACAAACCGACCCAGAGAAATTAAGTGCAATACACGCACTCCCGGCGCCTACCAACGTCAAAGGGATCCGACAGTTTCTCGGCATCGCCTCATGGTACAGGCGTCTTGTCCCGGATTTCTCCACGATCAGTGCCCCGCTCACCAAATTACTCCGAAAAAATCAGAAGTGGCACTGGGGAGAAGAGCAGGTGAGGGCGTTCCAAGAACTTAAGCAGCGTCTAACACAGGCTCCTGTATTAGCATGTCCAGATTTTACCAGACCGTTCATACTACAAACCGATGCCAGTAAGGATGGTCTAGGGGCCGTCCTCGCACAGGAGATAAACGGAGAGGAACGAGTGATCGCTTTTACAAGCCGAGCAATGACCGATGTGGAGCAGCGATACTCGGTCACCGAAAAGGAATGCTTAGCCATCGTATGGGGGACCCGCAAAATGCGACCATACTTGGAGGGGTATCACTTCATCATCATCACCGACCATCAAGCGCTTAAGTGGCTTAATTCCATCGAAAACCCTTCGGGTCGACTCACGAGATGGGCTATCGAACTACAACAGTTTGACTATGAGATTCGATACCGACGAGGGAAATGGAACGTAGTAGCTGACGCTCTCTCTAGACAGCCAGCTATTGACACCACCAAGGCATTGACGTTAGTGACCACACTGCCAAGCTGTAATTGGTATCACAGAAGATACCAGGAGGTACAGAAGAACCCCGCCGGATACCCCGACTATGCAATCCGGAACAGCCAACTCTACCGACACATCTACACTCCAGACTCATATGAGGACGACGATACTAGTGACGCGTGGAAGATGTGTGTACCGAAATTTGACCGAGCCAGGGTGCTGAAGGAAAACCATGACGCCCCCACCGCAGGACACGGAGGAGTAAACAAGACGATATATCGAATAGCCAAAAATTACTACTGGCCAGGAACGGTTACCTCAGACACCACTACAACAGCCCGCCGGAAAAACAGGAAAAATTACAGGAGATTTACCGACTAGTCAACCTCAATTTTAGGAAAGCTTTCGAGAAACAACGCCACTACTACAACCTCAGGCGGAGACCATGGTGCCCAGAAGTAGCAGATCTTGTACTTCGAAAGGAGAGAAATCTCTCTTCCGCATTAAAACACTTCTCGGCGAAACTCGGCCCAAAATACGAAGGGCCATACCAAGTTACAAAAATCCTCTCACCCGTAGTGGTGGAACTGGCTGACACACAAGGAAAAATCCTGCATAGCACTCACGTGAAAGACTTGAAGCCATATACCGCCACTCCCCAGGTGCACACATGTACGGACCCAGAGCAAGAAGGCATCAGTTCAATCGCAACCATGGCTGAGGAAACACCACGGAAAATTATACTCATCGAGTCGACCCCAGACCCAACAGTGAGGAAACGTGGGATGCCACAACGAGTCCCGACGAATAAGAAGGCAGCGTGCGCCAAAGTCTCGGCCGCCGGAGCTCGGCAGGAACGCCCGGGGCGACAATAAGAATCGTCGACACCACGACCGAAAGGGAGCCAAAAGACGAAAGAAAGAACAGGGAGGAACGAGATACAACCAGCGACTTCGCCAACGAAGGAGGATGGAACAGGCAGCTCGGGGAGGCCGAAGTCAACCGCCGAGGGTCAACCACGAGCAACCCACCAAGCAACGCCGAAGCCCACCGACCGACAACCGCCGACAAAAACTACCGCTGGTCCACCGCAGTTGAAGTAGACCGGCCGGAAACCGCCGACAGCGACTACCGCCGGCTTACCACCGTTAAAACTCGCCGACCACCCACCGCCGACAGCGACTACCGCCAACCCGCCGCCACTACAGTTTACCGTCCGTCAACCGCCGAAAACCGACACCGATCAACCATCGCTGCAACCCACCGTCAGTCAACCGACGCGGCTACTCACCGTCCGCCGACCCTCGGTATACGCCGTTCAACAGCAGCACGACCACCCGGCACGTCCGAGACCGCTAGGAACCACCGCTAGACATCACAGGAGTAATCCATTCTTCGAGGCGACCAGCCGTCTACGCGAATGGGTAACGCGTCCACGAGAAGTAAGCATCTCCACAACAATGGGGCTGGTTCGAGGCAGACGACTGGTCGATGGAGCCTGGAAGCTGCGCTTCCAAGGGGAGTCAGTCATCGTCCATCTCCACGACGCAAACTCAGACCCTAGGACATAGAGGCCGAAGAAATAAGAGCCAGAGGCATCATGAATTCGTACTTTTTTTATTTTATTTTTGAGTTTGTTTCGTTTTTTAAATTTAATTTTAGCCTTAAGAAATATTAATTAATTTGTTCTGAATTTTAGCTATAAGAAATAATTATAAAAAGGGACACGAATAAAGCCCCATCTTTTCGTTAACTATGAGTTATATTTTCCAGCTCCTACACCCCCTTAGACAGACCGAAGTACTCGTCGCCGTTTCGTTTCCGAAAGAAAGAGGGGGATGTAACGGAGTTACAAATCGACGCAAAACCTTACAACAGCACCGGAGGAAAAAAATGTTTTTTTAGTGCTGTTGGACCACCCCGGACGTCAAACTAGGTCAATCGTACCGATTCACCACCCTCCGCACCTGCTGTGACAGTCTAAACGGCCCAAAACCTGTCAACGACAGAAGGCAAAACCTGTCAACAGCACCGGAGGAAATAACGGGTTTTAAGCATCCCCGGATCATCCCCGGCACTGCCCTTACGAAACTACTATTACTAGTAAACATTTCGTGCCAGTAGCAGGCCAGATTTCCCCGAAACAACGGGGGAAATCTAAAATCAAGTTCGCCGCCATAGCCCCCCGGCACTATATAAGCAGTGCCGGCACCACAGAGCAGGGACTCTTCGACCAGCAGTCAACCGGAGCAGACCTACTAGGAGCTGAGTAAAGGTAATTAACTTTCTTATTTTGCAGAATAACTTGGAGAACGAAGCAGAAGCCGTCATCCGGTGGTCACCCGACCACAACCGAGGCCAACCGAAGCAGCCATCATCCGGTGGTCACCCGACCACAACCGAAGCCAACCGAAGTAGCCGTCATCCGGTGGTCACCCGACCACAACCGAGGCCAGCCGAAGCAGCCGTCATCCGGTGGTCACTCGACCACAACCGAAGCAGCCGTCATCCGGTGGTCACCCGACCACAACCGACCGACCGAGACCAACCGAAGCAGCCGTCATCCGGTGGTCACCCGACCACAACCGGCCGACCGAGGACCGAAGAATAGTGAACAACACGAGGTAGCCCGAATGAAGAGCTGCCGTTAGGAGCTATATCTAAGCCCCCCGGCACTATATAAGCAGTGCCGGCACCACAGAGCAGGGACTCTTCGACCAGCAGTCAACCGGAGCAGACCTACTAGGAGCTGAGTAAAGGTAATTAACTTTCTTATTTTGCAGAATAACTTGGAGAACGAAGCAGAAGCCGTCATCCGGTGGTCACCCGACCATAACCGAGGCCAACCGAAGCAGCCGTCATCCGGTGGTCACCCGACCACAACCGAAGCAGCCGTCATCCGGTGGTCACCCGACCACAACCGAAGCAGCCGTCATCCGGTGGTCACCCGACCACAACCGAGGCCAACCGAATTAGCCGTCATCCGGTGGTCCCCCGACCACAACCGAGGCCAACCGAAGCAGCCATCATCCGGTGGTCACCCGACCACAACCGAAGCCAACCGAAGTAGCCGTCATCCGGTGGTCACCCGACCACAACCGAGGCCAGCCGAAGCAGCCGTCATCCGGTGGTCACTCGACCACAACCGAAGCAGCCGTCATCCGGTGGTCACCCGACCACAACCGACCGACCGAGACCAACCGAAGCAGCCGTCATCCGGTGGTCACCCGACCACAACCGGCCGACCGAGGACCGAAGAATAGTGAACAACACGAGGTAGCCCGAATGAAGAGCTGCCGTTAGGAGCTATATCTAAGCTTGCCGTTAGGAGCTATATCTAAGCTAGCAAAACGTCTTGCTGGAGACAGTTGTCGACCAGCCGTCAACCGGAGCACAGTGACCAGCGCAGGAGCTCTTCAAACCCAGCAAATTGGTAAGAATACTCCAGGTAAACATATTTGGGAAGTCGGCGTGATTCCCGACTACCGACGAACTATTGTGTGGACCCACTGGTGTTGGGTAGGAAGTAAGTTTGGGTATTTTCTTTACGAGATACTCCGACAAATAGCGAGATTCCTAGTTCACTTACTCTTACACTAGCATGACTTCCTAGTGTAAGACACTCCTCTAACTAGCGTGATTCCTAGTTATCTAGCTTTCTCTCGTGTTGGCGTGATTCCCAGTACGAGACACTCCGACAACTAGCGAGATTCCTAGTTCACTTACTCTTACACTAGCGTGACTTCCTAGTGTAAGACACTCCTCTCACTAGCGTGATTCCTAGTTATCTAGCTTTCTCTCGTGTTGGCGTGATTCCCAGTACGAGACACTCCGACAACTAGCGAGATTCCAAATTCAAGCACTCTTAGACTAGCGTGATTTCCTAGTGTAGGACACCCTTCCAATCAGCGTGGCTCCTGGTTTTATCATCTACTCGTGTACTGGCGTGATTCCCAGTTATATCATTCACTTTTACAATTTGTCTGTCAGTGATTGTCCCGAAGTTATCCCTAGCACATTTATCTGCCTCCGTCCTTTCCCCGCAGGAACCTACCTATCCCGTTCACCGAGGATTCCCCGAGGAAAGCAGGCGACCAGCATTCCGTCGACGAGAGTCTGTCAAACGACGCCACGAGCCCAACCGAAGGAGGACATTTCCAGGAAGGAGACACCAGCTATTTATTTGCGACCGACAGAGGAAAGAATACCTACGCCGAGACCACGGAGTTAGGAGCGAGTATTAATTTATTTTAAAAAGGGACAGAATTATAGTTTGTAAGAGTAAAGGAAATAAACAGTGAATTCGAAATCTACTGTAGAATAAAAGTAAATTGTAGCAAGGAATCGGGGCGTTTTCTTCAGAAGCCTTAACCCTGGAGCCGGCGAGCTCAACCCCGTGGAGAAAACCAGAGACCCGCCTGACTGCAAAGTAAAACACGTTACCAATCGGTGTCCGAACAGCGACACGAAGAAAACGCGTTACAAGAAGAAGAGAAACTAGAGCGGGCATATGACAATCTGCGCACAGATTACCGCTTTTATATTCGCCGCACCGATTTTCAGACTCTAGCCGAACTAGTGAGGATGGCCGAAGAGTACGAATCACTGCGCTCCGAGGAACAGAAGACATCACCCCAGAGAAGTGCACCTCCGCGACAGTACACCCCCGAGCGAAATCGAGCCGTACCGATAAAGGAGGGATACTCGACAAATGACTGCTGCTGGAGATGTGGACAACGAGGTCATCAACGGCGACATTGCCGAAACGAACCAGTCTTGTTCTGTTCGCGATGCGGACAACAAGGGATCCTCACCCGCGACTGCCAGTGCAACGGTCGACGAACCGAATCAACCCGTACTCCGAGAGGTCAAATGACCCAAACCGACAATGGATACCGACCGGGAAACGAGAGAAGGGTGCAGGACCGAGGAGGTCGGCCTATACCCCAACACCCACGGTAAACCGACAACCCGAAGACCGAACCTCCACACCGCAACTAGACTTTGACAACCGACAGTTCCTCCCGATACAAATCGCAGACCATACCTTCGAAGCATTAGTGGACACCGGAGCCGGCCGATCATTTATAGGAGGAGATGTGCAACGACTCACCAGAGACATCGGAATAAGGGAGCAGCCCTGCAGACTAATAACGTCTCTAGCCGATGGAAGTGAGGTCATCATACAACGAAGATACGATCTAACAGTCGTAATTCAGCATAGGACCGTACGACATAGCTTCTTTCTGATGCCAGGACTAGCCGAAGCAGCGATTTTAGGTATGGATTTTCTCAGTAAATGCAGTTTGAGGATGACACTATGGGGAAAGAAAATGTACCCCAACCAGTTTGGAACCGACCAGGAAGAGAAATCATATAGTCATCAAGTCGAGATCCCCGGCAATCTCGTCCCCAGAGAGGAAGACTTGATCACGGACTTTCTAGCAAAGCAGATACCCCGTTTCGAGTCTCTAACGGGACTTACGAAGCTAACCGAACACCGAATCGTCATGAAAGACGACCAACCCGTAAAACAACGATATTACCCGAGAAACCCCGCCATGCAAGAGATCATCAATACTGAGATCGACGAACTCTTGAGGACCGACCGAATCGAACCATCTCGTAGCCCGTACAGTTCCCCAATTGTGCTAGTAAGGAAAAAGAAAGGGAACTGGCGGCTTTGCATCGACTACTGCCAGCTGAACGAACACTCAGTGAAGGACGCATATCCGCTGCCACAAATCAACGACATTTTAGACAAGTTGAGAGGAGCACAATGCATTTCAACCATCGATTTAAAACAAGGTTATTGGCAAATACCGATGGCTGAAGCCAGCCGACCGTATACCGCATTCACCGTACCCGGCCGAGGACTCTTTCGATGGAAAGTTATGCCATTCGGGCTACACTCAGCCCCAGCCACGTTTCAACGAGCCCTAGATCGAGTCATCGGACCCGAGATGGAACCATACGCATTCGCCTATCTCGACGATATATTCGTGGTAGGGCGATCTCTCGAGGAACACATCGAGAAACTACGAATAGTATTCGACCGACTCATCGATGCCAACTTAAAAATAAACCCCGAAAAATGTGAGTTCTTTAAGGAGAGTCTGACATACCTCGGACATGTGATCTCGCGAAAAGGCATACAAACCGACCCAGAGAAAGTAAGTGCAATACACGCACTCCCGGCGCCTACCAACGTCAAAGGGATTCGACAGTTTATCGGCATCGCCTCATGGTACAGGCGTTTTGTCCCGGATTTCTCCACGATCAGTGCCCCGCTCACCAAATTACTCCGAAAAAATCAGAAGTGGCACTGGGGAGAAGAGCAGGAGAGGGCGTTCCAAGAACTTAAGCAACGCCTAATACAGGCTCCTGTATTAGCATGTCTAGATTTTACCAGACCGTTCATACTACAAACCGATGCCAGTAAGGATGGTCTAGGGGCCGTCCTCGCACAGGAGATAAACGGAGAGGAACGAGTGATCGCCTTTGCAAGCCGAGCAATGACCGATGTGGAGCAGCGATACTCGGTCACCGAAAAGGAATGCTTAGCCATCGTATGGGGGACCCGCAAAATGCGACCATACTTGGAGGGGTATCACTTCATCATCATCACCGACCATCAAGCGCTTAAGTGGCTTAATTCCATCGAAAACCCTTCGGGTCGACTCGCGAGATGGGCTATCGAGCTACAACAGTTTTACTACGAGATTCGATACCGACGAGGGAAATGGAACGTAGTAGCTGACGCTCTCTCTAAACAGCCAGCTATTGACACCACCAAGGCATCGACGTTAGCAACCGCACAGCCAAGCTGTAATTGGTATCACAGGAGATACCAGGAGGTACAGAGGAACCCCGCCGAATACCCTGACTATGCAATCCGGAACAACCAGCTCTACCGACACATCTACACTCCAGACTCATATGAGGACAACGATACTAGTGACTCGTGGAAGATGTGTGTACCGAAATGTGACCGAGCCAGGGTGCTGAAGGAAAACCATGACGCACCCACCGCAGGACACGGAGGAGTAAACAAGACGATATATCGAATAGCCAAAAATTACTACTGGCCAGGGATGTTTCGCGACATAGCCCAGTATGTAAGACGCTGTGACTCGTGCCTCCGTCATAAACCCCTTCAACAGAAACCCGCTGGAGAAATGCACATGACCAGGACTACCGAACCGTGGGAGACCGTAAGCGTAGATTTCATGGGACCATTCCCCAGGTCGTCAAGAGGAAAAACAATGATCGTCATTTTCCAGGACATGTTCAGAAAATGGGTAGAAATAGTAGCACTCCGAGAAGCAACAGGGCCAGCGCTAATCAAAGCATTCCGAGAAAGAATTTACGCCAGATACGGGAGCCCCCGAATACTCATCTCCGATAATGGCCGACAGTTTACGAGCAGACAATGCTCGACCACTTTAAAGGAACTAGGAATTACACACCGATTGACTCCACCGTACACCCCGCAAGCGAACCCCGTAGAACGCACGAACCGAGTGATCAAAACGATGATCACCCAATACATCGACAAGAATCGGAAAAGGTGGGACGAGCTGATACCCGAGTTCATGTTAGCTTACAACACTAGCAAAAGCGAAAGCACAGGATTTTCACCGGCATATCTGAATTTTGGCAGGGAACCCATTGCCCCGACGTCAAGCACCGCCGAGAGGAACGGTTACCCCAGACACCACTACAACAGCCCGCCGGAAAAACAGGAGAAATTACAGGAGATTTACCGACTAGTCAACCTGAATTTTAGGAAAGCTTTCGAGAAACAACGCCACTACTACAACCTCAGGCGAAGACCATGGTGCCCAGCAGTAGGAGATCTTGTATTCGAAAGGAGACAAATCTCTCCTCAGCATTAAAACATTTCTCGGCAAAACTTGGGCCAAAATACGAAGGGCCATACCAAGTTACAAAAATCCTCTCACCCGTAGTGGTGGAACTGGCTGACACACAAGGAAAAACCCTGTATAGCACTCATGTTAAAGACTTGAAACCATATACCGCCGCTCCCCAGGTGCACACATGTACGGACCCAGAGCAAGAAGGCATCAGTTCAATCGCAACCATGGCTGAGGAAGCACCACGGTAAATTTTACTCATCGAGTCGACCCCAGACCCAACAGTGAGGAAACGTGGGATGCCACAACGAGTCCCGACGAGTAAGAAGGCAGCGTGCGCCAAAGTCTCGGCCGCCGGAACTCGGCAGGACCGCCCGAGGCGGCAAGAAGAATCGTCGACACCACGACCGAAAGGGAGCCACAAGACGAAAGAAAGAACAGGGAGGAACGAGAAACAACCAGCGACTTCGCCAACGAAGGAGGATGGAACAGGCCGCTCGGGGAGGCCGAAGTCAACCACCGATGGTCAACCACGAGCCACCCACCAAGCAACGCCGAAGCCCACCGACCGACAACCGCCGACAACAACTACCGCTGGTCCACCGCCGTTGAAGTACACTAGCCGGCAACCGCCGACAGCGACTACCGCCGGCCCACCACCGTTAAAGCTCGCCGACCGACAACCGCCGACAACCACTACCGCTGGTCCACCGCCGTTGAAGTACACCGGCCGAAAACCGCCGACAGCGACTACCGCCTACCCGCCGCCACTACAGGTTACCGTCCGTCAACCGCCGAAAACCGACACCGATCAACCATCGCTGCAACCCACCGTCAATCAACCGACGCGGCTACTCACCGTCCGCCGACCCTCGGTATACGCCGTTCAACAGCAGCAGCAGCACGACCACCCGGCACGTCCGAGACCGCTAGGAACCACCGCCAGACATCACAGGAGTAATCCATTCGTCGAGGCGACCAGCCGTCTACGCGAATGGGTAACGCGTCCACGAGAAGTCAGCATTTCCACGACAATGGGGCTGGTTCGAGGCAGACGACTGGTCGATGGAGCCTGGAAGCTGCGCTTCCAAGGGGAATCAGTCATCGTCCATCTCCACGACACAAACCCAGACCCTAGGACTTAGAGGCCCGAAGAAGAAAGAGCCAGAGGCATCCTTAATTCGTACTTTTTATTTTTTTATTTTTATTTTTGAATTTGTTTCGTTTTTTAAAATTGAATTTTAGCCTTAAGAAATATTAATTAAATTGTTCTGAATTTTAGCTATAAGAAATAATTATAAAATGGACACGAATAAAGCCCCATCTTTTCGTTAACAGTAGTATAAATATGCGGGTTCTGGCTCAAATGTGCAATGTGCAGGTCAAAGGTCAAGGTTGCTGATTAGGTTTTCGGTCTTGGAGGCTACAATTGAGAGATAAGGAAAAGAGATAAGGATTTTCGGTCTTATAGGCTACAATTGAGAGATAAGGAAGAGAGATAAGGATTGTCGGCCATCTTGGATTTTGGGTTTTCGGTCTTATTGGCTACAATTGAGAGATAAGGATTGTCGGCCATCTTGGATCTTGGGTTTTCGGTCTTATAGGCTACAATTGTGAGATAAGGAAGAGAGGTAAGGATTGTCGGCCATCTTGGATTTTGGGTTTTCGGTGTTATAGGCTACAATTGAGAGATAAGGATGTCGGCCATCTTGGATTTTGGGTGTTATAGGCTACAATTGAGAGATAAGGATGTCGGCCATCTTGGATCTTGGGTTTTCGGTCTTATAGGCTACAATTGAGAGATAAGGAAAAGAGATAAGGATTGTCGGCCATCTTGGATTTTCGGTTTTTGGTCTTGGAGGCTACAATTGGTCTTCTTTGGGTTTTCGGTGTTATAGGCTACAATTGAGAGATAAGGAAAAGAGATAAGGATTGTCGGCCATCTTGGATTTTCGGTTTTTGGTCTTGGAGGCTACAATTGGTCTTCTTCTTCTTTGGTTTGCATCTGGACTTAGATCTAAACCTTGGATCTGAACCTAGATTGTTTAGTAAGATAAGGCACCTGTCGGCCATCTTGGATATTGGGTATTCAGTCTTGGAGGCTACAATTGATGTTGAAGATAAGAGTTTGTTGTTTTGAGTCTTTAATTACGAAGTACAGCTTTATCAGCTAAATGAAATAACATGAGGCGAATTTAATTGGATTGAAGATAAGAGTTTGTTGTTTTGAGTCTTTAATTACGAAGTACAGCTTTATCAGCTAAATGAAATAACATGATGCGAATTTAGTTGGAAAAACAGAATATTGCGTAATAAAAGATTTCACCACTTTGAGTAAATAGATGAAGATTATTTTTTAATTTCTTTTGCAAATTCTTATTTCTATGATATCATTTGTTTTCAAGCAAGTTTTAACATGTTTTTCTGGTCGAGCTGTGATTGATAAGCGAGCTGGTGACTGCGTAGAAATTAATAATTTGGCGACAATGTTAAGGTCGTTGGGTGATAAGGTTTTGTAGATGAATCTGACCTCGTGCTGAAAATAAGAGTTACGAAGTACCCCTTTATCAGCTAAATGAAATAACATGATGCGACTTTAATTGGAAGCAGAATATTGTAACCTCGAACTTTAAAAGATTATCATGCAATTTCTTTTCCAGATCTAAATATAGCCATTAATTCGAGGTTATATTATTAAATAATTTCGTGTTTTATGCAACTATCAAGTAAGTCATTCCACCGATTACGTCATCTGGACCTTGATTACTAGTTAATATAACACCATTGAGGAATAGTTAAAGGAATTTCTGTAATTAGGGAAAAAAATCTGATGTTTAAAAATAACATGCATCGCTTTGCATAAATCCGTTAATAAGTAATAAACGTCTAGTCAAGATAGCTAGAATGGCTTCTTTCGGTACTTTGGAGAAGTTTATCATGTGAAGAACTTGCAAAGAAAATAAATATCTTTCCATAGCCTTAAACTTCGTTTCTTGATGATTCAGCTGTGATAATCTTAATAAGGGAAACCATTGCTTCGTAATTATGCTTTAAATTTATATCAAACAAGCAGCTACCAAACCCATATAACAACCTTGAACTGCAGAAGAAATGAACAAGATCATTGGCGTTGTTGTAGCACTTTCTAAAAATTGCCTCAAAACTGTGAATTTAGACTAGAACAAACAAAATCGAAGTAGCTGAAATGTCCTCTTTCGAAGAAAATAAATTTCATATATGCTGCATGTAACAATAGACCCAAATTGTGATCTCACCGAGTTCAGTTTGCTTTGAGTTTGTTATGTAATGTGGACAAATGTCAGCTTCCGGGTTTGTTGCCGTTGCAGCACTTTATTAAAATAACCTCAAAAAATTTGAATTGAGCCGATAGAACAAACAAAATCGAGGTAGCTGGAATGGCTTCTTTTGGTAATTTAGAGAGATTTATCATGTCAAGAACTTAAGAAAATAAAACTCTTTTCATAGCTTTAAACTTGGTTTCTTCTTTTTTCAGTCGTAATAATCTTAATAAGGCAACCATGTTTTTCTTGAATCATAATTATGTTTTAAATTTATACCAAACTGACAGCTAACAAACCCATATGACATTTAAAATTAAATTTTTGTATACGTCATGTAACAATAGACCCAAATTGTGATCTCACCAAGTCAAACAAACGAAAAACTACTATCCCAATGATCTTTTCAAAATTTATAGAGAAATACAGCTGAACCAATGAAAGAAATTTAAAGCGCATTAAACAGGGCTTTCATAATCGTATTGAAAGCTTTCTATTGAAAAATGATGATAAAGGAATATTGGATCCAAAACAATTTTTCTACAAAATCAAACCTCGAGTTATAAATCTTCTTGAAGCAAGTGTACAGAAAATCCTCTGAATTAGGCTCAAGGAAATTGATATGTTACTTAGAAGATACATTTCATTATATAATCCATTATAGAAATCTCCAAAAAGTAATTTAAAGTATGAATTGAAGTTTTCATACATTCATAGAGCTCTTTGATTCAGACAATGGAATTGATTAAAACTCATACATTCATAGAGCTCTTTGATTCAGACAATGGAATTGATTAAAACAATATATTGATCTTAGTACTTTGCATAGATCAAAAGCTGTTAACACTTTCTGATCTTAAGCTCTTATGATGGCATTTGTATTTATTACGAGGAATGACACTAATTTCGTGATCTTAAGTATATTCAAATGTTCAACAGATGCTTACTATTGTCAAGATTTATTCTAATATCACCATTAAATCTTTTGGTTGAAGCACAGTTCGGTTTACTAAAATTATCACAGTTTAAAAAATTATTAACTTTATTTTTGGTTTGTCTTTTACTTTGTTTGCATTTTAGATTCATATAGATTAGATTTCTCAAGTATAGAAAAATTAGCGAATAATTCAGCTGATGAAAACTTAATATTAAACAGATCCTTTTATAAAAATGACGATTTATTATATAGATTCAGGATAATTTTGGGGTGCTATGCTTAAGTATTGAAAGATTGAATTACAATAATTATTAACTGACGTTAATGTGTATAACTTTATATGTTCTCGCAGGCATTCTACTGCTAATAATAAGTGTATGGAAAATGTTATCCCATCACAAAGCTCAACATATTTAATTTACTTCGACTGCAATAATTTATATGGGTGAGACATGTCTGAATTCTTATCTTATGAGGAATTTCAATGGGATAGAAAATACGGATATCAATATAATGAGCATTCTTCAAAGTTCAGAAATTGAATATATATATTTGAAGTAGATTTAACTTATCTAGAATCACTTCATGACTTACACAATGATCTACCATTTTGCGCAAATAATATAAAAATCCCCTGAATTAGGCTCAAGAAAATTGATATGTGACTTAGAAGATACATTTCATTACATAATCCATTATAGAAATCTCCAAAAAGTAGTTTAAAGTATGGGAAAGTCGAGGTAAACATTTAGGTCTTCGTGCTTTAATTGCAAATCCCAATTTTCACAGTATTGCGCAATTTACAATAAATATGGCTGCAGTAGAATTAAGCAAAGTAAAAGTGACTTATAACAAACCAGTTTATTTAGACTTTGTAGTTCTTGAAATATCAAAATTTAAAATGTATGAATTCCATTACGAATATATAAAATGAAAGTATGAGGATAGAGGTAAGTGTAATTATATGAATACAGATTCCTTTATTTATATAATTAAAACTATTGATTTTTATAGCGATATTTCAGATGAGAGAAATGAAAGATTTGATACTTCAGAATCCAGTCCAAACAATAATTTAGTCTTCCACTAAAAAATAAAAAGAAATTAGGTTGCATGATAGATGAGCTTGATGGTAACATAATGTTAGAATTTATAGGTTTAAAGTCTAAAACGTATTTTTTATCTATACAAAATTTTGAATCTATAAGAAAGCGAAGGGTGTTAAAAAGACGTCTGTTAACAAGTTAACTCATTAATTCATCACTCAAAGCCTCAACAGAATTTTCTGCATATAGTTGACTTTCAGTTTTTCCCTTTTCCCACAGCAAGAAAGATATTATGAAAGCTACATTTTAAACTAATTTTTAGATTAACTAGAAATTGTGAAAATGAGAATCATTAATAAATTTATGTAGAATGAAAAATAAATGACTAAATTAATAAAATGCTATTTTAACATTATCAGAAAGACTTTTATTAGTATAAAATAGACATTTAATTCTTATTTATAACTATTGCTTTACTAGTAAATTTCTTAAAAGGTAAACATTTTACCCTTATGAATTAAACAGCATCGCGCTTTATACAAAAATTTAAGAGAGGATACATTTGGACACTGCAATTCTTCTTCCATATTATATACTTCATATGGGAGTGTTTCAGAATTTAACCTTAATTACAACAAGTCTTCTTATACAATTTTTTTTCTGGTTGGTTTATGAAGTTCATTAACTACTTGTATTTCATTCATTTTGTAGTTGTCAGAGATTCTATATTAATCAACGCTATTAAAGTGTCTTTAATTTTGTTCTATATGTAGAACTATATATTTCATCAACTTCTGCTGAGCATCAACAATTCATTCACTTCTATACAAATCGTATGCTATTTTCAGTTTTTCCGTGTAGAGCCGCAATTGATTCATTTCTAAGTAGCTCAATTTAATAACATACAGATGGATCCACTGATCAAGAACTCCTCAAAAAATCATCCAAATTTGTCAACACTGTATGATTAGAGGGTTAAAAGCTATATTGAGATATTTATACTATAATGTCAGCTTCTCTCAGTTTTTTAATTATTAACATTATTTCATTGTTATGACTGTTATTACCAGCCTGTTTTGATGCTATTAGTAGGCGTAAACGATCAACTAATTCATTAGGATTTTCAAAGTAAGTATAGCCAACTTCATTGTTATGACTGTTATTACCAGCCTGTTTTGATGCTATTAGTAGGCGTAAACGATCAACTAATTCATTTGGATTTTCAAAGTAAGTATAGCCAGTATTAGTCTTTGGTATTTGTATTAAACCCTGACCTTTTGGGGATGTGAGATTCTTAATGATGGTTTTATACTTCTTGCTTCTGTTTCCTTTTATTCGACCATCATCCATATAATTGCGTTTACAAGCATTAGTGTCATTCATAATGTTTCTGTAGTTGTTCATATCATCTGACGTGTATAGTTGTTTAGGGGTTTTTGTGAAGAGCAATTCGAGAAGTCCTGGAGTAATGCTATATACTTTTTATTTAAGAATGATATTGTCACCATCAACTTGAAGAATCGAGTTGCCAATTTTCCAGTTGTTACCATCAAAGTAAACCCCAAAAGATTTATCAATTTTTGTGCTCTTGTTTTCATATAATTTAATGTATTTCGAAATTGAAGGGTTATTGGGCAAATCATCGATAGAAAGCGTCTTTGTTAGAGTAGATGAATTTGGAGGTGGAGGAAATTCTAGAATAATCTCCAAGTTTACTTGAAGTACTAGCTGGCTCTGCTTTGAAGTATTTATGTTTAGGTTGAGGTGTTAAAATTTCACTGTTATTATATTTATCAATATCAGGATCCATTTTCAAGAGTTCAATCCCAGGATCCATTTTCAAGAGTTTACGTTTATATGAGTTTACTGAAGCATCGCTCTTTGACTCATCCTTGATTTGTGCAACAAGTGTCTCAAGCGGCTTGGTGATAGACTTAAAAGTTTGCTCTAGCTGAGTCTCTGTTTCCATTTTTCCCATCTTAAGAGCTTTAAACTTTTTTCTGATGGCATTTCGCACCCTCGCTATTTCCTTAGTAAGCTTCTCATCCATATTGATCTTATTTAAGAACCAAGTCTAAAAAACATGAAACAGTAAACAATAAACATGAATCATAAAACAATAAACACGAAACATGAAACAAGAATCATGAATCATGAAACATGTAACATGAAACAATAATTACCTATGTGAAGTTGAACCGTTTCCATCAAAGTGTTAGTATTAGCTAATAAATCATTGTTCATCCCTCTCCTTTTATAGTACGTATCATGAATACATCAAATCCCTTTCGGTAGCACCACTTACACATTGCGTTGCTTTTATTAATCACCAAAAATCCATATTTATACTTCCAAAATTCAGCACACGCATTACGAAATTTTTCAAACGTCATATCTGTACCCACATGATCATAATATATATGTTTAAAATAGTGATCACTTGCAAATACTTTTTGCAAAGGAACGCTGCACAGAATATCACAAAGTTGTAGCTGTAAAGTTCTTATTTTTCTCATATATTCAAAGATATAGTTCACTTTTCAACGCCTAAAAAAGCCCGATAGTTGACAGCACTTATGAAGTTTACTTAGGTGATGATAACGAATGGAAAATTGGAAAATTGCAATTGAGAAAGATTAGATTAGGTCTATGTAAATTGATTTTTATGAAACAACCTGTAAAACTTTGTATAGTAAGGATGAGTTGAAAGATTATCAAGATATCTTAGAAGAGAATACAGGGTTATAAATATCGACTTCAACAGATCATTTTTAGTGTTTAGATAACCACCAATATGTTTAAATGTATAGAATGCAACAAATTCTTTAGCCGGAGAGATAGTCTTTTAAGACATAAGAGACGGTCAATACATTTATTGAAAGAGAAAAATCGTGAAGACGAACATAGCCAGTTTATTGTGAAGGAATTGACAATTTTGACAAATGGAAACCAAATGCAGCACTTTATTTTTCAAACTCCATTTAGATTTAAGGATTTCACAACTGAAAAGACAAAAGAAGCACGGTCAATACATTTATTGAAAGAGAAAAATCGTGAAGACGAACATAGCAAGTTTATTGTGAAGGAATGGACAATTTTGACAAATGGAAACCAAATGCAGCACTTTATTTTTCAAACTCCATTTAGATTTAAGGATTTCACAACTGAAAAGACAGAAAGAAGCGAAGTGATTGCATCATAATTACCATGGATTCAATTGGAACGATGGATATATCCCCTAACATCAAATACGTACTATAGTGACTCCTTTAATAAGAAACAAAGTACTTTATATGAAAGGCTGTGAAAAGATTTGCTGGATCAAAAATACATTTGATGAAGGTGTAATAGTATATAATATGGAAGAAGAATTGCAGTGTCCAAATTTATCTTCTCTTAAATTTTTGTATAAAACCCCATGCTGTTTAATTCATAAGGGAATGTTCAAGAAAATGTTTAGCTTTTAAGAAATTTTCTAGAAAAGTAATAGAAGATAGAAATAAGAATTAAATGTCTTATTATTTTATACTAATAAAAGTCTTTCTGTAAATGTTAAAATAGCATTTTATTAATTTAGTCATTTATTTTTCCTTCAACATAAATTTATTAATGATGCTCATTTTCACAATTTCTAGTTAATCTAACAATTAGTTTCAAATGTAGCTTTCATAATATCTTTCTTGCTGCCTACTTGTAAAGAATAGATCTTAGATTTCAATCCTATACATTCTAACGTAATCTTACTATTGACATTGGGATTTGCAATTAAAGCACGAAGACCTAAATGTTTACCTCGACTTTCCCATTCCGTAGCTATTACATATATCTTATGATCATGTGGATACAGATATGACGTTTGGAAAATTTCGTAATGCGTGTGCTGAATTTTGGAAGTATAAATATGGATTTTTGGTGATTAATAAAAGCAACGCAATGTGTAAGTGGTGCTACCGAAAGGGATTTGATGTATTCATGATACGTACTATAAAAGGAGAGGGATGAACAATGATTTATTAGCTAATACTAACACTTTGATGGAAACGGTTCAACTTCACATAGGTAATTATTGTTTCATGTTACATGTTTCATGATTCATGATTCTTGTTTCATGTTTCGTGTTTATTGTTTTATGATTCATGTTTATTGTTTACTGTTTCATGTCTTTTAGACTTGGTTCTTAAATAAGATCAATATGGATGAGAAGCTTACTAAGGAAATAGCGAGGGTGCGAAATGCCATCAGAAAAAAGTTTAAAGCTCTTAAGATGGGAAAAATGGAAACAGAGACTCAGCTAGAGCAAACTTTTAAGTCTATCACCAAGCCGCTTGAGACACTTGTTGCACAAATCAAGGATGAGTCAAAGAGCGATGCTTCAGTAAACTCATATAAACGTAAACTCTTGAAAATGGATCCTGGGATTGAACTCTTGAAAATGGATCCTGATATTGATAAATATAATAACAGTGAAATTTTAACACCTCAACCTAAACATAAATACTTCAAAGCAGAGCCAGCTAGTACTTCAAGTAAACTTGGAGATTATTCTAGGATTTCCTCCACCTCCAAATTCATCTACTCTAACAAAGACGCTTTCTATCGATGATTTGCCCAATAACCCTTCAATTTCGAAATACATTAAATTATATGAAAACAAGAGCACAAAAATTGATAAATCTTTTGGGGTTTACTTTGATGGTAACAACTGGAAAATTGGCAATTCGATTCTTCAAGTTGATGGTGACAATATCATTCTTAAATAAAAAGTATATAGCATTACTCCAGGACTTCTCGAATTGCTCTTCACAAAAACCCCTAAACAACTATACACGTCAGATGATATGAACAACTACAGAAACATTATGAATGACACTAATGCTTGTAAACGCAATTATATGGATGATGGTCGAATAAAAGGAAACAGAAGCAAGAAGTATAAAACCATCATTAAGAATCTCACATCCCCAAAAGGTCAGGGTTTAATACAAATACCAAAGACTAATACTGGCTATACTTACTTTGAAAATCCAAATGAATTAGTTGATCGTTTACGCCTACTAATAGCATCAAAACAGGCTGGTAATAACAGTCATAACAATGAAGTTGGCTATACTTACTTTGAAAATCCTAATGAATTAGTTGATCGTTTACGCCTACTAATAGCATCAAAACAGGCTGGTAATAACAGTCATAACAATGAAATAATGTTAATAATTAAAAAACTGAGAGAAGCTGACATTATAGTATAAATATCTCAATATAGCTTTTAACCCTCTAATCATACAGTGTTGACAAATTTGGATGATTTTTTGAGGAGTTCTTGATCAGTGGATCCATCTGTATGTTATTAAATTGAGCTACTTAGAAATGAATCAATTGCGGCTCTACACGGAAAAACTGAAAATAGCATACGATTTGTATAGAAGTGAATGAATTGTTGATGCTCAGCAGAAGTTGATGAAATATATAGTTCTACATATAGAACAAAATTAAAGACACTTTAATAGCGTTGATTAATATAGAATCTCTGACAACTACAAAATGAATGAAATACAAGTAGTTAATGAACTTCATAAACCAACCAGAAAAAAAATTGTATAAGAAGACTTGTTGTAATTAAGGTTAAATTCTGAAACACTCCCATATGAAGTATATAATATGGAAGAAGAATTGCAGTGTCCAAATGTATCCTCTCTTAAATTTTTGTATAAAGCGCGATGCTGTTTAATTCATAAGGGTAAAATGTTTACCTTTTAAGAAATTTACTAGTAAAGCAATAGTTATAAATAAGAATTAAATGTCTATTTTATACTAATAAAAGTCTTTCTGATAATGTTAAAATAGCATTTTATTAATTTAGTCATTTATTTTTCATTCTACATAAATTTATTAATGATTCTCATTTTCACAATTTCTAGTTAATCTAAAAATTAGTTTAAAATGTAGCTTTCATAATATCTTTCTTGCTGTGGGAAAAGGGAAAAACTGAAAGTCAACTATATGCAGAAAATTCTGTTGAGGCTTTGAGTGATGAATTAATGAGTTAACTTGTTAACAGACGTCTTTTTAACACCCTTCGCTTTCTTATAGATTCAAAATTTTGTATAGATAAAAAATACGTTTTAGACTTTAAACCTATAAATTCTAACATTATGTTACCATCAAGCTCATCTATCATGCAACCTAATTTCTTTTTATTTTTTAGTGGAAGACTAAATTATTGTTTGGACTGGATTCTGAAGTATCAAATCTTTCATTTCTCTCATCTGAAATATCGCTATAAAAATCAATAGTTTTAATTATATAAATAAAGGAATCTGTATTCATATAATTACACTTACCTCTATCCTCATACTTTCATTTTATATATTCGTAATGGAATTCATACATTTTAAATTTTGATATTTCAAGAACTACAAAGTCTAAATAAACTGGTTTGTTATAAGTCACTTTTACTTTGCTTAATTCTACTGCAGCCATATTTATTGTAAATTGCGCAATACTGTGAAAATTGGGATTTGCAATTAAAGCACGAAGACCTAAATGTTTACCTCGACTTTCCCATACTTTAAACTACTTTTTGGAGATTTCTATAATGGATTATGTAATGAAATGTATCTTCTAAGTCACATATCAATTTTCTTGAGCCTAATTCAGGGGATTTTTATATTATTTGCGCAAAATGGTAGATCATTGTGTAAGTCATGAAGTGATTCTAGATAAGTTAAATCTACTTCAAATATATATATTCAATTTCTGAACTTTGAAGAATGCTCATTATATTGATATCCGTATTTTCTATCCCATTGAAATTCCTCATAAGATAAGAATTCAGACATGTCTCACCCATATAAATTATTGCAGTCGAAGTAAATTAAATATGTTGAGCTTTGTGATGGGATAACATTTTCCATACACTTATTATTAGCAGTAGAATGCCTGCGAGAACATATAAAGTTATACACATTAACGTCAGTTAATAATTATTGTAATTCAATCTTTCAATACTTAAGCATAGCACCCCAAAATTATCCTGAATCTATATAATAAATCGTCATTTTTATAAAAGGATCTGTTTAATATTAAGTTTTCATCAGATGAATTATTCGCTAATTTTTCTATACTTGAGAAATCTAATCTATATGAATCTAAAATGCAAACAAAGTAAAAGACAAACCAAAAATAAAGTTAATAATTTTTTAAACTGTGATAATTTTAGTAAACCGAACTGTGCTTCAACCAAAAGATTTAATGGTGATATTAGAATAAGTCTTGACAATAGTAAGCATCTGTTGAACATTTGAATATACTTAAGATCACAAAATTAGTGTCATTCCTCGTAATAAATACAAATGCCATCATAAGAGCTTAAGATCAGAAAGTGTTAGCAGCTTTTGATCTATGCAAAGTACTAAGATCAATATATTGTTTTAATCAATTCCATTGTCTGAATCAAAGAGCTCTATGAATGTATGAGTTTTAATCAATTCCATTGTCTGAATCAAAGAGCTCTATGAATGTATGAAAACTTCAATTCATACTTTAAATTACTTTTTTGGAGATTTCTATAATGGATTATATAATGAAATGTGTCTTCTAAGTAACATATCAATTTCCTTGAGCCTAATTCAGAGGATTTTCTGTAAACTTGCTTCAAGAAGATTTATAACTCGAGGTTTGATTTTGTAGAAAAATTGTTTTGGATCCAATATTCCTTTATCATCATTTTTCAATAGAAAGCTTTCAATACGATTATTAAAGCCCTGTTTAATGCGCTTTAAATTTCTTTCATTGGTTCAGCTGTATTTCTCTATAAATTTTGAAAAGATCATTGGGATAGTAGTTTTTCGTTTGTTTGACTTGGTGAGATCACAATTTGGGTCTATTGTTACATGACGTATACAAAAATTTAATTTTAAATGTCATATGGGTTTGTTAGCTGTCAGTTTGGTATAAATTTAAAACATAATTATGATTCAAGAAAAACATGGTTTCCTTATTAAGATTATTACGACTGAAAAAAGAAGAAACCAAGTTTAAAGCTATGAAAAGAGTTTTATTTTCTTAAGTTCTTGACATGATAAATCTCTCTAAATTACCAAAAGAAGCCATTCCAGCTACCTCGATTTTGTTTGTTCTATCGGCTCAATTCAAATTTTTTGAGGTTATTTTAATAAAGTGCTGCAACGGCAACAAACCCGGAAGCTGACATTTGTCCACATTACATAACAAACTCAAAGTAAACTGAACTCGGTGAGATCACAATTTGGGTCTATTGTTACATGCAGCATATATGAAATTTATTTTCTTATGTTCTTCACATGATAAATCTCTTTAAAGTATCGAAAGAGGACATTTCAGCTACTTCGATTTTGTTTGTTCTAGTCTAAATTCACAGTTTTGAGGCAATTTTTAGAAAGTGCTACAACAACGCCAATGATCTTGTTCATTTCTTCTGCAGTTCAAGGTTGTTATATGGGTTTGGTAGCTGCTTGTTTGATATAAATTTAAAGCATAATTACGAATCAATGATTTCCCTTATTAAGATTATCACAGCTGAATCATCAAGAAACGAAGTTTAAGGCTATGGAAAGATATTTATTTTCTTTGCAAGTTCTTCACATGATAAACCTCTCCAAAGTACCGAAAGAAGCCATTCTAGCTATCTTGACTAGACGTTTATTACTTATTAACGGATTTATGCAAAGCGATGCATGTTATTTTTAAACATCAGATTTTTTTCCCTAATTACAGAAATTCCTTTAACTATTCCTCAATGGTGTTATATTAACTAGTAATCAAGGTCCAGATGACGTAATCGGTGGAATGACTTACTTGATAGTTGCATAAAACACGAAATTATTTAATAATATAACCTCGAATTAATGGCTATATTTAGATCTGGAAAAGAAATTGCATGATAATCTTTTAAAGTTCGAGGTTACAATATTCTGCTTCCAATTAAAGTCGCATCATGTTATTTCATTTAGCTGATAAAGGGGTACTTCGTAACTCTTATTTTCAGCACGAGGTCAGATTCATCTACAAAACCTTATCACCCAACGACCTTAACATTGTCGCCAAATTATTAATTTCTACGCAGTCACCAGCTCGCTTATCAATCACAGCTCGACCAGAAAAACATGTTAAAACTTGCTTGAAAACAAATGATATCATAGAAATAAGAATTTGCAAAAGAAATTAAAAAATAATCTTCATCTATTTACTCAAAGTGGTGAAATCTTTTATTACGCAATATTCTGTTTTTCCAACTAAATTCGCATCATGTTATTTCATTTAGCTGATAAAGCTGTACTTCGTAATTAAAGACTCAAAACAACAAACTCTTATCTTCAATCCAATTAAATTCGCCTCATGTTATTTCATTTAGCTGATAAAGCTGTACTTCGTAATTAAAGACTCAAAACAACATACTCTTATCTTCAACATCAATTGTAGCCTCCAAGACTGAATACCAAATATCCAAGATGGCCGACAGGTGCCTTTTCTTTCTAAACAATCTAGGTTCAGATCCAAGGTTTAGATCTAAGTCCAGATGCAAACCAAAGAAGAAGAAGACCAATTGTAGCCTCCAAGACCAAAAACCGAAAATCCAAGATGGCCGACAATCCTTATCTCTTTTCCTTATCTCTCAATTGTAGCCTATAACACCGAAAACCCAAAGAAGACCAATTGTAGCCTCCAAGACCAAAAACCGAAAATCCAAGATGGCCGACAATCCTTATCTCTTTTCCTTATCTCTCAATTGTAGCCTATAAGACCGAAAACCCAAGATCCAAGATGGCCGACATCCTTATCTCTCAATTGTAGCCTATAACACCCAAAATCCAAGATGGCCGACATCCTTATCTCTCAATTGTAGCCTATAACACCGAAAACCCAAAATCCAAGATGGCCGACAATCCTTATCTCTCTTCCTTATCTCTCAATTGTAGCCTATAAGACCGAAAACCCAAGATCCAAGATGGCCGACAATCCTTATCTCTCTTCCTTATCTCTCAATTGTAGCCTATAAGACCGAAAATCCTTATCTCTTTTCCTTATCTCTCAATTGTAGCCTACAAGACCGAAACTGCTCCTCCAAAAATTGCTATGGGGTTTCTGCCGCATGAAAAATGAGCAAAAATCTGACGTCAGACCTCGATTTCCCTCACAATTTAACCAATTTTTAGGTGCTCCTGCTCATTTGCGGCAGAACCCGCATATTTATACTACTGTTAACTATGAGTTATATTTTCCAGCTCCTACACCCCCTTAGACAGACCGAAGTACTCGTCGCCGTTTCGTTTCCGAAAGAAAGAGGGGGATGTAACGGAGTTACAAATCGACGCAAAACCTTACAGCAGCACCGGAGGAAAAAAATGTTTTTTTTGTGCTGTTGGACCACCCCGGACGTCAAACTAGGTCAATCGTACCGATTCACCACCCTCCGCACCTGCTGTGACAGTCTAAGCGGCCCAAAACCTGTCAACGACAGAAGGCAAAACCTGTCAACAGCACCGGAGGAAATAACGGGTTTTAAGCATCCCCGGATCATCCCCGGCACTGCCCTTACGAAACTACTATTACTAGTAAACATTCCGTACCATTAGCAGGCCAGATTTCCCCGAAACAACGGAGGAAACCCAAAATCAAATTCGCCGCCATAGCCCCCCGGCACTATATAAGCAGTGCCGGCACCACAGAGCAGGGACTTCTCGACCAGCAGTCAACCGGAGCAGACCTACTAGGAGCTGAGTAAAGGAACCTTCCTATCCCGTTCACCAAGGATTCCCCGAGGAAAGCAGGCGACCAGCGTTCCGTCGACGAGAGTCTGTCAAACGACGCCACGAACCGAACCGAAGGAGGACATTTCCAGGAAGGAGACACCAGCTATTTATTCGCGACCGACAGAGGAAAGAATACCTACGCCGAGACCACGGAGTTAAGAGCGAGTATTAATTTATTTTAAAAAGGGACAGAATTATAGTTTGTAAGAGAAAAAGGAAATAAACAGTGAATTCGAAATCTAGTGTAGAATAAAAGTAAATTGTAGTAAGGAATCGGGGCGTTTTCTTCAGAAGCCTTGACCCTGGAGGAATATTTTTACGAAGTAATTGCCATTTCAAGATTTGCTTCCTTAAGCGACCGCGCAGTGTTAAAATTTTTAATTCATGGAATTGATGATGACAACCTAAAACGTGAGATATCGCTTCAAATGTTTAATAAATCCGAAGAATTGCTAAGAGCTTACAAAAATTATGAAGAAAACGCTAAATTGTAAGGTAGTGTACAACGAAAACACAAGTTGCACAGTGCTGGGGCGGTTTCGAGAGCAAGTATGAAAGGTAAATCTTCGTCGAATAGAAAATGCTTCAACTGCCACATGCCGGGGCATCTGTCCATTAACTGTCCACAGCCACCTCGTAAAGCGAGATGTCAGAAATGTTATAAAGTTGGTTACACAGATGTTACCTGTCCAACAACGAAAAAAACTGTAGCATTACTACAGAAGGACGAGTACCATAAAACTATCCTGATCAACAGAATGTTTAGGTTAACTGCTTTCATAGATATGGGAAGTGATGTAAGTATCGTGAAAGTTGAAACAGATGATCAGTGTAAGTTGTCAATTGAATCCTTTTGTACGATGCTTCGAGGATTTGGTAACGCTAATTGTATGTGTGAAGGAAGAGTTAAAGTAAATGTTTTAATTGATTCCGTATCATCTGAACTTAATATTCTCATTGTAGATGATAAATTACTGCAGGTTCTAGTTTTAATCGATCGTGACTTCATTGACCAACCAGACGTTGTCACAGTTAAACGAAGGAACGAACTTGTAATTAAAAAGCTGGCAAACGAAGGCTTTACACATAATAAGCTACTTCAAGTCGAAAAATACGAGGATAGTCGCCTCGCTTAGACCAACGTTTCGATCACGAATTGTGCGCAGTGCATACGATTGCTAGGTGTCACTATCCAACGAGTAATGATTGTATTTCCACGCTGGGATCTAATTATAGCGATGCGGATAACGTTCAAGAAACGACAATAACGTCTACGAATAGTGCTTTGGATTGCTCGAAGGAACCATTACGTCAAGCAGATCATACGGAAACGAACAAATTTTTGCGAGAGAATGAATCGATGCTTCCAATGGACACAACGTACTCCGAATCAAGAATGCTACCGATATCTTCTCCGGCTACTTTGCTGGTCAAAGCTTCTGGAGGGAAAACAACTAAACGACATCCACGTAGATGAAGATCTCAGCAAGGATCAGGTACGTTCTCTTCTCAATTTAATAAATGAATTCAGACTATGTTTCGCTCTGAATATGAATGAACTAGGATGTTCTAAAAACGCAAAAGTTTCAATTAAATTACGTGACAATAAAACGATTGCTCGTCGCCCATATAGAGTAGCTTTTTGCCACCGAGATATCATACGTAGTATAGTTAATGATTTATTGAAAGCTATAATGACACGTTATTAGTTCAAAAGAAAAACGGTCAGCATAGAATGTGCGTCGACTATAGAGCACTGAATTTTATAACAGAAAAAGACAAATACCCATTACCAGTTATTGAGGATTTGCTATCATCGTTAAAGGGTAGTTTTTATTTTATTGGTTTGGATTTGGCATCTGAATATTACCAAATTCCAGTTGCCGCGGACTCCATAAGGTATACTGCGTTCGTGACGTCAGATGGTCAATACGATATCTGTCGTATGCCATTTGGATTAGCAAACGGTCGATGCATAAAATGGATCCTGGCGAGCTAGTGGTTTATTTGGATGACACAGTGATAGGTTGCACGTCTTTCAAAAATGCTATGCAAACGTTACGGAAATTTTTACAAATATTGCTTGATTAAGGATTCACTATTTCGCTCGAAAAATCATTTTTCTTTAAAACCGAAATCGAATTTATCGGTTATGAGATAAACTAACGGAACACGGACTAGCTCAAGGAAAATATTGGCTGTTCAAAACTTTAAGTGTCCAATCAACGTTGAGGGGTCATGAGATACATACTGATGCCAGTTCTTTAGGCTTAGCTGGTATTCTACTACAAAAAGAACACGATAAGAAATTACCACCAGTTGCTTACTTTAGCCGACAAACGACACAATTGGAACAACACTATCACAGCTATGAGCTGGAAGCTCTAGCAGTTGTTGAGACTTTTGCTCGATTTCGACCATATGTTCTTGGCAAGCATTTTACGAACATCACAGATTGCGCCACTTTAAAAACCGCAATGAGCAAAAAAGATCTCATACCACGCATTGCTCGATGGTGGCTTAAACTCATGGAGTACGATTTCACAATTGAATATAGGCAAGAACTTAAAATTAAACACGTTGACCCACTTAGCCGCCAGCCTGTTGAACCCCCTGCAGAGCCCGACACAGTCGCTGCGAAGGTACTGACGATCGGTGTAACAAACGAAGACTGGTTACTTACCATACAGAGACAGGATCCAAAGTTAAAGGAAATTTGTGATATTTTGCTTCGAAAGTCGATGTCATCAAGTGATCACCAGCTTCGTACGGAATATAAATTTGAACGTGGCAAACTATATCGTATCGTTGATGGCCAACTACGTTGGGTTTTCCGAAAAGGAGCACGATGGAGGATTATTAAATCTTGTCATGATGACATAGGACATTTTGGTGTGGAGCGTAACTTGGAGCATCCCAAAGCGAACTTTTGGTTTCCACGAAGGAGGAACCAGGAGAGAGCTTGAAGGTGAACTATACCCTATATATATTCATGCAGTCCATTTGGACCATTTGGGTCCTTTTCCCAAAAGTTCTACCGCGCATACTCATATTCTTGGACTAATTGATGGATTTACAATGTATGCAATACTGAAGGCAGTGAAGAACACTACGACTGTTCCTGTAATCAAGATGTTAAGAGAAATAACAATATATTTTGGGACTCCAACGCGCATAATAACGGATCGTGGAACCGCTTTTTCGTCACAAGCATTTAAGAGGTACTGCGAAGAATATAATGTACAACATATAACGACTGCAGCCCGTACACCACGAGCGGATGGAAAAATTGAGCGGTGTAACAGAACAATATTAAACGCTTTGCTTTCGATTACAGAAGATCAACGAAAATGGGACGATCATCTTCATGCCATCCAGTGGAGTGAAATTAGAAGTGAAGTATTAATTTTGTTAGGAACTTAAAGTTCTGTTAATAAGTTAATTTCACAATAAAGTGCTCAGTTTTGTACTGCGACAATAATTGCTGCAATTCGCCAAGAATATCACTTTTTAGGAAGGTGATAGCTTTTGACTAACTTCTAATGATTGGTTATTTTCCTAATATACTGGAAGTGTGAATTCTGAAGCAAAAGTGATAATAAATAAAAGTTTTTGTTTGCAATTTCTAGTTTGTTTACATCTGTGGGATGTTCATTTTTAGTCACTTAAATTGTTGGAGCAACGTAAGAAATATAAAAATTTCTTAACATGATCGGCGTTTCTAATGAAGAAAAGTTAAGCTCCTTTGGCTCGTTATCAACAGCAGCACCAAAGTGTTAACTTTTCTTCAGCTGCTGGACGCCCTCGCGAGAAAACGAAAACTAGATGAAACTTCACAAATTTTAACACAGATCTAGACAGCTGTATCAAATTATGATCACTTACACTGTCCCACTAACCTTGCGGTAAAAATACTTTCAAAAACGCACAAAATATACAAAATATTCACATGAACCGAGTGCATTTTCAAAGTAAAAAATCCAAACAAAATGTTTTATACTCGAGCAACGTAAGAAATATAAAAATTTCTTAACATGATCGGCGTTTCTAATGAAGAAAAGTTAAGCTCCTTGGCTCGTTATCAACAGCAGCAGCGGTGGTAAGTGATCATAATTCGATACAGCTGTCTAGATCGGTGTTAAAATTTGTGAAGTTTCATCTAGTTTTCGTTTTCTCGCGAAGGCGTCCAGCAGCTGAGGAAAAGTTAACCCTTTGGTGCTGCTGTTGATAACGAGCCAAAGGAGCTTAACTTTTCTTCAAAAGAAACGCCGATCATGTTAAGAAATTTTTATATTTCTTACGTTGCTCGAGTATAAAACATTTTGTTTGGATTTTTTAGTTTGAAAATTCACTCTGGTCATGTGAATATTTTGTGCATTTTGTGCGCCTTGGTTATGTTTTAAAAAGGGGCATGCACCATTCAATTCAATTCAATATTTATTTAATGGTTTAGGGTACAATAAGAATTAAGATTTGTCTTATTTGCACCTACTTTTATACATTATATAGTCAAAAGCTAATGAGTAATACACTAAATCAAAGCATAAACGAAGGAACAACTATAAAGACCCTTCAACGGCCAAGAACAACGGCGAAAAACGTATTGAGAAACAGTCTCGCATCCCAAAAAGCTCAGATCGTAACTTGTTATACAAAAGCGCACAGGAACTTGTACCTAGAACAAGAACCGCTCTGCGATTTTTGCTCAGTAGCCAAATTTTGTGTGTAACCATAAACGAAGAAATAACTAGTATGGTATGGTAAGCATATAAGAGAGAGAGAGAGAGAAGAAAAGAAAAAAAAATTATTTAAAGTTTTTTTTTTGTTATTTAGAAACATGAATTTAAAACCGTAATAAAGAAAACAAGAACAACAAAACAACCAATATAACACAAGCCATATTAATTAATTAACATTTAAATTTTTAACTCATTAATCAATAATCTGATTACGGGCCGTGGTATTGAGTTATGCTGGTGTGGTACCTGCAAATAATAAAACAAAATACACTTGAGTGCAGGTCAACAAGAAACTACGCTTACTATAAAAATTTTTCTAGTTGCCAGTTCGATCACTAAATATATATTTTTTTTCCACAACATTAATTATACTTTGCGCCACAAAGGGAGAGCCACAAGGCGACGCCAAAGAGTTTTCTTTTCAAAAAGGGGCGGAGAGGAGCACCATCTCCATAAGACACTAGGAGGAGAGCCATCCATAGTGTCTACCCCGCAATTTTAAGAGGAGGAGAGCCATCCTCAAAGGCAATGAGGAGGAGAGCCATCCCCAAAACCGTCTTCTCTATCACGACTCACAGAGTACCTATTCATAGCACATTCATTAAATTAAATTACTTTGGAACCTGGCAACTACTCCAAAAATTTAATTCGACACTACACTACACTACACTGCAAATTAAATGATAATACAATAATAAGCACTCAGTGAATTTACTCACTCTTCTTCCAGTTCTTATTATTATTTTTAAAACACTCTCTTTA
The DNA here is from genome assembly GCA_964036015.1 of Leptarthrus brevirostris. Classification (NCBI taxonomy): domain Eukaryota; kingdom Metazoa; phylum Arthropoda; class Insecta; order Diptera; family Asilidae; genus Leptarthrus; species Leptarthrus brevirostris. The sequence goes on from OZ038373.1 coordinate 48,614,840, forward strand.
CTTTAAAACACTAACTTTTGATTTTCCATACTATCAACCGTCTTCAGCGGACTTCCTCGACTGCCAGATTCTGACTGAACTCAAAATATTCTGGCCAAGTATCCTCTCTAAACTACTAAGCCATCGTATTGGTAATTAAAATTTCATAAAACCAATACAAGACCTTTTTTTTGCCTGAATCCTGAAAACCGCACTTCGCACTTAGGTAACAATTTCTTGTCAGGCGCCAACCAATTAGACAATATCAACTCAGACAAGATTTTACTCTACCTCGGCGCCGGTTTTGAAGCATCATAAAATTACGTGCGCATAATTTTGTTTTGATTATTCACAGTCTGTGCTGTTAATTACCCAAAACGCATTTTATGTTTTTTCAGGATCCCTTAATTTTTTTATATTTTCTAAGAAAACTACTGAGGGATGCAAACCTTATCTTACATTTTTTTCTATTTTCTAAGAAAACTACCGAGGGATGCAAACCTTTTCTTACAAGCACAGATTCACATTGATAATTAAACAAGTGTGAGCGCGCACATTTATACTTATTCCTTCAATTATGGTCCAAGAGACAATTCCGAGGTAGACTGAAGTACCGTCTCAGCGGGCAATAAAACTGATGTGTATTTCGACAGCCAATAAAACGTGCAGTAAGAAGATTTAAAGAGATCTGAAAAAATCTGATATAAATATTTGGCGCTTTGCTACAGTTGAGGTTTACAATTTATATTATGTAAGCAAAAGCATTAAAATTGAGTAACTGGACATTTTATTGTCTGCCGAAATCTTTTTCAGTTTATTTGCCCGCTAAAAAGGTATTTCAGTTTACCTCCGAATCGTCGAATTTATTCATCACTTTGGTATCCCCAGGTGACAATATGATTTTCATTCATTTTTGTAGGTAAAAAAAATTATGAGGATCGATCGATAGCTTGTTGGTTGAAATAACCTACATGATTCCAAATTTTAGGGAGAAACCGTGTTGTAATCTCTTTTCTTTGGAGAAAATACGAAAACAAGATAATTAATTAGCAGGCGAAAACATGATGTTTAGTTTATAGGTGAAGCAGTTACTGGATGACAAATAAATGAGTACCGCACTGGATCATACCTTTTTTCAACTCCTGCCGTTCTCTGTAGCAATTTATTCACATATTGGACCAATAAATGATAGTATATCTCGTTTCTGATGATGGAAATTAGTTGGAATCCACCCACTAGATTCTCCACTTCCTGCAAATAAATTACTAAAGCTTTCGAAAAATTATGTAATGCAAAGATAATAAAATCCGCACATTTGCAGCTGTTTCTGAGAGATAAGTCCAGCAGAGCTCCTCGTAACCCCTTACTTCCAAATATCCCAGCAAACCATATGTAACGTCATAATCGAAGGAATAACTAGTTAGTTAGTTACTTATTCCTTTGTTTATGGTAATGTGTAACTAAATGTACTGCATTTAATCTCTAATTAATAATGAATTATTTCTGCACCTAGCTTGTACTTCTTAAGGACTATGTCCTAATGTACAAAGTTTTTCTTTAATAATATTAATTTAAAATGCAGAAGTAACACTTTTGCTGTTTGCATATGCAGAGTGAGAACTTCTTTGCGCGAAAGAAAATTCCCTGCTTATATATACATATTCTAGAAAAAATTGAGAAAGTAGTTATGATGGACCAGCAACGTAATTATGCTTCTTCCAACCTAGGTGGTAATTGTTCAAATTATAAGGAATCTGCTCCAAATAGCAAATGGTATAGAGATTAACCAGATTCTTAGGAAGTATCAACATTTAAAATCCAAAGCCCACCCCACTCCACCAACAATTTTTTACATGGGACCAATGGAGGAACGCACTTTATGCTACAAAAAAAGAATCATCCAAATGCGTTATGAAATTACGTTCCACCCCGCTCTCCAACCCCACCGCACCAACGAAATTGTTGACATGTAACTAATCAGGAAGCATACGCTATATACCAAAAAAGAAGTATCAAAATCGGCCCACGCGTTACAAAGTTAGGTTCCGCCCCCCTACCCCACCCCTCACTAGGAACGAATTTTATATTTTATTAGCAATGGGGAACCATACTGTACTCAACACAAAAAAATCATCCAAATCGGTCAACGCGTTACGAAGTTATGCCCGGTCAGACATAAGATAAAATAGTTTTTAAAAAAAAAGTTGAACCGACTTCACAAAAAGCGCTAAAAAGCATAAAATAATTTTTAATTTTATATCTATTACGACATTTTGAAGTCGGTGCAAATTAAACAAACCAAACAACTACAACAAAAGTATTTAATCGTCCTTCCTTTTGATCCCGTAAGCTGAAACTTTCAGGTAGAATTACGTTAATTTTCAATTGTTTTTCTGTAGTTGTTTTATTTGTTAAATTTGCACCGACTTCAAAATTTCGTAAAAGATATAAAATTAAAAATTATTTTATGCTTTTTAGCGCTTTTTGTGAAGTCGGTTCAACTTTTTATTAAAAACTATTTAATTTTTCACTTTTTAGTGTCTTCGACTCTATACAACGAAAAGAACCATCCAAATCGGTCCTGGCGTTAAAAATTAGTCATAACCCCCTACCCCACCCCCATTCCACAAAATTTTTTTTCTCATGGTATCAATCAAGGAACATACTCTACCGAGCAGAAAAGGAATCATCGAAATCGGTCCACGCATTACGAAGTTACTACCCCTCCCCCACCACCACCATAGGACCAAATTATTCTCCTAATAGCAATGGGGGATCACACTCTATACAACAGCAAAAGAACCATCCAAATGGGTCCACGTGTTACAAAGTTAGGTTCCACCCTCCCCCCCCCCCCCCCCCCCACTTTACCAGCATTTGTTTTCTCGTAGTATCAACCAAGCATCATATTCTACCCAATAGAAAAAGAATTATCCAAATCGGTCCACGCGTTACGAAGTTAGACAACCCCTCCCCACCCACGCACACCTTTCACCATAGGACCAAATTATTCTCCTATTAGCAATGGGGGATCATACTCTGTACAACAAAAAAAGAATCATCAAAATCGGGCGACGCGTTACAAAGTTATGCCCGGTCAGACATAAAAAAAAAAAATAAAAAAATAAAAAATAGGCGTCGAACTTAGAACCTCTGTATTTTGGGAAGTCGGTTAAAAAATAAAGAAATACTCTCTCTTTTGATTCATAAAAAGTTACGTAAAACATGAGGAGAATATGGAGTACCTGCTCGTTTTTTTTTATTTCGTATTCAATTTTTCTTTGTAATATTTTCTTCATTATTTTTTATTATTATTTATCAATAAACAACTTTTTTTATAATTTCCCATTTTAATAATAATATTTTTTGTTTGGATAATAAAGTTCCTTATATGAAAAATAGTGTTGGTTCTTTTCTATCACGTCAGATTTTTTTATAACCTTTTTTTTTTTGATAATTATCAAGAAACAAAATTATAAAAAAAACCCAAAATTATTTTTGTTATTAGGAAACCTTATTACCCAAGCAAAAATAATATTTTTAAAAAGGGAAATTAAAAGAAAAGTTTTTTATTGACCTTTATTTGATAATTATCAAAAAAAAAAAAATTTACGTGACGAAAAAAATAACAGAATTTTTGAAATCAGCACACTTTATTACCTAAAAAAATATTATTATTAAAAGGAGAAATTATAGGTTTAAATTCGCGTGCCTGTGTTACTGATTTTGAATTTAAATGCTATTTCTTGGCTTATTAATTCATATTTTCAGGATAAATAAATATGAAATGAAAAACGCGAAGGTACTCCATATTCTCCTATAACGGTATACGTATTTAAAAAAACAAAATTATTTTCAAGGATCAAAATTGTGAGCCAGAGAGCGAATTTTGAGGTCCACAGTGACGTTTTACCCCACTGTGCGTTGGGTAACTAATTATAATTATTCTCCAAAGGAAGAGATTACAGTACGGCTTTCTTCCTAAAAATTGAAATCATTTAGGTTATTTCAACCTACAAGTAATCAATCCTAATAATTTTTTTCAGGTACAAAAATTAGTACAAATCAAATTGCCGCCTGAGGATTCCAAAATGATGAATAAATTGTCTCTTGGACCATAAACGAAGGCATATATAATAAGATCATCAAACAGCGAAGAACAGCATGCAATACAAATTTATTGAGAAACAGCCTCGCATCCCAGTTAATTCCTTCGTTTATGCTTGGACTTATCAGAAACAACTACAAATGTGTGCGCTCACACGTTTTTAATTAGTTATGTGGATCTGTGCTTTCTGTTGTACACACAATTTGGCTACTGAGCAGAAATTGTAGAGCGCTTCTTGTTCTAGGTACAAGTTCCTGTGCGCTTTTGTATAACAAGTTACGATCTGCGCTTTTTGGGATGCGAGACTATTTCTCAATATCGAAAAATTCATGGCATGCTGTTCTTCGCCGTTGAAGGGTCTTTATAGTTATTCCTTCGTTTATGATTAAAGCCAAAAATGAGTATTAATTACAAATAACTAAGTCAGATTAAAAAAAAATAAAATGAAGATATTTAAAGAAAATAACAAAGAATGGAAAAGCAAATTAGCTCAAAATTATTGCTATTATTGAGTAAACGAAGAAAAAAAGTATAGTTATGGATCACGATTTCTTGACAAAACAGACAACAAATTAAACAGAATCTGACAATCAATCTATGTGCAAATATTCCGACACAAGTGTTTTGAATGAATCCACCGTTGAAAAAAATTGTCCTAGGGTGGGGGGAGGGGAAGTCTAACTTCGTAACCCGTGGATCAATTTGGATAATTACTTTTCTATTTTTATGAATTGATAAGTTATGCCAATGCTAATTACCATCACATAAACATTTACAAATTCTTCCTAAAAATTACTCCGAATAAAATTTATAATATTTCTTTTAAATGTATAATAATTAGTTTCGATTTTAATTTCATTTGGTAGTCTATTAAATAATTGAAAACCTCTCTAGATTAAACTGTTTTGAACAGACGCAGACCTTAAGAGAGGCAATCTGAAATCATTATTATTTCTTAGCATATAAGGCTGCACATCTCTAACAATGTTTACAAGTCTAGTCAGGTACAATGGCATTAGTCCTAGCTTCACTTTAAATATAAATAATAACACATTTCTAATAATATTTTGCTTTATGCTGATCAACTTCAAAGTGTCTAACATAAATAAGGTCCTTGTGTATCTATTTACCCTGAGTATTGACCTCATTGCTTTGTTTTGAAGCCTCTGCAAACGTATAAATGTACCATTATCAAACATGAACATCACTGTGGAACAATACTCAAAATGTGGTTTTATAATAGTGTTGTATACATTAATTGCACTCGTTAAATCTAAGCTTTTCCTTATTCTTTTAAAAAATCCAAGTTTTTTCATTATTTTCTTCACAATATAACCCACATGCACATTAAACTTCAGCTCATCATCTATTATTATGCCTAAATATTTAATATTTATTGATCCTTAAATACCATACACGTAATTTTATTCACATTCAGCTTCAATTTGTTTTTCTTGAACCAGTCCTCTAATCTCCCAAGATCTTGAACATAATTTTTGCATTTCTGAATGTCCTTTCCAGCGATGAAAATAAGTGTGTCATCCGCAAAAAGAGCAATCCTGCAGTGTTTCAAAACTTTATTTATGTCGTTAATGTATATTATGAAGAGGAGCGGCCCGAGAATAAATCCTTGAGGAACACCCAAAGTCGTTTGAACACTATCCGATATACACCCATTCACACACGTTCTCTGGGATCTGCCATGCAAATAAGACTCAAACCATTGAAGCTCACGGTCTCAATAGTCAATAGTCTCGAGGGCTCTCTTTAAATCCAAGAAGACGACAACCACTTGCTTGAAGCTATTTCTTCCTTCCAATTAATTATTAGGTTGTTTATTGACTAATATGAGTGTTGTCTTCGAAATTCGGATTGATTTTCAATTAGAATGTTATTCGTATTCAAGTATTAGTTTTATGTTTTTGAATAATAAGTCCAGCATCATAAGTCGTCAATGAAAGGCACTTAAGATGGAATAATTTACCACATTTTCCACTGCAATACAGACCATTGTCGTTTTTTACCGGTCGGTCACAAGTCTAACAGCTTGCACTTATTTTCAAATAGTTTTATCATCAAAATGTCGTAATAGATGTAAAACGAAAAATTATTTAACGCATTTTTGCGCTTTTTGTGAAGTCGGTTCAAATTTGTTTTTTCAAAATTATTTTATTGTGGACAATTTTGTACATAAAAACTAACTGCTTGCGAATTAGGAAAATACTTGTAGAACATACAAGGATATGGAACCGAAATGGCGATATGTGGTCAAAACGCCTCAACCCAAATACAAATCTCGTGCAATCATTGAGAGCGATCTTCAGTTTTCTCGCACAGAAAGAATCCGATAAAATTCCAGCCGACAACGACAGTCTACGAAGACCCCCATAGATTTTGAGTATGAAACTGTTGTGTATGTGATTACAACAGCTCATGGACAAATTCAGAGTTACGCCAAGACTTTTCACAGTATCAACGGAAAATAGGACACTACCGTTAAGTACAGTGGTAAATATTTGTTTAAATTCAGTAACTTTTTTAAGGTTAACTATTTTCAAAAAATAATTATATATTTTCATTCAGATGCCAATACCAATATAAATTTTTTTTCAAATGTAGAATCTATAAGCAAAAAATAAACTAAGAAATGCCGAAAAATAAATAAATATTCCTTTAAACGCACGTACATATTAATCTTATTATAAGCACTTATACTTTCAGTTTTTTTATCTACAGTATTATTAATACTCCTCCTTTGTGTTTAATGACTTCAAATATTTGTTTTGACATAGATTTAATTAAATTTTGAATAGTCTCCGTGTCAATATCGTACCAGCAAGACTTAATGCGTTCCTTGAGTTCACCAATCGATCGAAATTGACGCCCATTCGCATAAACGCGTGATGCTAATAATACCCCACAGGTTTTCTATAGGGTTACGATCAGGGCTGCATGCTGGCCAGTCGAATAACGGTATGTTATGTTGCTCAAACCAGTTCCTGGAAAACTTCGAAACATGAATAGACGCGTTATCCTGCTGAAATATAAAATCCGTGTCGGTGAAATCCTCAAGATAACTAATAAGTGTGTCGTCCAACAGCTTAGTACATGTAGCAGAAACACTCCATTCGAGTGCTTATGAAACATATAGGAAGCTTTGCCAGATAACTAAAAGCCCCCCAAACCATAACAGTACCGCCTCCAAAGTTACCCCTTCATGTATGGACTTCATTTTCATTTAAATAATTCCAAAAGCAGCTGTAGCTGTCGAGCCCGTTCAAATTAAACTTCTTTTCATCAGAACAGATAACGTGCTCCCACTCTGACTTCCAATGCATATACTTTTCGGCAAACTTCAAGCGATTTGTCTTATGTACGCTTGTCAAGTTAGGTTTACGTATAGGTTTCTTCCATTTTATATTTTTTGTGTTGCGTAAAATGTGTGCAATGTGTTGTTTTGTAACGGGAAGCTGCAATTTTTCTTTTATTTGCCTTGAAATCAGCCGATATTTTGTTGCTTCCTAAATTATTTGCCCCCTTTGACGCCTTGAGAGTTTAGTGTTACCTTTTGTGGCCCTTTTTTCCATAATTTTCTCCTTTTTTAAAAAAAATGTCTAATAACTGTTTCAGATCTATCAATCTGCTTCGCTATTTTCCGATTAAAGTAACAAATTTTCCCTAAATCCCAATTGCAGTAATTTCTTCCTTATTTAATGTTACTACTCCGTCTCAAATATTTGAATTGCGTTTAACCGAAAATTTACCACTGTATTACTGGTGGTATATCGCTGGCATCAATATCTTGTCTGTATAATATCATTGATTGAGACTTATTGGGGTTTAATATGAGGTGGTTTTTTGACGCCCATTGTGAAACTCCTTTTAAGTCAGAGTTAAGACGATCCACACAGTCCTCCATAAGACCGATAGACCTGCTTAGGTAAAGTTAAACATCATCTGCATACAGATGAATGTTACAATCTTGAATAAAATAAGGGAGGTCATTAATATACAGGCCAAATAAGAGTGGACCGAGAAGTGACGATATGAAACATCTTCTACCAATTTACGAAGATTTGTCCAGAGATGATTTACTGGAAAGCTGCTTGGGTGGCCATACCCAGAATGCCAACGAAAGTTTCAATGCGACAATTTGGCAAATATGTCCGAAGCACCTCAATTCTGGGCTACAAATGGTTGAAATTTCAGCTTTCATTGCTGCTGGTATATTTAATGAAGGCTAAACCTCAATTCTCAAACTTATGAACGAGCTGGGTATAATTGTTGGCACCTATTGTAAAGTTTTCGCCGAAAATACCGATGAGGCACGACTAGTGAAACAGAACCGGATGAGTCTTTCCGAAACAAAAGCAGCCCGTACAGCTCGAAAACAGCAGCAGCTCGAAGATAATCAGCTTTTTGAGGAGGCCGAAGGTTTATTGTATGGATCCGGAATCGCCGATTGATCGGTAAGTCACTTTAACTTATAGTTATACCGTATCGAAACTTTGAACGCGATTATCTCGAAAGTGTATTTTCAAAGACTGCTCGTGCTGTAACTCAAAAAGTTATTGACCGATTAGGCTGAAATATTTAGAGATTTCTCTTTATAGTGCTATCGAAAGGATGTACCTAAAAGTTTAAAGATATCGGGTTAATAAATAATTTTTTTTGGGGTCAAAACTGTTGAAAAATAGCTAAAAATCTGGACCTTTAATTAAACAGCCGATATAAATTTTAATTTTTAACTTTTTTATTATTTTATAGGTTTATCCTTCCCTTAAATATATCAGTAATCGAAAAAAAAACTTTTTTATTTCAGATAAATAGAAAAATGTTGACAGCTGCAGCAGTTTTCGATGCCTCGCAGCAGACGCTTGAAGAAATATTCTGCAGAGCCGCCATTTTGTAAAAAAAAATCACATTTTTTTTACACTTTAATGATGTATCAAAAAGATGTCAAAATTAATAAATGATCAAATTATTTTATCACCTCGAAAAAAATTCATTAAAATTGACTGATTTCACCCGTTCTAAAGTTATCTCCCCCCCTTAAACAACAGAAAACAAAAAAGCTGATATTATTTAAAACTTATGTTATTTATAAAACTATATATTCAGAAATGTGCTTTTGTTGATAGTGGAACGCAATTAATATTTTAGCAATTGTATTCATCGATCAGCATTTTCCGGTATTTCCAGGCTAATTTAGCGTATGTCATGAGATTATCGATCTTTCTGGCGTTTAATACTTCTATAACATCATTTTTAGTCAGAGTTCCTTTAACAAACGCTACAACTCGAAATTCCCTCAAGATCGGGCAAATTGCCAGGTAATGTAAAAAGGTCTCATCTTCGAGCATGTTGCAGAGTGAGCATGTAGATGTTCCTTCGGTTCGCCACGGGCTAGCATTTAAATGTAACATCCCACATCTGTATATAAAAAAATGCTGAAATCATCCCTAAAATAAGTTGGCTCGCACGGGTTATAGATCAATCTATCATACAGACCGTGTCGTACGGTTTATCTTGCGCTATCTACAGCTTTTTGCCATAACCACCTTTCCTCCCTTTCCACAATTTTTGTTAAAATCTCTGATAGATCTTCAACACTGCGTTCTGATATTTTGATTTCGAAGTCGTGTTTTTCAGCTAGTTCAAGCCATTCTTTGTACCAATATATTTTCTTCTCTACAGCTTTTTTTACCAAAATATAGGGAAATCTGTTTTCACTATTAGTACCTAAAACTTTAAGCAAATACGAAAAATGACATGTAAGGGTATATATGTAAATATTTGCTAATCCTCTTTCAAGGGTGAGTGCATAATTAGGTGTTGTTCTAGGCAATGAGAACAATTTTTTAATAAAAAAGCGCTGAAGTTTCTCTACTTCTTCGTATTCCCTAATGCCCCACACTTGCGATCCGTAGCACATCACCGATCTGGACATCGCTAAGAACAATTTGAATTTAGATGAATGAGCTATGTGTTCATTTTTTAAAGTTATTCCAGGTGCTGTTGAGAGTAGCTTTTGCCGCATTAAGTCGTTCCGTCATATGTTCCTTCAAAGACAGTCGCGGTGTTAACGTTATTCCAAGGTACTATTGTCGCCTTCAATATTTATTCCATTATGTACCCAGTTTTCGGTATTCGCTCTTCGACCTCCTCCTTTCCGAAATATCATAATCTGCGACTTGCTCATATTTATCACCAAGTTCCAGGTTTGACAGTATTTACTTAGTTGGTCTATCATTGTTTGCAGTTCAATGGGGTCCTCCGCTAGCAGGACTAGGTCGTAGACTCTTAATGATGAATCCATCTAAATTTACTCCGCCATTCATGTTGTCATCAATATCATTAATAAATGATGAGAATAGCATGGGGCTGAGTGTACATCCTTTTCTAAGTCCCGTATAAGTGAAAAACTTTTCCGAAAGTGCATCTCCATTCCATACTTGTTATTATATAATTCATGTAGGAATCTGATTAACTTCGTAAATACTCCAATATTGTAGAGTTTGTAGAAGAGTGCGTCTCTATCGATGGTATCAAACGCTGCCTTGAAATCTACGAAGAAAACGTACACTTTTTTCCTCTTTCTGCTAACTTGGCTTTCACAACATTACAAAGACTAAATATATTGTCTATCATTGAATACCCCACTCTGAAGCCTGCCTGAGCTTCTTTCATTATGCCATAATTTTGTTCCCAAAACGTAAGGCGGTTGTTCACGATTCCCGCTAAAAGCTTTGCTCCCGCATCCATAAATGAGAGGCCTCTATAATTTTCAGAGGTATTTGGATCTCATTTTTTAAAACATCGGAAAGACAATTGAGTTTAAAAAGCTGCTTGGGATTCTTGCACTGTCCAGTATACTGTTATAAACTTTCGTAAGAATTTTTAAGAAATCTACTGGCGCATATTTAAAAAATTCATAAGAGATCCGATCTGTTCCCGGTGCCTTATTGTCTTTAGATTTTTTTTAGTGCAGATTCAAGTTCATCGATTGAAACTTCTCTGTCCAGCTCTTCAATGCTTATGTATAGTGCAGCGTATAGAATAGCCGTTGGTCGCTGGGTTCCGTTTAACAGCTCCTCAAAATGTTTCTTAAAATCTAGCAAGCTGATATCCATACCTGTGGTGAATTTGTTGCAACGAATTTCTCGCACCAAAGGCCAAAACTCCCTGGTATTTCGCGATGAACCGAGTTTATTCGAAAGTTCTTCGAAGTAGACTTGCTTATTCTTACACACAGACACAGCTCTTTGAAGTTTTTGTTCTCCATCAAGTACATCTTTTTTTTTAAATCGGTATAGATTGAGCTATTTAAATAACTTTTTCCTTGCTTTGTGGCATTGGGTGTCAAACCACATGCTTTTGTATGACGTGTAATGCAAGACATCTATTCTTGCTGAAGATGATCGTTACGAGGTCATTCACAGAAGGGTCATTAGGCAGTTATCTCAAGCTCCATTACAATCTACTTCGGTATTGATCTGGATTCTGCTGCTTCCATTCAAGTTTAGGTAGCAAGTTCATATCTTTCTTTCTGGCGTTGACTTCATCTTTAAACGAACATATTACTTTAACTGGCAGATGATCTGAGTAAGGTTGATTTTTTATGTTAAGCCGTTTAATATTATTGCCTGCACGGTTGCTATAACGTTCACCCTGGTAATCCCTGACCCTCTCCCAATCCTTTTGGTTGTGCGCCCAGACTTAGTCGGGGTTCTCACAACCCTAAACGTGAGTGAGTGTTGTTTATGAGTTTTTAATTATATTATTGTGGTACAATACAATTAATTTTACATTTATGGATTTTTGCGAGAGCATTATGGTAAATCAATAAAAACTCTTGTTTCGTTATTTCCACTTATTTTTTTTTTATTCTTATATTTTTTTTATATACGATTTCTAGCCTACACGTTTCGTCTGTTTAGGATATCCTCATCTAACAACATAAAATAGAGAAATACTGCGAAATGTCAGAAGTACAAATACAAATAGGGACAGGTTTGCACAACATACATAATTATTGTATTATATCTACATTCTTGAAATACAAATTAAAAAATTTAAAATTGAGAAGAGGGTTTACATTGTAAAAATCTGTTTGGTCATTTAGCAAATTATAACCGTGATTTCAAAGGTCTCATATTTATCCAGTACCCTTCCTCCACTTAATTTATATAACAATTTAGTATTGTCGATGCTGCAACTGTGTCCCGTTGATTTCAAATGTTGTGCAAGACAAGAAGTTGCGTTATTAGATTTAGACGTGGTGATATGTTCTTTGAACCTCACTCTCTATATTTTTGTTTTAACAATATATAGGGTGTTTCAGATCTGACGTGCCAAAATGAGTGTTGTGATAGATCTCACCTAGCCAAATAAAAAATTGCATGGCAGGGGGGGGAAATCTCAAACGTTTGGGAGTGACAGGGTGATTCATAAATTTCAGTTTTTATTTATATCTTTTGACCTACCCAACACAGCGACATCAAACAAACGCTCAAACGCTAAAAAACTACTACTATCCCAATGACCTTTCCAAAGTTTTCAACAATGTTGATCTAACTCGTGCCTTTGGAGGTACAGTCACTTCCAAAAGTGAAAAAAAAATGGTTTGCGATTATCGAAAATTAAGCATTTTCCCTAATTTTCTACAAAATTCGTATAATTAGTACACCCTTCTTTTATTTGTATTAGATTGCCCATCTTACTACCTTTCTAAACAGGTGCAACATGGTGAGGTAGACAAAGGATTAGAAAACCCGCATCCTAAGAAAACCCGCATCCTAAGAAATCCCTGACTACCTAATTATGTTATTGTACGTTAGGTTGGAAATTCTGTAAATAAACAAAATTTTTAAGATAAAGGGTCGAAAATGTTTCTTTTGGGTTAACAGGTAATTAATTTTAATTATTGCTGCAAAAAAGTTATAAAAGTGATAGTGTAATTTTTTTTTATTGCCAACATTAGCTTGTGTTAGCCGGGATTTACACACTTGTATCCTGGCGTTCTGTTACTCGTACCTGACGGAAATTTTGCTATTAAGATGCAAGAATACCATAGTTATAAATAGAATAGAATATCATAGTTGAAAAATAAATCAATAAATGCGGGTGTTTTTAAATAAAAATTATTAAAAAATGGTAGAATTTACTTTTTAGGAATACGCGGACATTACTTACATTTATGGCGTAGTAGACTGAAATGAGAGAGCGGCTATACTGGAATATCAAAGGAGACACTCTAATTGATGAGCACCCGAAGGTTAAAACAAACAGGTAGTGTAACTTCACACGACAGGGCGACACGACTCTTAACTTCAGGAAGTTCTGCCGACGGCGAGCAGTAAATAATCACCATCGTGATGCAAAACCCTAAGACGAGCACGAGACGAGTCGCAAGACGATTAGAAGTACCTTCATCTAAAGTTTAGAGGGTTATTCTTTGAGAGGGGGTTCCTGCATATCACCATCACCCAGTCCAAGGACTGCTGGAAGGAGATTCCGAGAGAAGACAGGAGCGCGACATTGACGACAGGGCGTTTTTGGACTGAATTCTGTGGACAGATGAATCTCAATTCACAAGGGATGGTATCATGAACTTCCATAACCTCCATACCTGGTTGGAAACTAACCCACACAGGACAAAGTTAACCTCGTTCTAGCAGAGATTCAGTGTCAATATTTTGGCTGATATTATCAGCAACCACTTGGTAGGACCATTCATTTTGTCCCAAGTGCTCAGCAGTCAAAATTATGGTTTTTTTTTTGGAGAATACACTGTCGGATCTAATAGAGGATATCCCTGTGCATTATTGAACGGACATGTTTTGTTAACACGATGGAGTACCAGCGCATACTGCTAACATTGTGAAGGAAATACTAACTGAAAAATTTCCTAACCGCTGGATTGGACGAGGTACCCCGATTCCCTGGCCTGCTAGATCTCCATACCTTATCCTATTGGACTTTTTTTACGGGAAACCATGAAGGATGAAGTTTATTCAAGCCCTGTTAACACTAGGGAGGATTAAGTTAGCTGAATTGGGAATGCAGCGCCGAAAATATGGGAAAGGCTGGCTGCAAGACGCCTTAAACAGGGACTTAGATGGAGATTGTTGGCATGCATCCAAAGTGGCGGTGGGCATTTTGAATAGTTTTTAAAATTTACTAAGATTAATTGTAATGCCTTTTTTATTCAATGAAAAGGATTTTACAGTTAATATGAGTTCAGTTTCTTTAAATTGCAGATTTTTAAATATTTCCCGATAAGTTTTCTACTTATAAATTTCTACACTCTTTCTCTACCTGGGCTTGTTGTACCTTTTTGGAAAGGTAATAAGATGGGCATTCCAATCAAAATAAAAAAGAGGTAACCAATCAACATTTTTTGCAGTTTTGAAAAAGTCTTTGGGATAGTAGTTTTTTACCGTTTGTTTGATGTCGCTGTGTTGGGTAGATCAAAAGATGAGTAATGTGCTTACCATTAAAAACTAAAATTTATGAATCACCCTGTAACTCCCACTTGAGATTGCTCCCTCCTTGCCAGACAATTTTTTTTGGTTAGGTGAGGTTTATCACCCTACTATAATCCTGAGCAATCGCAACAATCAATCTGGTATACGCCACTTTGATCCATTTGGTGTTTTTAAAGCCCAATTTATTATTCGTAAGTAGATTCTTGAGCGTCCGTTTATTAAAGATGGCAGGCCTTTTTTATTTAAAGGAATTTTAAGTTTTTCGGACAGTTTTGGGCATAAGGGGTTTTTCGCGATTTTTGCCCATTATTTTTAACCTGATCCACTAATGGGAAAACAGAAGATAGAACTTTTCTTTTCTCTTTTATGCTTAACAGTTTATAAATTATTCCTGTTTCATAGCCATTTCTTATAGCAATATTTTTTATTGTAATTAATTCTTTATTTTTGTTAAATTTACGGGTCACAGTTGCAGCATCGACAATACTAAATTGTTACATAAATTAAGTGGAGGAAGAGTACTGGATAAATATGAGACATTTGAAATCAATTTGCTGTATGACCAAACAGATTTTTACAATGTAAGCCCTCTTCCAAATCCTAACTTACTCAATTTTTAATTTGTATTTCAATAATGTATATATAATACAATAATTATGTTTGTTGTGCGGACCTGTCCCTATTTGTATTTGTACTTCTGACATTTCTTTGTATTTCTCTCTTGTGTGGAGCTGTTGTTAGATGTAGTGTTAGCCCTGAGGATGTCCTAAACAGACGAAACGCATAGGCTTAGAAATAGTGTGTAAAAAAAATATATAAAGAAATAATAAGTGGAATTAACGAAACAAGAGTTTTTTATTGTTTTACCATAATGTTTGAAAATATGTTTCACCAAGTGCTCTCGAATAAATTTATAAATTAATAAAGAACGCGTCAATTGATAGTTTAATAATATTTTATCAGCGGCTCCAGATCAAGTTGAAGTGCACCTCAAACCACATCTGGTTTAATTCTATGTGCAAGCATTACAAAGTATTTCCTAAGTATATTAATTTAAGGTGCAGTAATTCTAATTATCGAAAAGATTGAGTTCTGCGCATTTGGCTTAACAGTGAAATAATACCACTACAAGATCCCTGACAACATCACTGCACATTTGAAAGTGGTGCACTCTCAGCTGGCATTTAACTTGCATTCCGTTGAATTTGATGTGATAATGGAGACATCCCGTGAAAAGGCCAGAGATTTGGCTTATCAGCAGTATCAGCGAAAGAAATCAAAACTTGATGATCTACGTGGTCATCCGTATGACTTCTCCCGTCGTGCTGCACATCTGAACGATGAAATAGAGTTCTTCCCAAGAGTGAATAATCTTCGCAAGATGAACAACAATTATTGGAACGGATATTAAATTATGCTCCAGTGCTTAATGTGGGACAGATTGAAAATTCGGATTTGATCACGCACGTTGATGCAGCATTTGATAATAATGATCTAGAGGTGAAATATGAATGTTCGAGAATAATAGTATTAGGCAAACATACTATAGGGGAACATTAATTAGGAGGATTCAATCGAGTTGGGACGTGTTTCCAATTATATTTATTAGTTAAATCCTGAATTTTGGTGACCCTATTAGCGACAAAGGGATTCCGAAGTAGAAGAGGGTGACGCGATCCACGATAGAGTGATTGATGAATCTGTCCAACAAAATACATATTCTATAGCCATATCAAGTGATGAATGGAATCGATGAATTAATTCCGATAAAAGTAGGGCAGCGCAAAGCTCTAATCGTAGAATCGAGACAGTTTTTACAGGAGCAACACGTGATTTTGCGCAGATTAGTCTGCTGGATGTCATTTGATCCTTGTTGTACGATCTCAATTATAGGCAAGCGCCGTATGCAGCTGAGCTAGCATCAGAGAATACATGAAGCTCTCATAATACGCAATGATATGCCTGGGTATGTTAATGTTTTTAACTAAGTGTATTTGATTGAAGAAATCCATCCATTTTGAGTGAAGTTCCATGCGAAGAGATTCTTCCCATTCTAATTTCATTCTCCACAACTGCTGCATAAAGATCTTCGCTTTAACTATTATGGGGTTGATTAATCGTAAAGGATCGAGTAGAGTGGCAATTTGTTTCAATACAATGCGTTTCTTAACCATGTTCGAGTTGTTGTTGTTAGAAAATGTGTAACGAAATTGGTTCTGTTGTGGATTCCAAATCAACCCAAGAGTCTTGACTATGTTATTACCATGAATTTGAATAAATTTTTCCTTATCAGAGTCAGGTAAGGTCTGGAGTAATTCTTTAGAATTGGAACACCATTTGCGGAGTGAAAATCCTCTTCTTTGGAGTAGATGACGAACTTCATCACGAATCCTTAACGTGTCATCTAAATTATGAGCCCCAGTTAGCATATCATCCACGTAGAAATCGTTGTTTAATACTTTTGATCCATTTGGGAAATCTGAGGATTCATCTTTAGCAAGTTGAGGATGCGGGCGAAGTTCCATAAGTGACAGTTAGGAGTCGATATATTTAAAGCGGCTTGTGTACGCTGTCTCGCCACAAAATGCACTGAAGATGATTGTCTGGATCTTTAACCTGAACTTGACGGTACATCTTCGTGATATCGCCGATAAAAGCACAGCGATAAGTGCGAAAACGCAGCAAAATTGCAAATAGATCATCTTGAATGACGGGTCCTACCATCAAGATATCATTGAGGGAGCGACCAGTAGTTGTTTTACAGGATCCGTTGAAAACAACACGAAGCTTAGTAGTACTGCTGTCAGGCTTCATTACGCAGTGATGTGGCAGAAAGTAATAACAAAATTTCGATAAATCATCGCACTCAATTGGAGTCATATGATTTAAACTGACGTACTCGTTCATGAAGTCCATGTAAAGGCGCTTTTGCTCAGGAAGGCGCGCAAGTTTAGACTCTAAACGAAAGAAGCGTCTTTTCGCGACCTCAAGTGAATTTCCTAGAACCAACGGTGTTTCACGGAAAGGTAAACCCAACTGAATACCTGCCAGAGCTAGTCCTTATGTACTTTTTAAGAAAATGTAATTCACACATGTAATTTCCTCGGCGGAAGATTGTTTGGTAAACGTCTCTTGCTGATCTATCTCCCAGAACTTTCGCATTACGGTGTCAATAGAAGGTTCGGACTCATAGACACACATAGACTGGATCAAATTTGTTTTGCATGTACCGGAAACTATCCAATCAAGAAGTGTTTTCTGGAGTATGGGTAAGTTTGGTCCTATTTTGATTTGGCCGACACAAAGCAAGTCGAAGAATATCCCAGCTCCAAGTAAGATGTCAAACCTTTGAGGGTATTGAAAGATGAGTCTGCGAGGTGTACATTTGAGGGCAATTTCCAGTCAGAAATGTCAACAAACCTTTCGGGCTGATTAACCGTGATTGTTGGTAATACAAGGGCGTCAATACTAGTTGAAAATTCGTTAAACCGAGATTTTAAGACGATGTTAGTTTTGAATTTTACCGATAACTTAGAGGTTCCAATACCAGAGATTGGAATGTCGACTCTAACCCCTTTTACATTTAATTGTTGTCGCATCCTTGCTGCTATAAAGTTTAGCTGGGATGCCGAATCGAGAAGTACTCTACAAGGTACGAAAGATCCATTAGCGTTTTGAATGAATACAACGGCGGTAGCTAAGAAGACTTGATTAAAGTTATCTGTGTTTCGTGTAGAACGACAAACATTTAAAGAGATTTAAGTCGAATCTTGTTAAAAGGTAGAGGGCTGTGACGTAGACGTGGGTGAAGTTTCATTTAACTGTTTGGAAGGCTCCTCAGTTGTTGATATGTGTAGTAAATAATAATGTCTGCAATGAAAATGGCGACATCTACCTGACTTGCATGTTTTAACCTTATGCCCTGATATGAGACAGTTAATACACAAATTGCGAAGTCTTATCTCTTGGTAACGATTAATTGGATGATGCGCGATAAATTTAGGACAATTAGAGATATAATGGCTGGTTTCTTTGCAAAAAGTGCAAGTACTTGAATTATTAGAAGTAATTGAGGTAGTTTTTCGAAAGTGATTGTTTGTTTTCTTAGAATTACAATAAGATGTACTTGCCACTTTGTTGTTTACTTGAGCGGTAGAGGCTTGGATTTGAGCCACATTCTCCATCGTTTGACACCTTCGTTGCATGAATGTTGAAAGTTCATCCCATGGCGGTATGAGATCCAATTGTGCTTCGTCTTCCCATTTGTGTTGAGTTTGTAGATCGAATTTGCGAGTTATAATATGAATTAAAAGGCCATCTGCTATCTGCTCCTTGTTAGTCATTGATAACAGAGCGCGCATGTGAACACCTGCTGCATCGCTAAGATTCCTTAGATGGTTTACTGATCCATTTTCGACCTTTTGAAGTTTGAAAATTTCATCAATGTGAGCCTGAAATATGAGTCTTTTATTATCAAAGCGCTTTTTTAAGAGGTTAAGAGCGATATCATAGTTTCCTGCGGTCATTTCGAGGGATTGTATTGTGCGCTAGAAAGAAGTTCATCACCGTCAACGAGTGTCATGAACATAGAATAAAAGTCCGGCCATTCACTGTACTTGCCTGAGAATTTTGATAATTTGCTAGCTAACAGAGTTGAGCACTTCTATGTATGCCACCAAAAGATTGATCACAGTTAAGAGTTATCGAACCACGAACTTTTTTGCGAGCTAAGGAAGTTAATAGTTTAGATTTAATTACACAATTTGTTTCTTCAAAGGTTTCGCACTCGTCACCTTTGGCTTCTTGTTCGCCTAGACAATCAAATTTTGTTTGCACTGTACTAAAGTTAGCTAGATAACCTTCTAAAAGTCCTAACCTCATGTGCATTTTCACCTAATTTTTCGATGTAATTTTTTAACTTTGTCTGTTGACCTTTTATTGCACCTCGTTGTATTTTCAAATCTGAAATTGTTTTCGAGTTTACTGGATCCGAAGCCGTACTCATTGTAGTTTTACAAATTTATGGATTAACGATACTAGACAGATCTGTATGACTGGCTGATCAGCAGTATGCCCGAGTAAAATCACCGCACTACGAAATGACCTTTGATGTGATGAGGCTTTGTTGGTTAGCGGGAATTGCACTTGATCTAATTCACTGATCTTATCAGCAGCATGCTCGAATAAATCACCGCAATAAGCTTACCTTGTTTGTTAGGAGGAATTACACTTGTACTTACAGTGTGTGATGATCTATGTACATACACTAGTGCAGTGATGATTGACACGTGTCGATACCTTTTAATTGATTTTCCAGATATTGGCAAATAATGTCTGGAAATATTCTCTGAGCTAGAGCTGGCGATAAAACTTGTTGATCTGAAGTTGATGCAAGGAAGATGCAGAAATCTTGCGATGAGTTGAGATGTATATCTGCACGTTGGTTGTGGATGTAATGCGAAAATGATGGTTCCAGCGACCATACCACGATATAGAATTTCCTGGTTTAAATATTGGACTTGAAGGACCAACGTTAGATAATCTAAGAGTTTTTAGATTATATTCGCGACAGAAGCTGAGACCACAGAAGGAGCGAAGAACAACCAACTCTAGAAGTAAAACACACTTGAATGCAGCGATGAAGAAGAAGAAGAAGTTTTATTTCTTACAGAAGTTCTATATAGTATAGTATAGTATTTCAGGCGGAAAACAATACTGGCAACTTACAGATTCTAACTAAACAACATTTTTAATACAATGCACCTTAAGTGATTAGTAAGAACTTGAATTCATATTTTAAATCTATAATTTTAACATTTTGAATGATTCAAAAGAGAACCAAATAAAGAAACTTAAGTAAAGTTCATAACACTTGTCTTCATTACTTTATTACTTTTACTTGTTTTGCCTCTTAAAGCCTTATGAATAAATAAAATTTTTACTTTCTATAAAGTTATGGGTGTTTTACTACCTATTTTCCGACTTTTATCGGGATTTCTCTTGGATTCGATGATAGCTTTATTCTGTAAAAAGTTACATTCCCAAAACAAAAACCCGGTTCACAACCCAATCCACTCCCCTATCTTTAATGACAACAATAACAATGAGAATATTTTAGCATGGCAGAGATGCATTGATGACATATTCTGTGTTTGGAATGAGACAGAAAGACAGCTATTGTCTTTCTTTAATAATTTTCTAAATAAAATTGACGACAGTACAACATTCACTGTAGAATTAGGAAATAAGGAAATACATTTTTTAGATTTGATTCTTAAAATAAATTCAGACAATATTTTAGAATTTGACATTTTCCGTAAAAATACCTATTCGGATGCTGTTATACCAATGCTATTATCCCATCCTTGGAATACAAAAATGGCAGCCTTCCTTTCATTCATTAATCGATAGACACCTTACTGTTCCTTTAAAGAGTACTAGTTTCAAAAAAGAGTTAAATACAATAAAAAATATTGCTATAAGAAATGGCTATGAAACAGGAATAATTTATAAACTGTTGAGCATAAAAGAAAAAAGAAAAGTTCTATCTTATATTTTCCCATTAGTGGATCAGGTAAAATATAATGGGCAAAAATGGTGAAAAATTCCTTATGTCCCAAAACTGTCTGAAAAACTGAAAATTTCTTTAAATAAAAAAGGCCTGCCTTCTTTAATAAACGGATGCTCAAGAATCTACTTACGAATAATAGATTGGGCTAAAACAAAAAAAACCACTAAGAGTAAGGTTCAAAGAACATATCACCACGTCTAAAGCTTATAATGCAACTTCTGGTCTTGCAAAACATTTGAAACACAGTTGCATCATCGACAATACTAAATTGTTGCATAAATTAAGTGGAGGAAGAGTAATGTATAAATATGAGACCGTTGAAATCAAAAAACTTCGTGGCGACGGTTATAATTTGCTGTATGACCAAACATATTTTTACAATGTAAGCCCTCTTTTAAATTCTAACTTACTCAATTTTTAATTTTTAATTTGTATTTCAATAATGTATATATAATACAATAATTATGTATGTTGTGCAGACCTGTCCCTATTTGTATTTCTGATATTTCTCAGTATTTCTCTCTTGTGTGGAGCTGTTGTTAGATTTAGTGTTAGCTCTGAGGATGTCCTAAACAGACGAAACGCGTAGGCTATAAATCGTATGTAAAAAAAATAAAATAAAAAATAATGAGTGAAGTTAACAAAAAAAGAGTTTTTTATTAGTTTACCATAATAGTTTAAAATTAATTTTAATTATAAAAAACGTACCAATGTTGTCTTCACCATTTCTTGATTAATTCTTTCTTCTTTAAAACTAAGGTGTTGACTTTTCTTTCTTATTCCTATCGATGCATTCTTCTATTGGATATGTCGATCGTTTTTTTTAACTTGCGGATGCCTTACCCTGCTTGGGGGCACCTCATAGCTCAAATAATGTTGATCCTGTTTGCTTGGGGCAACTCTTATTAAAATTATCTGTTGTTGCTTAATGTTTGTTTGCAGATGTTTTTAATATCAATTTTGTTTTTTGTTTTAAAATAAGAGAATATCTTACTTTTGGTAGGAGGTATCTCTATTTTAAAATTTTTATGTTTTTGCTGTAATTCATTCGTTGTCTTCTTTTTCTTATATTTTTAAAAAGCAGAAAGTACCTTACCTTGGGTACGGGGTACTTCTATTTTTAAAAAAAATTTCGGGGTCGCCAATGAGGGTGTATAGGATGAATGGGAGCCTCCTACTACCTCTTTGTATCTATAAGTATGCTTAGATAACTTCTATAAAAGTTTATTAATAAGCCAATTAATTTGAAAATAATTATTTTTAAGGTTTTTTTACAAGTTCCCAGTTCGGTTGTTCTGCCTAGACTGAATTATGACTTTACAATTTTTGTATCGTATAATTTACAATTAATACATAGATATGTAGTTTAGATTGGGATTTTTCTCCATTTTTGCCCATTATTTTTAACCTGATCCACTAATGGGAAAACAGAAGATAGAACTTTTCTTTTTTCTTTTATGCTTAACAGTTTATAAATTATTCCTGTTTCGTAGCCATTTCTTATAGCAATATTTTTTATTGTATTTAACTCTTTTTTGAAACTATTACTCTTTAAAGGAATAGTGAGGAGTCTATCGATTAATAAATGAAAAGAAGGCTGCCATTTTTGTATTCCAAGGATGGGATAATAGCATTGGTATAACAGCATCCGAATAGGTATTTTTACGGAAAATGTCAAATTCTAAAATATTGTCTGAATTTATTTTAAGAATCAAATCTAAAAAATGTATTTCCTTATTTCCTAATTCTACAGTGAATTTTGTACTGTCGTCAATTTTATTTAGAAAATTATTAAAGAAAGACAATAGCTGTCTTTCTGTCTCATTCCAAACATAGATTATGTCTCTGGCATGCTAAAATATTCTCATTGTTATTGTTGTCATTAAATATAGGGGAGTGGGTAAGAAGAGGTAAAACCACTTGTTTTACTTCCACATAATCGGAGTGGCAAAAATTTTGGGATGGTGATCGCTCAAAAATATGAACGCTCAAAATTTTTGATGGATGTTTCGACCTGAAAGTGTAAGCTTGTCATCATCAGTGTGGTACTTACACTTTCCGACACGGACATTCATGACGGAAGGTCAAAACGTCAACTCCTATAAGTACTCAGTTTGAAAACTAAGTACGAACCTTATGAAGAGGATTTTTAGTCCATCAATTTCTTAAAATACCAATACTGGTTAAATATTGCTTTATCAGAAAGTTTCCTTTCAAAATACTCTTGGTGGAAGTTATTTAATTTTGAAAAAAAGGTAAAACCACTTGTTTTACTTCCACATAATCGGAGTGGCAAAAATTTTGGAATGGTGATCGCTCAAAAATATGAACGCTCAAAATTTTTGATGGATGTTTCGACCTGACCAGCTTACACTTTAAGAGCCATTGGCTGCTGACAATATCTAGCAAGCGTCTGCGATGTGTTTTCTGAAAAATGCCTTAGGTAGGTAGGAGAATAATAAATTTTTTTGAATAGTTATTGTTGATGATGTTGTTCACTGAGGGAATATTTCGGATTTTGAACTATTACTATCAAAAGAACAGGGCGAAAGACATTTTGTCGCCTTGGTATCAACATTCTTGGTATTTGGTGAATATTCCTTTTGCATGTTTCATTAACTGTATCCTACGGGACATACCACTTTAAGGGGGTCCTCTACTCTCGAGGCCTGAAATTGAGCGGTTTTTTGGGGATTAAATTGCGAAGGATCTACTGAATACATTTAAAAAATTTTTTTTATTTCGAAGATACATGTTTTGACTTTTCAATTTTACTTTTGAAGATGAAAAAAAAAATAACTATCGCGACCTTGAAACGTGATTGATGACATTGATGTTGAAACTGCATGGGTCCCGCTTAAGCACAGTTGTGGCCAATTGGGTAATCTGTAATCTGAAAATTTATATTCTTTATAATCATAGATACGTTGGCTATGTTTTCCCGTGACAGATTTTTTTTATTTTGCAATTTGTAAAAGTTTTGCAACAATTTGTAAAAATTTCAAATTTTACGTCATTTTTTGACCTATTAGAGGCTATAAAAATGGAATAAAATAAAATTTTGCAAATCGTACTCGGGAAAACATAGCGGTAAGTTTTCTGAGCAATTGAAAAAAAAATTATTGAAATCGGACCAATACTTTTATGAGAAGTCTTACTCGGCAGCTAAAAAACAGTACTTTCGGGAAAACGCGTTTAATGATAAATTACGGTGTATAACTTGATTGTAGTAACTTACGAGTTAATCTGCTATACCGGCGCCGTAGAGTTCTCCTTCCTCATCACGTCGATGTTTTTGGTTGTCCATATTCTTCTCAAGAACGGACCGGTAAATTCTGTAGACAATGATTTTTAACTGGAAAAGCGCCGTCGTGACGCGCCGTGCTTAGTTTCTCGGAAACGGCCGGAGACGGGTACCTTTCTGTTCCCAGAAACATGCAAAGGAACGTGATTATCATGAAATCCTTTCTCTGGCGTATTCTCAGATACATATAGATTGAAATTAAAAAAAAAACAAAAATCGATTTTTTGAAACCGCGAGAGTAGAGGACCCCCTTAAGTTGTTTTTTGTAACCAAATCGGTGTCATTTTCCAATACTTCCTTTATCGCTGTAATCAAATCTAATTTGTTTTGCGAGCACTGTTTTGCTAGCTTGTTTCTAAAAATAGGTCAGATATTTTCGAGAGGATTCATATCTGGGCTATTCGCCGGCCAAGTCAAGGATTTTGGATGGAATTGATCCTTACTTACTCCGTAACTTTGCTCAACATATAACAATGAGCCTAGTCATGCACGAAAAATCAACTTTTCTTTCATGGTTGACACCATCAGTGTTCGCAGGACGATTAAATATTGTTCCGCGTTTATTATCCCGTTGACAACATTAAGTGGAAATGGTCCTTTCGATGATATTGTCGACAGATCATAACCCTAGGTAGATAAGTATTATTCTCCTTTGCATCTACGGGCAGTTTGCAAGGTCGTCTTGCATATAGCCAGAGATGTAAAAATACCGGAAACAGTCGTTTCTTTTGGGTTTTTCACTTTAATACTTACCGCTTCTTCTTATAAAAAGTCGGCTTTTTTCATGCTTGGATCAGCTGATGAAAAATACATGACATCATGACTTTTCTTGGTTTTTTACGGCTTTTTATGTTTTTTATACCGTTTAAATAAGCAAAGCGGCTTTTAACTCACTTAAGCTTTTGAAGCTTGCTTTCATACTCATGTACATGAAATAAAGCTTTACTTACTATTTCAAGTAACATTTGGAAGCTTGAAGTCGAAAGCTTTTGTTTTGTTTATTGATAAAATTTGTCCAATACAAAAACTTGTGTTAGTTCAAATCTTTAATAATTGCTGTAGCGAGTACCTAAATCGACGAAAGCTTTAATAGGTTGTACTAAATTGTTTTACGGAAAAACCAATTAGAACAATAGATAAGTATGTAAACATTTTATTCTTTGCCGGTTTTTTGAAAGCTCCTTTATATACATATATTATAAAAAGGAAAAACCATAAACCCCATATTCGGTTCTGCGCAGCTGCCCTAATTATTATTCCTTCCCCTATAAAATCTCTAATGTCAGTCAGTCAGCCAGCCATAGGAAATGGGCTGAAATATTATTGCATTTATGTAAAATATTCAGTGTTTTTTTTCTTTTAAGCACTGTTTTAAAGGGCTATATTTTAAAAGTGCAAAATTGGAAAATATTGCTACTTTCGGGAACTTTTAATCGTAAAACTACGGTTAGTAATTATTATTTGGCGATTTTAATGTAATCGGGGATTTGGTTCTTAAGCAAAAATAAATATCTGGAACTTTGTGCCATTTCATGAAACTAAGCCTTACTTTGAATTTATGATGTGAATACAGTTAATTATCAGTAATTTTTTTAAGTTGTTCTGTTCTGCTGGGAGATTTGAAGGGAGCCGATTCTTTCATTTATTTAAAATAATAATATAATGCTCCCGACCATTAATCATAATAAACTAAAACTTATGGAATAAAATAATTGATGTCACTAGCTAGTCTTGACATACATATCTACAGCAAGTCTTAAACAAATCAATATAGTGCATTTCCTTTTCAGAAGATTTCAAATGTTAAATAATATTTGGGCAATGCTAAACGTATAAAACAAATTACAAAAGTGTTTCTGGAGTTGCAATTAAGTGTAGTGAAGTGTATTGAAATATACAAACATGTCTAAAATTATGATAAACGCAAGGGCCAAGTAATGACAGATAATGACAGATTAATTATTTGTTAATCTATATCGATCTTTGCTGATTGAATGATTGGCGGCAAGCAAAACATAATAATTCTCTTTTTTGGTGTAACAGTGAAAGGTGGAATAACTTTTACTCAACTTGAGATTATATAGAGCAACAAATATTAATTAATTACTATAATTCCTACCAAATGATCCATATATTAATTCGCGTATTAGAAATTTTGGAACAAAGTGCTTTTCGGTGGAGTTGCGCTGTTTATTTATAAATGCTATCTTGTAGTAAATCTCATAATTACTGCAAATTCTTATTAGAATGGCATTGTGTCAAATCCAGTTGACATCGCATGTAATCTATATAGAAAAAATATGGGATATAAAGTGTTGCCCCATTAAAAATTTTTTCCGAAAACATGATAGAGCCAAACACAAGTGTAACAAAAAAATTCTTAAAACAAGACTTCCATGTAATCTGAAAGCACTTAAAGGAAATTTTTTTCACTTACTCACATTTACCTTTTATTGCTTTTGTGTTATGATTAAAGCTACATCTGGGTTGGTGGACGATTCTTTAAAAACCTTAGTTAAAAACAATCAAGTGTATACTAATCACGACGTCAATAGAAATGACTCCAGCGCGAACAGACATTTATCGGACAATACCTTAAACATTGATAAACATGGGATTTATAACCAAACACGAAAAGCTCGAGGTGCCTCTAGCCAGCCCGAAGAGGAAGAGTATGAATATTTTCATGACGATGATGAAGAATTAGATGAATATGACCTTCTTATTCGTAATAAATCAGGTAAATAAAAAATTTGTATATAGATATATAAATTATATATATATATATATATATATATATATATATATATATATATATATATATATATATATATATATATATATATATATATATATACATTATTTCAACTCTAATAGGAAATTATACATTAATAGCCAAGGACCGTACCTGGTCACTTATAATTCATGATGAAAAATGAGAGTTATTTAAAATGTTTTATTTTTTTTGTAACAAAATAACAGGTCCGTTAATATTTTTTTAAATTAGTTGGAAACTGCTACATAATAACGACTATTTATTTTCTTCCGCACAAAATAAAAGGTCCACTTGAACTTTTATTTTCTATTTATAGATAACTGAAACGAATCGTGTACGATTAGCGCCAATCTTTTTAGAGAAGGATATGAAAATTTTTTCCTCTTCCAATGCTCTAATAGATCGGCATTAACATCTATCCGCCTTTCGTAGTACGTATCGAGTTCGACATATGCATATGCCGGTTACTTCCGGCTTCTTGCTGTTGTGCGCTTTGATTATGTAAAGGAAAATTTGTAAAAGGGAAGAAAAATCATATTACCTTTCTCTTATTAACTTTATTAATTTATATTGTCGTTATTTGAAAGAGTTTAGGGCTAAAGATATGTCAAATAATCCAACACTAAATAAATTTCGGAAAAATCATTTTAAGTTATTTTCATTGATTCAAAAATTATTATTTGATTTGATATGAAGTAATTAAAAAATACTGCACGGTTTATGTCCAAAATCTTTTATTTAATTTCAAATATTTAATGAATAAAAAATAATAATAAATATTTTTAATATATTTATTCAAATAAACCGGCAAAGGAACAGTTTGTGGTTCTGACGTGTTGCACGTTTGTTAAGTCGCAAAACTAAGTGAATAAATGCAAAGTGTAGTTTGTGATACTTTCTTACGGTGAAAAATAAATGCAATAAAACAATAAAATAGTTTTTAAAAAAAAAGTTGAACCGACTTCACAACAAGCGCTAAAAAGCATAAAATAATTTTTAATTTTATATCTATTACGACATTTTGAAGTCGGTGCAAATCAAACAAACCAAACAACTACAACAAAACTATTTAATCGTCATTTCTTATGATCCCGTAAGCTGAAACGTTCAGGTAGTATTATGTATTATTTTCAACTGTGGTACTGTAGTTGTTTTATTTGTTTGATTTGCACCGACTTCAAAATGTCGTAATAGATATTATATTAAAAATTATTTTATGCTTTTTAGCGCTTGTTGTAAAGTCGGTTCAACTTTTTTTTTAAAAACTATTTTATTTTTCACTTTTTAGTGTCTTCTACTCTATACAACGAAGAAAGAACCATCCAAATCGGTCAACGCGTTAAAAGTTAGTTTTAACCCCATACCTCACCCCCATTCCACTAAACTTTTTTTCTCATGGTATCAATCAAGGGACATACTCTACCGAACAGAAAATAAATCATCGAAATCGGTTCACGCGTTACGAAGTTACTACCCCTCCCCCTCCCCCACCACTACCATAGGACCAAATTATTCTCTTTTTAGCAATGGGGGATCACACTCTATACAACAGCAAAAGAACCATACAAATCGATCCACGCGTTACAAAGTTAAGTTCCACCCCCTTCTCCCACATCCACCCCAGCAACATTTGTTTTCTCGTAGTATCAACCAAGAATCATATTCTATCCAACAGAAAAAGAATTATCCAAATCGGTCCACGCGTTACGAATTTAGACTACCCCTCCCCCCACCCACACCTTTCACCATAGGACCAAATTATTCTCCTATTAGCAATGGGGGATCATAATCTATACAACAGAAAAAGAACCATCGAAATCGGACCACGCGTTACAAAGTTAGGTTAATAATCATTGAAGCCTAAACAGCCAGTCATTAGTACAAACTTCTTCTCCATATGTTGTCCAACTTCTTGCTTCTTAATTTGCAAAACGGTAAGATTTGACGACTGCTACTTAAAAGTTCCAATTCACAGTGATTGTGATTTGATTTAAGTGTAAATATTAGGTTCAGATCAGCTGATCGTCTGTCAATTTTTGACATTCCTTTGTGTCGTCTTCTCTAATAGGCTTGAAGCGATCACTTCCTTGAGAGATGCACTCAATAATCACTTCTCAGCTACGAATTCATCCCTAGCAACACAATCTCTGTTATCACGAGCATCTGGTATGATATTTCTGCTGGCTAGCCGTAATTCCGAGTTCAGTTCTAATTCGTTTTTCATAAAGTCAAGTCAAGTGCATAAGTAAAGTTTGTTCGCCTGTTGCTCTAACGGTTCCTTTTACTTGGAAATCTGTTGTTTTAATTGCAATCTCCGCACGCCCAAAATTTCACTAATTACTCGAATTCGCAATAACATTTTTTGGTGCATCGGCCGGGAATTATTAGCACTTGTCGCGAATAGATTACTAATCTCTCCATATTCCTTCGGAAATCGCGAAAGCTAAAACCCTTGCCACGCTTCTTCTAAAAACAAGACATAAGCGAAACTATTTCGGGATCATTTTATCAAATTTGCGTGTCTTAGCGGGATCATCAACCATCGATACAGGTGATGCTAATCACTTAATTCAGGTTCAAACCACGTGCAGGCCAAAGCAGTGGCTGAGGATTAAGCGCAGTTAAATAGTGCAAATTAGGTAAAAGTGAATTTTTGTGGTCTAATCGCATTAGAAATCTCGGTGCGCGAGGAGTTTTTAATGCTTTGACTTAAATGCATTATGAAAAGGTACTGTCGTGAACAATAACTCTAAGATTTTATACATCGGTCGCGTCGAACATAATTCGTTCTATGTGTGATCATTTAAAAGAAACGTAATTGTGGCAAAAGTTACTAAAATTTCAAATTGTGACAATCAAGCTAGTTATAGTTAATTTAAACATAATATTCTACTGGGACTGCTTGTGTTTCGTTGCTATCAAATCAGAGTGTGTCCATTAGTTTCTTGTTACGACAACGTTATACGTACGTTTAAGGAGATTTCCGAATTTTTTGGTAAGTCCGTTCTGATTTATTTTACTAAAAACAATGGAGGATGACAGAAGTGATATTTCCAATGAGAATCTGAAGCCACCATTAAAAATGGCAACACTTTCGAGTAAACTAATCTCTAATTTTATTGTTAATTTTGAGAAAACCAGCAAAAACATCAAACTGAAGGATTCATTTTAGGGCGTATAAATTTGTTGAATAAGTACTGGGAAAAATTTAATGACATTCACGAAGAAATTTACGAACAAGCCGCCGATTCTGATTTTTTGTCAGACTACTTTGTAAAGGACGTCTTTTCTGATGTCGAGTGTGCTTACTCCGAGGCAATGGGTTACCTCAACGATCGTTTAGCGGAAAAAACTAAAGACTCCTCATGCTCAGCTCACCAAAAGGACACATCTAAATCAAAGCTTGTTTCCTCATCCATCGGTGCTAACCAAGTTAGGCTCCCTACTATCACCATTCCGAGGTTCACGGGAAACTATTTGGAGTGGCCGTCCTTTAAAGATATTTTTAAATCTTTGATTGGTGAAAATCCAAACATAACAGACGCTCAGTGCCTTCAATATCTAAAGGGGAATCTAAGAGGGGAAGCTGAAAACTTAGTGCAGAATCTATCCATTACTAACGCTAATTATTTGGGTGCATGGAAAATTCTTGAAGAACGGTTTGAAAACAAGAAAATTCTTATTATTGTGCTAATTAAATTAATTATGTCCCTGCCAGCAGCTAACATTGGTTCAAGTGGCCCTAGCAAATTTAGGCAGGCCTGTAAAGGAATGGTCTGATTGGCTGATGTATGTTAGTGTTCAGAAACTAGATACTCGAACTTGGCTACAATGGGAAGATTCAATCTCAGATAGGGAATTTGAATCAGTCACGTTTGACCTCTTGAAAACCTTCCTTGAGAATCGTGTACGTGCGTTAGAGTCAGTTTCTGCTACCTACGAAACGCCTATAAAGTCGAAATTACCCAAGTTTAGTATGGCAGCACTAAGTAATTCACGTAAAGCTCACGTTGCCACGTCCCATCGTAAATGCCCTGTATTTTCTAAGAAACATATTCTGATATTCTGTCCCACATTTCGGAAAAGTCCAGTGGAACAACGCCGAAGTTTCGTGATGAAACATCAACTTTGCTTCAATTATTTCTCGTCGGAACATCGGTATAATTCGTGCTCCAATACTAAGCGGTGTGAAACCTGCAGTGGAAAACATCACACGATGCTGCATAGAGATATACATCCTACGACCTCAGACGGAACATCGTCGATCCCTCAAGTATCCATATCGCAGACATCAGGAGCTTTGGAGGAAGTCAAACGGAATAAATCTCTTGCCAGTGTATTCGCTCACACGGCCACCCACAACTCTCAGGACAAAGTTGTCTTATTCGCCACAGCGATGGTAATTACGAGCTCGTTCTGGAAAGACGGTAACTGCCAGGGTGCTACTTGATTAGGGCTCTGAGGCAACATTAATTTCTTCCTCTCTTGTTCAAAGATTTCAACCACTGGGTCGAAAAATTTGTGTTTCCATCGCAGGCTTAGGAACTGCTTCAGCAGGAGTTGCTCGTAGAGTGGCCTTCTTTGATTTATTCTCCAACAATGATCCACACTTC
Organism: Leptarthrus brevirostris; assembly: GCA_964036015.1. NCBI lineage: Eukaryota > Metazoa > Arthropoda > Insecta > Diptera > Asilidae > Leptarthrus > Leptarthrus brevirostris. Next base: position 48,646,681 of record OZ038373.1, read on the forward strand.
TTGCTTTTAATTGAGCCCCTAGTACTACCTAAACTTACAGGGTTACTGCCTAATCGGTCCTTAAATCATACTACTTGGGAACACATTCGGGATATCCAACTTGCTGATCCTGACTTCGGAAACACGCGCTGTATAGATTTGATTATAGGATCTGATGTATACTCGTGCCTGCTCCTGGGAGGAATAAGAAAGGGAAGACACGGAACTCCAACAGCTGAGCAGACTACGCTCGGGTGGATTCTTTCAGGTGCAGTTTTCGATAAAGACAACCAATCCACTGATTATTTATCGAAGTGAATTCTAATCATTTAACTGTCGTGCAGACTGTAGCTTGCATGAACAAATGGCCAGGTTTTGGGAAATAGCGTCTACCTATACCATTCCATTCCCTACCAAGATTTCATTCCCTTAGGTGAATCTCGCAAAGGTGCAATAAAGGCCTTACAACGCTTAGAGAGACAATTCATAAGAAAACCTATTCTACCCAGGCAATATTCCGAATTTATGTCAGAATATCATGACTTAAATCACATGAAGCCTATTTCTGCTCAGGAAGTCAATTCTTCGCAAACCGTATTCTATCTCCCACATCAAGCAGTTTTGAAAACCGACAGTCCTACTACGAAGCTTCGCGTCGTCTTAAATGTGTCATATAGAACGATGAATGGGAAATCGTTAAACGACATTCTTCACGTTGGCCCCAAACTTCAAAATGATGTCCGAACTATAAACACCAGATCGTATTTTCCTGCGATGTGGAGAAAATGTACCGTCAGATCCTGGTGCATGAGAGTGATCAAGACCTCCAGCGTATAGTATGGCGGACAAGCTCTAGTCGTCCTAACTTCGATTATCGATTATCGGCTGACAACTATCACTTACGGCATGAGCTGCGCACCATACTTGGCAATAAAGACTATGCACCTATGCACAGTCTTGCTCAGGACGAAGGCGAGAACTTTCCCTTAGAAGCTAAAGCACTTCTTCTCTACTGTTATCTTGACGATATTCTCACCGGAGCGGAACATTTTTCCGACACTCTCACCCTGCTGAGCTGCGCACCATACTTGGCAATAAAGACTATGCACCTATGCACAGTCTTGCTCAGGACGAAGGCGAGAAGTTTCCCTTAGGAGCTAAAGCACTTCTTCTCGACTGTTATGTTGACGATATTCTCACCGGAGCGGAACATTTTTCCGACACTCTCTCCCTCCAGCAACAATTAATCGGATTGCTCGGAACTGCCAATTTGAAAATTCAATTCCGTAAATACGGAAAAGGTGCTCAGACAGGATCGAGGTGTTAAATCAGCTGGATGTTAACCAAACACTTTAACACCCTCTCGAATTATCTCTCGATAGCGGGGTTTAGACGCTGGGGATTGAATGGCACCGAGGGATGAGTTTCGTTTTCGTATTGACGCACAATTCGATACACAAACTTTTACTAAGCGAGGAGTTTCATCAACTATTGCTGGACTCTTCAATCCAATGGGGTGGATATCTCCTGTTACGATGCTCGCTAAAATCCTGCTTCAAAAACTTTGGATCGCAGGAATTGCTTGGGACACGCCTCTGCCTGATCATTTAGAGAAGGAATGGAAAGAATTTGACGTGAACTAAAAACCCTGGAAAACATCAAGATCGACCGATGGATCGGCGCGCACCCTGTTATATTGTTCTCTTTTAATTATTTTCCGTTTTGATTTATTTTAAATCACAACAACCTTTTTGTCTATGACTTCACTTTATTTTCTCTTCCACTAAACGGAACATACAATATCTTATCGCAACAGCTTTTGTTTCAATTTACTCGTGCACTTTATTTATCTTATAAATGTTACAGATTAACACACCAAATTTTGTTTTCACAACAGCTTTTGTTTCAATTTACTCATGCACTAACTTTCGCGCCGGCCCTTATTTTATCCACCAGAACCTTTCGCTCAAAATTTTGTGCACCTTAATTTAAATAAACCACCGTTTGGGACCTCTCGCGATGATGTTAACAGACTCCTCTTTTCTACTCCAAGGGAATCGTTAACAGCCATCTACATGAAGGAAAAGCTTTCGCACTTTTTTCTTCCTTTTTGGCTTTTGCCCTTGATGTAGATGGCTGTCATTGGGCAGAGTTGCTGTAGTTTTCTTTCGCGCTGATTAAGCAAGTTTCTCTTGCTTATCGTGTTTTTGGCTACCGTGTGAAAAGAATGTCGACGGTAACCTGAGCGCGTTGTTTATCATGAGGTGGATTTGAGTACATTGTAACTTTGTTGCAACGTAACTCGGCGTATGAAATCCAACTCATTAAATATTTGTCGGTTGTCGGCAATTTTGTTGCAACATAAAGTGATCTAAGAAATCCAACCCATTGAATTTTTAACGACTTTTATTTTCTAATGACAGATTGGATTCGATGGAATTTTGGGTTATCTTAGAATTAGCGAATCCAATCTGTAACATTTCCTTCCCCCGCGAATAAGAGGAGTATACTGTGGCGAGGAATACTCCTCATTCCGAGTCTTAATTTTCGCGCGCCTGGTCGTCTCTCAATATAACTTGTCTTGTGCGATGACCTCTTTTTGCGCGAGCGTAAGCAGCGAGGTTTTCCGCCCCCAGCCACCTTTTGCTTTGGTGGTGTTTGGCTGCTTGGTCGATTGGGTGAACGTGGCCTGGCAGGGGCGGAGCCGCCCCAGATGTCGACCCCGAGAACGTCTCCGCCGAGGAGAAAGACTGGGAGTGACCAGTGTCCCGTCCATCGCATCAAGGCTTTAAACCCCCTTTTTTGTTCTTGAATGAAATTTAATTAAAAATCTCTTTTCCCTTTTTTTATTTTTTTTATTTTAAATTCGTGAATTATATATATAGTTTCTTTTAAAAAAAATTTTTTGTCTTTAAATGTATCTTATGTATATTCAATAAAATAAAATAAAATAAATTCCAAGTACTGTTTTGTTATCTGTAGTTGAGTCCACCTTAATTTCTTGATTTTCAGGTTGACTTGGGGTTTTCCTTTCTTATAGTTGTTATTCCGGCTTAGGTTTTGTTTTAGACCTGTATATATTTGGCTTTTGGAAGTGTTTGAGGCCTGTAGCAGTAGCTACAAATTTAATTTTTAATTAAAATTTCATAAATTTGATTATATTATTTCAATAAAATATTTTTTTAAAATCCACTTTAATAATATTCAATCAGACTGTACAGATAAAATAACTGTAAAATATATTTTAGTCAACCTGTACACTTCGATAAATTTTGAATAGTGTGAAACACAAACACTCTGAGAAATGTAATAATCATTCATTGACAATAAAATACTATACTCTATACAGAGAAAATTATGAACAAACTATTTATGTATTAATTGTAAAGTAGGATACAAAAATTGTAAACTAAAATTTCAGTCTAGCCAGAACAACCAAACTGGGAACAAGTTAAATAAAAAGTTTCAAATAATAAAAAATAAGAAATACTTTTCTTTAATTTAAAATATAATGTATCTCAAGGTTTTCAGATACAAAAGGAAGTTCTAGGACTTAGGGCTCTGAGACTATGCCACATATCGATTAGGAGCTCCATATTACCTAACAACTTCAAGGCCGTTCGTGGCAACTAAACGGAGCTTGGGTTGGTGGTACCTCTGTCATCTGTGTTTCTTCTTTTGGGGGTTGTGGGTTACGTCGGCTGGCCCATTGAGTGAGCGCTGCAACCGCATAGTTTATTAGGCAATAAGCCACTAGACCCAATAGTATGACCCTTGCTATGGATATTAAAGTGGCTGAAAGTATATGAGCAGTTTTGTCTCCAGAGTCAAAGTGGACTTTTTGCACTTTGACTTCAATTTATTCCAGTGACTTGCTACTTTCTTGCAAGAGTCTATTAGTGTCCTCTCCTAACAGTAACTCGGGTAGCCTATCTCTGCCTGTGTATTGATGGGTGATTCGTGTCATGTAATCAGACAGTTCCGTATTCGTCTCATTTGTTTTGGGAAAGTATGTTGGTTGGGAAAAGGTTAGGCTATGTCTACTTTCTGCCTCGTAGTATAGGGTATGCGACCCTATCTGTAATTGAAAAGGGTTGTTTACTGTTAATATTCCTTGTCTTGAGAGGCGATGAGTTAGTGGCTGGTGGGTGCATGTTATATTACCACCGTGGTTTCCACTAACGAAAATAGCCAAGAATTGGGTCTGTTTCTTTGAGTGGATTGAAAAGAAGTTTAATTTGGCACCCCTTTGACGTTGCCTGTTTTGTGATTGGGGTACTTAATCGGCCAGTATACGCGTCCTCAGAGATTTCTTTTGAAATCTTTCGGATTGTTATCATGTTTTCCGGCTTAAGCAACAAGAATTCTTGTGTTTGAATTGGGCTGGCAACGTGAGAATATTCAATTGCAGGGACCAAAGAATGGTTTGAATCTACACTACTCAAAACAATTAAGGGAACAAAAAAAAATATCTAAATTTTTTAGTGATTTTTGACGGGCTGTATCTAAGCGAGAAATAATCTTATCGAGGATCTGAAAAAAACATCTTAAAGCTCCAGAACTCTAGTTTTTGAAACTTAAAGGCCACGGTGCTCATGCAATCCAAAGGAATAGCGGAAGAAAAAAATTTCAAAATTTTTAGTAATTTTTTTTTTTTTTTAGTGCACCCTATGAACCAGATAGCCTTTTTTATTTGACCACCCTATGAACCAGATAGCCTGTTAATTCAGCTTTAATTATCTTTTTTGAAATCCTTGATACGTCGATTTGTCGCGGAGATATCCAATATTAAACGAAAAAGGACACTTTTGTATTGAACCATCGATATCTCAGCAACCAATGATCGTACAGAAAATTTAAGGGCAGTTTCGGAAACTGGAATAAATTTTCTAAAAGAATCCTTCAAGACATAAAAAATAATAATTTTTTTATCCGTAATTTCAATTTTGAAAAAGTCAAAAAAAGTGACTTTTTTCCTTGTTTTGGTAAATTGACCGCATCTTTGCAAATACTGATGGAAAGGCTAAGGTTTGTAGGAATTTTTACACTTCAATGTAGCCCTGTTAATCCGCAGATCGATCCATTGGACGGTTTTTCGGCCCGAACGGTCAAAGTTTTGGAAAAAATTAAAGGAACAAGAATTGTGATCTCAAACATCGTGTAATCTTCATAAAAATGGAAAAATCATTTTTTTTCAACTTTTTATTTTTTTATCACTTTTATGCATCAGTCACTTGGTAAATTAAAAAAAAAATTTAAAAATCGAAAATTAAAAAAAAAACATATTTACTTGGATTGAAAAACACCTTATCCGCTGCAACTTCATTTTTGGGAGATTGAAAACTGGTAATTCTAATCTGATGACTGGTTTATCTTGTAACAGGTGAGTTTTGAGCTCTGCTGTTTGGTACAGAACTGAGAGGCAGTTTTGCAGATTCGGACAAGTTGAATGGGATTTATGGAAGATATCCAAGAGTGAGTTTTGGGGAGATTAAGGAAGATGAATTTGATTGTTTCTACTGGACAATATTATTACCTTGTTGCCGAAATTCTGTCTCTACCATTTGCAACAGCAGACTTTGGATGATTTCTTGCCGTATTTGTCGGGCAAGAATCTCGTCTGTTGCGTTTAGTAGGTTATTTATCTGGTAGGTTACCTGTCGCTGCCGTTCAGCCAGTGATTTCAGAGGTTTTTGAACCTGTTCAAAGGTAGTCTTTACGACGCTGATCTGTTCCTTTTCCAGATTAGCGAGAGCTTAAGGGGGTAGCCAGGTTTGAAATTTTCAAAAAATTGAACTTTTTTTTTCTCAATATTTAGTCACTCTATAACCTCAGAAATAAGATAAAAACGACTTTTGATCTCATAGCGTATCAGAAGTGGCCGAAAAATGAATCACGCCGCCAAGCGAGCGCCGAATACAACGAGCGAACGACCGCAGTTGCGAGGCCTCAAAAGAACATCGTACACAGATGAGAGCAGATAGATCCCGCGAGAACGAGCATTTTGAGGACGAAGAAGGAATATTGTACGGAGCAGGCATTGCTGATTAAAAGTGAGATAATTTGATTCCCATATTTCGACGATGAGACGTGTTTTTCGCACTTTATCTTTTAAACGCGTTTATCCCAAAACACATTTTTTTTGGGTTGTCGCCACGATTCCAGTCGATCTACTAGGACAATTTCATTCAATTTTTTTTTTTAAATATTCAGAAAAAGCTTAGCAATCGCATGAACCTCGGTCTTGATTTTCAAATAATATTTAATAACAATATGAAACAGTTCTTGCTTAAAAAATGTAGAAAAAAAAGAAAAAATGACAAAAACTTGCACTATTTGTTTATTTATGAATTTTTTTCCATAACTGAGGTTCAGGATATAGCTATTTATGTGCTCTTTTATAATCAATTTTTGTTTTGTGTTTTAGATAACCCAAAGTTGAGAAATCATGGCAACCGTTTCTTAACATGGCGTCATCAGATCGGCCATAAATTAACCGGATGTTAATGAAAAATGAAAATAAAATTTTTTTGGAAGTTATTAACATGTTAGAAAACATACTAAAAATTTGTAAATGTCAAATAAAGATTAATGTTAAAAAAATGTAGTTGAAAAAAGGGGTCATTGAAACCTGGCTACCCCCTTAAGTGTTTGACTGGAGCTCGTTCAAACAGCTGTACATTTCACGCTCGTTTCCACTATCCAATGCGTTTCCTATCACATCGAAAATGGATCTAGGTTTCCGCGATTTAGGCACCGCCTCTGTAATGATGTTAGTGCGTCTTTTGATGTTTTCCATCAACGCGTATACATGTTTTTTCTATTGTTCACAAAGGTTTGTACTTACAGAGCTTACAGCTGGTTGACGTAGTGCTCCTCACGTTCCGCTAAAATGGTCAGGTTTTCCAATTCGACAAGATCCAATTCCGTGATGATGCTCCACTAGTAGTGTTCCCAGTTCCTCGAATAATACTCCAGTATTATTGAGGGGCGTTACTGTAAATGGTTCCTGATCGCCTTTTCCCAAGTGACACGAGGCTAGGAGCAGGATGATGATAGGTAACATTTAGACCTAGCAATAAGGAGAGACATGTTATTAGCGCTTTCTGATTTAAATTTCGCCTTACTTAATTTTATATTACTTTTAAGCGTAGTTTTTCCCCGTATTCTAAAAGTCTTTATTATATCTAATCATAATACGGGTTTAGTCGGTTATTGTGAACCGTAACCATTTTTTTTCGTATCTGAATTTTTGTATTTACGGGACTAAGGATGCCAGTTACCAGATAGGGTCCTACCCAGACTTGTGAGAGCTTGTGCTTTCTGCTTTCGCTCTTGAGTAGTACCCTGTCGTTGATGGGACATCCGCTGCGAAGCCAAAAAGGCAGTCCATTATAGTTAATTTTGTTCCTTCGTGTACGCTGTTATTGTACACGAATGCAGCGAGCGGTTCGCAGATATTGATCCCATGATTTAGGATTTTCATCGACAATTGTACGGATATATTCGATCAATGGGCGATGTGCACGTTCTAGAGCTTCATTGGATTGGGGTGATACGCTGACGTTTGAATCTTTTTCACCTTGAGCAGCAAGGCAGCAAACGTTCTTGAACAGGTCACTCAGGAAATTACTTCCCTGATCGGTGACTATTCGTTTTGGAATGCGATAGCGTGTGACTATTTCGTCGAAGAAAATTCGGGCTACTATGACTGCTTCTCCGTTAGGGATTGCATACCAATCGACAAACTTTGTGAGGTTATCTTGGAAAGTAAGAATATATTTGTTTCTCGTCTCGATTTCTTCGAGGGGACCAATTATATCAAGATAAACCTTGTCGAAGGGTTGCTCTGCTATGTCTGTGATGACCATCAGTATACGAAATTGAGGTGATGCTTTCATTGTTTGGCACTTAGGGCACCGCTTGACGTAATTTCCAGTCTTTTAGCATGTGCCTCCACTAGTAATTTCTTCGGATCCTTTCGTAAGTTTTAATTACACCCTGATGACCACCGAAAGGAGATTCGTGATAATCTTTTGTTTTGATTTCCTCGGGGCTTGTGATGACCTCGGGCTTTGGTTTATTTAATTATTCTGGATCGGTCCTTGGTGAGATTATGGGACTTGTATTAGCATTTGCCTCTTTTGCTGGAATTTCGTTTTTGTCGCTGAACGAGTGATCTTTAGTCTCGGGGCTTTCTGTAGTTAATTGAGCGCTTTTCGCTTGAGCCCTAGTCACTGCGTTACATTTCAGGCTTTGAGAGGCTTGTGGTCTGTGTAGACCGTGGATTTTCGTAAATAGCAGCGCAAATTGCGTGGCCCAGACAATCGCTAGTAACTCCTTTTCAATTGTGAAGTAATTTCGCTCAGGCTTGTTAAAAGTGCGGCAAGGTTTTGTGACATCTGGGTAGATCAAAAGAGGAGGGGAAATGAGATAGGTCTTAATTTTTTCAAATCCCTCTTTGCACTTTTCTGTCCACGTGAATTTTACATCCTTTCGGAGTAAATTCGTTATCGGACGGACTATTTTGGAGAAGTCCGGGATAAATTTCCTGTAGTATTTGGCAAGACCCAAAAATTATTGGACTTGCCTGACTGCTCTGGCAACAGGGAAGGTTTGGACGCATGCCATATTACTGGGATCTGGAAGTGCTCCTTCACTGGAACACTTATAGCCTAAGTAAACAACTTCTTTTCTTAGAAACTGGCACTTCTCTGGTTGCAGTTTTAAGTGGTTTTCTCTAAAACAATCGAAGACTCTGCGAAGCTTTGAGTTATGATCCGCTAAATTTTTACCGTAAATGACAATGTCATCGAGGTAAACGAAACATTCGAGTCCTTGAAGACCTGTTAAAACAAAGTTCATGAGCGTTGAAACGTTGCTGGAGCTCCTTTGAGTCCGAATGGCATACGTTTGAACTCATAATGCCCATAGTTAGTGTTGAAAGCCGTTTCAGGGCGATCTTTTGGATCGACGAGCACTTGGTGATAGCCGTTGGCTAAATCGAGGGTCGTGAAATAACGCGAGTGACCTAGTTGGTCAAGGATATCCTTTATTCGAGGTAGCGAATAGGCGTCGCCTATTGTTTTCTCGTTGAGTTTTCTAAAATCAACGACGACGCGGAAATTTTTTCACCGTCGGGTCTCGCCTTCTTGGGGACGACTAGGAGAGGTGAATTCCAAGGGCTCTTGCCCGGTTGAACAATGTCATTGTCCAAACTTTTCTCGGAGCTGATCATTTATTAATTTACGCTGCGTTTCTGGCAACCGGTACATCTTTTGATTTATAGGTCCTTGGTCTTGGACTGAAGGTATGTCATGGGTGATTGCATTGGTGTAAGTGAGATTTTCACCCTTGAGGAAAAAGATATCATTATACTTACAGCAAAGCTGGGATATCGCTAGTTTTTCCTTTTCCTTTAGGCTATCGTCCAGGTTGAGTTCTTCCTCTAACCTGGCGAGACGCAGGCTGTGTGTTGTGTCTTTCAGTTCTTCATAGTCCCGGGAATAAATACTTTACGTGTTGGCGCTCGGCTGGCGCTCGAGCCTCTTTCATTTTTCAATTTCTTTTTCTTACCTTTTTTGAACTTATTTATTGCAGTTGTTTGATAGGAAGTCATTTCCTAATAGGCGGTCGTCGGAAAGACCAGGAAGGCTTTTTACAACCTGAAACTTTTTTTTGTGTTTAATGTGGAGCTTCCCTGGCAGGTGCCCAGTGTCTTTCCGGTACCAAATGGTGTTTGTAAATTATATGTCTCCTCGGTATTACCTTTTTCGAGGGTTTTTATGGCCTTTTTCTTAACTATCCTAACCTCAGCGCCGGTGTCTACTACGAGTTGAGTCTGGCTGTTGGGGCCGATATCCAAAGGAAGATAGACTGTAGGGACACAGGATTCGGGCGACTGAGAGTACCCTTGTTTTTTTGATTGAGGTTTCACTGTCGAGCATTTCAACTTTATGTTGAATACTCTGCGACCAGCCTTTTGGTCCGGTGGTCGTCGATCTGGGGTTCTATGGGGATTACTAGAACATGCGGTTGGCCTGTTGCGGCGGCATTCGCTCGCGTTATGGCCATACTTTTGGCAGATCTAGCATAGGGGAGTGTTTTTGCGGGTAAAATACTCTTCGTAAGTGTGTCCCCGTTCTTGACAAAACTGCACTCAACGTTGAATCTGAAATTTGTGGAGCGCAGACCTTGTGGTGACTGCCCCTGGAAGTTATATACTGGGGGCGTCGGAGCGTGGGTCTGCAGTGGCGGGCGATGCGTAGTTGGGGTTCTTAACACCGCTCGAATTTGTGTACTTAGTTCCACTGGAGGGGAATATTCTGGGGCTGCTTGAGGTTACACGAAGTGGGTGCTTTGTTGCAACCTCTCCATATCCAATGCCTTTGAAATTTATTCGTCCAACGTACCTTCAGTAATTGTCAACATGTATTGGCACAGGTGTGCGTTGAGGACTCCACTACGGAGTGCGTTTTTAACAAAGTCGTCCAGCTGTGTTTTGACAGCTGGGCCTGCTACAGCTCCATATTTTGTCTCAGAAGCCTCCTTGCATTGCGTCAGCAGCTGCTTCACCCTAGTTGTGAAGACAGAAAGATATAGCAGTAGCTACAAATTTAATTTTTAATTTTTAATTAAAATTTGAAAATATTATTAATAAAATATTTTTTTTTAAATCCACTTTAATAATATTCAATCAGACTGTACAGATAAAATAACTGTCAAATATATTTTAGTCAACCTGTACACTTCGATAAATTTTGAATAGTGTGAAACACACTTTGAAAAATATAACAATCATTCATTCATTGACAATAAAATACTGTACTCTATACAGAGAAAATTATGAACAAACTATCTATGTATTAATTGTAAAGTAGGATACAAAAAATTGTAAATAGAGTTTTAGTTTAGCCAGAAAAACCGAACCTGGTAACATAAAAAATAAATTTAAAATGAAAGTTTTAAAATAAAAAATTAAGAAATATTTTATTTTAATTATAAATATAATGTTTCTCAAGGTTTTAGATATAAAAGGAAGTTCTAGGATTTAGGGCTCTGAGACTACGCCCCATGTCAATTAGGAGCTCCATATATCCTAACAACTTCAACAGAGCCTCACAAGGATTCTGCCGAGATGTGATGAGTCGGTTAACAAGTTCTTGTTAAGTTTCGTGTGGTAGGTAGGCTCGGTTGAGCCGGTCCTCCACGTCTTGTGTGTTAGTAGGCATGTCGGCGGAAAATAGTTGGTACGCACTTCCGCGTAGCCTGGTTGAAAGTCATTTGAAAGAAAGTCGATTGCTCAGCTTCTGTTAGGCATTGGAGAGTCTGTCTACAACAACCTAGGAATGTTTGTAATTCCGACACTAGGTTGTGTCCATTTTCTCCAGAGAATAGGTGGACCAATTGAGCAGTTAATTTGGCAGCTTTTGCATAATCGGTTGCCATGGTTCGAGTTCAATCCGTCTAGTTTGGCTTGAAAAAGTGCGGCTTCGTTTTGAAGACGCTCTAGATCTTTCAATCTTTCCTCGCTGGACTAGTCCGGTTTTCGAGAAGGTTAGAATAAAGAGCCGCTAGGCGTTCGGATTCTCGCGCAGACTCGTACAAATTATTAAAATTATCTTTATTGCTTACTTGGGTTTGACTTGGTCTTTGGATGACAGTCCCGCTTTTGAGGGTGAGTCTTTCTGAACTTGGTCCTGGTTGTCGTGTTGTGATCTGGGATTCACTGACCTGAGCTTGGTCCGTGAATACTGATGACTGGGAACCTTGTCGAGGTCTTGCTTGAGGCCTCGGGATTCTGGAGACTCCTCAGTGGTGTCCTCCAATGGCAGTGAGGTGGAGAGGAGGTCTGCTGTCGACTCTTCGATGGGTGATTGTACGAGGGTGGAGTAGTTGTCTTCCGACATAAACCACTGTTAGAAACTGGGGTGTTGTAAGGGGGGGCTTTTGGCCTTCCTTACGTCCCTTGTTTACCGTCTGTTAGAGTTGTGTTGGGAAAAGGGGGGCTTGTGCCTGCTTCACCGATTCCCTTTTCCAACCTGCTACTGTTGATGTGTTGAATGGTGGTGTTAGTTGTTGTCTTCTTCTTCGGGCTGGGACGGAGCCCGAACAATTCCACCATTGCACTTTGTGGAAGCGTTGGGGGTTACTCCACAGGGCTATTGGGTAGTCAATAGCCCTGAGGAGTCACTAGCAACGGGAGTGCTTAAGGATACCCCTTTTGTTCGACGTAGGATAGAGGTTTTTAAAGCTGTTACGTTTCTATGAAACACGCCTCCCTTATCCTACCGGCTGCGCCAATTTTTGTTACATTGTTCTCTGCTGCTTTCAGTTGCAAACGGCGATAGGAACCTTAGATTTTCAAGTTTCATTACATGCGCTTGATTTTATTCATTACTTGGCTTTATCGTTGACTCGTGTTCTTCAAACTGATAATCAAGATCTCGATGAAGCCATAAAGTTAGCAGATGCTGCAAAAGAATAATTAATGAAAATAAGAGAGAATGCGGCAGAACATTTTAGTAAGATTTTCCAAAAGGCATCAAGATATGCAAAGAACACGATACTGAAGTAAACACACCGAGACTAGGTTCGCGTCAGACTCATCGTTGTAATGTGAAGACTTATGCTGTTTTTTTATATACGATGTGGCTAAATCCTAGGGGTCAACCCTTTGATGCGTTAGCATCGTTTTGGCCGAAAGGAAATTAGGTTAAGGGAAGCGAGGAAACTTGAGTCTTGTTTTTGCATTGCTGCGAGCTAGACAACAGCCCAGAGACGGAGTGGATTGTTTTAATTTCTTACACACCATACCTGGATTTATTCGTCACTCATCTTGAAGACCGCTTTCTTAAGCACTGTGGAATTCTGTCGAATTTTAGATGTCTTTTTCCATCCAAAACTTAAACTCTAGATGAAGAAGCCTACAATCAACTATTTGAAAAGTACGCCACTATTTTGCATGACGATTCTTCCGTAATTCATCCGAAATTTATAAATTGTTATTCCACTAATTTACCTTACTAGGTTACCGTGGTTTCGCCTCACACCCGTAGGCATCTTCAGACCGACTGAGTCAACCACATTCCAGAGCCATCACATCCATAGTTGAAGGAGCGGTGAATTTAACACAGGGAGATCATTTAATAAATACTGGGAAGTATTACATGTAATCAATCAGGGGTATAAAATAGATGCACTTCAGACCCTTAATAGGCTATTCAGGGACCATAGCTGGGAGATATTAAATGATGGTGTTATAGCGAATTCGAGTAATTAGCGATATTTTAGGCGTGCGGGGATTGCAATTAAAACAACAGACTTCCAAGTTAAAGGAACCGTTTATTAGTCACAGTTAGAGCAACAGGCGAACCAAATTTACTTATGCACTTGAATTGGACTATGGAAAACGAATTAGAACTGAACTCGAAATTACGGCTAGCTAGCAGAAATATCATACCAGATGCTCGTGATAACATAGATTGTGTTTCTAGGGATGAATTCAAAGCTGAGAAGTGATTACTGAGTGGACTCCGCTGTTATAGTGTAGGTCATTAAGTTTGGCTATAACATACCGCCCGTCTTGGCGAAGGCCAGCTACTAGGCCCGCAAGAAAGCCTCGAATAAAAAGCGCCTCAGAAATTTCTTTACAAATATTTTGGGTACACTCCTTTTTGTTCCGTTGCAGGACTTTATCAGTACCGATAAAGTCCGTTGCATTGTCGGAAAACATTATGTTTGGGATTTCTCGACGTAATGAGAACCGTTTATAGGCCTCTATAAAGGACTGCGAGGTGGCGTCGCTGACGGCCTCCAGATGAACGGCCTTCATTGGGAGGCAAATGAATAAGGCCAGATAGGCTTTGTAAGTTTTCTGACCTCTGCCTTTTGATCTGCTTAAAAATACGGCAAAATCGACTCCTGTGTGCAAGAAAGTGCGAGAAGGTGATGCGCTTAAGTGAAGCCACCCGTGATTTTTGCGTGAGTAATGTAACCTGTACGTTCCCATAGTCGTGCATAATCCTTACGTAGACAGCCGCAGCATAGGCCAGTTCACATGCATCGCAGAATCCGTGCAGCTCACATAGAAGTTGTTTCGCGTTTTTATAGATTGAATTCGCTTATTCTAAGATAAGCTAAAATTCCATCGAATCCAAACTGTCATTAGAAAATAAAAGTAGTTAAAAATTCAATGGGTTGGATTTCTTAGATCGAATTATGTTACAACATATTCAAATCCAACTCATAGACAAATAAAAATAAAACCGACAAATATTTAATGAGTTGGATTTGGTACACCGAGTTACGTTGCAATAAAGTTGCCATGTACTCTAATCCAACTCATGATAATCAACGAGCTCGGGTTACCGTCGACATTCTTTTCACACAGTAGCCAAATACACGATAAGCAAGAGAAACTTGCTTAATCAGCGCGAAAGAAAACTACAGCAACTCTGCCCAATGACAGCCATCTACATCAAGGGCAAAAGCCAAAAAGGAAGAAAAAAGCGCGAAAGCTTTTTCTTCATGTAGATGGCTGTTAACGATTCCCTTGGAGTAGAAAAGAGGAGTCTGTTAACATCAACTCGAGAGGATAGACAAAAAGATCCCAAACGGTGGTTTATTTGAATTAAGGTGCAAAAAATTTTGAGTGAAAGGTTCTGGTGGAAAAAATAAGGGCCGGCGCGAAGGTAAGTGCATAAGTAAATTGAAACAAAAGCTGGTGTGAAACAAAGCTAAGTGTGATAATTTGTAACATTTAGACAAGAAATTGAGTACATGGGAAAATAAATACAAGAACCGTATTGACGGTTTATGTCAGACAAAATAACTAAGTGCATATATAAAGACGAAATTTAGTGTGCTAGTTTATATCATTTATACGATAAATTAGGTGCATGAGTAGATTGAAACAAAAGCTGTTGTGGAAAGAAAATTTAGTGTGTCAATTTATATAATTTATAAAATAAATTAAAGGGGTATCCTTAGGCACTCCCGTTGGTAGTGGCACCTCAGGACTACCCAATAGCCGTGAGGAGTCACCCCCAACGGGAGTGCTAAAAGATACCCCTTTTGTTCGACGTAGGATAGAGGTTTTTAAAGCTGTTACGTTTAAATAAAACACGCTTCCCCTATCCTACCGGCTGCGCCAATTTTTTGTTATATTGTTCTCTTTTAATTATTTTCCGCTTGATTTATTTTAAATCACAACAACTTTGTTGTCTATGACTTCACTTTATTTTCTCTTCCACTAAACGGAACATACAATTCCTAACAATCAATCTACTTATGCACTTACTTTATCTTTTAAATGATACATTGACATACTAAATTTTGTTTTCGCAGCAGCTTTTGTTTCAATTTACTCTACGTGTGAAAAGAATGTCGACGGTAACCCGAGCGCGTTGTTTATCATGAGTTGGATTTGTTGCAACGTAACTCGGTGTACGAAATCCAACTCATTAAATATTTGTCGGTTTTTTAACTTCCCACATATAGGGAAGTTATTGTAATGGGCCCGATTTTCAAAATTGTCAGTTTTAAAAAATTTTTAGATTTCAAAGTAACCATAGTGTTTTTTTCGCATGTTTTTGAACACATGTATGTGTTTGTGTCTGTGTACGTACGTACGTACGTACGTTCGGACCCACTTTTTCTACAACGAAATCTCGCGAACAAAAATAACGCTAATAACAACTTCGCTTTGGTGCCATTCGAAGCGTATTTCTGTCAAGAGCTGAAAGAAATTTAATCAATTTCGGTTCAGCAGTTTTTTTGTTTAAACAAAAAAACTGAAAAAAATGTTTATTTTAAACTTTCTTGAAAAGGATTTCTTCGACATAATTTGTTCTGATGACGATCGGGACATCAAAAAGTCGGAAAATAACAATTTATTATGAACAGAAATTGTTTATAATGATGGAAAATTGTTTATAACAATAAATAATTGTTTATTACAATAATAAATTTATAATCATTAAAAATGGTTTTACCTGGTTGAAAATTGATTATGAAAATTGGAAATTGAATACAAAATTGAAGACTGTTCATAGCAATTGAAAATTATTATAAACAATGAAAAATTCTTATAAACAATTGAAATTTTTTTTACCACAAAAAATTTATTTTATAAATAAACTTTGTTTATATCAATTAAAAATGGTCTATAACAATTAAGAATTGTTTATATCAATTATAAATTGTTTATAACCATTCAAAATTATTAATAACAAATGAATTCCAAACAGAGTTCATTTATTTAGTTTTCATTTAAAACTAGTGCTATAACGGAATAATTTTTTTTAAAATTTTTTTGCATCTAATTACAAATAAATTATTATGATAAATTAAATACATTAATTTATTTATTAATACATTGAAAATATACATTTTTTAAGTATTTTTAAATGATCTAGTTGGTTCTGATACAACTCGATACTTTAAAAAAAAATCAGGTATTTTTATCCAGAACTTTTATAGTTTTTGGTAACATTACAAAAATGATTAAAAAACCATAAATAGTTGATATTAATGATAAATAAAACGATAAATCGAATAATATGAATTTTATTGAGTTTTCATTGCTCGTTTGTTCTATGATCATGAAATTTATCGCTATTTACAATTAAATATTGTTAATAACAATTGGGAACAATTCGTGTGGACCTCAAGGGTCGCACCAATGATGCGACACCCAGAATCTGGACCCACCCCACTAGTTTTTATTATCAATGAGTTGGATTTTAATATTTTGCAATTTTTTTGCAACATAATTCGATCTAAGAAATCCAGCCCATTGAGTTTTTAACGACTTTTATTTTCTAATGACAGATTGGATTCGATGGAATTTTGGCTTATCTTAAAATAAGCGAATCCAATCTGTAACAACGCGAGCAACTTCTATGTGAGCTGCACGGATTCTGCGATGCATATGAACTGGCCTATGCTGCGGCTGTCTACGTAAGGATTATGCAAGACTATGGGAACGTTACAGGTTAGATTACTCACGGAAAAATCACGGGTGGCTCCACTTAAGCGCATCAGTATCCCGCGTCCAGAGTTGTGCGGAGCTGTTCTTTTATCTAAGCTTGTGAACTACGTACAAAAGGCTCTTGATTTTTACGATATTTTGGTGTATCTGCAAACAGACTCTACTACCGCGTTAACCTGGGCAACATCTCATCCGCACCGATGGAAGAGCTTCATCGCTAATCTAGTATCAGAGATTCAAACGCAGCTTAAGGGTTATCACACTTGGAGATACGTACTGGTTGCTAATACTCTTTGGTGGAATGGTGGTGATTGGTTGACAGCACCTTCTACTCATTGGCCTTCTATTCAAGATCCGCCTAGCCGGACTCTACTTCTTTATGAGGAGAACAAATTGGCGACACATCACACAGCGAATATAACTGAAGTTTGGAATTTGACACAACGCTTCTCCGACTTAAATAAATTATTGCGAATAACAGCTTATTCAAGCCGCTTCGTTTTCAATGCAAGGTCTCCTCAGGAAAATCGCAAACATGATTCTTTATCTGTTTAAGAACTGTCAGAATCGCTAAAATTCTGGGTACGAACGATTCAGGAGAGATATTTACCCCAAGAAATCGGCAACTTGCGAAGACAGAAAATGGTGAACAGCAAAAGTCCTCTCCTTACACTCCAACCCTTTCTTGATAACGATAATTTGTTAAGAGTCGGCGGCCGCCTAGAACACTCTAGTCTATTTTATTCCGCCAAACACCCGTGGATCATTCCAAAAGAATCGTTCCTCGCTACATTCATTGTACGTAACGCTCATAGTACAACTCTTCATGAAGGAGAACGAGAAACAAGCTGCTATATCCGACAAAGGTTTTTGGATAACTAGCTTGCGCCACGTCGTTCGTTCAGTTCTTCGCCAATTCATCGTATGCTTTAGACAAAGGGCCCGTGCCATCACATAAATCATGGCGGCTCTTTCAAAAGAACGCATAACTCCTTCCCACCCTTTCTTACACACAGGAGTCGATTATGCTGGACCCATATTTTTAAGAGCATCAAAAGGCAGAGGTCAGAAAACTTACAAAGCCTATAAACGGTTCTCATTACGTCGAGAAATCCCAAACATAATGTTTTCCGACAATGCAACGGACTTTATCGGTACTGATAAAGTCCTGCAACGGAACAAAAAGGAGTGTACCCAAAATATTTGTAAAGAAATTTCTGAGGCGCTTTCTATTCGAGGCTTTCTTGCGGGACTAGTAACTGGCCTTCGCCAAGACGGGCGGTATGTTATAGCCAAACTTGATGACCTACACTGTAACAGCGAAAATCCACTCAGTAATCACTTTTCAGCTTTGAATTCATCCCTAGCAACACAATCTCTGTTATCACGAGCATCTGGTATGATATTTCTACTGGCTAGCCGTAATTTCGAGTTCAGTTCTAATTCGTTTTCCATAAAGTCAAGTGCATAAGTAAAGTTTGTGATTAATAAACGGTTCCTTTAACTTGGAAGTCTGTTGTTTTAATTGCAATCCCCGCCACCTAATTACTCGAATTCGCTATAACACCATCATTTAACATCTTCCAGCTATGGTCCCTGAATAGCCTATTAATTTGCAGGGTCTCAAGTGCCGCGAAACCGCGGTAACCTAGTAAGGTAAATTAGTGTAATAAACAATTTAAAAATTTCGGAGGAATCGTCATGCAAAATCGTGGCGTATTTTTCAAATAGTTGGTTGTAGGCTTCTTCATCTAGAGTTTAAGTTTTGGATGGAAAAAGACATCTAAAATTCGACAGAATTCCACTGTGCTTAAGAAAGCGGTCTTCAAGATGAGTGACGAATAAATCCAGGTATGGTATGTAAGTTGAAATTCGATCATAATCTTCAACAGCATAAGTCTTCACATTACAACGATGAGTCTGACGCGAACCTATCTCGGTGTCTTTACTTCAGTATCGTGTTCTTCGCATATCTTGATGCCTTTTGGAAAATCTTACTAAAATGTTCTGCCGCATTCTCTCTTATTTTCATTAATTATTCTTTTGCAGCATCTGCCAACTTTATGGCTTCATCGAGATCTTGATTTTCAGTTTGAAGAACACGAGACAACGATAAAGCCAAGTAATGAATTGAATCAAGCACGTGTAATGAAATCTGAAAATCTAAGGTTCTTATCGCTGTTTGCAGCTGAAAGCAGCAGAGGTTTTTTCGTATCTGACCAGGTACTGTCGATGTATTCCAGCACGTCCATAACTGCTAGTTGTAAGTGCAGATAAATTCCGACTGACTCGTGTCGTTCCACTCATCTTATTGGACAGGATTGTCTAGTTCTGCCTTCCTATTATCATGAAAGTTTTCGTTTCTAGAATTTGCGTCTTGAAGTGCGAGGAGGCGCTTGGGATAATTGAAAAAATTGTGTACACTCTGGATAGTGCCTAGACAATTTCTTAAAGGGACAACTTTGCACGCGTCACTAACAACCAAATTAAAACTGTGAGCTGCACAATGCGAATACATAGCTAGTTTGTATTTTTCCTGAATATGAGTTTGAGCTCCGTGAAATTCTCCATTTATCGCACTAGCAATGTCGTAACATTGACCGATAAAATAAGTGCAGTCGATGCCCGAAGATTCCAGAAAGTTTAAAATTTCATCCGACAATCCTTTTCCAGTAAATTGCATAGTTTAAATGAAACTCAGAAAGTATTTGCAAATTTTATGTTTTTTACCAATGTATCGGATACAAATTGAAAATTGTTCAACCCCTGAAATGTCCGCTAACTCATCCGCCAAAATTGTGAAAGCCTTGGAATTGTTCACCCTATCAAAAAGCTGTCCTAGGATCAAATTGTGGCAAATAACTATAAGTTCATTCTGAATGCAATTGCTGATGTACCTCGCGTTTTTTGGGGAATTCTCTAAGTGATTCTTCAGCTCTGCATCATTTATTGCTCAATATCTCAAAATATCTTTTGGACCGATTCTACCAATATCGTTACTTCCTCGAAGTGCTAAACCTTGTCGACCACAAAGAATCACTATTTGAAGTATGGCCTCTATGCTTTCTGCTTTCATTAAAAAAATCGAGTTTTTGCTTCAATAATTGTAAATCCATGGACAGCGTAGCTTACTTTTCAATGTCAGCCCTCATTTCTGATTTCATCATAGACGTTTTGTGGTATTCGAGTAGGGAATGGTTGGTGCAGCTGTCTAAGGCTTTCTTCCAATTATTAAAAGATTTTGTTACCAAGGTACTCAATGCTTGACTGTGAACTCCTGCTTCCCTGACACGAATCAAGACACAACATTTGCAAAACGACCCGCCCATTTCCGCCGAGTAAGCTAACCATTTATGCTTCATTAGCCAAGATCTTTTAAATTTCACATTTTTTGGCGCTGTTGCTGCAAATTGATGTATTTCTTGCGGAACCCAAATTTTTTCTTGAACTTGGCTTGTAGAATTGACACTTTCATCCGCAGGCTTATTCATGAAATGTCCTATATCGTATGGGTTCGCTGAGTTCGCTCTAGTTGTAGATGGAGGTGAAGAACCCTTTCAGTGTCTTACTGTTGGAGCTAGAAAGTGAAGAGATTGAATGTTCACCAATGTAAATCGTCTCAACGTTGTTTTACACACCTAACAGTTTAACCGTTCGCACGCGAATGCCCCTATTAAGAGCAGTGCATCTTTTAGGCGCAGAGAAATTAGTTTATAATTTGGATTTATTTTTAGATGTCTTGATATCTACAATTGTTCGGTCCACTCACAAATTCCTGCAAACAAAACTAAAGTTAACAAAAGCAAACCTAAAAATATATCCGATACAAATACTTATCCTGACTCCATATTAATCCTCCTCCTTTAAATCTAATCCAGATTTGTCGTCCCAATCTGAAACAAAAATCAAAACAAACACAAAGTATCGACACTTTAATTAAAGGCGAAAATACTTATCTAATAATGCATGGGAAGTGCATTTTATTATCCCCATCCTTCCCTAGTATCTCTGCAATTAATTTCTCCTCCTGAAAATATTAAAAATCATTAAAACTATATAAAAATTTAATTAAATAAACTTACCAAAACATTCAAACATGTTATGTGAGCAATCGCAATTTGCAAAGTTGTAAGTTGCAATCACCCCTCACTAGGCGATCAAACAACCCAGCGATCATTGCGCCTCGGTGCAGATATCCCACGAACCTGCTGGAATTAAAGAAAACGAAAAGTGGAACGGCTAGGCAGAGGACCGAGAAGAAGAAGTGACATTTGGTTCGTAGATGACTACTCGTTAACACAGGAGAGAATAAAACCAAATTTAATTATTCCTACAATCCGACAGTGATTTTAAAATTTCGCTTACTTTTGTAGTTACGGTTTAAATGATGTGGTAATGGTGCGGTGAATTAGTGAAATTATCAATATTATTCTGGCAGTAAAAAGCAGCACAAATTTTTTTTGCATCAACGCTCCTGATTCCGATTTGGTTGTCGAACTAAAGGAAGCAATTCATCGGGAACTATCTACAAGTATTTCAGGTATCCTAGCTAATGACTTGCTGACGACATCAGCATTTCTTGATCCGAGATTTCACAAATTCTTAGAACCTAGTGAAATCAAATTATCTGACAACACAAAAAGCCTGGAAGAGAAATTATCTGCTGTAAATTGTTCTACATCACATAGTCCTGCTAATAATTATAGCAGAAGATCAGGTTTAAAAAGGTTTTTTGTTGACGTCAGATCCAGAACCAGAGACTTGACAAATTAAAAATATAAATTGTAGCTGATTCGGAATCTGATCCTTTATTTGGATGGAACAAATGTGGGATACGCTTTATTCTCAGGACACCTGCGCCCACCCTTCGGAGTTACTCCGAAATATGGCGACCCCCTTAAATTTGGCGGGCACCTACGCCATAACTTTGGAATATCTCCATATTGCGGGGAAAAAGAAATGTGATGAGGAGGAAGAAAAACGGCAGAAAGTGGTGAACCATGGAAGTGAGCAGACCAAGAAAAGGTTGAAAAGTAAAAAGAAAACGTGGTGCTAGCAAATTTTTTTGTGTGGAAAATTTTAAAAAGTAAAAAGAAACCAAAACCTACGGAGGATAAAATTTTTTTGTTACACAATGAATTTAACCAGATGAGTATCTCTTTTTCTGCAATTTTTCTAATATCAAAAAAAAAAAGGAGCCAAATATAAAAAGGTTTGAACAAATTCTTCCATTTCACTCAAGTAAAATTTTACACGGAAAGTTTTAGCACGAAAATCGGAGGAATAGATCTAAAATAATCGGTAACGCAAAACAAAAGTCATTTTTAGCCTGAGTCAATTTCAGTACAAAAACTCGTGATATAGCGTGTAATAGTTGAAGCAGTGACAAACACGAATTTCTCCTATCTTTATGCTCACAAAACTTTCATAGAATTATTTTAATATTCATTTTGAGTCAAACGTGCGAACATATTTTTTTATTAAGGTAGTCATCTTTTTAAATTCGCACAGACTATCTACACATGTCTAATGCAAAATTAAATAGGTAGCCTAAGGCAACCACATGAACTTTCACATCAAAAATTTCTTTTGATCGCAATCACAAATTTTTTTTGAGTCCGCTGGCGAATGAAATAAGATTTTTAAATACAGTCAGAGTATCTAATTGTGGTTTATTGCAGTTAGGTGGTTTCGTTGTGATAAAGTCATTTTTTTTAACCTAATATTACAGGTAAAAAGGTGAAGAACAATTCTCGAGAGAATTGTCACAGTTAATATAACCACGAGTCCGTGAGTAGATACTAAAATAAGTTTAATAATGAATTTATTATTAATTAGATTTAAACATTTATTATGATCGACCAAAAAGTCGATAAGCAAAACAAAGCAACACTAAGAAAAACAAATGTTGCAAACGTGAAAATAACTAAGTGAATTTAAAACATTTAAGATAATGAATAGGATAGCTTAAGCATATAATAAATACACTGAATTGAATGAAATATAGAATCAAACGATTATACTGAAAATTGAATAAAAATAAATTTAACTGTTAATATGGAGGATGATCAGTTTCAAACATTCTTCAATTTGTTTGTTTGTATGATTATCAGATTTCTTAATTTTGCTTAAGATTTTTGGTTATACGGATAAACCCTATTTGGACTTGTATCGTGAGGTTGAATGGTTTTTTTTTCTTAGGGAGTCTACTCAATTCCACAAGCCAATGCCAGAGTATGAACGGTGAGGATGTGAACCGCGTTTCTATCAAATAATGCGCAACTAACAAGTTGACGCGCTTTCTGATCTCCTGGCAAATGAAGTAAGTTTTTTTTATATAGTCAGGGTAACTAATGGATATCCTAAAGAAAAGTAATTGGCATAAATCCTATGAATCTTAAAATCATATCACATCTTAAACAAGACAATTTAAAATAAACTGCAAAAAAAAAACTATTCTTGTTGCTCTCTAACTACTGTATTTCCGGGTTTTTTGTTTTGTTAATAGTATTGTATTTAAATCATTGGGGTTCCTTTTTCTAAGTTAATTTCCCGAACAAGACAACCCTGAGGCTTTGCGTGGATAATATTTAAGACGTATTTTTCTCTTTTACATATTTTTATGCATTCACCTATAATGTTGGCTTATTATAACGCCGGTACTTTCTTTTGTTTTTTTTTTTGTAAAATATTTAAGGAATACACTACAGTTTCCTTGCCTTGCTGTACCCAGGTTTCTTTCATTGTGAGGCATTTTTTTTGGATAAGTTTGTTTAAGTTTAAATTAATGCTAAATTCACATTTTCGTTTTCTTTCTTTCTTGTAATTTTTGGCTATGATGATCAAAATGGAGTGAAGACCTGATTGGGTGACCTTACTCCTCCAACCCCCTCTCTCCTTCTAACCGCTAGTTCCGGACAGCTGTCCGAGAAAATAAGGACTATGTAATAACCAGAGGGCGGTACATAGTCATAGGATGGGGAGGGTAAGCCCTATGAGCCTCGTGTCATCTAGAGGCTGAGGCTGCTTCTCGTTAGGATCATGACATCGGTTTTTTTATAGTATTCCTTTTGCTTTTATTTCCCTAATATGATTGTGCATTCCTTTTCTAGAGTCTTCGGTCCATATCAGGACAATTAAGAGAGCCCGCATAGTGTTCGGGTGAGTGTACCGAGGATTGTGAGGCAAGATCTCACACCGATCCGGCGAGCTAAGCATGGCTAGCTAGGCGGGCCCCTCACTTCTTCGGTCACTGACCAAGCCTACACGGCTGCTGACGCTCACCCCGGTAGTTCCCAATACCTTTCCATATCCATTTTCGGTTGTGAACTACGACTAGGTTGTGATAAACAAGCTAGTGGTGCTCACAACCCTCATTCCAATCCATGTCCGCCTGCAGCCATCTGTTGGTTGTCTGTGAACATGGATTTCTTGCAATTTACCGATAACAAAATGGCGCCCAACGGCTGTGCCTGGTCCAGAGAAATGGACATAGAAGGGAAGTCAAATTCCCTTTCTAGTATATGCACATTGCGGGAGACTTCACGTTTCCTTGATAGCTTTGACAGGTTGTTCGGTCCAAATTCCCAAAGTAGAAGATTTGATGCTTCATCTTTACGGCTTTCACGGCTAATACGCTTCTACTTCCCCCTGGGCATAATCCTGAACGGATAGTCCTCTACGTATTTCATATAGACCTTCCTCGACGGACCTGTTAGTAGTCATACTCCTAGTATGCTACCTAGTTGCCTTCACGGCTTGTCTGAATTAATTTTATCCATACTTTTCTTTCCCTATCCCTCATTGATTAGAGGTTGACAGTGCGATGGATGAATCCAGGTCAGCGGCCTCCGAAATTGGAACACTCCAGAGAGATATATCCTTTGGCTGGGATATTAGCCAACGAGATATCTCTGGATATTGTTACCAAGTTTTGGGGTTACCATCTGTCCCTGGATCCCTATCCTCGGACTGGCAATCCTAGTCGATCGATTCCTATCCTTATAGTCAGCCTTATTCGAAGGACGGCTGACTAGATTGCTCAGACTATTCCGGAGTTTACAAGCTTTGGCTTGATAGCTATTGATCTTGTCTGGAATAGTTCTGTGAGCTCACAGTAGTCGGTCGAAATTCGGGTAAGTATCGGGCTTACAGCTTTATCCTTTCCCAACTAACTTTTTACCACCTGTTCCTAGCGAGCAAGCACCTCATCGGCGGTTGTCCGGCGTGAGGAGAGTGGGGTCAGAGAGGAGATTGACCACCCATACTATAAGTTACACATATACATTTGTTCTTTTCTTTCACTTTATAAAATCTTTTAGCTTTGGCCAGTCAGTATCCACCAACCTTAATAAAACGTCTGCAGTTGGGTTCAAGCCCCAACAGTTTTTTTTTCTTGACTTGGGGGTACTGAGTAGCACTGGTCGTGGATAATATTTCTACATCTATAAATTTTTTGTTTCTCCTTGTTCAAAACGTTTGATCAATATAACCTTAATAGTTGTGAGATCTCAACTTTGAGATATTTTAATATACAAATACAATTTTGTTTGTGTCTTCAATTTCAATTTTATCTGATTGTCTAGTCATTCCACCATGTTTCGCTCGCCACTGGATCAAGCAGCAGGAACTGCCGCTTCTCCAATTTGTACGGTGTGCCAAAGCAGCGATTTTAGTCCCAGCACGACGCCAGTGGTCACCACATGTGCACACACCTTCCACAAGAAGTGCTTGGCGCAATGGTTGGAGCGACAACCTAACTGCCCAATATGTCGGCGAGAGTGTTCGCTGGCGGAGAGTAGGGTGTATATTCCAAACAGTGGAGTAATCCCACGTACAAACCCCAGAGGTGTGGTGACAAGGTCGCAGGCTAACCAGCGACTCCAAACTCCGACAGTATCCCCAACTCTTCCGCACGACCGAACACAATCGCTAGAACTACCACAGCCAAAGACACAAGAGTCGAGTCCAACCGAGGCTAGTAGATCAAATTCTCCCAGCGTTCAAGCTCTGCTGGCCGGTCTAAGAGGAGAACTATCCGACTTGATAACTCAGCAGGTCAGCCAACAGATTCAGAATCTGAGTCTTCAGCCGCCTGAATCCACTGCACCTACGCACCGACCGTTCAATCAGACGCAGAACGCCCATCTGCCACAACCCGAGATGTTGCCACCAAGTTACCGACCGCCTAATCAGAGGCATACTCGCTATGGTGAGAGATATGCACCTAGACCAGACACCACTAGGTACCAGAGAAGGTCCTCCAGTCCCATGAGGCACTGGAACTTAACATATAATGGGGACAATTCAAGGTTACGAGCGGAGGAATTTATATTCAGGTCAGTAGTAATGGCGAGGAACACCTTGGCCGGAGACTTCAACTTAATGGCCGAGAACTTCGCCACTCTCCTAAAAGACCGACCACTGGATTGGTATTGGCAGTATCTTAGATACCATCCCGAGCCAAGGTGGGACGACCTGAAACAGGCTTTTATTAGGGACTGGACGCCCCCTGTGCATGACACCGACACCCTCAGACAGATGCTCTCCCGGAGACAACACCCAGGAGAATCGTTCCAATTCTATCTTCAGGATCTATTGTCGCTCAGACAGAGACTTCGACTACCAATGCTAGAGTCAGAATTCGTGGAGATAGTCAAGGATAATTTATTGCCGGCTACCCAACAGCAAATATGCCTTCACTCTGCATACAGCATTGCACAACTACAAGCTTTAGTCATGCCCATAGAAGGAGTTCTGCATAGGACACGATCTATGAGGTATCACAACGCCAGGAGGCTGGAGGAACTAGACATGGCACCACCTAGTAATTGTCAGCCGGTTACGATCTTGAGCAACGAGCTGACTGATACAGCTTCGCAGGTTGAAGAATGTTCGGCGATAGCTCGCGAAAACCCTTGTTGGAATTGCGGACATTGGCATCGACATTGCCCAATTCCGAACACTGGAGTCTGCTGCTATGGATGCGGACTGCGTGACGTATATATAAATAATTGCCAGGCCTGCAGTCGAAAAAACCAGCGGAGAGGCGGGAACACCGTCACCAGTTCTCGCCGGAATCAGCCGACAACCAGCTCGAATCGACGAGCGATAGACCAGCAGTAGAAACCTCAACGAACGATATAAATACCCCTAACACTAAAACAACGATATCGACGCAGACTCCTACTACTTCAACTATGGGACGAACAGTGATAATGTCGCGAGATACCACAACCTCGAGATCACCTAGAGTCATTCCTCGCAAGCCTTATCACATTCGCCTCCAAGAATACCAAACCGCTAGAGAGCGCATCTTCGCTGAGTCTGTCGAAAGTATTACCCCTGCATCAATCCACCCATTAAGATCTAGGCCCAAGAGATCCACAAAGAGGCTTCGCGAATTTTGGAGATCAACGGGTTGTTAGATAGTGGAGCGAGTGTGAGTTGTCTGGGAGGACAAGCAGCCAGAACGCTTTTCCAAGAGGGCCAAATGACATTTAAGAGATACGCAACATCCGTCAAAACAGCTGACGGAACCTCACAGCAGGTATGCGGTCATTTGGATACAGATATAGAGTTTCGTGACAGCAGACATACCATTCGGTTATATGTCATACCGAGTCTGTCACAAGACCTATATCTGGGTGTAGATTTCTGGAAAGCGTTCCGGCTGGCCCCTGACATTATTAGCTCTCTCACACTGTCCACCGCGAATGGAACACCCGTTGAGGACAACATCCACTGTCTGTCAAGCGAAGACCAAGCTCGACTTGAACTTGTGAAAAGTCTCTTTCCCTCGTACACAAGACAAGGCCTAGGAAAGACCCAATTGCTGCAGCATGCAATAGATGTTGGAGAGGCCATACCAATCAAACAGCGACACTATTCTGTATCTCCAGCTGTACAGGCATTAATGGACGTAGAGCTCAAACGAATGCGGGACTTAGGAGTTATAGAGGAGAGCCAGAGCCCGTGGAGTTCTCCGGTCGTACTAGTGCGGAAGCCAGGAAAGGTCCGGCTGTGTTTTGACGCGAGGAGAGTCAACGCGGTAACAAAAAAGGATGCATACCCGTTGCCGCATATCGACGGCATCCTTAGCAGACTCCCTCCCGCAAAGTACATTTCCAGCCTGGATCTAAAAGACGCATTTTGGCAAATTCCCCTAGACGAGAACTCCCGGGAAAAGACCGCTTTCACTGTACCAGGTCATCCTCTATACCAATTCACGGTCATGCCATTCGGTCTCTGCAACGCTCCTCAAACAATGTGCCGACTTATGGATAGAGCGATCCCATACGACCTACGCGACAATGTTGTCGTCTACTTGGACGACCTATTAGTCTTATCCCAAGATTTCCAGTCACACCTGAAGCTGCTAACACGGGTTGCAGAATGCTTGCAGGAGGCGGGACTCACCATCAATGTCGAGAAGAATAATTCTGCCTCAAGGAGACGCGTTATTTGGGTTATGTAATCGGAAACGGAGGTATTAAGACCGACCCGGATAAAATATCCGCCATAGTAGACTACCCTCCACCAAAGACAGTCAGGCAAGTGCGACGATTTCTGGGTATGGCGGGCTGTCAGCCCCCACAACAGACACTCTAAAGAAATCCTCCAAGTTTGAGTGGACTAGTGAGGCACAAGCCGCTTTCAACCTCGTCAAGGAGAAGTTGACCTCTTCTCCATTGCTGGTGAGCCCCGATTTCTCCAAGCCTTTTATTATCCAATGCGATGCCAGCAATCAAGGCGTAGGAGGAGTTCTGCTACAGCTGGACGACGATAACGAAGAGCGACCCATCGCGTTTGTGTCACAGAAGTTAAACTCGGCCTGGAAAAACTCTAGAGCGAATACGGCGACATCTTTATTGGCCTAAAATGACCGCTGATGTTCGGGCCTACGTATTAGCCTGGGACGTTTGTAAAGAAACAAAAGCTCCAAACGTCACTTTAAGACCACCTATGGGAGCTCAGACGTCAACAGAGAGGCCATGGCAGCGCGTATATATGGACCTACTGGGACCATATCCACGCACGAAAAGAGGCCACATGTGTATCCTGATTGCTCTGGACCATTTTTCCAAATACACCTTATTACGCCCACTGCGGAAAGCGAGCACTTCGCTTATTTGTAGTTTCACCGAGGAAGAAATTTTTCATAAATTTGGCGTCCCTGAGAATATGGTTACGGACAACGGCCCACAATTTCGGTTAGCGCAGTTTGGCATTCAACACATTCGCACGGCGGTACACTCGCCACAAGCAAACGCCTCGGAAAGAGTAAACCGATCAGTCCTGGCAGCTATCAGAGCGTACGTAAAAGACGAACATGTCAGGTGGGATGAGAAATTGAGTTCCATAGCGAGCTCCCTGCGGAGTTCCATCCACCAAGCTATCGGTTTCTCTCCGTACAAGGTCTTGTTCGGTCAACAAATGATCGAACATGGTTCCACCTATGCACTGCTGAGACGGCTGCAGGCAGTAAACGAGCCAATTGACGTAGACTCTTCCGATAAACTGAATCTGATTCGTGAGCAAGCAAGGAAGAATTTGGATAAAGCCTTTGAACAAGGTGAACGGACGTATAACATACGGTCTAAGCCAGTGAGTTTCAGGGTAGGTCAAGAAGTTTATCGCCGAAATTTTGGTCAAAGCAGCTTTGATAAACAAACTAGCGCCAAACTAAACAGAAAAATCCTAAAATGTCGAGTTCGATCCAAAAAGGGGAGTACCTTGTACGAACTTGAATACCTAAAGGGCAATTTGGTAGGAACTTACCATGCAAAGGATATACGGCCCTGAAGCGCGTCACTATGGCCTGAGAGAGTCTAGTGAGGACGGCCCTACTGGAGTGCATGTCCTCCTCTGATGATGACGATGTACAGGCATGAACTGATGGAGGAGGGCAAGCACCACATCAAGATCCAGAGCAGGGCAAGAATCGCGATACTGAGTCTGGTCGTGGGAAGGGAAATCATCCGGTTACTCGTGTAGGAATCTTGGAGTTCGTGTGGTCTCTCATTAGGACAACATGAAGATCCCGGGGAGACCATCACCGAGGTTAGACTCAGACCTCACCGACTACTCTCTCATTAGGAGTAAGTCCGGGTGGTCTAAGTGCTGACGAGCCGTCATGACGAACCAGCAGCAGACCATAAGAGCCATCGGATATCTGCAACCGGTCTGTGTCCTATCTGTCCTCCACCAAACCTAAATTTAGTCAAAATATCACAGAGCCTTCAGCACATCTTACAGGAGCTAACACTTTGTTAGCATCTCATTCTAAAGCATGTTATCATGCATCCTTTAATATGCTCACAAACTAACTTTTACTCACAGTAGAGCAGATGCTCACAATAGAGCTTCGAACACAAGGGAAAGCTGATCTCCCAACGTCCCATAACCTCTATCCTTATTAACATTACCCTTTCCTATAGCATCACTTTTGCCCATGTCCTTTTTTTTAAAGGTATGTAACCAATTTTAATTTTATTATTCTTGAGCTGCAGAGCTGAATTGTCTCGCATGCCAAGCTTGTCTAGAGTAAAGCAAAATTATTGGTGACAGTGAAGTAACCTTGAGTTGTGGTTCAGTACTCACCGGAGCGATGTTCTCTTCTTTCTCTCTTGTACAAAAAAAATTTAAGTAAACTAACATCATCGAGGCCAGGCGCGATATAAATAAAAATATATTACCTAATACCAACACTAATACATAATACGTCTACGGAAATCAAATTGTACACAACACTTCTTTAATCTAATACAAATATACACATGGATGTACTAGGTGCGTGTGAAGATATTGTAGGTCAAGTGAGAGTTAGTCAAATTAGACAGTAGAATAGGGTCATAATCCTAAGAGTGATCTCTTCTCCTCCCTAATATCCTCCCACCTCCCAATTACTTCTAATATTATGATTATGATTTTCGCCTCATTATTGCTTTGTAAATTCTTCTCTCATTAGTCACTAAAGGCTTACTTTATTATATTTTATCATCTTGAGCTTTATTCTTATAATTTAATACTATTATTACCTTCTTTGCTATGCACGAAACTGTTATGATTTCACTTTGTTTATATTTTATCGTAGATTTAGTCTTGAGCTTATTCTTATAATCTAATGCTATTATTACCTTCTTTGCTATGCACGAAACTGTTATGATTTCACTGTGTTTATATTTCATTATATTTTTTTTTTGTCATGAATTCTATTATAATTCCTCTAGTTTGTAATCCTCATCCTTTATAACGTTTTGTTGAAAAAAAAAAAAAAAATATTTGAAAAAAATTTGGAAAAAAAAAAATTTTTGGAAAAAGAAAAGAAAAAAAAATGAATTTTTATATAGAGATTTTTTTTCCCCTCCTTGAAGAAGACACCATCACTCTATACTACTTCACCCGCTCAAATTGCGGAATCAGCGACATACTGAAGGGACTTCTATTACCGTCCTACACCTGATCATCATAATACGGCGGTCTGGGGTATTTCTCTTCCGGTTTAAATGGGCATGCTGAAAACGTTGAATCAGTTCAAGTGAGAACAGCCACCACACTCTAATCGTCGTTCATCCTTATGGCTGCAAACGAAGCTGGCAGAAAGAAGGCCTAAATTATAAGGCTGATCGGCATGCTGATCGACTGACATCCACTTGCAACTACTTGTAGTCTAAGGAAATGTAGCCTCGATATAGCACACAAGTGCCAGGGGGTGACCTGCAACCACTTGGAAGTTTAGTTCACCTCGATCATGCTGTGCTTGGATCAAAATTAACTGATCAACGTGGCACCTCCTTACGTAAACACGCCTTAACGGCTTCAATCAATTAACCTCGGCGACGGACATACTAAGACCTCCCATATTCAGCCAAAGAATCGTCGGAGACGCTGGTTGCTCTGTCGGATTTATCAGGGAAGACTGACCAGCATATGGAGACTGATCTTAAACCAAATCAGTACAAAAAGTATAGATATTATCAAAGACTGAAGGGATCAGCACACTGCAGCACGAGAAAGCAAAATTTCGCGCTGTCAATGGAGCTTTAGCCTTGCTGGACGATATGCTTACTCGCGAAGGTCCTAGTAAGACACTGGAAGTAATTGAACATACAGGAGGTATATTGGTCTGCGACATTAAATCAATCCAGCGAGAAAAAAAATAAAAACATATGCTTGAACTATCAACGCTTAACCTATCAAACAGCTTAAGTATCTTTCTACACTCAATCGTATGATCCAAGAATCCTAAGTATGTGAAATAGAGTTCCAACTACCAATTATAGTTGTAATCCTTTGTAATTGAAAAAAAAAAAATTCAAGCACCAGTAATTATTCAACATACCGAGAAACATATCTATAACAGCGGACATATCCTACGTTCCGTTATGCCAAAAACCAAATAGAATCTGAGACGAAAGAGAAGATTGCCCACAATATCAAAAAAGGAAACTACAATGAAGGAGAGAGATACCGGAAATCGCTGCCAGACCATGAGTAATCCTAGCACAGTAATAAGAAACTAATTAGTTATTAAACGAGAGAACAACGAGCGCCCCTTAAAGGATGGGCACCAAAAGTGGAACATATAAACATCATCAGTCCCAATGACCGAAAAGCAACGAATTAATTTAGCTAAGTTTTTCCATTTCAATTATATTAATTAATTAGTTTACAGAATAATCGGTAAGATATCCAATAAGATAGGGCATCAATCATGTAGTCAAACATCTATTAATTAATTTACCATAAGACAATTACTTAAGTAGAGGAATAGCTAGTTATACTGCAGCTCAGCTAATTTACAATCGTAGCTAACTTTAGGATGCAAACCACGGCAGTAGGTAAAGTTAATAGATTCGATTGCCGACTAGTGTAGTCTTAGCGGAGTGCTAGATAGACCCCATAGCCAATAATTATCTTCAGGTCATCACACGCACCCAGCGCACATCGCATATTGATCTTTAGCAAGTCTCTAATGTTTCCTTCTTATTTTTACACCCTATTCACTAATAATAATTACACAATACCAATCGCACCTCTGTGATTCACGAAATTTTTTTTCTCGCCTGTTATAATTTAGGCCAAGGAACATCAGTAGGGGATGAGCCACAACCCTCGGTATACTCGTAGAAGAAAGTCGCATCATAGTCATGAAATAATTAGGCCTGGCTAGCTCAGTCGGTAAAACATGAGACTATTATCTCAGGGCATGGGTCGAGCCACACGTTGGGCTTCGAACTAATTAGCTAATCTATTCCCAACCGATGAACAGGATCCTTTTTCTTCCTCCCCTGTCTTACCTCTATGTCAATCCTATTCCCCCCCTCCTTAACCCCGCTCACTTTTCAGCTTCCCTTCACACTAATTTTATAAAATTGTGGAAAAGAACCTGCCCTGTTATGTGAGCAATCGCAATTTGCAAAGTTGTAAGTTGCAATCACCCCTCACTAGGCGATCAAACAACCCAGCGATCATTGCGCCTCGGTGCAGATATCCCACGAACCTGCTGGAATTAAAGAAAACGAAAAGTGGAACGGCTAGGCAGAGGACCGAGAAGAAGAAGTGACATTTGGTTCGTAGATGACTACTCGTTAACACAGGAGAGAATAAAACCAAATTTAATTATTCCTACAATCCGACAGTGATTTTAAAATTTCGCTTACTTTTGTAGTTACGGTTTAAATGATGTGGTAATGGTGCGGTGAATTAGTGAAATT